>FR989965.1:11230000-11878973 GCA_905404175.1 Anthocharis cardamines | reverse complement strand
GCCATTAGAGCCATAAGAGGCTTCAGGACCATCTCAACAAATGCCGCCACTGCTCTCGCTCGATTCACGCCTCTAGACCTCAAGGTCCTGGAAATATGTGAAATTGAAAAAGTGCGACTTTTTCGAACAACATCTAGACTTCCTTCAAACATACCCATCGAGACACCCATCCCCGCTCCGCAGCTCCTTCACCCAGCAGACCGCATCACAATACAAACCACAAGCATAGAAACTTACAAAACACTAACACACAACGAATTCCATCACATTTACACTGACGGCAGCAAGCAGGATGACGGCTCCGTTGGCGCTTCGCTGGTTGTTTACCGACCCACTCACAGCACACACATGCACACACACACCAAATTATTCAAACTACATCGCACCTGCTCGGTCTTCCAGGCCGAGCTATACGCCATACAACAAGCATGCACTTACATACTAATAAACAAAATTCACAAAGCTATAATTCACACCGACTCACAATCATCCATAGCTGCACTCAAACACTGATCCAACACGCATCCCTTCGTCGCCAACACACACAAAACTTTACACATAATCAACACCACATTCTCAAACACTACAGTACTCTTTCACTGGGTGAAGGGCCACTCCGGCATACCGGGAAACGAATCTGCTGATGAAGCCGCGAAAAAGGCAGCCAAATTACATAAATCACCCGAAGTCATAGCTTGCCCTTTATCTTATATTAAAAGATTAATAAGGGAAGACACTCGACAGAAATGGGAACACAGATATGCTTTAGAACCAACTGGTAGCCAAGCCACACCAAAACAATATTCCCCAACATAAATGAGATCCCACCTTTTTTCCAAGCAATTCCGACCTCCTTTCACATGACCCAATTTCTTACTGCACACTCCTACGCCAAATCATACCTTCATCGTTTCCACATTTCTGACGACCCCATCTGTCCCTGTGATGATTCATCCACTCAGGACTTGAATCACTTAATCACCATTTGTCATCATTTCACCCGCACGCGTTTAGCCCATGAAGAAACTTGTTTCTTCCTTGGGCTGAATCCGTTCACCATTACAGATATCATCTCACACCCTGGTTCAGCCAAATCTTTCGACATCCATATCAGACATATTATTCATAACATTAAATCATTCAATTCAACCTGATGTAAATTTTCTGTATGTCTCCTTGTTCTCTTATAAATATTTCCCAGATTTTTGTATATTTTTAATTATTTAATTTTTATAATTTTCCTTGTAAGATAAAATTAAAATTTTCTGTTTTCTTTTTCTACTTCTCCTTGTTCACTTGTTAATATTTCATAGTTTTCTTTGTATATTTTTAATTAGTTTTATAATACTTTGTAATATTAGTTTGTAATTTTATTTTCTTTTTAAATGATGTAATTGTAATCTTTTAATTTGACATTGAGTCCCTTTTGTTTATTCAATAATTTTAATTTTAATCATAATTTTTGTTACACTTTAGTTTATAAATTTGTATTTTCAATTGTGCGTCTTGGTTATTAATAAATTTTACACACCCGTAGGGAACTCTACAGCGACAAGGGGACCATAGAGGAAAGCCTGTATCAAATAGCAGCATCCTCTATGGTCTTCAAAATTATATATTGTTTCATTTTCATAGCTTATCTTTCCACGGCCCCGGGGCGATAGTCGCCGGGGATGTAGGCTTATTAGGTGAACAATTAAAAAAAAAAAAAAAAAAAAAACCTACCTACCTACCTACCTACCTACCTACCTACCTACCTACCTACCTACCTAACATTAAATCATTCAATTCAACCTAATGTAAATTTTCTATATGTCTCCTGGTCCGGGAGCCTGCAACGTTTGGAAAGCAAGCATTTTAGGTCAGCTGATTTTGTGATATGTCGTCCATCTTGCTTTTTCGGTTAGAGTCTGGGCTGTCTGGCAGGCGGTAGCGGTTGCGTTCGTTTGTGCGCATCCAACCTTTCAGGTGAAAATCCTGGATTTTAAAAGCATTTTAAGACGCGTAATTTTTAATTTTTTGTTTTTAAATAAGTCTACCTGACATACTTTTTTTATTGCCAGACATTTCTGACGTTGCTAATTATGTGCCATACGCGATTTATTATTTATTTTTTTTAAAAAATTTCAAAGTATTTTAGAATGTCTGTAATTTTAATATTATGTTATTTAAAGATAATAAAAGCTTGAAATTAATTTGCCAGACATTAATTCGGTTGTTAAACCTTGAAATCATGAAAAGTATTGCAGTACGAAGCTAGCAGTTCGAGAGAGACAGTTGGAGAATAAGACAGAGAACCATTGAAATTTTAAGATTAAATTATAGTAGGTATAATATATATCTTATATATAAAATTCTCGTGTCACAATGTTAGTCTGCATACTCCTCCGAAACGGCTTGACCGATTCCTCTGAAATTTGGTAAGCATATTGGGTAGGTATGAGAATCGGACAACATCTATTTTTCATCCCCCTAAATGTCAAGGGTAATCCACCCCTAATTTTTTTTTTTTTAATTTTTGGACGAAATTTTTTGTTTTTATTTTTTTATAATGTGGCATTAAAAAATACATACACATGGACCTAAAAAAAAGAGCGGACACCACCTCTCGTTACAATAACTGAAGCACCCCTAGGAAGCCAGCTCGCTAATACAAACACGCCGGCACGCACACATTCACACCATAGGAAGCCGATCGCTCGCCATTACGCTCCCAACCGCCTGCGCGTGATGTTATATGACGAAAAATAAAAGATGCCGTTCTACGTGATGAAAAGTTGTAGAAACCATAATGGTTCCATTAAAGAAAGTCAGGGAATCACCTTTCATAAGTAAGGAAGTTATTTATTCACCATAATTCTCGTTTATAGTTCAATATAATTTAGCAAAACGCA
This sequence comes from Anthocharis cardamines, assembly GCA_905404175.1. NCBI lineage: Eukaryota > Metazoa > Arthropoda > Insecta > Lepidoptera > Pieridae > Anthocharis > Anthocharis cardamines. The sequence goes on along the minus strand of FR989965.1, from coordinate 11,876,079 downwards.
ACCAAACAGTGTTGTCAGTAATTTAAATTTGCAAATTACCTAAGGTAATTTACCTTAAACGTAGGAGTTAAATTATTTTTATCTTAATGTACTTAGCACCGTGTAAATTTATTATAATATTATAAATAAAGATATTTTTCATTAAAAAATATTTATAGATTGATCGAATATTTTTTAAACTTTAATTATAACATAGATCAAATTGTATTTATTAGGAGATCAATATTAAAAGGCACACTTGATATAAAAACCATCAATTGTCAAAAAAGACAAATATCTAAATAAGAAGATCAAATATTATTTAGGTATACCAAATTTTATTGAGTATAAATAAAATTTAAAAAATTATTATCATGTTACCTTGAGCTTGAATGCAGTTCATTTATAAATAATACAAACGCAATAATGAATATAAAGATTAAACAAAAAATACATCATTTATTTTAAAAGTGCTCATTTATATAAAATCAATTAGATTTTAGAGTATTACGTTGCCTTTTAGTTATTTATAATAAAATCCAAGTTCCGAGGTCACCACACCTTAAAAATGGGTAATTTTTTTCCATATGGCAATAATTTAGACACTCACACATAGTTCGCCGCCGCCATTGTGGTGCTTCAAATATTTCTTCGCGACGTTCTGTCCGCTCTTTTTTTTAGGTCCATGTACATACAACCCTAAATTTTTACTTTTTAATCACCAACCCCTGCTTTTTAGAAATTATTTACATGGCAAATCAACGTTTGCCGGGTCAGCTAGTATTATATATATAAAAGATAACATTAAATATATTTGTACTAAGTGATGGTAAGAAACACCTCCGTTACTAAGACTTTTCCTTCTGCTATCATTCTTACACTCTAAAATAGAACAGTACGGCACACAGTGTGAAATAAGACCTCAAAAACGGACGTCCTTTTTTTTATTCGATTTTCGTATAGGTTTTACTGAAATACATACTTCTGTAAAAATCCCGCATTTTTATCTTAATTATTCACTGAGAAAAATAAGTTCAAAAAATGGGTAAATTTATGACTCCCAAACAAAAAAATATCGATTTAAAGAAATATATCAACTTTTAAAATTATCATATATATTTTAATATATCTATACAAAAAGCCGCATAATTTGATATATTTGGTTTAATTCTACGACATCGCGAGGCCTGTCACAAGGCCTATAATTGTTTTTGACCAAATAATTACAAATAATTTCAATTGTATCAAATTGATTTATAGTAACAATTAATATAGTCAACGTCACGAATCAAGCCCGATAGCCGCGGCGCCTATGTCGCGTATAAAAATGTTGCTAACACAAAGTGCAACTTTTCCTTACATCCCATCAATTTGATATTTCTCGACTTGCAAATATTGTTTTGTAAAACAAAGTTTCCCACTATAAAATTATAAATGTGAAAGTTTGTGAGGATATATAGATGGATGTTTGTTTCTCTTTAACGCAAAAACTGCCAAGCAGATTTTGATGAAACTTTACAGAATTATTGTTTATAATATATCTTATGGGTTATAATTTATAATGGTATTGAGTTTACAATATAATCAAAAAAGAATTGCCCTTTTTAGAGATATTTCGGCGTGCGTTGCATAATCTATTAAGAGTTATACAAAAGAAAATGGTAGGATTTATATTCTCTTAAAAAGATATTTAAAAAGAACATATATAATAATATGTTAGCGTAACACGGTAATAAATAATTGCATGATGTAGAATAAAAGTGACTATTTCAAATTAAAACTGTTATTGAAGCAAGTTGTTGTATTACTGCCTTGAAAAATTATATCTTCTTATAAATTCAAACGCAATTTATTTACAGTTGGTAATTCTTTATTGACAATATAAAAAAAGCATTTTTTGGCGTATAATGCATAAATCAATATTATCCAAAATAACTTGTTTTGCTCGTGGACGACTTTTCGTAGGAGTAACAATTTTCTTTGAAGTTCTCGCAGTTTTTTCTACTCCTTTCGTAATTATCGATACCGTTTCAGCAGAAAACCTACAATTATAAAATAAATTGATCTCAATAGAAATACGTATACTATTAAAAAAAAAAATTAAATCAGTCATAACACATAATATGATTATTGAAATATGGAAAATTAAGTAAAAATGTTTTATTACAAGCTTATAAATATTAACCCATAATAAAAAGGCCAATATATTTTTTTCACACGAAATATATCAATACACATACCAAATAAAAAATGTACCTATTAAGGCAAATATCAAAACCCATGCAACCCTAAAATTTACCTGTCATAGCTGCGACTCGTATGAAATTTTTGTAAAGGGATCAATACTGCTTTATTTTTCTTCCCCAGTTCACAAAACTCTTGCACCTTAAGAATTATTGCTCAGGCCGCGCCACTTACTATGTTTTGTTTCATGATCCATATGATTTTATCAAAAAACAATAACAAACTAATGACAATGACAAACAAGATGACGGAACTGTCACGTTTAGTTCTAGACTTCTTCTTAAGTCTCGTTTCGTGGCGCCGACTCTAGTAAGGTAAACGCAGCTATTACCGACCCATCGAAAATCTGCAGGTATCACCGTTCCATTAACCTATTTCACATTTATTTTGTCTATAAAAATGATAAACTATAGATTGTGAAGAAATAATCAGTGTTTCATTTATTGTCTTCAATTTGAAGTTAAGTTTTTGTACGTGATAGCTCGGGAAAAGGAGAAAATAGATTAGTTTCTCTGACGATAGTGAGTGCGCAGATATTGTCATACTTTACCTTACTCCATCTGGCAAGTAAGTTATATTTTTGGCTAAGAAATTTTCTGCTTGTACATAATATCTACAGTTATTCAGTATACCCAATCATGTTAATTATTGTATATATTATGCATTTAGTAACAGATTTTATAGGATTTGAATAATATTACAAGGTAAAACTTAAAATTAAATTAGAGCGGAAATAGCTTCGTGGATTTGATTCTTAGCAGCAATTACCGACCCTTGGGTCGTTATTAGCCAATGCACATTGTTTATCTTTTTGTATTTATCTTTGATTTGTGTCAGTAAAATAATTAATTTTCATACTCCAGACAGATCTCAAGTGATCTACTCGCGTGAATATCTATTAACGACCTATAATTTTTAAACTGGTTTACTTCTTTTTTTATAATTTCTTTATCACAATTTGGTAAACTTTCTAAAGATTTGTACTAGATTATAGCTAACCTATGTATTCATAATAAAATAACTTACGAGTACATTTACAAATCCTATTAGTGCTCTCAATCAGTTATTTTTCATCAGGATTAGGAATTAGAATTGATTATGTAAGTATTATTTATTTTTTATGAGTCGGTAAAACATATCATAGTTGGTTATACCTTATTAATTACCGACCCATATGAGTCGGTAATAGTCACAATGAGAAGCTATCAACGACTCTAAGACTACGTTTGAATCCCGCATACATACGGATTATATTTTTTTGTAAACAATAGTTTTTGTACATTTTGATTTTAACCTTATAAATAATTTTTTTTTTAGGGAAATGGATCAAAGAAATTGCTATCAATACAGCGATTGCGGAAGGCATGAGTATAATATTATATGTAAATCAAGCGTCAACAAAATTTAACATTCCAAAGACCATACTTAAATTATCCAAATCCTTTTAACAACGGTTATCTACTCTATTAAGAAAATATTGTTTATATTTTTGATCTCAGAAGAAAAAATGCGACTGTAAAATATTTTTTATTTCTAAAGTTAATTACTAAGTTTTTGTTATGTTATAATATGTTACATTTTATGACTGAAAGAAGTTAAGCATATATTTATTCAGTAAATAAAAAGTAAAAGTTTATAAATACTTATAAAATTGTTTAATTTCCTAAGAGTCGGTAATACCTGCATAAAAATCGGTAATAGCTTCATAGCCGTTAGAAGGGGTCGGTAATAGAAGCATTTGATTTGCTCACATTAACATTTTTTTCTTCTAAGATTCCTTTGTATTTCATTATTTTTATGATAAAAAATTAAAATTACATATTCAAAATTTACATATAAACACAAACAAGTAAGTGTGTACGCATCCGCTGACCTTAAAAAATCCCATCCATTTCAAATTTGCCTTAGGAGGGTCGGTAATAGCTGCATTTACCTTAACAAAGACAAAATTCTAAATAGTTGGTCAGGCGATCGATAGGTGGAGAGAAAGACAATTTGAGTTCGTCCATATCATGTTAACTTTTGCAAACCTTACTAATTTATATCGATATCTGAAAACGGTTTTCGATATCGATATGAAAACTGTATATCGGTTACATAACCGTTTGTGAATAAAAGCGAAAACGCCCATATCTAGTTATGACGTGACTGTGATGGTTTTAGCCTCAGATTAAATAACAAAGGCAGATGGAACGTACGGAACAAATCTATGACGCCGCTTGTCATTTCATGTTTGCATGAAAACTGTCAGCGGCACTGTAGGGACACGTGCATTTGTGTGCGTGTAATGATACCCTTGATTTATTTAGTGAGTCCTATTAGATTTTATGAGTAACAGAACGTAAAATAGTGCCCACGAGACACTTATGGGTGGTTAAGGGTTAAATATACCATTTATACGGAAACAAATTATTATTTATTATGCATACAATATAATAAATAATAATCATGATTTTTTTTATTTAAATCAAATTAATGGTATTATCTTATTGTATTGTATTTGTGACAGTTTTATAAGTTGTAATTTATAAATATAAAACAGTTAACTTATAAATATAAAAACAAACATAAAACATTTAAATTGGAATTGGATTGCAATTTTAGATTCAATAGTGAAAAGACGTGTTTTAAAAATACAAAATTATAAATATAACTTAATAAACTTGCTGAATAGTGACCTCGTTTACACTAGCAAACAAAGTAAAGTGTGTCATACGTTAGGTAAACGTGCTGTGTATATAAAATGTTTAAACAAAGACAATAAGGAACTGTATTACAATGGAGAATAGCCCCTTCAACCGCAGCAGCAGAACCTTGCGCTCTCCACCCCCGGGACCCTTACCGCCTCCACCTGCAACTAAGGAAGAAGCCCCGGAAACCATCCCAACACCCGAGATATCGTCATGGATGTCGAATATTGATCAGTACCTTAATGAAGTATGCTCTATTACTGCAGAGGGAAAATTAAACTCAGAGCAGAAATTACGAATAAATAATTTATGCAGAAAGGTCGCTCACGGGACATCACAGATGGCAGTGCAGTACCAGGTCCTTAAAATGAAAGCTCTGCGTTGTCACACACATATTCAGACATTAGAAGAGCAACGGGATTTATCAGAACGGCTACACGACCTAAAGCTGAGTATCGACAAACCTGCAACAGGACCTTCTTTCGCGGATATGGTGAAAAAAGGCAACAACAACTACTTAACCCCAATAAATATCAGCTCAGTTGCTATCTATCTATCTTTAATAAAAAATAATATTTCAAAAATATTGGGATTTTTAACTATTTGTGGTATCATTACACGCACACAAATGCACGTGTCCCTACAGTACCGCTGACAGTTGTCACGCAAACATGAAATGACAAGCGGCGTCATAGATTTGTTCCGTACGTTCTATCTGCCTTTGTTATTTAATCTGAGGCTAAAACCATCACAGTCGCGTCATAACACTGCGTTGCCGTTGAGTCGGTCGAGTCATAAAATTACTTTTTTTCGTAACTATGCCGTACTGTTCTATTTTAGAGTGTAAGGATGATAGCAGAAGGAAAAGTCTTAGTAACGGAGGTGTTTCTTACCATCACTTAGTACAACTTTATATATTTAATGTTATCTTTTATATATATAATATATATATTATACCTACTATAATTTAATCTTAAAATTTCAATGGTTCTCTGTCTTATTCTCCAACTGTCTCTCTCGAACTGCTAGCTTCGTACTGCAATACTTTTCATGATTTCAAGGTTTAACAACCGAATTAATGTCTGGCAAATTAATTTCAAGCTTTTATTATCTTTAAATAACATAATATTAAAATTACAGACATTCTAAAATACTTTGAAATTTTAAAAAAAAATAAATAATAAATCGCGTATGGCACATAATTAGCAACGTCAGAAATGTCTGGCAATAAAAAAAGTATGTCAGGTAGACTTATTTAAAAACAAAAAATTAAAAATTACGCGTCTTAAAATGCTTTTAAAATCCAGGATTTTCACCTGAAAGGTTGGATGCGCACAAACGAACGCAACCGCTACCGCCTGCCAGACAGCCCAGACTCTAACCGAAAAAGCAAGATGGACGACATATCACAAAATCAGCTGACCTAAAATTCTTTCTCGAAAACGTTGGTACCTCCTATACTATCCATGTTCTCTTGTAAATATTTCCCAGATTTTTAATTAGTTTAATTTTTATAATAATTTGTAATATAAAATTAAAATTTTCTGTTTTCTTTTTCTACTTCTCCTTATTCACTTGTTAATATTTCATAGTTTTCTTTGTATATTTTTAATTAGTTTTATAATACTTTGTAATATTAGTTTGTAATTTTATTTTCTTTTTAATGATGTAATTGTAATCTTTTAATTTGACATTGAGTCCCTTTTGTTTATTCAATAATTTTAATTTTAATCATAATTTTTGTTACACTTTAGTTTGTAAATTTGTATTTTCAATTGCGCGTCTTTGTTATCAATAAACTTTACACACCCGTAGGGAACTCTACAGCGACAAGGGGACCATAGAGGAAAGCCTGTATCAAATAGCAGCATCCTCTATGGTCTTCAAAATTATGTATTGTTTCATTTTCATAGCTTATCTTTCCACGGCCCCGGGGCGATAGTCGCCGGGGATGTAGGCTTATTAGGTAAACAATTAAAACAAAAAAAAAAAAAAAAACCTACCTACCTACCTACCTACCTACCTACCTACATACCTACCTACCTACTTACCTACCTGAAATTATTAAATATATCGAGTTTATACAATGTCTGCTTGGTTACTGAAAATTCAAGCTTCTAGTTTTATCCACAACGAAGTTATAGGGAGTCGAAAATGGCCCGAACTACTTCGAGAAAAGGATAGTACGGCCGTGCCGCTTTTTGCTCAACTTGGCGAGGGCGCTGCCGTGCCTCCAGATACTAGTTATACCCTGGTATGACGACTTTGCACTTTAAAATAAAAAAAAAAAAAAAAAAAAAAAAAAAATCCGAGTGATGATAGTGATACAGAAATGAATGATTTTGATGAAATAACTGGTATTGTAATTATACAATGTTTTGTTTGCGCCTTCGTAAATAATTAAGAAAAATAAGAATATTTTTCAATTGTTCAGACAGTTAAAAAAAAAATCTGTTTAAATTTAGATTATTTTATTTTCCTCTATATATTATATTTTTATCTACAATAGCTGATTGTACGTTTGCTGTGACATCATAACGATCGACGTGGGCATTCTCGAAGTGAACGCGAGGGAAATTTGCAAAAATAATCATAATAGCTTTACGTCATAGCTACTTAGTTGCCAAATCCGTTCACCAGATGTCGCTCAAATTTTCTTTAATGTTATTTTTAAGGTTACATAGGGCTTAATATGATGCAACGCTTTTTAATTATTTATTTTTTTTTATTTTTGATTAGCTTTTCCTTATTCCTTAACATATAATATATTGTTTTATACTCATTGTTGATCATCAAATATGTCCGCACATGCTGACTTAACTTGCACCAACATCAAATCGTCACTAAACCAACACTGACGAGTTTCAACTGTCAACCGACATCTAGTGAGATTATTGTTCGTCTTCAAATACAAATACACAACTTCAAAGGGTCAACTGGTTGCCGCTAGACGGCGCTAGCGTCACTATGGCATTATTAGGAAGTCGTACACGTTACGAGAATATTAAACGGGATTTCCCAAAAAAAAAACTATTTTTTTTGTTTAGTGCTCTTTTGCTTTACACTGTGCGATATGTACTATAATAATATGTGTTATTATTACTTAATGTATGTGAATGAAAGGTGACACTTAAATTAAAAACCAACCAAACCATGCAGAGAGGTGTAAGAGAAATAGGTAGAACCAATTTAAAGTCGTTGTGAAAACAGAATGATTTATTTAATTTTTTATATTACAATTTCGAGATCATAAAAATAGTCGATCCAGAGGACAGAAGTCATTCTTGCACAACAACATAAGTTTATTTAATATTTTACATCTTCGACATACAATTCTATTATTATATTTTCTTTTGTAATAGTAAAACATGTTTTGTATACATTCCTAATTATATCATTTTTGGCCGTATTTAACTTCAACAAAATCAACATCAAATCTCACACAAATAAATTACTAGATTAAACGTTGATATGAAACAATGTTACTCAGTCGACTGACAGAAAAGGATATCGTCTTATTGAAATTGAATAAGAACTCAGTTTTTTTTCTTTAATCTGAGAATAATAAATAAATTATATAATCGTACTGAGCTTCCAGACTGTGCTGTTCACAAACAGCCGCTTATTTTATAACGATACATATGAATCATCTATAATATTTGTGTCGGCTGTCGAGTTCGCTCCGTCTGCTCACTGCTGCATACATATAGTACGAGTAGGTACATCAACTCATGATATTCCCAGTCCGCTGTCGTAGAGTACACACAAACAATTGAGCAATGTTTATTACTAAAATTCAAATATTAACAGTTAGGAAGTATTCGAGAATTTCGAGTTGAGCTGTTCGAAGAGATATTTTTTTTACATTTGAATAACTCGATGTATCTGAAAATGTATTTATTGCTTCACACAATGTTTCGCCTAGAATTATCACACACTATCACACCACAGCAGCGAGTGCGCCCGCATCCGCAGCAGCGCAGCGCACGCGCCGGCCGACAGCGCCAGCGACAGCGCCGCGCTGCTGCGGCACAGCGCGCTCGAGCTGCGACTCAGCGTCGCCGCCATCTTGTCACCTGCCAATATCACATCATTCATTGTATTGTTTCTTTCACTAGGCTGAAAAAAATGTTACAAAACAACGTATATTGTAATACATAGTTATTAGTAAATTGTCAAATAAATAAGTACGATCAGTAGTGATGTGTGTCGAATAGCGGTGATACTGACTGCCCTCGGAGACGTAGACGTAGATGTGGGCGGGCTCGGTGTTGGCGGCGCGGCACGAGTAGTTGCCGGAGTGGTCGGGGCGCGCCGCGCGCACGGTGAGCGCGGACTGCGTGCGCGCGCCCGGGGCGGTCTGCACGGACACGCCGCGCGCCGCGTCGTAGTTGATCATGCGCGCGTTGTGGTACCAGAACACGTACTGCGGCGGCACCGGGCTCTGCACAACACGCCGATACGTTAGCAACGCGCAACCTCAGCGATACGCGTATAGCATCTGTGTGGGAACCTTCTCAATGATGCAGACGAGGTTGATGGTGGAGCCGGCGTCGACGTGGTACTCGTCAGCTCCCAGGATGAAGGCCTCCGGCACCACTATGTGCAGGTGCACCAGCCGCGACAGTGTGCCCGCGCCCGACGACACCTGCACAGGACCGACACTACTGCTTCCACTCAAAGGTAATTTATCTTAGCATACATTCCACTTGTTAATTATCTTATAATTAATGAATGAACATTTTATTTCAAGAATAATCACACATACCTAATGAAAAAAAAAAAAAACGTTAAATTGATTTGATGTTTATTGGATTGAAGAAAAATTAGAACTAAGTATTAAAAAATAAATAAATTCGAAAGGACACGTGTGGCAGCAACCTTGTAAGAGGAATCAACTCAGTTATAGTTGTGATACCTGTTATACGGTGTTGTTAAGGATCGTTCATAGATTTTGGTTATGGTAGGTATGTTCATAGGTAGGTATATAAATAAAATATTTTAGTGCATTAATTGGTGTATCTACTTGGTATGGTTTTAGTGGTCATGAGTACGCGCCAACTGGTACACGATCGAAAGCGAACTAACTGATATAATTTTTATAATAACAGTACTTAATATAATATTATTACACCAACAACGAGTACCTGACACTCGTACGTGCCGTTGTCCCGCTTCTGCACGAACTTGATCTGCAGCACCCAGTCGTCGGCGCCCTCGCCGTGCAGCACCTGCCGGGGGGTGGGAGGGGGGGTTATAGACTAACAATGATATAGACTCTACACTCGAGAGATTTAATGTAATAAAATAATTTAAAAATATAATATTTTATTTAAAATACAATAACTAAAATTAAACTAAAATACCTTTAAATTACATGACTTGCTATGCTACTTTGTTTTGATACGCTGAATTAAACTGTGAATATTTATAAACTCAGATACACTTTGACAACCAGTAAAAGTGTTTCTTTTTTATTATTTTAGAACTCTACATTACTAAGAGACTTTGATTTTTGGGGTTGATCACCTATAATTATCGATTACATACATTTATTTATTATACCTCGAGGAAACAAATTCAGTCTAGATTTTAATCCGATAGAATGGGAATCAAAGCAAGAAAAATTTACGATCAAAACAAACAAGAAATTAATAATACTTATTGCTCAACTTATATACAGACTAATCTTGTCATTTCGTCCAGAATTTCATCAACTCTACCAAGAAAGTTATTCGATAGTATCGAACTAATCGACTAATAGAAAGCATTAAATATAAGAGAAAATGAACGAAAATTTAATGAAAAAACTACATTTAATGTAATGAAACAATATTTAGAATAATTCATAAATATGAGTCTATATTTTTTCACAGCACTGTATATTGATTTTCTGTGGCTGAGGTTACCCTTGACAATCGAACCTGAAAGCGCTCGTCGTTGGTGTAGATGAAGACTCCGGAGCTGATGATGTGCCAGTCGCGGCGGCGCACCCAGGACACGCGGCGCTCGCCCAGGTGGCGCACGGGGCAGTGCAGGAAGGCCACGCCGCCCAGCTGCGCCACCACCTGCTCCTGGCTGTCGTTCAGCACGGGCTCGCGGTGCAGCGCCTCCAGCGACGAGTACCACAGCTCGCGCCACTCCGGCACGCCAGCCGCCTCCGCCTCCGCCTCCGCCGCCGCCGCCGCCTCCGTCTCGCTCAGCTCCGGCGGCGAGTGAAAGCTGCCGAGCCCTGAGCTCGACGTAGACGCTTCTCTAGCGGCTCGATCTAGAGGAATATGCCCCGTGAATGTGCGATGAAACCGACGAGACAGTTGGCGCAATTAAATAGAGTCGCGTCACGTACGTCTGGAGCCGACGGGCGCGAGCAGCGCGGCGAGCAGCGCGACGAGCGGCGCGACGAGCAGCGCGGGCGCCATCAGCCGCTGTGTCTCGCCACTAACTCGACCGCGCCATCCCGCTCAACTGCAAAGTATACAGATGTTGCATACATCTCTTGGCCTACACGTACATTGGAACATACATACATGAAGACTTTAAATTATTTTATAATCTATTTATATATTTTTTTAAATTCATATTTTCAAGTGTTGCCTAGATTATACAAACTCAAACGTCACTCTATGACAGCAGAATGTGAATTCATCTTAGACAAGCCAAACCACTATATACGTTTCGACAAAGTCGAGAAAGTTGATTATTTCCCAGACTAATAGGCGAGGCTATTGAAATTAAAAAAAGACAACCTAACTTTTTTTAATTTCAATTTTCTTTAATAGAGACGATGGTTTAAGACTTTCCAACACCTGGGATCCAATAATTAAATTCTAAAACCCCAAGTCCATAAAAACATCAAGTAGGTATCGCTTTCACGTGCAGAAGTGTCGTACGAGTACTGTAAGATTGTGGTTTCTCGTTATAATTGATAACTTAATTCGGAGAAATAAACTCCTTCTTGAGTTCGATGTTTCGAAAGAGAATTCAAAAGAAAGAAGGTGTAAGAGTGACATGGACGTATATTTACATTTTCTCAATTCTACAGGAGACTTAGAAATACTGTGACAATCCGTCACTTAACATTTTACCAGATTTTTAATACAGATAGTATACAATTGACGAATAAAATGATTTAGTTACGTATGAAGAAAAAATATTTTTCATTTTTATAGAAACGTACATCTGGTTCTTATTTCGCCAATTTCCCTATAGGTTGCTTTTTTATTTTTATTTATTATCAATAAAAATTCATATATATGTAACAAATAGAGTAAAAATTTTCGTCATACGTTAGCTGCCTTATAAGTTTCCTTTATATTGAGGGGGACAAGAAAGTATTTTTATAAAAACATATTTCTGAGTGATCTATCGGCTTGATAATATATATAATATTATTGATAATATATATAGTATTTTTTAAATAAAATACTGTATACCGGATTAAAACGCGATTTATTATTTAAATTATTTATCCCGACGTTTCGGATGCTTTACAGCAACCGTGGTCGCGGGAGACTGAAAGATGACAGTTGTCTTATATTTGAAATGTCACAAAGTTGCCATATTTAATTCAATTAATTAAAAAAAAAATATATATATATAATCTATTAATTTAGGTAACACACTGTACACCTATGAACGTGAATAAAAAATAATACATATTAAATTACTAATATAACTAATATTAAATGCTTCTAATTTTACATTTACTACCAGTTCACAAATCAAGGGCGTAGAGCGTACGAGAAGAACTGGCAAGAAACTCGCCGCCACTCTTTTTAATCGCCAAGTTTTTGTTTTACAATCTTTACATATTAACGCCATCTATTCCTACGGAGTTGATATTTACTGTAATAAATTAAATTAAATAATAAATCGCGTTTTAATCCGGTATACAGTATTTTATTTAAATGTGTGATACTCGCGTTAATAAAAGACAATATTAATATATATAATAATCTAAACCGGTAGAGTTAAAGTATAAATACAGATTTGTTTAAATTAAAGTCACTCATGACATCCAATTCTGTTCTATTATTGAAAAATGTAATATATGAAAGTATATTTGAAGATTTTACTTCAAGTTTAAACTTCAACAATAATCTAGTAACGAAGACGACTTGGGAATCTTCAAGAAATGAGCCAACACCTTCCTTAAAGATCGGCAAAGCACCTGCAAGCCCTCCGGTGTTGACATAGACATCCTCTAAGGGCGGTGATCACTCACCATTAAGAGAGCTACATAAAATAATCGGAAATGTATTTGTTCTGTGCTCAAATTGATCACCGCTTACCCACATTAGAATATAAAAGATATTCCAGTATTCTTTCCTAAATTACTTGTCTCAAGATCTAATATAATATAGTCTAGTAGAATAAGTATTTATTAATATCTGTTTATTTAAATTATGTTTATTTAATTTAAGCAGTCCAGGTTTTCTAATTTTCGTTGAGGTAGATACCCAAAAGTACTTATTTACAGCTGCGAAGTTTTTCATAATAAGTCTGCGATGTATGTACCACTTACACTATGATAGTTTTGATGATCGGTTGTCGAACCGATCCAAGACATTGGAAATGTACAGGGTAGCTACACTGAAATCCACTATAGAGTTATCACTCAACGTTACGTTACAAACGTTGCGAATACTCTCACAAAACATATCTCACTCAGAATGACACGTAGCGTTTCAAATCACATACTTTTCGAAATCCGCACTCGCTCGGCATCGGAACGCTCAGTCTCATGGTTCTCAGCGAGCTCCGTCTCGTCAGCCGATAGAGAGCCGCAACGCGTGCCGCCCGCCCAGCCCGCGACGACCGACTGCCGGGGGCGGGCGGCGAGCGGCGAGCGGCGGCGAGATATCGTCACACAGCTCCACCGTGCGAGCAACTGACGACGACATGGTGAGGTGGCAGCGGTCTGCGGGGGCCGCTCTCTGCTACCGACTGTAACACTACCACCAAATACTATTTAATAGAACAGATTTCATACTTAGTTACTTACTGATTATTTTTTTGGGATAAGTTAGTGAGGTTTTGTACCTGGAAACAGAACATACTAATGATCTCATTACATTATATTCTAATTTACGATTTTTTTTCTATAAATGGGATCTATTATTATTAATTCTTCATTCATATAAAAATAATGTGATAAAAAATTACGTAAGAAATTACCTGAATTTTTAGTTTATAAAATCCTTTAGTTGTCAGTTTTGCATGATTCTTGTTTATATTTCAAAGTGTGTGTCCAGTTTGATTCAGCTTCACAAGCATGAGAGAGCGCACCGCATCGACTCCAGAATTAGCAAAACGAACAAGACGCCACCGCTATTATGAGAGCGGTATCTTAATTAATTATTATTCTTTTAAAAATATGTGTATTATGAAAAGGAATACAATTTTCTGAATTCATTAATTTCTTCGAATTATTCAAACGATTTAATTAATATAGTCCATTGAAATACTCATAAATACATAAAGGCGGGTAACTATTTGATATTGATCAGGCAACTCCGACGAGGTCAGCAGCGAGCCCTCTAGCGCGCAATACGATGCGACACGACGCGACACGACGCGACACGACGCGACACGACACGTCTTGTTGATTAAGCAATAATGTTAATATAAACTTGATCACCGCTGCCGGCCTAGCATGACCGCCACGAGAGATATCTATTTTTGATATTAAAAGTCGAGTTTTAAGTGTAATTGTCATGTTAGACCCGGAAGAAATAAAGAGATAATCGATTAAAACACGAGAAAACGGTTGACAAAATTTTGTCGCGGTTGTCAAGCTAGGCCGGCTGTAGCCAAAGCCAAAATAAGAAAGCTACGTCAACTTCGCACATAAATCACACGTGATATTAATTATGTGGAGCTGGGTGCGTTATGCGTCAAAAACATACAGCCACACATACACTTTGTTTGTTTACCCGATATCGCATCGATCGAGGTACGCCTGGTTAGCTCATAATAATATATTTGTGAAAGTGTAAAGACGCACCAATTCATTCATTCGTAATCATAGCGCAAATGCACGTTTATGCATCGGTATGTGTTGGATTGTCTTTCGCAATTACCTACTTCAGAGCTCAGTTTGATATTGAATAACGTTCTGATGATTCTAACAATATAGGATGTGCGTCGTAGCAGCGTAGCGCTCGTAGCAGAGTAGTGCTCATAGACGTCACGTAACACGAAGCACGTGTCGAGTCGTTTGCTCTGTCGACTGCGCACCCTCTTGGAAGGAATATTTGTTAAGTGTTAACATCGTCTGTTTCCTATTATGTTTATACTGAATATATCGTGGAGTATAAGTATCTGCTACAATATTCTTATGCTGCCAAAAGGTTGCAGTATGGATGCAACAGCGAAGCTTTCTCGCAAGGTTCTTGAATTCTTAATATTGCTGTGTTTATCAATATGGCAAGTAAATTTCTCAGAACAATGCAATTATATCTAGAATAAATATCACGCAAGATTAAGTTTGAAAGAACATTAGTGATAGTGATAGTAGCGGGTGGGCAGCAGAGCGGGCGGGCAGCGGGACGGGCGTGCTGCTGGGGGTTCTAGTATCGCGTCACTTTTAATGAAGTCCGGAACAAAGTTGGCGTCGGCTTCTCATACTTATAACGAGGATCGAGACAATTTAAACTCTACGTTTTACAAGGTTTATTCCAAGAATCATTTTCCAACTTCAGGTTAAAAACTTTTTGGTTTTTTTTTGTAAAGTCTACTGCCTGATTACTAAAATTATAACTAATATAATAACAGGGAACTTTTAAATATTTTTTTCCGAGTTTTCCGAGACTGTGAACATCGTTTTTGAATTGAGTTTCGGCCTTTCCTTAATTATTGATCATGTACAATGTACATGCCTTTTCCATGTAAGTAATACGAAGTAATGTTGCATTCTTTTACGGATTATATTTTTACCAAAGTGTTATTTATTGCTGTTCCGTCGTTGGTTCGTTTGTAATAGGCTGACAGCAGCTGACCGGTAGGAGGGAGGGTGCAGGGGGAAGGGGAGGATGGTGTTGGATGGAGAGGATGATTGATAAAATTTCATTAAAGTAGTTCTCATGCTGCTCCATCCTAGACTATTTATCTGCGGGCGGCGACACATTTATATGTCCGTCCAGCGATGCGTTGCTACAAGTTGTTATTTATGACTGACGTTGTTTCACTATTAACTGCCATCTGCTGCCTACACGATACGAATTAGAAGACATAAGAATTCGAGAGAAATATATAACGTTGTGAACTCCGAACCTGTTTTCTCACATTTAAGTTTTCATCACCGAACATAATAAATCTTCAGACTTATTGAATAAAATTAAAATTGGTTTTAATTGTATATCTATATTTTTCTTAATAATAAATGACTGAGCGTTGAGGAAAATGCAGAGTGCAAGGATCGAAGCATGTGTATGTATTACGTGATCTCTGCCTACGCCATGTCCTTGTATGTATGTGTGTATGTACGAATATCAAGGCATTGTCTCCGTGGCTCAATGGTTAACGCAATGCACTTAGCACCGGAGGTCCTGGGTGCAAATCCCGCGGAAACATTATTAAAAAAAAAATCGGCCAAGATGGGCACAGGAGGCCCATCACTTACATGTAAATAAATAAAATAATATTCGCTAAAGAAAAATTATCAGCGAAACAGGTACAGAAATATGTCTGTTCGATGGTCCACTAGAGGACTCGGGAATTATCTTTATCTCAGCTAGCCATAGAGTAGATAAATACTCGTATGATTAGTATAACAAGTTGCATTCCTGAAGTGCGATCCTGCTTCAATAAAACCGTAAATGTGAAATATGTAATTTCTTTACAAAGCTTGATCATTCATTACATTCTCAATAGTGGATCTGTTTACTGGTATAGTATTTTTAAATAAAATACTGTATACCGGATTACAACGCGATTTCTTAAATAATTTTGTTTGCGTTTTAATCCGGTATACAGTATTTTATTTAAATGTGTGATACTCGCGTGAATAAAAGACAATATTACTGGTATAGTAGACTGAGACCGCCATACTGACCACACCGACCACACAACTGGCCACAAGTGCCACAAGGTTGGATTTACTCTTATATATACTAACATTATACAGAAAGAGTTAAATCTGCAAAGTTGTAGCTATAGAACTACTGAATCAAATTAAATTAACTATACTTAATGAAGACATTTTTATTCATGAAGTTGCAAATGGTGGTCGTATGTAACAAAATATTATATGGTAGGACTGTAGCTGAAGCATAGAGCGCGGTGTCCCTCGTAGTACATAGCGTGTTCTGCGTAGCGCATGACTAAACACGTAGCATATGCTAACTTTTGTACGTTTGTGAATTTAACGCCGTTAAAACAAATTATTACACTTAGCTTCAGTTAAAAAGCAAAGTAAATATTGAATCGCTCGCGTGCTCAGTTCTCCGCTACCTCCACCCCCGCTCCCGCTCCGCGCCGACCCCGGCGCCGCCCGCACCGCCCGCCTACCAGCCTCGCTGCATGCAATCGATGTGAGAAGAGTAGTCAAGTTTAAAACTGTGTTTGTGTTTCGAAAATGCTTTTAACTTTATTTGGATTAAAATCCATCATGAATTATGAACAGCAGTATTTTATATATAAGTAGAACAGTAACAGTATTTTATTTAGTTTATTTTCATGATATTTTTAATTTGAATATATTTAAATAGTAACTTATGAAATACAATTTAAAATTAAAAGACACTGTATTTAAGTAAATAGTTTAAATTAACTAAAGTAACACAAGTAAGTGGTCGGTTTTAAAATATGACGTACAATATCTACAGATTAGTGTAGCTATCGCAAGTGTCCACTGGTCTCCGAGCGCCTCTATTCGCGGTGCTACGACGAGAGATGTTATACATCCAAGATATATATAGACAAACACACAATTTGTTGGATTGCTAGATAATAATACAAGTGTTTTTGTATACCAAAAATGTATACATAAATATTTATCTTTTTGAATAAATATATAATTAACAAATAGAATCAAATTCAGTAGAAGCCCCATTGTATCTCCATTCTAATGTAAATTGTAAAGTTACTTTAGAAAATATGTTTTAAATTACCTTTTATATTTAATTCCTACAGAGTTCAGTAATTTCTATATTCCTAACGTATTCGAATCTTTCACAGAAGTTTTACGTAAAAAAGATTTAATGTGATGTTTGAAAGACTGTAAAGAAAATCCCTTTATACAAATTTGTAAGCATTTATAATTAATGATTGGAGTCTGAATGTTTTACTGAAAAGCGATCTCTGTAACGAGGCTTTTAATTAGTGAAGGGTAGCGCTGTATCACAGTAGCTCAGTAAGACTGTGACCCAGTGATGTAGCTCATAAGGACTGTAGCGCAGTGATGAGGTGAAAGGCTTCGACGGTTATTTAAACGCGCGCCGGCTAAATAATTTAACCAGCTCAAATCTCTTTAGACGCTACAACTCTGCAATTTATAGGGTGGAAACGTAACACTGGTCAACAGTGCTTTAGTTGCCCTTGATATATTAATATTGTTGAGTAAATATACACCAACATTTTATGAAACTATGAATGCTTTTGTCATTTTGACTCTAGATTTATTTTAATCTTCATTTTCTTATTTAACTATAAATATTACTTTTCCTCCATCACTTTGATGTCTTGATGGAAGCGTTCACCCTGCTGATGCTCCTCACTGTAATTTCCCAGATTATTATCAGGAAATCTGTTCAGGACTAGTGGAACATTTACCATTTCCATTCACACCAAGATATTAAAGGTTTTTAAACTTCTGCCACCCTCGTTCCTAAATTATTATATATAGAGGCCGATTAATCGTTGGGGACAGGGAACTGCGAATTTCTATTTAATATAGAAGTTTCCTAAAACGTTGAATGTATAATGAAGACGAAGAGGGAAATATCGTCGGCAAGATGTCTTTTAGACGTTTCTCAGACACATTACTGTAACATTTTTCTTTACAGGCAAGTCTGTGATCAGTCTCTTAGGCCCGACCGATTTTTTTTTTTTAATTTATTTCCCCGGGTTTCAAACTCGGGACTTCCAATGATTAACGCAAAACGTATACAAGTGAGTCGTATAGGCACTAGGCCCAAAGAATGCTGTTATGTGAATCTCATACACTTAATAAATTCCTTCGATTCAATAGCAATTTCTAACTATAAATTCTATACGTCTACATTAAACTTGAATTTCACTAGTATTCATGGCGGAAGAGTCGAAGCAAATGCTCTCAAGCGTTACATTGTAGCACTACGCTGGGGTTGTAACCAATTCGGTCATTATGTCAATAATACATGGTCCTGCCACGTGATGTGTGTATCCGCTACGAAACTAAGCTACAAACGGCGCGCGTTAGAACAGTTAAAGCGTAGCAAAGTGTAGCCCGCGTAGCAATTACATTGTTTTAATTATGGGATGTATGACACTGAACACTTATTATCCGGCCGATTCACCCGGAGATTAAACCTAACTACTGTTAGAAATAAGAATATATTATTATAATAAGGGATTCAATAATAACACTTATCGAGTGTAAGTGCTCGCGCTGCGTCCGCGGACGACACACTTTGAGTTGCTTCAAAGGATTGGTCATTCGTGTAATAAATTTCATTCTTTATTTAATTTTTACTGACATTTACCAATTTTTCATAGAGTTCAGGGAATCTCCTCCGAACCACCCGCTCGCTTCCGTCGCACAGTCTGTGAAATATGTATTATTTGATGGCTTGAAATTAATTACCAAGTGAGAAGCGAAATGTTTGACTGAACTACGCGATGAGAATTTAATTAAAACATGAGAAAATGGGAGCAGAAGACGTCAAGGTCGCCGGATGTGTAAGTTTATTTTGACACCGTTGTTGAAAACAAGACCAATCTTTCATGCTTTTAAGAAACGGATAACGATGAGATAGATTGTTTATATACTTTATTAATTACATAATGTGTTACTTCTACGAAATACATAGATACATCATTACTTTTGAAGCACCAGGTGACTTGTATCGCTGAAGAAAGTAATTCAATTTCCCTTCGGCTCCGACCGATATATACTCTTCTAACTTCTAATTCTTTCACAGTGATATTTTGACAGAATCGAGCCCCTTTCGAAATGCTCCAGTCTTAACCTGAGATATTAAAACAAATTAATACATATTTATAGCTTACATATGATGTGAAAACTCATCTTGAATAAGACGGTTTGTTAAAATTGTATATACTTTATAAGATATATTTAAAAAAAAATACTAATATACATATATTTTTTCATTTTATGAAATGTTCTGTTGGCATCGTAATGTTATATGCACTATACAAACAAAACAACACTATTCATTTAAAATACACCGTAAGCCGTGATACGGGGACTTTTATTCGCTGCGCCGCGGCCGGCTCCCCGCATGGAAACTCGCATTCATTTTAATTACTTTAATCAGTAAATTTTCAATTAAGCTCTCTGTATTAATTCTTTTATCTAACAATACAGTGTTCATTGTCTCGTCACACAAGTGAAACTGCGTTCAGTTCGCGTTCCATGTGTTACCGTCTGCGGGCGTCAGCTTTTTTACTGTACAGTTTGTCAACGTTATTGCTCATTTAATTTCTGGAAAATAAAAAGTCCATCGCTAACTCGTCCACCCTCAAATGGGTGGAATTTTCAAAAATCCTTAATATATCTAGGAGATACGGACATTTATTTATCATTTATTTCTTTATATTTGAGGTAACGGACATCTCCAAAAAGATAAGAATCAGTTTAACATCTGGTAAATATAGTAACTTATGACTTATTCTTCTATCGGGCAGTAATTCGATGTAAATTCCAGCGTTTAACCGGAGAAAGCCATGTAACATCCAGAAAAGAGGCGTTGCTTAGATATAGTTACGTGGTATTCTCATTATATTCTCGTTTTATGGGTATTTAGACATTTACATGTAAAACTGTCAATATGTTGCTATTGAGTAAACTATTCAACACAAGCTACGTATTTAATTATCGCTATCTTTCTATCTATCGCTTAATCTACAAACCCTTTGCTATTATTTATAGTTGAAATTAAGTATAGTTTTATCTCGCTACATCCCTCTATCCGCGAGTTGCGGGTTTGCTTTGAGCAATATATAACGAGTGGAAATAATATCGAAATTCCGTGCGAATAATAAACCTCGGGTTAGAATTGGAAAAGCTGATCGCATGTTACAACTCGGAATAAAAATTTCATTCTAACCTAACCAAATTGTTGAAAAATAAAAATAATCTCATGTAAGTTTAGGTCAAACATCGAGGTCACGATATTGATTGGTTGTAGATATAAAAATATCTATAGGGAAAGAAAAGTAAAAAAAACTTCATCGAAAAATTGCGGTTTTTTGGCGTATTTTCTTTCTATGGTTTAATTTTTCTAGCACAATTTTAGTCATCACCATTCGAAAGAGCACACTTAAAAACAAAAAACAATCAATTTTTTTTTCTGTTCGAATTAATCACATGGCAACACCTCAAACTCAGATGTCAAAATTGCGACCTCTGGGCGCTAATAGGTTAATAATTATTGAATATCCGGCTCGTCTATTATTATCTGACATGTAAATATAATAAAGTAAATGGGGATATTATTGTGTAGCCTGTATGGAGACATCATCGGGACTTGTTTTCTTGTTGTCAAATGTAACATATTAGATGTGTGTCGAGACAGCTCGTCTCAGTCGCGGGTGGAAGGCGAGGACAAAGGGAAAATATTATATTATTATAGGCTGAATAAAATATATCTCAAATAGTCTCAATACAAATAACACCCACTTTGTACAGAAAGTAGTGATTTTCTACTCTAAGATATTGGTGGAGTATTTCAGTAAATTTGGATGAGAGTGAGACCAAATATAATGATCCCAATCCGCCCTCCGGTCTGCTCCAGCACTCACTACACGTAGCTACGCGTGCGAACCGGCCGCATTCCACAATATCTCATTTTACGTCAAAATATAAACGGGAAATTATAATTTGAATGAACGCATATGAATGGTAAATATTCTCGTTTACACTTTTTGCGTTTGTTTATGATGATTTCAACAATGCAAGTTTTAATTCATAGTAATTAATTAATAGTTAATCTCTCATATTGCGGGTAGAAATAAATACACTTACGATAATAATAATTAACAGATTCAGTCGGTTTATGTGCTTAATACAAATTGAATGTAAATATTAAATAATCAGTGCAGGTTCACCGTTCAATATATGTACCTATTTGTATAGAAGTAGCACAGAGTAGTCGCTTTACCCCACAGTAAACACGTCGGTTACCGAGCGCAGCAGCGCCCGCGGCGATCGCATTACAAGCTCGGCCAATTGAGTTTAGATATGCTGCCTCGTGATAAGCCTCGCTCTGCCGACACACGCTGCTCTATGCAGATTGCAGCCTCCCGAATTCTACCTAGTTCATATTATATTCGAGTCGAGACCGTCGCAACACGCGCCGCCCGCCGTTGTTTAACCGCTAAAGTGCTTAGTTATTTTTGCACAACCAAAATTGGCTAACCCGTTTTGATATTGAGTTTAATCGCGCAATGGCGTTTTTGGTTGAGCTGTAGCGAAAGCTACCTTTTAAATAAAATACTGTAGGTATACCGGATTAAACGCGATTTATTATTTATATTGTTTAAATTATTTATCCCGACGTTTCGGATGCTTTTCAGCAACCGTGGTCACGGGCGTACCTGTCTGTGTGTGATACTCGCGTTAATAAAAGAAAATATTATAAAAGCTACCTTTCAAGGCAGCTGTATGATGTTTTTACTGAAGTAATTTTATTGATGGAATATAATTGGACGCGCCAAGTATGTTATTAAAATCTTCAAACTAAAATAAGTGGACTGTATGCGGGGTGTGTGGAGACAAGGGCGGATAAAGGAAGAAGGACAGGATCGGACTGGGACGGATAGGAAGAAGGGAAACAATACCTGCAACTCTCTTCTCCTGCAGCACTCAATCCTTGCACTGTCACTTTTGCTTGTTATCACACTCGCGGGGGGGCGCGCGCCCTTTGTTTTTATTATAAACGACTTAATTGTCGGGCTTTAATTATATTTTAGAGAACACGTAGTGTTGCTCGTGCGGAGGTTCGAACAGGGAGCGAAAACAATATGGCGCCGTAGTCTTCAGTGTTGCTACAGCGGCGGTTGCGGTGTTACAAGGTAAAAATATTGGAATGGAAATGGGAATGAATTTATATTATTTAAATTAATTTATGTATTTGGCGCTACCATTTCCACCCGCCCTTAAAGGGTCACCTTTAAAGAAACTTATCATAAGGTGTGATAAATAAAATACAATAACTCGTAAAGTTATGGTGATGCGGGAATGTAAAAAACGTACAAAAACAAAGCGGAATTATAACTAATTATAAACTAAACTTAAAGTGGTATAAATGTATAATATATAAAAATAACTTATTGTTTAGGCAGAGGACATAAACGAACGACTGGACGCAGATACGTTCCTTTCGTAGTTCTCACGGTTACAACGCGTATGATGCCATCCTTAGACGGATGCACCTTTTCTACAATAGCAAGTGGCCAGGAAAGAGGCGGTGAATTATCATTAATAACAATTACAACTGTACCTTCAGAGATAGGTACAGAAGGCGAGTTCCATTTCTGTCTAACCTGTAAACCGTGCAGATATTCCATCCTCCAGCGGTCCCAAAAAGATTGAACTAACTTGTCCAATAGCGAATGCCTATGAATCAAACTAGTATTACTGTTGATTTCCGGCGCGGGTAAAGATAATAATGGAGCGGTATATAAAAAATGACTTGGTGTGAGAGCTGTAGGCTCTGCGGGGTCTGAACTTAATACTGTCAGCGGGCGTGAATTTATTAAACATTCTATTTGAGTGAGAATAGTAATAAGTTCTTCATATGAAAGTAATTGTTGTCCGATTACTCGAAACAGATGCGTTTTCACGACCTTGACCATGCTTTCCCAAGCACCTCCAAAGTGGGGGGAGCTAGGACAAATAAATTTCCAAGTTATACGACTTTCGGCATACTCCTGCTCAAGCTTTAGACGATATTCATTATTAAGAAATTTATAAAGATCGCGGAGATAAGAATTAGCCCCTTTGAAATTTGTACCATTATCAGAGTACATGAATTGAACGGGCCCTCGTCTAGACAAAAAACGTTTGAGCGCGGCTAAGAAACAAGGAGTACTGAGATCCGTGGCAAGTTCGATATGAATAGCTCGCGTAGTTAAACACGTGAAAATACATAAATAGGCTTTCTCACTGCGGACGCCGCGGCGGCGCACAGGAGTATAGGCCACGGGGCCTGCGTAGTCGCAACCCGTATGCGTAAATGCCTTAACTACTTGACGTGTGCGACTATCAGGTAAATAACAAGGTTGAAGACGTGCACACAGTGTGCGTTAAAACCTTTTGTTCAGGTATGTCTGTAATAGACTGATCGTTCAGAGCACGAAGCGGCCACTGAGACGGATCTTGTGAAGCCCACGGAGGCCCGTGGAGCCACAGAGGGTGTGAAATTAATTTATGTGGCATGATACCACGCGATAATATATCTGCGGGGTTTTCAATACCCGCAACATGATAAAAGTTATCAGCTGAAATATTTTCAGTAATCTGAACAACGCGGTTTGCGACAAAGGTTTGCCACCTGTGAGGCGAACTCTTAATCCAATAAAGAGCGACTTTAGAATCGATAAAGGCGTATACTTTGATTGAGAGATGATGACTATAATTATCATGAACTTTGCGAAGCAATTTCGAAAGCAATAGTGCTCCACAGAGCTCCAGACGAGCGATTGACATCGGCTTGGTCGGCGCGACTTTAGATTTAGCACAAACCAACTCAACGGTATTACCAGTGCGGGTGCTTACGTGCAGGTAAATTACTGCGCCGTACGCCTGCTCACTGGCATCAGAGAAACCGAGAAGGGTAACAGTACAGCTATCAGTCACACCCACATGACGTGGGATACGTAAATTATTGAGAGCTGGTAACTCGTTGCAGAACTGCTTCCACACTTTGATAATATGTGGCGGTGGTGTATCATCCCAATCTAAGTTAAGATTCCAAAGTTGTTTTATTAACAGCTTGGCAAACAAGACTGTGGGAGCAACAAATCCCATGATGTCCCACAGGCGAGCGACAGTTGACAATATAACGCGCTTAGTGCACGTTACATCGGCGGGAGCGGTAATTTTAAAATAAAATATATCTCTATCTGTAGACCAATGCAAACCCAGTATTTTATGTTGCACGGATTTATCAAATTCTACCTCATTAGATACTTTATACGAAGCTGGAATATCATTTAAAGCGGATTTGTGATTACTGTGCCATTTGACGAGTTCCCACTGTGCACATTTAAACAGATCAATCAGCTGTTGTGACGCGGTGATAGCTTCTGATTCACTGGGAATAGAGAAAGCAATGTCATCCATAAACAACGAAGTAGATGCAATACTACTCGCGAGCGGGTAATGAGCACCATGGTCTGCAATCAGCTGTTTCACTGTGCGAAGCGCATGATATGGACTAGACGACAGTCCGAAACACACGCGATTGAAGTTGTACATCGTGAGAGGATCTTCTGGATGGAAACGATATAAAAAACACTGAAAACGACGGTCTGCTTCTCGCATAATAATTTGTAAAAATTGTTGACGACAATCGGCAGTCATAGCAACAGCGTAAAAGCGGAAGTTCAAAATGATTTGAAATAAATCACCTTGCAGATTCGGACCTGAATGCAGAATATCGTTCAATGATCGACCAGAAGAAGTTTTACAACTGGCATCCAGCACAATACGGAGACGAGTAGAAGCTTTGTCTTCGCGTATAACCCCATGGTGCGGTATGACGTATAAAGGTGT
This sequence comes from Anthocharis cardamines, assembly GCA_905404175.1. Taxonomy (NCBI): domain Eukaryota; kingdom Metazoa; phylum Arthropoda; class Insecta; order Lepidoptera; family Pieridae; genus Anthocharis; species Anthocharis cardamines. The sequence goes on along the minus strand of FR989965.1, from coordinate 11,850,225 downwards.
AGGATCAGTAGGGTCGTATCGCGGTGCAAGAGAGATATAATTTTTAGAAAGATATTCTTTAATGACGTCATCATATGCCGACCTCAACTTAGGTGAAGCTACAAGCTTTCTTTCAAGGCACATAAATCGTCTGCGAGCGGTTTCATAAGAATTTCCAAGTGTATAAACATCATCGCTGAATGGCAGGCCGACAACGTATCTACCAGTTACAGGATCGCGGGTTGTGGTATCCTTATAAAATTCTTCACACTCAACATCAGTGGGATGCTGAATGGGCGGTGCGTAGGAAAACTCTTCGAGCTCCCAAAATCTCTTGACTAAGCTGTCAAGGGCGGCTGGCTCTTGTGCTAGGCAGCACATCAAGACCTGGTGCGAATTACGTGTAGGTATCGTAGGTACGGAACCCATAATAACATACCCTAATACGGTATTCAAAGCGGTAGGCGCAAACGAGTCGCGAGATGCGCGGATTACGTCGGGAAGAAGTAAGTGAGGGAAGAGAGATGCACCTATAAGAATATCAATGTGACCAGGTACACCGAAGTTCTCATCCGCAAGCGGTAAGCCTGATAAATGTGATAAGACTGAAGAGTCAACCACAGCGGTAGGCAGTAAGTCGGTGATTTGATCAACGACCAGCGGTGAAATATTAAAATGAATATTTTTATTAAAGCGGGAATAAAATTTTAAATTAATCTGACTACTATTTATACTTTTTTCTAAGCCACCGAATCCCTTTACAATAGTACATTCGGTATTTTGTAGTTTTATATTTAATAAATCACAACATCTTTTAGTAATAAAGTGTGTTTGTGAAGCGGAATCCAATAATACGCGTAAAATGTGTTCAGTTCCATGCGCATCGTACACAACAACCTGCGCGGTCGATAACAAAACAGTATTATTAGTGGCTGTTGTACACAAAGCGATGTCGGAACGCGGGACACCTGTGTGAGGTTGTGGAGGTGTGGGGGACGCGGGGAGCGCACGCGTAGGTTCAGTGGCGGACGGCGGCGCAGGCGCAGCCGGCCGGTCAGCTAGTTCAGTGCGCTGGAAGTGCAACAATGTGTGGTGTCGTGCATGACAAATGCGACAGTTTGAAGTTGACGAACAACGAGACACTTTATGTTTTAAACTTAGACAATTTAAACACCCACCTATATCTTTAATGTAATTAAATCGCTCCTGAGGTGTCGATAATTTATTAAATTTAGGACATTTAAATAAATGTTGATGAATTATATTAGTGCAAAGACACTTGCGGGTTGAATCAACCAAAGTACTCACATAAGTATTGTACTTAGGCGGCGGTTTATTATTATTTGTAGTACGTCGACTATAATGTGAACTATTATTATTATTATGAACTTGTGTACGTTCGAAAACTTTAGCGCGTATTTTTATAAAATCGACTAGATTATCAAAAGTAGGTATTTGATTAGATTTACAACTTAATTCGAAAGTACGAACAGTATCCGAATCCATTTTCTTTAATGCGATATGAAGTATAATTAAGTCAGTAAGATTGTCTAACTTTAAATTTTTCAACGCGCTCACTGCAGTTGTGAAACTATCGAGAAATGATTCAAAGCTAGATGCGGACGCAGATTGTATAGTTTTGGACTCGAACATCTGATCTAAGTATGAGGTAGCGAGCATACGCTTATCCTCATATTTATCTATAAGGGCTTGTAAAATTAAATTATAATTTTCTGAACAAGGCGATATGCCTGCACATACAGACAGGGCTTTGCCTGTTAATTTACCTAACAGATAATATAATTTTTCTGAGTCCGTGAGGGATGGATTATCGTGCACTGTTGATTTAAAACTGGCATAAAATAAAGACCAAGAACGAATATCACCTGAAAAAGATATTAATTCTATAGGCGGCAACGTAGGTCTGGCTTTAATATTAACGGTATCTTGTGTAGAATGTGAATTATTTTTATTTTTATTACATTCACACTGAATTCTTTTAATTCTCCCATATAAAGACTCGAAAGATATAAGGCTTTTGTAATCTGGTGTCGCGGTAGGATTCAATTTTAACAAATGTGAATTATATTCGTCTAAAACCAGTCTGAACTCAGCGCGCAGTGACTCAATGTTATTACTCTCATCTAAAAATCGTTCTAGCATCGAGTCGTTCGACTTTATATGTGCAGAAACATCGTAAATATTTTGTATTATCTCAAAATAAGCTTCGCGCTTTGCGGTTAAAATTATTAATTGATGATCATGACATGTGTCCTCTGATGTGCTATCTGTATTTCGTGTTTTAGACATTATGTATAGTTATAAATGAAATATCAAAATAAAAGATTAATAAATTATTATAAAAGTAAATTAAAGTACGCTAAAACAAAAATATAATATTACAGTTGTATTACTATAAGAGTTCAATGCACAAGTAACGGCGATCGGTGATCTACCCTACAATATAAAAAATGTAAATCTATATAATTTTCGTTGAAATATGATGATTTTAAATGCGGAATATATTTAAATACTTAGATATATATTATATCTAGGCGGTAAAACACGTAACTAATGTTACGGGCGGTTTTTACAGTATTTTTTGAAGAGAAATATAGGATGATGCAACGTCAACCCTGCGGTAAAATATATTAAAAATACTGTAAAATATATGATTAATTATATATATATCGCTTATTAGGGCCTAACAATAAGGTAACTAATAAGGGCGGTTGGATGATTCCCGTTCGAACGGTTTTATAATGGTTAAAAGGTAACAAAATATGCGGCTCGAAGAGACCACTAACAATGGACGCGCCAAGTATGTTATTAAAATCTTCAAACTAAAATAAGTGGACTGTATGCGGGGTGTGTGGAGACAAGGGCGGATAAAGGAAGAAGGACAGGATCGGACTGGGACGGATAGGAAGAAGGGAAACAATACCTGCAACTCTCTTCTCCTGCAGCACTCAATCCTTGCACTGTCACTTTTGCTTGTTATCACACTCGCGGGGGGGCGCGCGCCCTTTGTTTTTATTATAAACGACTTAATTGTCGGGCTTTAATTATATTTTAGAGAACACGTAGTGTTGCTCGTGCGGAGGTTCGAACAGGGAGCGAAAACAATATGGCGCCGTAGTCTTCAGTGTTGCTACAGCGGCGGTTGCGGTGTTACAAGGTAAAAATATTGGAATGGAAATGGGAATGAATTTATATTATTTAAATTAATTTATGTATTTGGCGCTACCAATAATAATTATAAACCTTAAATAAAACTCGAGCTTCTTAATTTTAGTTAATTCTAAACAAAATAAGTTTTCTATAGTTAACTCTTAATATGGCTAGTTGCCTCGCTACAAAGTGTACGATACATGTTCTACCGAACGTGCATTGTAACATACATAATAACAGGTTAGTTTTATTGGAAAATACTTAGTTAAAAATATGATGTATGTTCGCGTTTGGGGGCAGGCGATCAGTCAGCGGGGTCTCGTGCAGGCAGCCATCAGTCACGTGATTGATCTCAATCTATTTGTTACATCGAGTTGAAATTTACATTCTCATATTTAAAAAAATCATACCTGATACCGAGACATCTGACAGATCATTAACAACTAATATTTATATTATACATACATATTTATAAATGTATCTAATATATAAAATTCTCGTGTCACAATGTTCGTTCCCATACTCCTCCGAAACGGCTCGACCGATTCTTATGATTTTTTTTATGCATATTCAGTAAGTCTGAGAATCGGCTACTATCTATTCAATCTTTCAAACCCCTAAATGATAAGGGGAGTCCACCCCAAAAATTTATTTTTTTATTTTTGGACGAAATTATTTGTTTTTATTTTTTTTATAATGTGGCATTAAAAATACTTACAACCCTATATTTTCACTCTTCTATTACCAACCCCTGCTTTTTTTTGTCAAAAAATCTAGACCCGTTATAAGCCGGGGCGTCGCTAGTTATATTTAAAATGATCTTTGTAATATTGACCTGTTTATTTTATATTGTATAATTTTATACTTTGTCTTTTAAATCCAATCGCTTGGTAGATATTGTTTACTTAGTACAGTAGGTAATTTCCCTAGTTCTTGGACGTATTCGTGTTTTCTCGCCAGTGTTCGTAATATACAGGAAACGTTATCGGTCTTCATTCACTATATTATTGTACAGCATCAATATAAATCGAAGTCCGGTTAATTCAGTAATGAATTTATCGGTGTCCGTTACGATATAATACAGAGGCGCGTCACGCGTCACGTGCGAGCCGCGGGACGCGTGACGCGCGCTAGGGCGGCCGGAGAGGGCATTACTTCCCCAACTAACTGCTAACAACTAACAAGCCCTTACTTTGCCAACTAATTACGGTTTCCGAATTCGATATAAATCATACGAAGCGCCTACTCTTGGAATATTGTTTGTTAGTAATTCATTTCACATTTAACGGTGTCCAAATAATATTAACCAGGAATCTTGGATTATGTATTATCCGATCGATTTGAATTCCGTCAGTAAATATACAAATGGTAAAATCCTTCTTAATATTATAAATGACAAAGCAAGTTCGTATGTACCAAACAGCATGGAGCATGAACATAATATTAAAAACAGAAATGGGTGGAAGTGTAGAGAGTAATATAGAAGTTTAAACTTTATCGCAAATATTTTACCTTAATCTAGACATGGGTAACTCAGCGAATTTCCCTGCGCCAACTCAGCAACTCAGGCGCAGTGTAGTGTGTCGGCTCCTTGAGTCAACTCAAAAATGCGCCACGACGCAGTAAAAATGGGGCGCGCAAAGCGAGCAGTGAAACCTCCGAAACGCACGCAACGCCACGCTCATAGTTCACTCAGTGAGCGGGTACTGCGCCGTGCGCCAACACATTATGAATGTGTGAGCTGACTCATCCTGTGCACTGAAGCGTGCCGGCGCAATTGCGCGGCGCAGCGCAGTGTTACCCATGTCTACCTTAATCGCTGTCAGCGCGGTAATATGTGTGGAGCTCCACTCCACTCGAACCGGGAGCCTAGCGGGAGTGTACGCGTCATAACTATCATAATAGAATTTAACTGAATCGGGAAATCGGTGTAACTTATTAAATACAAGACATATTTAGCAAAGAGTATCGTACTCTGAAGTTTTCGTTACCTTATTTTATTTATACCTGTGTTATAAGATAGCTACAGGTTTAGGCAATTCATTAACAGATCATTCAATCAGTCGGTTATCCTTTTATGTAATACTAGCGGACCCGTAAGACGTTGTTCTGCCAGAAGTTTTGCTACAAAAATAAAAAAATATTTATATATTTGAATATGCTATTTTTCCCACTTCTATTCTATAATTTCTATTGTGTCATTGATTTGCAGTGGTTATCAATTATAACAAAAAAAACTTAAAACGTAATATTGTCTTTCATTAACGCGAGTATCACACATTTAAATAAAATACTGTATACCGGATTAAAACGCGATTTATTATTTATATTGTTTAAATTATTTCTGTCTCCCCGCGACCACGGTTCCTGAAAAGCATCCGAAACGTCGGGATAAACAATATAAATAATAAATCGCGTTTTAATCCGGTATACAGTATTTTATTTAAAATCTAAAAACGTGCTTGACTTAAGCTGTCAGTTACGGAAGATATCGGAGATCAAACCTAATCTATTTGAATAAATATATAATAAAAATATAGTACTATACAAATAACTTCCATTTCCTTCAGGTAACGAATACCAGCCTCTGCGGTTATATTCGTTACTAGAACAGACGGTATAAATGTTTACCGCAATACACACAAATGAAGTGCAATCAGATATGAAGAGATATAATTAATTGGGGAGGCTGTGTCAGCGGCGCGCAGGAGGTAGATACGTAATTAAATGTTGTAACTATCGAACTGTGTCCAGCGTACGGCGTACGGCGTTGAGCGTACGGCGGACAGCGTTGAGCGGACAGCGGACAGCGCTCGACGCTCGCACTCGGTGTCAGTGACCCGTGTAACGTGCATCAAGTTCACGATCATTAATTGGTTCTCAATCAGTCAGCCTCCGCCCCGCCACCCTGCCACCCCGCCTCCCCGCCGCCCCGCCGCCCTGCAAACAATTTAAACATTACATAAGTCACAAAAAATGTCATGGTATTGTCAAAGAAAAAACTGAATACTTCTTAATCAAAGGCCGCCGTCATGGCATGATACATACAGGCAATTTATTTGTTGCTGAGCAACTGTAACTGTAACCACAAACATTAAGAAACAATTTTCCATCAAATCTTCTGTGACGGATGAACTCGGGGAACATTAAACACAGTATCAACAATCCTCAGCTCATTAAGCTATGCCAACAATGTTTAACTGAACTCAACACAACGAGCACACCATCTGACGTCATTTAATAGTTAATCTAATGTCCGTAATGAAGCAAATGGCCGCCGGGCGCCGCCCGCACGTGCTCCGTACACACGGACCGCCGGGCGCCGCCCGCACGTGCTCCGTACACACGGACCGCCGGGCGCCGCCCGGACGTGCTCCGTACACACGGACCGCCGCGGCCCCGACCGACATTCATATTTATCACTCCTGTCATCATTTAGAATCATGTTGAATTGACTACTGACATTATAATATTATATACACTCAGACAAAACAAATTTTAAATGAATTATATTCTACGATCTACGATCTTGTGGTGAAATTCGAGAACTACGAAGAAGATTTGGAATTCGTAATCACTAAAACTAGTACTGTAACGTCAGTAATATCCATCCAATGAAGTTATTTTATACTCCACCACCACTTTATCACACTCCCCGCTCCGACCGAAAATTTTAAGTTGAATATCAAAAGGAAAATTTTAATAAAATGAATGTTAATGATGTGTCTTGATTTGTCGCGAGTATTGTCAGAGATTCACGGATGAATCTCTGCTCGAGTCAAAACGATCGTTCATATAACGTGGCGTCTGATTAATGGAAGTGAATAAAATATCGTATTCACTTATCCCGGAGATGGGAGCCGCCCGGGATCGCGCCGGATCGCGCCGGTTCGCGCCAGATCGCGCCGGTTCGGTCGGGTTTGCCGAGTGACGTATGTTGTGAACATTGCGAATGACGGGACATTTGTTCTTTTCGTCTCATTTCATACAAACGAAGTAGATTGTTTTGAATATAACATGTTATATTTCTCTGGAGCTACGCTGATACATTAGAAGCGGAGTTGCGTTGTGTGTGTCTGTTGACGAGTAAAAATAAAAAGAATTGTATATTTAAATTTAGGTAATAAAGAATATTAAAACTCAAATATATAATATATTTAATTATTATCAGTTACACTTATAAAGTGCTAAAAGGCAGCCTCGGGACAGGCCTTAAACTGCCTTAAATTGCGATTTAAGTTACAATTTGCTAAAAGTATTTAAATGTTTTATAAGAAAAAAAACTAAGTAGAAGAAAATATATTCTTATAATTTTTTTTAAACAAATCTTGAAAATAATTTTTGATAAAATAGACACAAGAAACGATTGTCTGTAGACAATAATGAGGGTATGTCTTTGTAATTGTGAGTAATTACAGCGAAACACCGCAGTGGTGTGGCCAACACTCCGCGACCACGCTACGGAACACATTGGTCAGTTGCATTTGGCAACACTCCTCTCTCTCGACACACACTCCGTCAATTTGGCGCCATTTAAACCAGCAATTGCTTCATGTATTCAATAAACAAAATGACATTAAACTTGTCTGTTTTACAAGAAAAAGGGCGGGAATATACTTAAAGCGTAGCGGTAAGAAGCCTCTCATTGCGCTCGTCGCTGACAAACATCTGTTTAGTCCCTCAATACAGGGCAGTGCGGCTGTAAACTGTTCCACAATGAGCTACATTCCCGAGAGGCTCAATGGCTTGGAATTATCTAAACCAGGCTTAGAAACAAAGAATTAAATCCATCGCCCCTCTCCCTCCGTTGATAATATTCAATACTCCGAGACAATAGCGTCTTATTTAACCGCTTTAGGTATTATTTCAAGTTTTATCACAATATTAAATTGTGTTTGTAGAAAGTAATCGCTGGAAGTATTGAACCAATCAAACTATTCATTTTACTCTTAGTACATTTTACCTGATTATTATTAATATTATATTTTAACAACCATAAGTTCATTTTAACGTGAAATCTATATTTTTTCTCAAACATGGACCCACGTCGGTTCGTTTGTACAGCAAATCGCATATATCTATTTTTTTTTAAATTGAAATCCCAGCTTTTATTCGCTGGTATAACGTTCATATCTCCGATAGTTCCGTGTAGGGTACTCTATCATTTTAGTCGAAACGAATTATACATTTCAATTCTATATCTAGTTAAAAAAAATACGTCCTGAATAAAGTCAGAGGTAAATCAATCCTTTGTCTGTGACATTTTCAGCTGAGATTTGATTGCAAAAGTATTATTTTTACGCTGTAGTACATCAGTCGTAGGCACCTACATCGTAGCACGTACATAACCGTTATCTCGTAGCTCGTAGCGGGGCGGCGCAATGGCCCGAGAGAGAGTTGTGTCTTGGAAACAGTTGCAAACTACCGCTAACTGCAATTGTAAGAACTCTCGCTACAATTTATGATCATCCCAGCTCGGCCCCGCTCCCCGCTCCCCGCTCCCCGCTCCCCGCACTCCGCCACACTGCGCTGATAGCTCGATGCACTTCACAGCCGAAACACTGGACCCTAATTAAATATTGAACTCAGTTAAATCTGATTATCATATGTGAAGGACAACTCACTTATCCATCACGAGTCACTGCGCTCCCACTGCGCTCCCCTGCGCTAGCACCTTGAGATGCGGCTCCACCGCCGGCCGGTCACTGGCATCTCAAACTAATTATAGATATAGGATATATCAATCTCCTACCACCAGGTGAACCGACAGCCCGTTTTCCCGTTTCTTATTTCATAAAAAAAGTAAAATATATTATGTGATATTTCGTTTCGTACAGTATTATGAAGAGCGGATAAAAGGTTATATGGATCTTTACCGAAACCGAAATCAGGTTGAATTAAATAAAAAAAGCGACATCAAAACGACATTGTAGATAGTATAACGGGCGGTACGTCCGTGTATAGCATGCTTTTTAACTGAAAAATATTTTGTTGTACATTAATAAAGACAACAGGCTGACTGTTAGCTCGGTGTCGTAACGTTGGGTTCCCGAGAATATTGACGTTAATTAATCGTGTGTAAGGAGGTCGGCTCCAATAACGAACTCCCGATATACAACTGGGCTATTTAATAATTGGTAGCGCACATTCCCCCCGCTCTCCCCACCCCCCCGCGCTCCCCCGCGCTCCCCCACACGGGTAAAATTAGAATAATCTATATAGTATCACATAAAACGTTTCTATTAGTTATTTTGACTATAATATAATCTTTCTACGGTCATGCGTTACGTTAGTTGACTAACACAGCACATTTCCTTCGACTTTCATTACAAATATTGGAAATTCATAATAAAAACTAAATTTTGACAAAATAAAATAAAGACTATATTTTAATTATTAAAGATACTCCATTCTGACGTCACGCCCCCATGATACTCCGTAAACGCTTGCACTCGCACCCCACTAGCCTCTCATTATAAAATATAGACTACTGGAAACAAAGTTTGGAAGGCTGTATCTCGGAAGAGGAAACTGTCTTTTTTCATTCAATCGTCGATAACTCCGCAAAAACAAAATCGCACCTAAAAAAATTGAAGCTTAATAAACTAGCTACTCGATACTTGCATTGAAACGAGTTGAAAAAAACATTCCAAGTCCGTGCACGATCGTGAAAAAATAAAAAATATGTGAATTTGTTCCTTCGAGATGTTTCATCAATTTTCTCAATAACCAAAAATAAGAGAAAAGAATGGATCGAGATCTTAAAAGTAGAAGAATGAAGCTTCAAAATGTTTCTTTTTTATCTCGATATTACTATTTTTCACCGAGATACAGCCTTCCAAAATTTGGTGAAAAAAAGAGGAAAATTTCTTGTTCCTTTAATTGTTTCCAATAGTGTATTATGTATATGATACAAGAAAAGTTTCACATATTGTGTCCTAGAATAGTATAGTATGATGTACTCGCAACAGGTGATATTATGTATTGAAATAATATAATAAATATAAGCTAAATGTCTGATTGCTCGTAGATCATGTAGTTTGTGAATTTAGCCAAGAATTGTGTAATGTGCTGGCGCGGTGTCGGCAACATATAGCGCGAGTGTAGTCACTCCACCCGCTGCCCGCCGCCCGCTGCCCGCCGCCCGCTGCCCGCTGCCAGCCTGCAGCATGCAGCGAAATACTGTGGGTTGTCGACTGGAAACCATCGATATGACACAAGAGCAGCTCAGTGTAATGTTACAGTACACGTTACATAAAGGAATTTATTGAACATTCTTCGTTTCTTAAATTCTAAAAATAAACTCCTATAAACCTAACAAGAGGAAAAATTATCCAAATTTTTCGTCATTTACTGAAATCAGTAAAACAGAGAAATGAGAACAGCGCCTCACTCGTATGTGTGTTATTCTGATTACTTACTAAAGGCTTGATACTGCATCATCTAGCATTACATTAGAAATTGTTCAAGTATTAAGTACCTCCCAGTCGTGTCTGTCATGGACACACACAGCAATGAAACATCAGTGAGTCTATTATACCCAAAAATACATAAGAAATAATCGGAACAGAATAACAAATATATAGTATTTTTTATCAATTTTTTCTATAAATAAAGTATCCAACAAATCGCAGACAGGAAATATGATCGCAATAAATTGGAGCTAACCCGACAGCGACATAAGTCGGCCACAAATAAAATACTCCAGTTGCTGCAAAGTGCAAGTGGCTCCGTGCGCCGCGCTCCGCCGCTGTCTGGGGGGGGGTACTGGGGGGAAGACGAGAGCGCTGACAGTAACTTCAATATCGCACGTGGCGGGTGTCGAATGAAACTAACATAACTTATGCTACGTGTTGTTTTAGCGAAACTTCATCGCTTTGACGATACATTTACAATATTTAACATTATGGATCACGAGAATTTGTCTACAATCGATATCCGACATCTGTCAATGTCTTAACTGGTGACAATCAAGTTATATGTACTCATTGTTTAGACAGGCTGGCCAGCCGCCCGAGATATATACAGACCTAAAATCACACGTATGTTTTTGTAAGGAAATTGTAATTAAGGGTTCATACGCACTATGCGGGTAGCCGCAATGCGGCTAGCCGTCCGGCTGACCGCAAGCACAATTATGTACGTAATATTCATTTCTATGCGCACTGCGATGCGGCTACCCGCAGACCGCTCCGGTCGCTCGGAGGGTTGCGGCCCGAGTGACGGCCAGCCGGACGGTTGCTATACGCACTGTGCGGTTCAGTCTGAGGCTGCCCGCCATTGAGTGAGTGTATTGCAAAATGCTTGCTCTCATCTCGTGTTTGCAAATAAGGATGCACCCAGTACTTCTTTCTTTGTTTTTTCTTCTTTACGTAACGTGAAAATGTAGTAAATAGCTGCAACTTCTTCCACGTCCATCTTTAAAATGGATCGACATGACCGCAAATCGCAACGGTTCTTCAACCGCACGTTGCGGTTGCGAATGCGGCAGCCCCCGATCCGGCTGGCCGCATTCGCAACCGCATCCTGCGGTCAGCCGCGCGGCTAGCCGTAATGCGGCTACCCGCATAGTGCGTATGAACCCTAAAGCAATCTGCTTTTATATACATTCGGTCTACTCTCTGCGTTGATTGAAATAATTTCACCGGCACCTGCGCGTGTACGCGGACTCCGTGATGCTCAACAGACGGGACTCCCCGCGACATACGCCTAATTTTTTTTTCGTTTGTAGAAAACAAAGTCTATAGGTATATAATAATTAATTTTGATAGACCCAGACTAATTTTCCCAAATTTCACGAATTAAGAATCACTTACCACTAACTAATGATACCGAAATTACCACGTTGTGAACCGAGAACCGTTACTTAAAAAATTCAGTATTCAATTAAACTTTTCTCATAATATTTGCAGCCGACTAGAAAAAGTTTAACTCTTACATTGTATTTAATGCTGCGATATTTTATTGAAGTAAGGGAAGTAAGCGGAATAAAAGCTAGCTTTTATAAAAATAATTGAACTCTTTTTTAGCGGTCTATTTACACATCACATGTATCTTCAAAATAAAATGGAATGATTGTAGATATGGTTTAAAATTGTAAAGTCATTTTCATAGGAAATAAATTTATATTTATATCGAAGAGAAGGGATTATATTGGTGCCGCTCTGTTCGCGCCGACTCTCTCGCCGAGTTCGCTAAGGGCCTGGCCACAGCTTCTGGCGGTGTGGAGCGCGGCGCGGCAAGAGGGGCTGCGAGAGGCGCGGTTTGCGGTGGTATGCCACAGCTCGACCAGTTGCGACCGCGGCGGCTCAATGCGCGGTAAAAACAAAATTATTTGTTTCGGTCGCGCGATGCTAAATGCGTCGACCACTGCCGCCGCGCGCGCCGCTCTGAGCTGTGGCCGCCTCGATACTTCCGAGTTCCGAGTGCATTTGTTTCACTCGCACGCCGCGCAGGCCGCCGCCACCGCCGCCGCGCGAGTAGCCACCGCGCCGCAGGTCGCACCGCAATGCGCGTCGCCGATAGCTGTGGCATACTTCATACAATTTGCTCAATTTGTTTTTGCCGCTCGCCGCTTTGCGCGCCGCAAACCGCGCCGCAAAACGCGCCGCAGGTGACTGTGGCCAAGGGGTAACACGTAATACTGTCTCGACCCCAGCTCTCAGTGTAGGTACTATTATATACATTGAAAACGTTATCCTCAACCATATTATTTTCAAAAGAGTCACGTAGACACTTCTATGGGCTTATAAACAGAAAGTAATTCACTAACTAGGCGTTAATTTTGTGCCAATAGGTCCATGAGTAACGAAATAGCCAATATACACATTTTGACTTAGGTATAGGATTTGTAGAAAACTTATGACTAGGATATACGCAGAACATTTTACGCTATGATAAGAGACAGTGTAAGGTTAGGGCGTGTAGAGCTAGGAGCTTGGCTCTCCATAATATCTGATAACTTTTTACAGTGCAAGCAATATGTACCTAATAACTCGTTATGGCGTTACTTTACATGAAAATGTCAGAGACTGAGGTCTGCGGTGGTCAATGTAAATTGTCAAGTATCTGTCAGTTGTGCGTTGGCCTCTCATCAGGCGGGGTCGACTCATTAGGCAAAGTTTGGAATACCTACGGGTGCTAGGAAAATGTTGCAAAGTTATCCTGTAATCTGTATTACAACAATCGGTCTTTAATAATGACGTTTTCTAGAATGGCAACATTTTGTATGAATGTTTAAATAACAAATCAGCTGATATAATATTTCGGTTTGTTTTAATCAATATTTATAATATAAATTTGAATAATTATAAACATAATTCAAGCAGAGATGGATAGATTTGTACGCTTGTATATAGCATAGTATGTAACCATAAATAAACAAAAGGGGTTACTAATCAAGCTAATTAATAAATAGTTATTAAATTTTCCGCAACTTATCGAATTGGAAGAGGCTTACTTATTTTCTAAATTTATTAATTTCAGAAAATTAGGTGGCTTTTGTCAAATGTACCTGGCAACCCCGCGGACTCAATTTTTTTTCACAACAAAAATGTCTGCCGGTTTAAGCGCATTTTGATGTTATATCTTGTGATTTATCTTTTCCTTGTTAATTGTGTAGAACCTAGGTTCCTCCGTCTGTACCGAAAAAGCTGAGTGTTGTGTATGAGATAGTGACTATGTTTGTGTTTCTAACATGAAGGAGAATAAAAGGAAATGTTTTAAATGTGATTCTTCGCCTGTTTTAATAGATAGTTCCTATGTATTTAATAGCTATTTAATTGTGTAATTTATAATAAAATACTTCTGAGCTAAAATACTACTTTTTTGTTATGAAAATGCTAGTAAGAAGCTTTTGACTTTTACAAATCAACCTCAACATGTGATTGTCAAAATTCAAAGTTTTCTTCAAGCAGTTCTTCTAACCTTGAAATAATAAGGCTGGCCAACAAAGCAGAACTGGAAAACTGTAACCAGTGAAATTGGACAATAATTTACGGTTACAGTTTTCCAGTTCTGCTTTCGCGGTCAGACCTTTAAAATAAATCTAAGAAAAAATCCGATTTTGAATATCCCACTTTCGCGAGTTATTGGGGGCACTCACTAGATGGCGCCAAAAACAGTGCCATTTTATTTGTTCGTAGTTGACATTCTTCTCCCTAGAGTAAAAATGTTCCTTGCCTCTCATTCGAGCTAGTGTTGCTCTCGAGACAGCGCCCGCGCCGGGTGTGTGCACTGAGTGATAAGGAAAACATAATGGTGGACAGCGAATACGAACAGATGGAGGCAAATCAACCTTAATCTCCAACATATAATTATATATCTATTAAATAAATTTGTGAGTTTGGTTCTAAAGCATGAAACTTTGTATAGAGGCTGGTGGAGAGTTATTTTAAAAGATTATTTATTTTATCCTTAAAATTAGTTTTTCAGTTTCTCAAAAATTTAAATAAAATACTTTATACCTAATCGTGTTTAATCCAGTGTAGAGTATTTTATTTAAATGTATGATACTCGCGTTCTCAAAACTTTCTGAGTGTCCCATGTATGAATCATATTTGATAGGTACTATGCATTAATAAATAACATATAATATTTAAAGTATTAAAATTTGAATTTGTGATCTTATTCTATAATAGATTTTATTTGAGATTTTCCTCTATCTCGAATTGCTGCCAACGAAGTTTGTTATATTACGTGCTAATTAAAAGTGTATCAGTAATTAGCAGTTTAATTCGATACAGGTAGGTACATATATACCACAAATAACATTCACGGAGAACATAAGCAATTCAATAGGAACATTAATGGTAACAAAACTGAAAGGAATTGGTCGTGTAACGTATTGAAATAGAAGCAATTCGCTCTTCGCTGTCAAATGATTAAGTCATGAGATCAAAAGCGAACACTGAGAGGTCGACACGACGGGGACGGGGTACGACGGGGTTTCTAGAAATTATTTATCTAAAAGCGAAGATCTTTCACTTTTCACAAAACAGGCTCACAGTTGTTAATATTATCTGTATATGTATACGTTACATCAGTTATAACAAGTCTGGCCAGAAATAATTTTACATAAAAAAAATTTGAATTTCGAACGAATTTTAAAATTTGAATAATAAACTTAGGTTAAAACTTATTTTGATTTCAAATTACTAAATGGGATAGGGTGTTAAATAAAACAGGATTATAGAGATTTCCTTGCACAAGTGGGTATGGAGCCGTTGGTTATATTCAACACACTTCAGAAGCTTGGCATCAGCATATTATGTTAGTATATCGTAGTATCGACAGATATACCAACACTTCTTCTGTCGAATACCATAAGAGATCGAGGGGCCGCGTGCTGTTAGACCTACAAAAGCTATTAATGCTGTTAAAGCCAAAATTAGCCAAACACCGTTTGGTTGGGCGTGTCTTATCAAGGAGTCACAAAGCTTCATTTGAAAATGAAACTTCTCAGCAACACACTTTATAAAATTGTACCGAGGACTTTCCAGTAAATTTCTGCGCCTGGTCACAAAGCACGGAATACCGGCTCGAAACCAACGATTTGTTATTCAATTATATATCAATTATATAATTCAAAAGATTTATTTCTTCATAAAGAACTTACTTGTTTCTCTTGTCACATGAGCTCGTCAACATGACTTCGTTCACCTTTAACGGTAAAGCAGAGCATCTCAAGAAATTATAGAGCTGATCAAAGCAATGTAGCTACATAAGCTAAATTATTAAATATATTTTAGCGAATTTGGATGCTATTGTATCCAAGGGGATCCCCTTTGGGTATCAAATTGAATTATGTAAACGCTACTCCGGCGATATATAATTCTGTTGTTGTCGCCCGCGCGCTCGTCGTCATAACCATAAATAAAAAACGTAAACCTCGTTATGAACTGCGGTACCTCGTTCACGTCACACACGAGACGCGCGCGATGCACGATTATACCTCACAGAGATCCCTTTTGTTTTCTCTATCACCGTGATTGTATAATAATTTTCTAACAATAATAGTAGTCACACAATAACTAACAGTTCTTTAACTAATGAAATCTACGCTGTATGTGCTGGAGCCTGCACCCCACCCTCTTAACTCTAATTAGAACAACGCGTGGTAGATTTTACTTCAATTCTCAGTAAAGTTTCAGACGATGGCTGAGTCGTAGACAAGAAATAATGATAAATGATTTAACGTCTCTAACCGCGTCGGAGGTAACCGATCCGAACCCCGATTTCCCTCGTGTGGTTAACTTGAAGGCCAGTCGGTGTAAAGCTATACTACTCGTGTTCAGTGGGGGGGGCGGTCGGAGTGCGGAGGGGGGGGGGGGGGGAGAGGATCGCAGATGTCGTTAATGTACTCGTATCTGCTATCGACACGAGGCCCGCCTCGCCGGCTCCGGTGAGATACACTTGTGTTTAATTAACATTCGAGGAGTGTCGCGGACCACTCGCCCGCGCCGGTCGGAGACAGAGACACGACTTGTAGAGACTCTCCTGTATCCTGTCGGGGACGGGCAACTTAGTCTCGCTAATTACTGAAATACTTTTACCTCCTATTCCCATTCCCAGTCCTGAGGACACTGATACAAACACAAATCATATTTAAAGTATTACTAGAAATATTGGAATCCAATTTTTGTGTTAATGATAATATGTAATGTCTATAGTAAGATTTAAGTAAAATACTGTATACCGGATTAAAACGCGATTTATTATTTATATTGTTTAAATTATTTATCCCGACGTTTCGGATGCTTTTCAGCAACCGTGGACGCGGGGAGACAGTTCTGACGTCGGGATAAATAATAATTTAAACAATATAAATAATAAATCGCGTTTTAATCCGGTATACAGTATTTTATTTAAATGTGTGATACTCGCATTAATAAAATAATGTTTATGTTTATAGTAAGCTCAAATGATCAGTCATACGAATTACGAGCAATAACTACCAAGGCTTCATTTACACGCCGCGCCGTCCGCTCTCAGACTTAATCTAGTTAACTTCTTCAGAAGCTAAACTTTAAAAACTGTATAGTTCGATCGAACGGATCGAGGTTTTTTGATTCATAAATATATGTATACGTTTATTCATCAAAATAAATAAGCTACTCTATACTAATATCTATACTATAAGGTTATATTAGTACCTAATTTAAAAATTAAGTAGTCTGTAATTGTGTGCGACAATCACTTTAAACGAAAGAAAGCATATTAAGCGAAATACCACAATCAACCCTCTAAAAATTTCCTAACCAGTTCGCGTTTTCTTATTATTTTTTATCACAGAAACAGTTTAGTGAACAAACTCATTTCTTTTGCTCGTCGCACTCCTGCGGTGTCGTTCAACTGGAAGAGTGACAATCTGACACACCGCGGAGATACGAGTGAGTCTCCGGTCTCTGCTGTCTACTATCTACTGTCCAGCCGACCGCCTTCTGATATAGGACAGTGGTCGCGGAGGCTCTATCTCTGATTTATCGCCGTCGCGTCATGTGTCCGCCGTCTCCTAACCCCCCCTTCCCCCAACCACCCCCACTCTCGCCACCTCCTACGCATTCATGTTTCCAGTGATTTTTTATTACATTGCTATTTTCCTCTTCACGATTAAGTGGAGCGATGTCAAAAGAAAACCGTCTTCATTATTCGTGACTTCTGTATTCACATGTTTGCTCTCGTTTCCCTCAAGCGTTCATTTATTTCCCAGTTTATTTTGCGAGTTAGTATGACTTAATAATAAAAAACGAAATACACGATCTGTTGACAGTATTAAACCTAATTACGGTATCAGTATATACAATAGGTAGTAAATTATATTGATTTTTGTATTACATGTAAGTCCGCTTGAATTGAATGAATAAATAAATAATAGAGTTGCATCTGAAAAACGTAAGAAAAACGAAAATATATTCCGACTGCTTAAAAAATTATCGATTTTTAATGATTGTAGTGGTGACACGTCGAGAAAACATATTCAAATAAACTTGTCCCCGTTTCTGAACCGCTGGTGTTCGAACCTGCGACCCAAGCGCAAACAAGATTATCAAAGTTATGAATATGTAAATGTCAGTCTAAAACATATTTCAGTTAAAGATCCCGTGAGTGTAAAGGTGAAGAAATAAAAAGGGTAAAAAATTAAAACAGATGTTTGTCTTTGTATTATAGAACCCGTGTTTCTTGTACTGTGTATTGTAGCGTGTGACAGGGGGCTTGGCGGGACCGTCCACCGCACTGTTACAGGCAGATCCCCCTCTCCGCCCTGGAGGGCGACCTCAGGGTACTAGGTATTGTATTCATATAACACAAAGACAAAGGATCACTAAATTAACGCACAATAGATTAATTACACCTCAGATATAACCGTATCATACAAGTATACATACCCGTGTATGATAACGGCTTAATACTGAACTATTAATGTTGCTAGAGTAAACAGCGCTAGATTAAATCATTTTAATATGTAACATGTTCAAATATATGCTATGTATTGTATAATGTATCACTATAAGTGAAGTGAGCTGACAACTTTATTATCTCACAAAGAAATCACATTAAGAGAAACACGAGATCAAATTCTCGAAGTTACTGAAGCGGACGTGAATGAGGAAGACCGACACCGAGCCCTACCAGACCGGACACACATCAGCGCCTCAATACGTCATTAGAGTGCTGATGTAATCTCATTTCCTCTTAGCGAACGGTTCCTGCGAACCCACAGGCCTATATTATATTCACGCTAGTCTGGCATTAGTGCCTGTGTAATATGACGCAAAATCGCGTGTTTATTTTACCGTGTGAGAATCGAACTACGAGTGGTCGTAGTTCGATTCTCACGAATTCCCTCGTGGTACTTCTCCCTTATTATGTAATAATTATAATTCTTATCAAGATTTTTAGTGATAGGACACTCTGAACTATAGGATGTGCATAAATAACTAAGAGAGGTGTTTGCAAAAGAATAATTTATATTTGTGATGAAGCAGAATGCGGTCGCACTTCCGACTAGTAGAACAATTCAAGCTTATACCCAAATATAGTATTACATACTAGCGTCCCGCCCCGGCTCTACTACTGCCAGCCGGCACCAGATCCCACACCATTACATGTCAGGGCTGAGATTAAAGAGAATGCCGTTATGAAAGTCCACACCGCACCGTCTAGCCTTATTGTGCCGGAGCTCGCGAGAGATGACACGTATTCTGCACTTCTACACAGTATTACATTTACACACACACACGCACGCTATAGTAGCGACTCACTGCATTTGCGGCGCCAACTCAACCAGCAACTCTCGAAGCCAATCGCCGCTGAGCGACCGCCGTACGAGTACACTACTGCGAGTCACAAATCAAGTGGACCTGACAAAGGACTGCGAAATAATTACCAATTTGCGAACCGAACGACTGTGGGTGAGGACTACATATAAATGTATGTATGTAGCTACGTTCACGCTAAACGGCTGCACTGATTGTGCCAAACAAAGCGAAAGTAACTCGGGCAATACATGTTGTATTGTGTATCGAATACTAAGTCTGACAAGCCGAGTAGTTACAGGGATGCTTATTTGATAATGAATATGAATTAGCTGTAGCCTTATAAATGTTGTGTTGTTGTATCGTCTCCTGAAATATGTATTGTCTTATTATATTTAGTAATATTTTTTATGTAAGATATCGACAGACGAGCATGAGGTTAAACTTGATAGTAGATGATACCCCAACCACAGAAAATCATTAAATGATGCGCTGTAGACCTACTTTTTACTTCGAGCATTCGGAAATCCATAGATTGAGATCAAAACGCGCAATATGCACTTCACGGTTATTCCATCTATGAACGGTGGTTCGTTACACGGTTGGAATTTCAATATTTTAACCACACGTTTAATGCCCGAAGTTACCAGACGTGGGGAGGACATGCTTACAGAAAATTATAAACATGTCGTCCCGGTGGGATTCGAAACCACGACCCATCGATGCGCACGGCAGGTGTTCTACCGAACGCGCCAACGAGACCGTCATAATATATATATTTAGATAAATTTTATCGGTACTTAAATAACGAATAAAAGGTGTTAAATAGCTACCGCGTGCGTCAGTCACTCCCTCACAGACATCTAAAATTTTACATAATCGATACGCAACATGAATTTTCTCAACAGAAACCATTTCCTTGTGTTATGACAGACAATATACTACCTTTTGCCCGCGGCTTCATCTAAAACTTAATATTCATCTGTATTTAAAAATAACGTATACCGGAGGTCCAGGAGCCCATACTCGGGATACCTCTTCTTCTTCCATTCTTTGTTTGTGTCAATTTTTTTTATTTTCAAATTTGTTCAAACTTATACGTGAAACCAAACGTACTTTTACATTAAGATAATCGAATCCAAACAAAGTTATCTAGTACCTTCCGGAAGCTGTTATAACTTTATATCTTATCTCTATGTAGAGCGGTGTCCTTATCTCGGTCGTTGTGTAGCATCTGGCACTACACAACAGCACAACAACACAACAACACGACGACACAACAACATCACAACACAACTCAACTCAACTCGTATGGTGCTTAAAAAAATAACGCGCATTCAGGCGTAAGAGATATATAGAAAAGTACGTCGATAACTTATTAAATATGTCTTATTTCTTTTGGCCAAATCGCATGTATGAATGAATGAATTGAACTTTTGAGATATAAGCTCAAAAGTTCGCGGTTAATTGTTATTCGTCTAAATGCAAATACATTATACAAAACAATAACATCGGTGTCAATGACTTCATTACTCCCCTCCCTTAGTCTACCCCTCCCCCCCCCTCACCCGACCACTTAATTATGAAACTGAGAACAGAAGTTTTCACGAAACATTGAACTCTTTAAGTGAGCTTGAGTTGTACAAAACAATATTTCTTACTACAGTTTATAAGTTTTTATTAGATAAAAACTTATCGCTTAAGTAGGTACAAATCGTAATTAAGGTCAAGAAGATATAACTCAGGCTAACATATACTAAAATATTTCTGAACATGGAAACCAGATTGAGAAAACCCAACTTTTCACTTTAAATATCAAAACGAGATATCCCGCCCAAACCGTACCTATACATATTATTTGAAGAATAATAAAACCACCTAAGGTATGAGTTATTTGAGCTTGCGATATAACCTGTTTAGGCAAAATGAATTCGAAGAGCAGACAAAACACAAAACAGTATTCTTCACAAATGTAAAAATATAGCTAATGTTTACGTAAGCGCCCACACTTTTGTTCTAAAAATTTTACTATTGTTAAGAGCTGCCCTGGAGGCTAGAACGTTCCTGGACCCGACTGACCGACAAATTGGGGGAAATTATTTCAAACAATTTCATAATAAATATTATTATGTCAAGTCTTATCGAAGTACGAACTTTCTTCCCATGGTGATGGAAGCCGTCGTGGGTGGCTGCGGCTGCGATGATGTAATGCGTGCGTTACATATTTTGTAATAATCCCTTAGCAGTCTCTCAGCTTTGCTTATAGCGAGGGTACCTACTTGTGAAGGAGCGAGAGGAGTTGGACAGTTTGAGTCGATCTTTTCGGGCAGGTCGGAGTCACCACAAGTGACTGGAATCACAGGAGCTTTGGTATTGGAATTTCAAGACCGGTCTGTCAAAAACGGATCGGTTGAGGATTTTCGAGTTATTCGTTAATATCCACAATCTTGGAGTTTTATTTGACAAAGTACACGCAAGATTAAATCATTGTGTTATTAAGTCCACGACGGTAAATAGAATCTGAACGTAAATATCGCCCTTGCGAGGTGCTGACAGCAACAGTGGTCGATGACGTCACACGCCTCAACGGCAGTTCCGTACAGCGAACCCCGAACCGACCGACACATTCCACCCGGGGGAGGGCACCGGGCACTCCGCCGGCAGGGGGGAGGGTCCGCTACCTCTGACCTTACGACACGAATACCCGACATTCCTGCCTTTAATGCGAACATAATTAATATTAGCTGTCATCCTGATTCGTGACAAAGCGCCGCTCGAACAGCGAATAATTACCCATAATTCTTAGAGTACGAGATATCTGATTAGAAGACCTTGGTCACTAATTCCGAAAATTCTAATTGGTTCTGTATATGTTTCATGAAGATAAAAATATTATTATAAGCAGAATTTTGAAGAAATATCGTGTGCTTCGAAATTTGTAAAATAAAAACCAACTTTAAAACGACAACCAGTAAAAAGTATGAAATAAGGAGTGTCGGGTGTGCGGGTGGGCTATCGGGTGCGGTTATCTTATAGCATTAGCCCCGTCAGAACGTGGCCTCACGAGCTGTTAAAAATAAGGACTCATCTGCGCACTTGTTCACCCATAAGGTATTTGTTGCAGGTTTTAGGTGAAAACTATCCTGTGTTTCCCTGGAATTCAAGCTATTTCCGTTCCAAAATGCATCATTATATTTGGACTTTAAAACAACATACATACTCGTATATATATATATTTTTTATAGGTACTTTTAAATGAACAAATATGCACAAAAGACTTCTATTTTATTTATAAATTCACGC
Organism: Anthocharis cardamines; assembly: GCA_905404175.1. Lineage (NCBI taxonomy): Eukaryota > Metazoa > Arthropoda > Insecta > Lepidoptera > Pieridae > Anthocharis > Anthocharis cardamines. The sequence continues at coordinate 11,827,516 of FR989965.1, read as the reverse complement.
GGCACCGGGCAGTCCTCACAGATATACTGACAGCTCCACTGTGAGCCGAGAGAGCCGAGAGAGCCGAACGATCCGAGAGAGCCGATCGAGCCTAAAGAGCCGATGAAGCCGGCCGATCCGAACGAGCCGAGAGAGCCGGCCGATCCGAACGAGCCGATAGAGCCGGCCGTTCCGAACGAGCCGAGAGAGCCAGCCGATCCGAACGAGCCGATAGAACCGGCCGAGCCGATAGAGCCGGCCGATCCATCACCATATCATCGAATATGCCATACGTATTGGCGCTCCAGTGAAAATATTTTAATATCGTTTCTACATATTATAATAATATGTGATATCATTCTAAAGATACCTAGTACCTACGAAACACGTTCCGGCGAGATTTGAATGAACACTCTAACTTTCAAGAAAATGTTGAACCAAGTTGATAGCGAAGTTTGATCATTAAACACTGAGTGCGTGATGTGTGATGTCTCGGTGTGTCGGTGTGTCGGTGGGTCGGGGGGTCATATCTGATGGTCCACTCCGTGGGAGGCTGACGTAAGTAGTACTAAACTGCCAGCGTAGTGAGACCGAGTCGAGGGTCGGGACGGGAGCGGAGAGGCCGCGCTGACTCGCCCTACTTCACAAATAAACCGTGTCAATGAGCAAATAAAACATCAACACTGTTAAAAATATAACGTATAATATATTATAGCGGAGACTATTCAGTGAGATGCTTCAAAATAAACTTTATTTATTTCTTTAGAATATAAAAGTAGCGCTTTGTGGAGGCGCTCGCTCGCTTTGTGGAATTCTTCACGGATATAAAATTGTATTCCCACTTCAGAACTAAACTTTCAATGTTGAAACTTTCTTGTGTAGTTATATTTCGTGTTTTCCACGGCTCCAAATAAAATAGCAGCTCTCAGTTATATGAAATAACCAAATAGTGTAATCTCGTTTAGTACAGGAACATGTCGTAAGTTATGATCATCATCACATTTGTATATTTGTTCGCTTACTTTCATAATCGAACAAGTTCACCTACCACGGTAGAACACCTGCCGTGCGCATCGATGGGTCGTGGGTTTGGATCCCACTGGGACGATATGTTTATAATTTTCTGTAAACATGTCTTCCTCACGTCTGGTAACTTCGGGCATTGAACTGGTGGTAGGAATTTGTCGAAATTCTGACCGGGTAACGAACCACCGTTAATAGATGGGAAAACCTTGAAGTGCACATTGCACGTTTCGATCTCAGTATTTGGAATTCCGAATGCTCGAAGTAAAAAGTAGATCGACAGCGTATCATTAACTGATGTTCTGTGACTGAGTTATCACCTACCATCAAGTTAACCTCATGATAGTTTTCGATATCTAACATGAAAAAGAGGGCTAAAATTTCCAAGAATACCACAAATATTTGAGTAAAACGCCTGCTGGAATTTTGTGTGCGCTCGCGAAAACTTGTAATTGAACGAAAGCGGGAGACATCACAACGAATTGTTCCATTCTTACACACACACCCTAACTAACTCGAATTAACTCAAGTACACGCACACGTCTGTACGCACAGAGCCTTGACGATGTTAAGGGAAAGTTATCGATCATGAGCTAATCACTATTTTTGTAATAAAATTATCCGGGTAAAAATGATAAACATACACCTTAAACATATAAATGAATGGTTAATAAAAATATCTCTGCAGTGAGAAGGTCGCGTGTCAGTTTGAGAAATATGAAAAGGTTGAGGGCAATGGGTCGGCGGTTGAGAGGGTGGGGGGGGGGGGGGGGGGGGGTAGGTATTGAGGGACGTAGTAGGTCGCGAGCTCCTCGGAGATATTTTGATAGCTTTCATTCTAATAAACTCATAAACAAAACGTGAATCAACAATTTCACATGCAATTTTAACATTAATACTTATTATTCATTATTATGACACTAGAATTATTATTTTTAAGATGTTAACTGCATATACACATTATAAGAATGTCACGAGCTAACAAAAGCGTTAGTGAAGGTTTATGGAAAGATTTGTTTGTTTTGTACAATTTAACTCAAAAACTACTGGACCATTTTTATTTTGTTTGTTACGCTATAACTCTGCAAGTTATGGATGGATTTGGGTGATTCTTTTTTTGTTTGGTAGGGGATATTATGAATAATATTTTAATTACTTCAAAGCATTATTTATTAACAGTTATTTTTGGAGTCGGTGCCAGCCAAGAAGGGCAGTTTAATCCTGCTTTTGCATTGATTGTATTAAAAGGCTTTTGCAACAAATTTGCGAACGGTACGGAGCGGCACCGACTTCAAAAATAACTGTTAATAAATAATGCTTTGAAGTAATTAAAATATTATTTTTTACTTTTTAGTGAAAGTTTGTACATACTATATGTAGTTGTAGTTTTGAAGTCGGTTTTGTATTTTGCTTAAAAATAATTTAAAATTCTTTCACCAATAGAAAGCTACATTATCAGCGAGTAATATTATATTATAACCTCACAAAATCATCGTATTTCGAGGTTTTCTTTTAGTATACTAGTACCTTAGCATTACCATTTTAGCTTAAATATTGAATACCAGTGCGGTAACCCGTTCCTCCCCCTCGCCCCTTCCCCTCATCAACGACCTTCGTGACGTCACTCGGTATCACAGATTTAACCCAATCAATAAAATGTTGTTTTGTTATCAGAAGAGGCACGCGCTTGATCGCGTCCTCACCTCGTGGACGCGATGACGGTGACCATACGGAGCACCTTCACATAGAAGAAGATTCACTCGACTTCAGTTCTAATAGTCGGGAAGTCTTGCCGCAGCCAGGGAGTTCGATTCCTTCGCAAAAATATGAAATGGTACAGTAATGTATCAGCTCACTTTGCTGTATTTGTGGATCATCTAAATTGATATTATAAACTAAATAATGTCTGAGCCGTTATTCATGAACCGCTCTTGATAAATGATAATATCTATTGTATATTTTTGAATGCGTTTATTACTGCACATTACAATGTTTAAGAAATATAAGTATGTATGCGGCGTCTCGCGCCTTGATGCTGAGTGCCGGGTTCGGACTCCGGCCTAGAACCGGTTATATCGCCCCCGCTCCCCTCACTCCTCCGCTGGCTTAGTAGACCGCGCGTCAACATCCTCCCCCCCTTGAAAGCTCCTGCTTTCAAGACAGATCTTCGAAGGAAGAGGACACACTCTGTTGAAGGCTCGCCTCACGATGCCCTTCGCAGTGGAGAAGTCACCCACACGACAGATGCCATCAGCACCAGGGTAAATTGTTGATAAACGTCCCAACTTCCATTTTAGCGGTGGAGCGTTGTTATCCTTGAAAACGACCAAGTCGCCGATTTTTATGATATCGGATTCATGTTGACGCCACTTGGTTCTCTGTTGCAACTCTGCCAAATACTCCATCTGCCATCTAGCCCAGAAATGTTGCCTCATTTTCTCTATCAGCTCATATCGGCTTGGACTCTTAATATTAATAACTGGTGATGGTAATGCTGTAAGTGGCCGTCCAATCAGGAAATGCCCTGGGGTTAAGGGAGAAAGATCATTTGGGTCTGAGGAGAGGGGAGATAAAGGACGGGAGTTCAGGATAGCTTCAACCTGCGCAAATAAAGTGCTTAGTTCCTCAAAGGTAAGGCTGGCGTTACCCATAATCCGTTTTAGATGGAATTTTGCTGACTTAACGCCAGCCTCCCAGATTCCACCGAAAGTGGGAGAGTATGGAGGACTAAAAATAAATTTAATACCTTCGTCACAGGTAAAATTTTCAATAGAATTTTGACTAGCTTTTAACATCCTACCTAATTCATTGTTTGCCCCTACAAAATTAGTGCCATTGTCACAATAGATTGAGTTTGGCTTACCCCTTCTAGAAATAAATCGACGTAAACTTAAAATAAAAGCATCGGTACTAAGGTCGGTTATAGCCTCTAAATGTATACATTTTGTAGAAAAGCATATAAAAATATTAAGATAACATTTAGATATACGATTTCCCCTTCCCTTCCTACTAGATATAAAAAAGGGACCAGCGCAATCAATTCCGCAAACCTGAAACGGATAGTTAGGTGTTACTCGGTCTGCAGGTAAGTTACCCATGAGGGGTTGAACAACCTAACCCCTAAATCGCGCGCATACCACACACTTATGAACTACATCGCGCGCTAAATGCCTACCACCAACAGGCCAGAACTGTTCGCGTAATGAACTTAAAATTAATTGTGGGCCAGCGTGTAATAATCGTAGGTGCTCGTTCTCCATTAATAGCCGTGTAAAATAATGCTTACTATCCAGCAATATAGGATGCTTTTTATTATATTCTAAATCAGCATTCTGAAGACGACCACCCACTCTCAGCACGCCATCATGATCAAGAAAAGGTGATAACTGTAATAACTTAGAACTATTTTTAAGTTTATTTCCTAAGGTAAGTGTAAATAATTCTGTATCATAAGTTTCTTTTTGTACTTGTTTTATAATATAAATAAATGCCTTATTAATCTCATCAACTTGCAAAGAGCCCAAATATTTTGTTTTAGGATTTTTACAATTATAAATGAAGCGAAAAATATATGCAACAGTTTTTTTGAGTTTACTTAATTTTGAAAAGTTCTTGAGATTAATAAGAGACAAATCATTACTATCAGTAGATATAAAAACTAATGTGTTATCATTTTGTGTCTTTAATTCAGGTAAGTTTACATTGCTTAGAATATTTTTAGGCCAATAATGTTTGTCTTCTAAAAGAAAAGATGGTCCGTTCCACCACAAACTTAAACCTTGAAGTTGACTTGGTTCAACTCCCCGGGAAGCTATGTCCGCAGGGTTCAAAGAGGTAGGAACATGACGCCAAGAATGTTTGTCTGTTATTTCGTGTATCTCATTTATTCGATTGCAAACGAATGCTTTAAGAATCTTAGGTTGGGTTCGAATCCAACCTAATACAACAGAAGAATCTGTCCAAAATAACTGTTTATTTATAGTGCAACGTAAAGCCTTACTTATTTTAGTCGCTAAACGCGCACCTAGTAATGCTCCGCATAATTCCATACGTGGAATAGTCATTGGTTTTAGTGGTGCAACTCGAGTTTTAGCACATAAGAGCCTAACCATAATTTTTCCTCTAATATCCATTGAGCGCAAATAGATACATGCACCATATGCTTGCTGAGACGCGTCCACAAAACAATGTAATTCTATATAAACTGAATTCGAACACAAAACGCAACGTTCACATTTTATATCGACTAATGCTTGTGCATTCGAAACAAATTTTTTCCAAATTACTTTAATGTCACTTGGAACTGAATCATCCCAGCCTATCTTTAAAACCCATAACTTTTGTAAAAGTATTTTTAATTTAATTGTACATGCACTTAATATACCAAGCGGATCAAAGATTTTACATGTATTTGATAAAATAATGCGCTTTGTAATCACACTAAAAGTTTTATCTATATTAACAGAAAATTGCAATTTATCATAATCAGGAAACCACAGTAGCCCTAAAACACTCGATTGTTTATTTAAGTCTAATGATTGAGATAAAGTTTTGTTATCATTAAAAATCTGAGGACAATTTGTACGAAATTTATGAATTGGAAAACAAGCTGAATCTAAAACTTTAATAACAGATTTATAAATATAATATAATTCATCTTCCGATTCGGCACCACTCAAAAAATCATCATAAAAAAAATCATGACTTATTATGTTTGCTATGATAGGATCTTGTTGTTCTATATCTTTTGCTAACTGTAATAAACACCTTGTACTTAAGAACGGCGCCGAGGTAGTGCCGTATGAAACAGTGTTTAACTGAAGTACACTAATAGGTTCATTTACCCTATCTCGCCAAAGCATTAATTGTAAATGTCGTTGTGACTGATCTAAATCTATTTGGCGATACATTTTCTGAATATCCCCAGTAATAACTAGCTTATGTTGACGAAATCTAATTAATATATCAAATAGTTCATCTTGGACGACAGGCCCAACATACTGAATATCATTAAGAGATATGTTAGAAGTAGTTTTTGCGCTCGCGTCAAAAACCACACGTAATTTTGTCGTTTCACTATTACGAATTACTGCGTGATGGGGCATAAAATACCCGAAATCAGGTTTAATAATTTTTCTTAAATGTCCTAATTGTTTATATTCATGTATAAAATCGCTATATTTAATTTTTAAGGAAGGGTTTTTATTAAGTTTATTTTCAAGACTGATAAAACGTTTTTTAGCCATAACGTATGAATCACCCAGTAATGTTTCAGGTTGATCTTTCAGAGGCATTTTAACAATAAATCGACCGTTTTTATGACGTCGAGTAGTCTCAATAAAGTGCTTTTCGCAGATATTATCATGCTCAGATAATGATAAACTCTTAGGTGACGAAAATTCTTCCAGTTCCCAAAATCGCGTGAGATCCTTGGATATTTGCTTAGTGAAATTACAATGTAAAATGTTATCCTTTTCATGACCGAAATAGTTTAAAGGCCCTGCTACTAACCAGCCCACCTTAGAGCTTTGAAGTATAGGTTTATTAGTGCCTAAGTGTATTTTACTTGAAGTTACGATATCAAAAAATACATCAGCACCTAGTAGTAGGTCTATTTCGGAAGGACAATAGAAACTAGGATCTGCCAGTTGAATATTATTTGGAATGTTCAATTCTAAAGCATTGACATAACTATTTGGCAACAATCCTGTTATTTTAGGTATAACTAAGCAGCTTAAGTTTGTAGAATATGAACTTGTTAATGAATTTAAGATGATTTGACAAGTATCAGTAACATTAAAATTGACATTATTAATTCCTGACACACAAATATGATTTTTATTATGACTTGTATTTAATCCTAACTTAATCTTCATGTTATCAGTTAAGAAACAAGATTGACTTCCAGCATCAAGCAGCGCGCGCGCAAGAATACAACGATTATTTTGTTTATTAATTATTTTTACAATAGCTGTACACAGTAGAACTTGTTTGCATAAAGATGTGGGACTCGACGTCGCCGAATTAGTGATACACTGTAAAGAAACATTATTATTATCAACATATTGTGAAGACGTTGACTCATTTTGTTTATGTAATAATGTGTTATGTTTTTCATTACAAATTTTACTTGGACCTAAACGACACTGATTGACACTATGTCCCTTACGCAAACAGTTATGACATAAATGTAATCGAAACACCTCTTTAGTTCTGTTTTCAGTATTCATATCTTTAAACTTAATGCATTCTGTTATTCTATGCGACTCCTGGCAAAAATGGCAAATAGGTGTAGTATGCTTACGGGGAGTGGCAGTAACAAACAACTTCATGGGCTTAGAATAACTCGACTGATGTAGTTTACCATCTGATTTTTCACTACGACTGGTTTGCACCGTTTCAAGTAAGTCGGAACGATTACGCAAAAACTGTAAAAATTCTGCTAAAGTAGGCAAGTCAGATAAATTATTTTTAAATTCTTCCCATTTTCTATTTGTTACAGAATCTAGTTTATTTGATACCATGAAAATGATAAGGGTGTCCCAGTGATCAGTCGGTTGACCCAGTGTATTAAGGGCACGTAAATTTTTTGTAATTAAATCAATTATAAATCGAACTGAACGGTGTGATTCCCTTGTCATTGGATCTATGCTAAATAGTGCTTTTAAATGATTATTAACTAAAATCTTTGTATTATTATATCTTTCTAAAAGTAACTCCCATGCTACAATATAATTTTCGTTTGTAAATTCGATCGATTTTATTACATTAAGTGCAGCGCCCTCTAGAGAAGAGCGAAGGTAGTGAAATTTATTTATATTAGGAATACTTGCATTCGTATGAATAAGAGATCCGAAAGTATCACGATACTCTAACCATTTAATGTAATTTCCATCAAACGATGGTAATTTTATAGTAGGTAATTTAATATTATGTAAATGATTGTGGAAACAATCAGACTTATCGCCTTCTGATCTCCTAATATCATTCTTAATATTATTATAGCTTTCTATTATTTCTTGAGTTGTGGAGATAAGAGAGATAAACTGAGACTCAACCTGCTCCCTTTCATCAATTTGATCATAACTATTTACAGCCATCATCTCAATGCGTGTTTGTAAAGAATCAAACTCAGAAAACAATGTTTGTATCCTATCAAGTCTTATAGTTAATTCCTTAATTTGCATTGACTGTAAATTACTAGGATCAATCTGTTTAAAAGTCGATAAATAATCTTTAAATTTAGTGATACGGGCCTTATAAGTACCTCTTTGCTTTATAAGATCTTTGTAGCTTACATCCCCAGTCTCCTTAGTACTGTCTTTTGGTTCTGACATTGTGACTAAAAAAAATAGAAACTAAAAACACAAATATAATTATTAAATACACACTAAATAAAAATAAGGGCAAACAAAGAATTCGGCGTAATTAATAAATTGATCGATCGAAGGTAGTTAAGTAATCTTACACAATGAACGACAATAATTATTTATTCTTTTACTATTTAATTCAGGTATTTTAAAAGGATTTTTTGATTAAGGTATTTTAAAAGGATACGGGCATTCCATCAATAGACTTCAACATTTTCTTGCAGTTAGCTTTGTCCTTTTAGTTCAGTCCTGTCACGGTCGCCAATTTGTCTGAGCCGTTATTCATGAACCGCTCTTGATAAATGATAATATCTATTGTATATTTTGAAATGCGTTTATTACTGCACATTACAATGTTTAAGAAATATAAGTATGTATGCGGCGTCTCGCGCCTTGATGCTGAGTGCCGGGTTCGGACTCCAGCCTAGAACCGGTTATATCGCCCCCGCTCCCCTCACTCCTCCGCTGGCTTAGTAGACCGCGCGTCAACAATAACGTTGGTATGGCGTGACCTTCTGATTAGAATTCAACAGTTAATAGAAAAAACAAATAATAATCATAGTTCTAAAGATTTAAGAATGTTGAGTAAAGCATTTATGCAACACCAACTATGTCCAAATAAAACTGAAAGGGGGTGTTGTTGGAGTGGGAGGCGGGAAAATAGAAAACCCGCTAATGAAGTTGCTGTTTGCAGCAAACTGACCGCTGCGCGCTGACTGACTGCGGCAATTAACGAGATCGCTGTTTCGAAATTAGACATACAGAGTAGCAGGTCCCTAACGTTTACATTGAAGCGACGCTCATCAGTATAGAATACATTTTTTTTATTATTATTTATCGGACAACGGAGCAGTCGGATGATGGTAAGTGGTCACCACCGCCCATCGACATCCGCGACTCAAATCTTAGATGCGTTGTCGGATTGAATGGAATAATATTAAATAAAATTTACCTTTAGGTATATTCAATACAAAATGTTTATGGCTTATTAAATTTTGCATGTAAATTATAAGAAATCAGGTATGTACTTCTACGACCTTTATTCTAGTCGTCAAATTTATCGTTACACGCCCCGGCTTCGAATGCAATGTAGATGTATTATAAAAAAATCGGTTGAGTAGTTATAGAGTTAAATCGTAACAAACAAACAAATCATTCCTCTTTTTAATATTAGTAAAGATATAAATTATCATTTATCACATCTTATATACATAACTTACTATTATTATATGTTAAAAGATATTGTATATTCATTTCTAATATTTAAATATACATAGCACACAGCAAAACAATCTATACCAACATAAAACAAAATTTTTGTCTAATATTAGCGCTCTGTGCTTTTATTTGTTTAAAAGTACCTAAATGGAGGATTATTTGTTTTACTTAGTAGATTATGTCGCTGTGTGAATTTGCTAATTCAGTCTGTTTATCAGAGACATAAAAAAATATTGATATATTACTATATAATGTTGTAAGCTAATTAACAAGGTATCTATTTAGGACAAAGTAGTTAGACAGCTGCTCACATATTTAGATAGGTAGGTACTGAATTAGGTAACTCGGTTTACATTCAATTTCACAACTTTTTACGGCAGAACCTTTAACAAACGAAAATGCAATTTTACCTCCTTAATATTAGTTTGGCAGAGGATATTTATCATTTTCTTCTTCTAAAAATCCTTCAATGTACAGATTTGAAGGTGTATGTTCTCCGTCCGCTCCGTCCGTATGCTTCTCTGTAAGATATTAATTTTATACAAACATACTTCTACAAATTAAAGACATTCTGGCATAAATAGTTATCGTCATGATATCAATATATAGACGATATGGTCGGTCGGTCTCGCGGTGCTTCGTGTTCCTGACCGCTGTACTGTAACACTAGTACCGGAGTGGAGTGCACAGTGGTACCACTAGTACCGGAGTGGAGTGCACAGTGGTACCACTAGTACCATGTTACACTCTACTCCTGATTCAGCTCCTTACGCTGTGAGAACCATGCTGCGGAACTTTAATTTTATAAATAAATGAACACATTTTATTTGGTTCGTTTAAGATCTACCATGTTTTAAACAAAATATGTTATTATAATTCAAGTCGTTGACACATTAGTACAATTACAATGTTGGATAGTTGTTAAGTGAGGCAGCACCACGGCTCGCAGACAGTGCATCCTCCGTCATATAAAGCCATCAAAAACATAAATTGTAAAAAAAGCCAAGTCTTGCAACTCAGCCTATATTACTCAGTGAAGATGTAGCTTTCGAATGGTAAAAGAATTTTTGAAATCGGTCCAGTAGTTTTAAAGTTATTCGTTACATACAGAAATACTTTAAAGTTTGTATATCTAGAAAACTGGACCGAAATGTCAAAATATTTTAGTTTTTCCTTGATTTATACCCTAAACACTAATTGTATTCTAAATTTGAAGTTTCTATGTCTGCTAGAAGTGCCTTAGAGTTTTGATGATCGGTCAGTCAGTGAGTGAGTGAGTGAGTGAGTGAGTGAGTGACAAATTAACAATTTATGACTAGTTATAATTCTTAAACTACAGGTTTAAATTTATTGAAATTATTAAATATACCGAGTTTATACAATGCCTGCTTGGTTACTGAAAATTCAAGCTTCTAATTTTATCCACAACGAAGTTATAGGGAGTCGAAAATGGCCCGAACTACTTCGAGAAAAGGATAGCACAGCCGTGCCGCTTTTTGCTCGACTTGGCGGGGGCACTGCCGTGCCCCCAGATATTACTCTTTCGCAGTCAATACAGTGTGGATGGGTAGTGAAATACAGTGAATGTGCTTGTGGTATAGGCTTCACCGGTATTACAAGAAACATAATCATTAGCTACGGAACTCCTCCGAAACGAAGCGCCCTGAGCACCTCACTGAGGCGCCAACAGCGCACGTCAGTGCGAGGCGGACTCTGACAGCTTCACTCTGCGGCTCATCGGTAACCACAGAACAGAAGAAGTAAGTCGGTAACCGACCGGCACGCGAAAGCGAACATCAATCACTAACCCTTCCCCCTTCCCCGCCCCCGCCCCCCACTCCCGCAGGCCCCCGGCAGAGGGATCGAGAAAAGCAGGATTTACATTCGGAACGACTTAATGAGCTGTTTGAGGTTAGCAAACACGCGTTAGCTATGCTTTAAAGCTTCACAAAGTGCCTTGACTAACTACAGTACACAATACGCCAAGAATTAATAGTTGGAAATAAAACCGACGGAAAGGATTTTCTAATATAAAGAGTTTCGCTGCAGAGAATCTCGCCGACAGCTGCATTAGCGGCTCCAAATGATCGCTTCGATAATTTTCCTTTCTTCTGCGAGGAAATTGAATTTATATTGCCTGCGAAGGCAGACATGTTATCGTACCTCGGTGGCGGCTGCGGGCGCCCGGAAGTGGAGCGCTCGATGGAGTTTATTAATTAACTCCGCAAACGTAAGGTATACGTACAATACTAATTGTAGTTCTTACGAACTTTCAATACATATTTTATTTCTTATCTCAAAAGTACAAAGATTAAAGTTAAAGACAAAAACTATTACAAAGTGACTAACATATACACATTACAGGGAATAAAAATTTTATAAATGTTGGTAGAGAAATAGTAACAATATAAATAAAAATTTTAAATAATTGTTCCACATTTGTAATTTGTAAAAAAATATTTATTTTATAAAAATCGATTCATGCGTGGGTAGATATAAATAAATGTTATATTTTATTTCTCACTATACTTAAATAAATCAAAATAAAATTATTATTACTTTTAGTATAGCAAGTCTAGTCTTTCATAAGAGTACACTAAGTGAAAAAAAAATTATATGTTCTTGGCTTCCAATAAATGTTGTTGTATGTTGTAATATTTTTATCTTTGAAAGCCATCTTTTGTTTTATAGAAGTGATCTAACAATGTGTGTATATATAGGGCACCGCAGCTCCGCGATTTCGGTCCGTGCCGGGGTCAGTGGCCACAGGTATCTGTCAAGCAGTGTCAGTGTCGTCAATTGAAGCGGTTTTTGTATTGTTTGTGTTATGGTGATACTTCTATGGTATTTGGGTTAACAGACTGAGTGAAGGAATGATCGCCTGAAAATTTAAAGCGATCTATCTGTCGCTCCAGCTGTACGCTTTTCTTCATTTCTTTCGTTCTGAATTTAATATGTCTTTTTCATATTTTAAATATTTTTTTATTATATTTTTAAGTATCGCTATATTAAGTATTTACCTATCTGTCGTGTAAAGAATACAATGGTGTCTTTTTACATTAAATATCGAAATGCTGTGTTATTTTTTCGTGCACTAGAGTTATATTTAAACAATGAACATTGTGCCCGACAATTTATTTACAAGTCCAAATACTATGAGGTCTCAATCTCCAGATCTCCAGACGGACGAGTGATAGCAACTGAACCGAACGGTGAATGATTCTGAATGATCGCGTACACTTTCCATTAAAATCCTATTACCGAGTTCAAAGAAATATTTTCTTTGTAAAATCCCTTCGGAACCCCATTGTCCGAAAAGGAATTCTGATATCACAGTATCGGTCCGGAAGATATTAAGTGAAATTATGAATAATATCAATATATGGGGGTAAGGAGGACACGCTCGGCCGCGTATCGAAACCCAGCCGAGCGAGGCGGAATAGTTCGAGAGACTCGGAAGTAATCCGATATGTATCCGGTATGCTGGCCGCGAACTTTACGTATGTATTAGAAAGTTTATTTATTCAATTACCCCCTACATGGGAGTGTAAGTACAGTGCAACAACCACATCATCCTCATCAATCATCATCATCAATGTCCGTCTTGAAAATAGAGGATTTGCAAGAAAATTGGACTCTTTACATTATAGTTTTTTTAAAGTGAGGGATTGCAATCTCCGTATAAATGTTTATTATACGAGTACATATATATCATATTGGCATGTTGGGTGGTATATGCCTTTCATTCCCACATGTTATGGGTTCGTATCCCACCGGGTCTGACATATATTTATAAATTCCAGTACATTTCTCTCCACGTCTCGTCTCTTTTGGTATTTAACGGGTTTGTATCCGAAATAGAAAATAAAATATATTAATACGTGTTCTTTATAAATACTATTCGATCCCGGGCACAAAGATCGCACGAAACAGTTAAATACTCGAGATTCTTTATTTTTACTTCAGCGCAATGTAATTAACTTTGTTCAAAAAGAAACGATAATAATTTCTAAAATAAAATTATAAAAAGTTGGTTAACGAAGACTTAAGTCGCGATAAATATTAATTACCGCGATGTGTCGGTACCGCCGGGAAATAGACGATCGGAGTCCGCCGGCGCCCGCCGCCCGCTGCCCGCCGCCCGCCGCCCGCCGCCGCTCGCCGGAGTTATTATGACAGCCATCCACAGTTTTGATAAATATTTTTCATTTGTCTTTAGCTAACATAACATGTTATATTAGTTTTGAATAATACATATACGATATGCTGGCCGCGGACTTTACGTATGTATTAGAAAGTTTATTTATTCAATTACCCCCTACATGGGAGTGTAAGTACAGTGCAACAACCACATCATCCTCATCAATCATCATCATCAATGTCCGTAAAACTATAAACATATAACATGTTATATTAGTTTTGAGTAATACATATACGATATACGAGTAATACCACCTTTCAAGCGGCGATATACCCCTTTAAGTATATATTTGAAATTCTAAATATGTAGGTACATCGCAGGCTCTATCGCTGCTTCTCCTTTAGTTAGCGGCATTGAAATATGAAATTACAATTTCTAGTGTAAACAACTTTATTGTTAACTTTAAAAATGAGAGTCTGATACTGTTTTCAGTTAATTTATATTTGAAAAACAGTAGAATCTCACTAATCCGGCACTTCAATAGATCGACACGTCCAATAATCCGACACCCTCCACCCGAGCCACCCCCAAATATGTTGCACGAAAACAGACCTCAAATAAGAATTATTTTAAAACTATGTAATTCAGTTAATGGTGAGATATTTTATAGATATACAAAAAAAGTGTAGAAAAAAAAGTGTAGTTTACTTTCTGAAATGCTTTATTTTATTTATTATGAATTTTCACAATCCAGTAATCCTAACATTTAAATAATCCGGCACCCTCTGGTTTTTAATAGTGCAGGATTAGTGAGATCTTTCTGTACATAACAATTACATTCTTTTCTTAGTTCAACACGTCTCTCCGGTATTGTTTGAGCTTGTTTCAGGTACATATACACTAAAACCCCTCCCCCCCCCACACCCGCACCTCCATACACACACACTCCTCCCGCCTCGTCCTAACCTGTTTAAATATTTGAGAGAATTGAGTTAGGAAACAATGGACCGTTTCATACATTATGTAGAATAACATCTAATATAAGATGCAGGCGAGAACAGCTAATATTTTGGCAGTTTCTGGAATATTATATAATATAGGTATTCAACGATAAAAGGCGAAACCCAAAAAAGAGACAACGAAATTGGTCAGCTTATGCGTTCACCTCGTCAACATAACCTTGACCTCTCTAGAAAATAGAATATTTTACAGTTTTATCAATCATTGGATTTTTGTAACATAATATTTTTTTTAAAGATATTATTCCATGTATACAAAATATAAGATTACAATTTTGATAGGTACAATGAGCGATCTTATAAATAGACAATCAAATTAATAAAAATACTACAACAAATAAAAAAAATGAATAAAAAAAATATAATATTACGCAGTAGTGAGGTTAAATACCTATATTATGTAATAACAACGCGAGCTTCGCTACTACGCTATTACGCGCTCGCGCTAGAGGTCCGGAACAGATAGCCTCTGTAACTCGTCACTACGTTCGTGATTCATCGAACTACAATATAATTGGCTTAACTTTACTCGATCTTACTCATATAAAAGGGCTTCGGCTGCAGCCGAGGATCGGGATACCTTAACATCTTACTAATATGAAAACGTAAGCGTGTCGATGTTAATATGTTAATAAATAATAATAATAACTTTAACGGTTTATCAGATTTCCAATGAATATTTTTCACAAATATTATACACGATGCATTGGATTTACGTATAAAAACTTTAGAATGTGTATTGTAAGATTTTTATACCCTAGAATACCAAAAGAATATGTTTTTTTTTTCAATATTTTTCGCCTTAAGATTAAATGTCTTGACAAACTTACTTGTCAAGAGAAGAAAATGTATTTAAAATGTATGATCTGAGTTGTATTGTAAGTCAAACTTAAGTCGTTTAAAATATTAAGATATAAATTCCATGTACTCAACTAAAACGTAGAATATATTAGTTCCAGACACTTTGTCAAATAAATCCCAGTTACCACTGCAACAACTTAAAATTTAATTATTTCTTCGTTATCTAAATTGTACCTTTGGAATACAATTTGATATTGTGAATAGAATTGAAAATAATTCAATTAACTTCTCTTTTATAATGATTATACAATATTAAAAACATTGAAAATTACGAAGACAAGTGAGACACAAATTAAAATGGAATGTATCAGGGATCTCTAAGGAAGGAACTGAGGAACAAGCCCTAATCTTTTTCTTCATGAAAAGTGTCACCGAGAATGAATCACTCGCTAATGGAAAGATCCCCTTTTACATTTTAATTAATTTCGTTTCATCTCACTTAAAGGCCGACAATATTTAGTCGTCACTTAGCGAAGGTATTTGCGTCTTGTTGCTCAGTTTAAGGAAGTTTCCAAGTGAAAAAGCTGAGATTTTGGGAAGCTTAATTATTAGCGGGAAGTTTAATCCCATGGAGAACAGGCCGGATTACCAGACGTCACGGCCTCCCACAGACTCGGCGCTGCTCATATCCTAATCCCGTTGATCTTTTAGTCCTCATGCCATGCCACACTAAACTATATATTTTATCTCAGCCTCTCATATAAATGAATTCCTAATTAATATTCTGCCTGAAAAACTCCTTACAACTACAAAATAATGACAATAATCATCGTCATTACTAATGTAAAATAAATGACCTACATATATTATGTGCTTTGCGCAGTGCTTACGTGCAATGTTCCCTGAAATATATTGGACTCGATTTCTACAAGATAATATTTATTACTAGCTGATGCCCGCGACTTCGTTCGCGTGGGGTTTGCTTTTGAGCAAGCTTTCTTCAAATGACATATCCTCCTCCACCCTCTGTACTTGGTGATTTCTTTTGGGAAAGAGCTATCAAATTAGTCACTGACGGTTGATTTTGCATCATATTATCGACACGTTTAATGGTGGTTGAGATTGGGGTTCGAAGTATGATTTGAAATTCAATAGAAATACCATTGTTGAAAAAATGAACCTGACTTTAAAGAAATTTACTTATTTTTTTATAAATTTAATTAGTGGTGAAGATACTGTATCCACCTCGATATTTATTTCATTTAATTGATCATTTTCATTTTGAGACATTTTTCTTAAATTCCCTTTTCCCGGGATTCCTACTCGGGTTTCCGGTGCTAAATGCGGAAACCTCTAAGATACGAAGACAGTCCTTAAGAAGCAATAAAAGCAATGTCGAATAATCGTAATTCTGTAGAGAAAGGATGGATGAAAAGGTGAAATAAACGATCTCATAAGAAATAATTTTTCATATAATATTTCAATAATACATTTCTATTTTTATAATATAGTTCTTTAAAAAAATAAATTAATAAATACAAAAAAAATATTTCCGTCCAACTTCAGATTCGAACTCGCATCTAAAGTTACGCAATGGGCCTGCATATCCACTATTCTACGATTACATATATCGGAAATGGCGAAATAATCAAAGTATTTCATTTACATATCAAACTGTGATTGACATCTGACAATTCGAAAAAGTTCAACGCGAGTCAGTTTGCATTGCAATTTGGTGATATGGTGCCTTTAAAATTATTTTTAAATGATGATAACTTTTCTTTCCGAGAACCGATTTCGATAAAACAAAGCCTATAGGTTGCCCCGGGCTTTACTTAATATATTTGTGTAAATTGCATGAAAATCCGTTCAGTATCTTCGGAGATTAGCGTGAACAAACAGACAGACAGACAGACAGACGGACAGACAGACAGACAGACAAGAATCTTAAAAATTGCATTTATGCATTCTGCTACCCTTCTTTTATCACCCCTCTTAATTTCTGGTAAAAATATTTAGTGAAGCGTAATTTCGATCCTACTCTTTTATTATATGTATAGATGTTTGCTTTGTTGCTACGACTCTCGTAGCGAACCGGCTACGATCTCGTAGCGAACCGGCTACGCTCTCGTAGCGAACTGACTACTTCTTCCGTAGAGCTGTAGCAGTAAAATCTCGTGTGATTTTATTTCAAACCCGCGTTCTATTTTGGTTTTGAAACAATTTAGAACTCTGTCTCTATTTCTGTAAAGAGAACTTCAAATGTATTTGTTTCTATTATTCAAGTAAGTACTAGTAAAAATAAAATTATTTTTTTAATTACATATTACATATTTCACCTTTGAGAATACGTCCACAGTTTGGTATATATTGTAATAAGATGAAGATAATTATCAGTATGTATATCGTGCTCTGAGATCACATTTGATGTTCTGATAAAATAATGTAAAATAGGTTTACGAAATTTTTCTCGACTTATCCTCGACCCGATCTGATAAGTACGTGTGCTCACCCAAGAATATAAAATAATGAGTAAGTATAATACAGACTAAAAATATATATATCGATAACAACAGCCAATACCTATTGCAGATATTATTCGGGCTTCACTTACAAAAATATTTATATATCGAACCGAAATATAAAAAAACATGTATTCTACTTTTTTGTATAATATTTTTGTGATCAGGGATACAATTATTATTCAAATCGGTGCAGTCGTTCCAGTCATAACTCTACCAAAAACTTTTCTTCCTTATTGCATTCGTGTAGATAAGATGAGAGGAGGAGACAGTGATATAATGTATAAGATATAAAAAATATCTTTTGCAAATTGCAGTTGCAGTTTCAAAACAATTTTAAGTTTTATATAGGACTACATTCACTGATTAATTAAATCATTCTTTAGTGTTCGAGTACACTCCACACACACAGAAGTCCGTAAGATGAAGGACATAAATCATGAGCTTCCTCTCCCACAAATTCCCTCACACAGTAAATTATTCTCTTCGCTGTTCTCGCCCGTTATTCAGAAACTTTGCTAATCTCGATCCGTCTTAACTTAATTTTCACATTATAACTCCGACACTGAAAGAATGAAAGTTAAAAAATATCTTGTGAATACAACCTGTTGTCAGCCGGAAGTGGGCGGGAGCCGGGCGCTGAGCCCGTGTGTATCTCGATTTATACATCGTTCAATTACGCAAAGTTGTTTTGTGTTACATATAAATAAGACTAATTGCCTCATCCACTGGAGCGACGGGGGAGGGGAGTAGGGGCCGGGAGGGGGGGAGGGGACGAGCTTATTACTAGTAATTTTCGTGTATAATTAATAAGCTCCGGAAAGCGTCAAGAGTCATGTAGCTAAGGTAGCTTATTAACGAGCGTCTGAATAAGTTTCATTTGCAAAATGTGTATGCACCATAGGTTTATAATAATTTATATTGTTTTTTTTATGAATGAAAGCAGTACTTTGACCACTATTTGATCTAAAGTGCAGCACGTCTTAAAAATATCCAAATTATAATGATCCAGGAAGACAGCCGCAGGGAAAGAGTTAAACTCTTTCGAGGTTTTGAAAAAGTTTCAGCTTCGAAACGCCTACTGTAGTCTAGTTCTCTTATTTCAGGGTTAAGTACTTATACTCGTACTTGTTAATATATTTATTTTACATATTCAAATGTGATGATATAATTATATATAATATTGTCTTTTATAAACGCGAGTATCACACATTTAAATAAAATACTGTATACCGGATTAAAACGCGATTTATTATTTATATTGTTTAAATTGTTTATCCCGACGTTTCAGATGCTTTTCATCAACCGTGGTCACGAACAGGCAGAAAGATGACAGTTGTCTGATTTTTGAAATGTCACAATGTTGCCATATTAACGCCATCTATTCCTACGGAGTTGATATTTGCTGTAATTTTCTATATTATAACAATATTGACTAACGGTATCCTCTTGTTTTTTAGTATGTTTGATTTGGGGTTGTAGATTTTTAATTACCTACTGAATCCCAGGTGTTGGAAAGTCTCAAACCATCTTCTTGTGTCTTGTGTCTTCAACCGTGACCACGGTTGCTGAAATCATCCGAAACGTCGGGATAAATAATTTAAACAACATAAATAATAAATCGCGTTTTAATCCGGTATACAGTATTTTATTTAAATATAATTATATAATCAAATTCGTTAGTGCCTAAGGTGGTATCGAGGCACGAACACATTACGCTAATGAGCGCGCCCGACGCGGGGCGACATCAAATTATCTTTCATTTTGCTGCTAAATATTTACAAAGCCGCTCCGGGATTAATTTCACGTTTTATATTAGCTCGACTGGCGTCGCATCGAGCCTCGACGAATTTAAATAATATGTTTACACACACGTTCACCTACAAAGTTACAAACGGTCTTTCATATTGTCATTAAATGTATCTAGATAATTACACCTGGAACACAAATCTATCAATGAAACGCAATTATTTTATATTATTTATTTTGAGCGTTCGGTAATTTAAAAATGATAGATTAAAGTCGTAACTTGCATTCTGCCCTTAGAAACTACTCCGTTCGCCTAAATCGTTGTCAATATTTAAAACTGTGAAAATTCATCTAATACAAGTATATACTGTAGGTAGGTGTTAGGTATATTATGTATATGTATATGTGATATTGTTTTCAGATGACATTTTAACATATAGATCAACAATTTTACGTTTCCCCAAAAACTACAATATTTTTTTAGTGTATTCATAACATTATCAATTGGGTACATTAAGGCCACGCCACCAAGATGGCGTGGCCCGTGCCGTCGAGAGAAGTGCCACAGGTACTACATACTTTTTTCCGATGTTAGGAAATGATTATATTATATTTATAAATTATAACATATGATTGAATATAGCTCCCAATTCCTAGCGAAGGCGAGATGTCAGCTCGGCAGACATTAATATTTAAAATAATAATTATTATCAAAAAAAAATTGTGCGTGAATACAACCTCACATTCGGTCTTCGAGCTCTGGTTCACCGATGTGTCGATAACTCGGAATATTTTAATTACAATAACATTAGTGTATTAATGAAATAAACTCAGAGTCACTTTCCCTCGTTTTACGCTTCGATTAAGTCTTTACTGCAACACTACTGAAACACATAAACAAAAATTCATCATTCCAAATTAAACTTATTGTTATTCTATATAAAAGATAATTTATGTAATTATGTATGATTGTCTAGATCGAGGCAATGAATGTTGGTGCTTGAATGCGACGCCGGCGCCGCGGTCGCGACCGGTCTTATATCTTTGACGATACGCCTTTTAAACGCTCTAGCGGACTGAAAAATTTAATTCGCTACAAACCGCTACAGCTGGCAAAGGTTTTATATTTAGAGCTCACAAGTAAAAGAGCGCTTGGATTAACATTTCACAACGTAGCGAAAGACTGATCCTAACGAAATTGATTTTCAGAGAGTTCTTTCGTGAATCTCAAAGATTAATGGAATATAAAAATATTTTATTTTTATAGCCTATACTAGCGACTCGCCCCGGCTTCGCACGGGTATAGATTTTTTGACGCAAAAAAGCAAGGGTTGGTAATAGAAGAGTGAAAATATAGGGTTGTATGTATTTTTTAATGCCACATTATAAAAAAATAAAAACAAAAAATTTCGTGCAAAAATTAAAAATAAATATTTTTCAGGGTGAACAACCCTTATCACTTAGGGGTATGAAAAATAGATAGTAGCCGATTCTCAGACCTACTGAATATGCATATAAAATTTGGTAAAAATCGGTAAAGCTTTTAAATAAAATACTGTATACCGGATTAAAACGCGATTAAATGTGTGATACTCGCGTTAATAAAAGACAATATTATCGGTAAAGCTGTTTCGGAGGAGTACGGTAACATTATGACATGGAAATTTTATATATTACATAGATAGTTCTCTTGAGTTCGCTTTTTTGACGACATTCGGTTCGTATGGGAGACATCCGAGACTGGAGGAAGCTTTTTAGCTTCGACTGAGCTGTAAATTAGAGACGGTTGTAAGTTGTAGCGACAGGTAATCCCGGTTGACGCACGGGCCCGGCTGCCACGACTCGTGCACTAATGCCGGATAACAAACCGCTCGCTGATATATTACTAGTGATTACGTGATAACTCACCGAGTGCACTCTACTGTCCTAGAATTAACGATATATAATTAGAGTTTACATAACGGATACCATAGAATAGTAGGTACTATATAACATCTTTTACCGAGTGTTACCGACATTTTCTACGAAAACTTCTTTTTCCGTCGACGCCACAGCCCCTTGCGAGTCTTGGCTTCCTTCACAGTCTCCTCTTATCGCGGTCACTAAGCTCTTTTTTCCAAATAGCGGTTTTTATGGTCTTTTTCGACACAGACAAATTGATTTATTTAAAAAAATGAAGTGCGGCAGCCCTATAATACAAATACTCGTATCTGCACAACGTGTTACATGCGACAGCTGTGCGTTGAGTACAATCGATTCGATCGCAAAGATTATTATTTCTTATATATTTAACTATAATGAGGCTGATACGTTCATTAAATATTTTCTTTCAATTTGCACATTAGTTTTAAAAATAAATTGTGTGTTGTATTACAGAGCTTGTAATACTAAGGTGGAGGTTCAGGTTAAAATCACGGTTGTTTCTTTCCTGGAGCAGCCTTCGACCAGTCACACTAAGCTGTGTGCACTGGACTCAGCCTAACGGGCCTTACATGAACGATAGTAATATAACTATTACAGAATATAACAATATTCTTTCTATTTTCAAGGATATTATATTCATTGTTGTAGCACTAATGGAAGTTGAAGAATAAAGAAAGACAAAAGAACCCGAGATGGAATCATTATAAAAGTTCACTATATCCCAATAAACTAAACAAATAGCTTACACATAGAGTTGCACAATCAACATGTGCTTCGATGTCTATATAGTCAATAAACCTCGAATTGTACACAATCTTACCTAAGTTGCAGAACTACAAAGTGCTACGTAATGCTACGCAGGCTACAATAACGACCGCTACGTCCGCGTCGCACTAAACACAGATATGCTACAAGTTGTTTTAGAACCGTTTGTAATTTATACTTGGTGACTGCGGTCTCATTTGTTATTGCAATAAACATCTCTTATAACTTGCAATTATTTGCTTTAACTCAGTAGGTACAATGAAACCTCGGAATACAGGAAATGATTAGCTGAAAGGAATCGATTAGGTTTTCACAATATTATTTACTTCATTGTGCGTTCGTCACTTTTGAGGACTCTCCATTGTGAACAAAATACAATTGATGCTTAACACATCGCATTGATTTTTTCATATTTCATTGTTGCGCTTCTGTATTGAATTTGTGTTTAAATATTAATAACTAGCTGATGCCCGCGACTTCGTTCGCGTGGGGATCGCTTTATGCTGAACTTTTGAGCAAGCTTTCTTCATATTATATATCCTCCATCCTCTGTACTTGGTGATTTCTTTTCGGCAAGAGCTATCAGAGTAGTCATTGACGGTTGCTTTTGCATCATATTATCGACATGTTTAATGGTGGTTGAGGTTGGGGTTCAAATGATGATTTGAAATTCAAAAGAAATACCATAGTAATTGAAAAAATTAACCTGACTTTAAAGAAACTTTAGGGAGATGCATATCAAACAAATTTTACGTCACCAAAATGCAGATATGTGTCTTTTTTCCACTTATCAGAGTTCAGTCGAAGATTGGATTCAATGCATTTTCCGTGTTAAATATATGCACGAAAATTGTACGGGGGTTTGAAAATACTTGCGACACATGGAAAAAACGCCAAGAAAATGTCTAAATACGAATAAAATGAAGGTATGGAGAAATGCAACGTAAAATGAATGAAAAAAATAGTATGGCCATGTTGGCCAAATACTTAATTTTTAATAAATTTAATTAGTGTGGAAGATACTATATCCACCTCTATATTTATTTCATTTAATTGATCACTTTTAATTTCAGATATTTTTGTTTAATTCCCTTGGAAAGGAAAGGATTGATGAAAATGCGAAATAAACGATCTCATAAGAAATACATTTTTATATAATAGATAGAATAGTTCAATAATACATTTTCTATTTTCAATATTAGTTCTTTTAAAAATATAAAAAAATAAATACAAAAAATATTTCCCTGAGAGATGATTCGAACTCGCATCTGAAATTATCTGAAATTACGTAGTACGACCGTATATCCACTATGCCACGAACACATATCGAAAAACGGCGAAATTATCAAACTATTTCATTTACATATCAAACTGTGATTGACATCTGACAATTCGAAAAAATTCAACGCGAGTCAGTTTTCATTGCAATTTGTTGAAATGATGCCTTTAAAATAATATTTAAATGATGATAACTTTTTTTTCCGACAACCGATTTCGATGAAACAAAGCCTATATGTTGCCCTGGACTTTGCTTAATATATTTGTACAAATTACGCGAAAATCGGTTCAGTATCTTCGGAGATTAGCGTGAACAAACAGACAGACAGACAGACAGACAGACAGACAAGAATCTTAAAAATTGCATTTATGCATTCTGCTACCCTTCTTCTATCACCCCTCTTAATTTCTGGTAAAAATATTTAGTGAAGCGTAATTTCGATCCTACTCTTTTATTATATGTATAGATAGATAATCATAATAATATGATCTTTATTGCCACAAGTACATACATAATACATAATTAGATATTAATAAGAATAATAAGCTTAAATACTTAATCTCGTGACAAAAGGCAGCAGGCTCAGCATAAAGCTGACAAACCGGGGTCTGTACAGCGCTGATTTTCAGCCAGTCCTTATTCCACATTTATAAAATCAATTTTTACCGCATATAGCAAAGAAACAATAAAATAATATTGTATTTTATTAACGCGAGTATCACACATTTAAATAAAATACTGTATACCGGATTAAAACGTGATTTATTATTTATATTGTTTAAATTATTTATCCCGACGTTTCGGATGCTTTACAGCAACCGTGGTCGCGGGGAAACACTGTTTCCCCGTTTTGTTTGTTAAATAATTTAAACAATATAAATAATAAATCGTGTTTTAATCCGGTATACAGTATTTTATTGACGAATCAGTATGTGGCGACAGTGTAAAAATATAAATATGTACATAGATATATAGAGAAAAAAAAATGTTTTTCTTTAAATTAGATTTCACGGACTGTTTGCTGAGTGATGTAAGACAATTAAAACAGATAGCATATATTAAATAATATTTAATAGATGCTTAGATATTCCCGATGTAATAGAAATTTAAATTAAATACCAACCATCCAAACCGAAAAGAAAAATAATAATCGTATCACTTTTGAAGTTAATTACAATTATCGTTCAGCGCCAAACAGTTACGGTCTTGCTTATAAACGTGGTATAAGCTTGATATGTTTTCATTCTTTTGTTCTTTAGTCTTTTTATATTCAATAGAGCGAAACATATTTTAACTATATCAAGCTTATACTACGTTTATGAGTAAATCCGTTAATGTTAAAGTGTTCGTTTCCGTTTACAGAGAGAGTAAACGTAAAAGTATGTAAGTATTAAGTATTGTTTCCACCGATATCAATCTGAACATCGCTCGCCGTAACGATGGTTCGAAAGCAAATTATTTGTGGAAGTTACGCTTGCGGCGCTCGGCGCGGGCCCGCCGGGAGTGCGGGTGGGGGGGGGGGAATGGTGGAGGGGGGGGGGGGGGGGGGGCTATGACCAATTAGTGAAATGGCCCGTTTGTTTAATGGAACTCCATTATTATCGTCCCGAGCACCGCGAGCTCGGCGAGAACAAACAATTTATTCCAACTATCGCAATTATTAAATTGACTTTTTAAAATATACGTACTATTATGGAGATATGACAATTGTATCATTTCAATATATTGCAACCCTGAAGGCACTGATGATATACGAGCAATGTGCGTTGCGAGTTGCGACGCCAACGGTTTAATTATAAATGAAATTCTGGAGAAAGGAAGGTATGCTCTTCATCCAACCTAAAGGGTCGACCAGTCGAACCACTGACTGGCCGGCCCTGAGGATCCAGTGGTTCATACTCAGCTGCAGCGCTTGGAAACACTTTGACAGCGTGATTCAAGATTATTTGATGTCTCCGTACTGACTGTACCGACTGTAGATGTTGCTACAAAATCATTAAACCAGTGGCCGAGCGCCATCGGACGTCACAAATTAAACGGCATTCTCTTCGTTCATGAACCACGATCCAATATAGTAGGCATCAGAATAATCTCTATTATATTCTTATAAGAATAAAAGAATTCATTTTGGTGCAGAATTTAACAAGTTCACGAAAAATACTAGTTGTTTTGAGTTTTGTTTTAGAAATTAGTTAATATCCAATCACGTCAAGATACCTGGGGCTGAAACCTTTGATACTCGAGCTGTTCAAGTTCATTTTGAAATACATAAACTTAAACTTAAATAACGGTTTGTACTTCACGGTTTCTCCATCTACGGTCAGTTTCCTTCCTCTCATTTTTTCAGAATTTTCAGCAGAATTTCCCATGTGTAATAGTCGAAATGGCCAAAGACGGGGCAAATATGTTTATAGAGATAATAAACAAGTAAGTTCCGGTGGAAATCGAATCCGTGACCCATCGTGACGAAAGGAAGGTGTAGGACCTTCCTTCCAATGCACCAACGAATCCGACAAAATGATTGAATAATTATATGGCGATGGCGTAGCGCCCACCGCAGGCCTCGTAGCTAGTCGCACCCACACGGCGTAGTAACGTTTCACCTCAATAACATTCAACTGTCTCTGTGGTATTGAAAAATACTCACACCCATTACCCAATTAATTTGAAACAAACATAAACTTGAAAAATACATTAACTTGAAACAAACTATAAAAGTTTGGTAACAGATTTCAACTCTATATTTAAATATTGTTTATTTTTATAATCTATATTTTACTTATGTTGTGCATACTTAATGTTGTTTGATTTTAAATATAAAAAGTAAGATAATTATCTCTTGCGATTAACATATCGATAGTACAATTAAATTTTAAAGATTCTTTAGAATTTATTGTATACTAGACAAGTTAAACATTATTTTGCGTTCATATAAGATGTAACACAAAACTCGGAAACGGAACACGTGTCGTTATAGATATGGGAGATAGAGTGTAAAGGTAGAGTGATGCAAATAGTTGTTGTTTGTATTCGGGAGAGGACGGCGCGGTATTTACATGCAAATGGAGCTCTCCAATATTCTGCGATCGTCCGATAGTGCCCCTCCGCCCCTCACACCCGCCACTGCCTCGAGCCCCTCACACAGGCCCCTCAGGACATACATTTCCACGTCAACTATTAAAAGAAAGAATAAGAGTGTTTTTCATAAATAATATAATAATTCCAACCAACTCAATTTCATTTGTAATGTTTTATTTTGTTTCAAATAAATGTTTTATTTATTTATACTTAATTTTGATGACAATTATTCAAATGTCCAGTTCAATAAATTCACCACGATAAATATTTTAGCGAGAGCATAGTCTCACCTCCTGGGCAATTTACAAACGATTTTCGGCGTTCTCAGTGTCCTCCTACTACCTCCTGCTACGAACTATGTAATATTAATAATATGATATATTTCATGAGCTGACGGAGCTACAATATTCGCGACTATTTAACAGCTCGCTGCTCGATTGAAAACAAAACTGAGCAACATTTTATGTTACTGCGCTCGTTAATTTTTACGGAATTTAATTATTTTCATAACGTAATATTGGTGTGTGTCTCATCCGAAACTAATTAATATGATGAGATAAAGTTAGAACATAAGTATTCAGTTACAATGAAATCTGCAGTTACAACATTAACTTTATAATTAAAAGCATTTGAAATGCGTCGGGATAAATAATTTAATCCGATAAAAGTTATCTTACTATTTCAATGTGGGACACTCGCGTCAAAAGACAATATAAAGTGCTCAATCAGTCTTTTTGATAAATTATTTAATTAAATTCCTGTCATCGAAATAAGTACGATCATAGTCAACATGTAATTATATGACATGTCTGCTCGAGTTCCACATCTCCGCATGAATAGAACCCACAATTTTAACGCTACGTATGTTTGAACGCGGTTTGAACAATGAACTCTGTCGGTTTTATTAAATCCTGCCACTAATCGTACGCTTATGAAAGGCTGCGTGAGCCACACATAATATATTTAACTGGCTTTTAGTCGGGAATAATGAATGAATGCTAACTTTCATATTAAAGTAGACGCAGACTGACAGTGGTGTAGTCAGGTGGACGAGGGCCCGGTGCTGAGAAACAAACACAATTTCCCCCTTCCCCACCCTCGGCTACATTTTTTTCAGCAACTGCACAAAATTAATTATTTGTGTTATTACTAATCAAAGGCGCTCGGCGCTTCCATTATCGACATTATAAAGGCTTATTTAAAATCTTGAAAAAATTAAATTCTTGCGAGAATTTTCCTAGATTCAAGAGCTGCCAACCCTCTTTCAAAAGCCCAGAGGGGCTCTCAGCTTCAGGGCCCTGGTGCACTGCACCATTTTCCGTATGATAACTCCGCCACTGCGCAGACACTAAAAAATATATGGATGCGGATCGCGAATTTAAATGTATAAAAGTCTGTGCGAGAACAATGTCTATTTTGGACCGAACATAGGTTTTTAGCCATTTGGAATTTCGGCCCCGCTTGTACCATCCCGTCATAAATGAAAGGGAAAGACAAAAACATGCTAAGGGGTAGGTAGATACCGGACAGATGCAGATTCAAATGTTATTATGTAACTAATGTTAGTGATTCACGTATAATATAATTATTCAAATAATCTCACTGTCTACGCCCTTTTCTTTACAATTTATTTAAAAAACCGTAATAATATATATGTATTTATTAGATATACGTAAATAAGTGAGGGACTTTAAGGCTGCAAGCTTTATATTGAGCCTGTTCATATTAATTAATATATTTTATCGACGAATCACAGTGTAAAATTAATATAATTAAAGCGACCTCTCTTCGCTCCACAGCGTCTCTTTCATAGGTAATTGTTGTATATACTCGTATTCGATTAATTATTTCCGATACATTCGCAAGATACGAATATGATTCAATTAGTCGCTGGCACAATTTCATTACAAATCATATTGCGTATTCTATGTTTGTGTAACTTTAAACACTAACATAGAATACTGGTGCGCGGTTGGAAGCCGACAATGAATGAAGGTGTACTGTTTACTTATAAATATATAAAAAACTAACTATATTTATTTTTAATTTTATTGGAATTTTTAAATATCTAAAAACACGTAAAGATGACAACAATATAGAGAATTGCAGCGAGTGCCAACTCCGTAGAAATAGACTCGTGTATAAATAAAATAATCATAGACACAAAGGGAAAGTAATTCGTTATATAACAATACTCTATAAAAGCCTAAACCCCTTCAACAATAAGCGAAGCTACATAACTTCACAGTTTTTCAATAAACAATTTATCGTAAGAACTTCGTAAAAAGATTCAGTTACTTGAAAAAAGTAACGAGAAAGCGTAGTCGTAAATGTTTATTGAATTTGAAGCAATAAGCGTTTGTGCTCTCCGCGTCCGCGTCCGCTAGACTGTACCAGATACAGAGAGACACAGCGTAATAACAATAAGCGTTTGTGCTCTCCGCGTCCGCGTCCGCTAGACTGTAGCAGATACAGAGAGACACAGCGTAATAACAATAAGCGTTTGTGCTCTCCGCGTCCGCGTCCGCTAGACTGTAGCAGATACAGAGAGACACAGCGTAATAACAATAAGCGTTTGTGCTCTCCGCGTCCGCGTCCGCTAGACTGTAGCAGATACAGAGAGACACAGCGTAATAACAATAAGCGTTTGTGCTCTCCGCGTCCGCGTCCGCTAGACTGTAGCAGATACAGAGAGACACAGCGTAATAACAATAAGCGTTTGTGCTCTCCGCGTCCGCGTCCGCTAGACTGTAGCAGATACAGAGAGACACAGCGTAATAACAATAAGCGTTTGTGCTCTCCGCGTCCGCGTCCGCTAGACTGTAGCAGATACAGAGAGACACAGCGTAATAACAATAAGCGTTTGTGCTCTCCGCGTCCGCGTCCGCTAGACTGTAGCAGGTACAGATATAGATAGCGTAATAGCAATTAACGTTTGTGCTCTCCGAGATTAAGTAATTTCGTTGTTTGATAATATTGTCTTTTATTAACGCGAGTATCACACATTTAAATAAAATACTGTATACCGGATTAAAACGCGATTTATTATTTATATTGTTTAAATTATTTATCCCGACGTTTCGGATGCTTTTCAGCTACCGTGGTCGCGGGGAGACAGAAAGATGACAGTTGTCTGATTTTTGAAATGTCACAAAGTTGCCATATTCAATTCAATTCAAAAATAATTTATTAATTTAGGTAACACAATGTACACTTATGAACGTCAATAAAAAATACATATTAAATGCTTCTAATTTTACATTTACTGCCAGATCCCAAATCAAGGGCGTAGAGCGGACGAGAAGAACTGGCAAGAAACTCGCCGCCACTCTTTTTAATCGCCAAAAAGAAAAAAGAGTGGCGGCGAGTTTCTTGCCAGTTCTTCTCGTCCGCTCTACGTCCTGGATTTGGTCAATATGGCAACTTTGTGACATTTCAAAAATCAGACAACTGTCATCTTTCTGTCTCCCCGCGACCACGGTTGCTGAAAAGCATCCGAAACGTCGGGATAAATAATTTAAACAATATAAATAACAAATCGCGTTTTAATCCGGTATACAGTATTTTATTTAAATTTCGTTGTTTGATAAAAAAAAATTAATATATGGTTTAAGCTGCTTGCTCAATAAATACAATATAAAATGTATTAGTCAGTTGGACATCAGTAATGGTTAGACTCTAAGACTATGAACATACTTTAACTATAAAAGTTAATTAAAAGCTTTGAACTTCCCCATACATACGTACACAAGTTACTTAGTAAGTTCTTCGCCTTAAGTGAATGAAATAGAGTTAAAACAAATTCTCGATCCGTCTTCACTGAATCGTTGCAAATTTATTCACTTTAAGACATTCTCGGGGCTTCGATTCTTCGACTCTAAACGATTTCTGGATAACTTTGAGTTATTTTATTAGTATTTCTATTTTATTTATGATTATGACGATTACAAGATAAGCGACGTTACACAAATGGAACGCAGGTTTACAATTTCTAGGGATTTTACACTAATAACTTCGTTAGCGTTTCCTCCTAAATTTTCTTGATTGCGACTATCGTTATTAATAGTCGAAATTAAAGTGTTAAGTGCGACTCAATTCATGATCTCCAATAGACATTGCGAGCCCACTCGAGTACAGAGCCCCGAGCGACACCGGAGTCACTTACGGCGTGGAGGGGATCTCTTATCGAGGCAATGTCACTTCATTATTACGCGATCAAACAACGCGCCCTTACGTACAATATTATCACAATATAGTGTACATATTCAACAACATGAACAGGTTCCTGTTTTCCCGCGACCACGGTTGCTGTAAAGCATCCGAAACGTCGGGATAAATAATTTAAACAATATAAATCATAAATCGCGTTTTAATCCGGTATACAGTATTTTATTTAAATCAGTCATTGATGCCAAATCACCATGGCAAGTTACACGATTGAGCAGCACGTCCAAATGATAAAACTTTATTATCAAAATCAGTGTTCGGTAGGGCAAGCGTTGCGCACATTACGTCCATTTTACTGCAGACGCGGTGACCCTTCAAAGTCAACGTTTCAAAGGCTAAATTCGAGACGCCCGGCTCGGTGAAGAATTAACCAACACTCTCACTTAAAAGGAACGCCAGATCGGCAGAGAACATTGCCGCTGTCCGTGAGAGTGTGCAGAAGACTCCGAGTCAGTCGATTTCTCGCCGTGCACAAGGACTCGGCCTTTCGCAGACTTCAACTTGGCGAATTTTGAGTCGACATTTGGGCCTGCACTCGTACAAGATCCAACTGACCCAGGAGCTCAAATTCAATGACCATAGACAACGCCGTTTGTTCGCTAAGTGGGCTTCGGCACGTTTGGAAGAGGACCCTGATTTTGGCCGGAAAAACATCTTTAGCGACGAAGCGCATTTTTGGTTAAAAGGATATGTTAATAAGCAAATTGCCGTGACTGGGACGAATCAGCAGGTCTATGAATAAGCCTTGTTTTATTAACTTTTAACATCGACCCGTTCTTGTTGAAAGACCCTATATCTCAAAGAGATTAGACAGTGTTTTCGATGAAAGCTTCCAGTCGGCTTGACTTTTTCCGATACTTCCAACAATTATCGTTATACGTTTAACCAACCAATTTACACAACATCAAGATGTTGTCAAGACAAATTATATACATAAACCTTCCTCTTGAATATTCGTGAAACTCCCATCAAAATCCGTTTAGTAGGTTTTGAGTTTATCGTAAACAGACAGAGAGACTCGGCGGAGGACAATTATTACAGGGTTGAAAGAATCAATGGGCCCTGGAGGGAAACCACTTTAAATCCTTAAGATAGATTTTTTTACTTAAAGGAAACATTCCTTTATTTTTAAAAATAAACAAAACTGCATTCAAAGATTTTCTAAAATTCGTCCGCCTCACCCGGAAATCGAACTAGCTAAAAATTCAAAAAATAAACATTCGCTATTTTATTCTACTAATCGATAGGGTAATTATTCAGAAAAAAATCTGTCTAATAAACATTTGGTCTTAGAAATAAAAAAGATCATGAAATCAAACATTAACTTTAATTTATCATTAGTTCTAATATGAAGTTTATTAGACAGATTTTTTTCTGAATAATTACCCTATCGATTAGTGGAATAAAATAGCGAAAGTTTAAATTTTGCATTTTTAGCTGGTTCGATTTCCGTGTGAGACGAGCTAATTTTAAAAAAATCTTTGAATGCAGTTTTGCTTCTTTTTAAAAATAAAGGAATGGTTCCTTTAAGTAAAATAATATATCTTAAGGATTTAAAGTGGTTTTCCTCCAGGGCCCTGTATGTAATTTTTTACTGTATTACCAATTAATTACCTAAATATGATTTATATATACATATATTTAAGTAAATTAACTCTTCCAAGTTGCTTTCATTTATAACTTCATTGTGATTAAATGTGTCAGTATTTGTGAAAAGAACGTGAAGACAAAATAATCGACAGGAAACTAGAACACACTTTTATTAAACAATAAAAACTGATCACAAACACTATAGAGTCCGGTCACACGTCGATCGTCGGTTTCGTCATGAAGTTGAGATCGTCAAGATCCTTGTCGAGGCAGCAGGCGGCGTCGGCGGCGAGCAGGCGGCGCCGGCGCAGCAGCAGGCACAGCAGCAGGTTGTACTCGGCGCTGGCGGCGCGCACCAGCCGCAGCGTCGCCTCCGCCTGCTCGCGGCGCGCGTCCCACGAGCGCACGCGCGCCGCGCACTCGCGCACCCACACGTTCAGCTGCAACGCGACCACCTGTCAGGGACACTCGAGCCGCGAGCGACACCTATTATTATAATAGAGAAAGGCGTCTCTTTCTTTTTTTGTTTTTGTTTGTATAGCTTTACTTTACACTAACTCGCGTACATTTTGTGTAGGCAAATAATAAATAGTAATATATTTAAGTGATTACCTTCAAAATTCGCCTTTCCATGAGTTTTCTCTGTATCCAATCGCACAGATAAATTACGGTAGCCCACAGAATTAATGCCAACGTGAGAAATATATCGAGCGGAGGGAAATCGAGCGAGAACCAAGACTCGAACCCCGGGCTCAGCACAGAATCGCGATGTAGCGGCGCCGTCTCTATCGCGAGCTCCTTCGAGCCGAAGTCTGGAACATAGTAGTGAGCCGGCAGCAGCAGCAGCGTCAGCAGCGCCGTCGCGAACAGGCCGCTCGAGCACCCGTTCAGAGGCATCGAGAGCCGGCCCGGGAGCTCTGGGTAGACTCTTCACATCGCCCTCTCCGCAAACATATAAGCGCATAAAGTAAACGCATCTAAATATTTTAAAATCATAAAAATAACAGCACACTTCAGATGATTGTTGATGACAGTGTGTCAGTTTTTTTGTTTATGGTTCAAATCAGTTTTAACAATATTTGGGGTTGGTCCGCGCCGGCCCGAACAATTATGCGTTTCAATAATATTATGTAACAACTAACGTCATTTTGTACGTCTTGTCTTAATAACTTTATTAGATGCAATATTAAATATTTATTTTTCAAAAAAAATACTTAGTAGTTTCATTTTTAATTATTTTTTGATGAACCTTTAAGTGTAACGATCAGCGTCTGAAAAGTGATTAATAAAATATAGATATAGACATATATTTGCCCTAGATACCATCTAGAACTTGAGCAGCCCTGCTTTAAAGTATCCGAATCTCAGATTATATTATGTACCTATAGGTACATAATCTGAGGTACCTACATGTACTTAATTTGAGATTTTTTGATAAGATTTTTTTTTTCGTGTTTATAAAGAATGTATCTATAAAATAAAAGCATTAAGCAATTCCAAAAAATAGTCAACACTCTTTTGTAAGAAGACGTATGTCAAGTGCAAACGTCACTGCTGACTGGCTGACTGCTGAGGTTTTGACACATCCTAACGTTAACATTAGAGGTGTTAAAAGCATATCTTTGTTGAGATTGTATCTTTTGTATCTGAATCAGCCCAATGATTCGAATCAGTGAAACGCTTCATTTGCATCATTTGCATCAGTGATTCTCTGATATTCTCGAGATATTTGTGCGATTACTTACCTTCTTAGTTAAATCGTTTTATTGACCTTTCTTTAATAACTACACCCCATGATAAAACAATGCAAATACCCCATCAACACATGTACTTAAAACATAAGTTGTGTTAATAGAAATAGATTTCCCTTCATACTTTCTTTTGAGGCTAAGGACTGACAATTAGAAGTTTTACTATAGTCAACAAGAAAAGGAAATAAACAAACATGGCGACTTTTCTCTCGCGTAACACGACTGAACGAACGCGACCCGACTTTGTCCGAAGCTCTCTGCTCAATCCGATTATTGGCTCCGACGAATCACTATCTCATTCGTATCCGCAAGCAATGCGTGCCGATTAAGTTCGAGATGCATTTTTATCTGTGTTACTGATTCGAATCAGTTGAACACTTGAATGAAACGACTCAGTGAGTGGTTTAGTAAAGAGTTACACTCCTCTAGTTAACATTGACATAAATGATAAATCACATATTTAATCAATGAGACATGTCACATGAGTAAATACATTCTAAAATAAAACTATTTCGCAGACAAACAGAAGCAACAAATAAGAAAAACTTCTCAATAAGATATATTTTAATTAGTAGCTCTGGTACTGGAGGTTCGTAGAGTTATTCTTATCAAAAAATTGAGAGCGCGTAAGTTATTCTTCAGTTATTTTGTATCTTATAGAAAACAACTAGTGAATAAAGGCATATGTAGTAGCCTTAGTGAATTAGGAAGTTTTACATCTCATTTAACAATTCAATGCCTTATATTTTTCTCTCCATGTTTCCTGCATTTTCAGGGTCAACCTTGTTATGTAGCAAACAATCGAACAAAGAACGCAAGATTAATGTTACTAATAAAATTAAAATCATGAAGAAAGTAGTGTTGTTCAAAAGCACATCGGAAGATTATGAGAAAGCGTTCAGTGAGAATAACTATGAGCCCATATTCGTAGAGCCGCTTCAGTTTGTGTTCATCAACTTGCCAGAACTATGTGAGCAGCTGCAGAGGAGTGACTACGATGGTATAATATTGACGAGCCCGCGGGCGATAGAGGCCGTGTCCAAATGTTGGTCGCCCTCCAAATATATAACATGGAGTTCGAAGCGGATATACACAGTGGGAGAAGTTAGCTGTAAGAAAATAAAACAGATGCTCGGTTTGGATGCGTCCGGAGAAACATCAGGCAATGCAGAAAACTTGGCAACATTAATTGCCTCTGAGAACCTTAACTCTACTAGGTTTCTATTCCCATGTGGCAATTTAAGATCTGAGATTTTACCAAATATATTGCAGGCAGCTGGGATAACAGTAGAAGCATTGACTGTATATGAAACAAAAGAGAATGAACATTTGAGACAGAGTTTAATAGAACTCAACAACAAGATAAACCCCTGCTGTATGGTGTTCTTCAGTCCTTCAGGATGTGAGTACATATACAGACAACTACAAACATTCAGCAATAATCTCTCAATCTTACCCCACTTTGCTATCGGGAACTCAACAGCACATAAGATAGAGAACCTTGGAGTGGAGATAGCGGGTGTTGCAGCCAAGCCTAAACCAGAGAGTGTCATAGAATCAGTAAAATGTTACTTCAGGACATTGGAGCCCTGTGGGTAGTGATAAAAGAACTTAATGTTAGAGGTGTTGGTTTTATATGTACATTGTTGTTATATACTTTTATGTAAAAACTCAAATTGAATTTTATGAAAGTTAAGAAAAAGAAAATGTATCAAATAATTATATGACAGTACACTTTCTATTGTGAATCAATTTCAGAGTATAACAAAAGCCTTTCTTGACACTTTCTAATTACCTCATCTGCATTTCATTAAAACTGAATTTAAATTATTTAAAAAAAATCAGGATTATTTTCATGTTGTCTCAATATTGTATAGCATATCATTTATTCATTACATTAAAATTGTCATAATTTTTATCAATATTCCTCACAAAATGTTGAAATACATATGAGATTTTGAATGGTTTAGCAATGTGGTTAAATATATATAAATATTATTACGGGCTCGTTGGCGCGTTCAGTAGAACACCTTCCGTGGGTGCCCATGGGTCGTGGGTTTGCATCCCACTGGAACATTTTTTTTTATAGAATAGGGGGCAAACGGGCAGGTGGCTCACGTGATGGTTTATTTTTTATTTTTGAAGATATTATGGCCTGGTAACGAGACCTTTAAGCCAAATGGTAAGTAATCACCGCCGCCCACAGACATCCGCAACACGGTGCAGGTACGTTCCCGACATGTTTATAATTTTCTGTAAGCATCTCTACCCCACGTCTGATAACTTCGAGCATTGTTAGGGTGGGTATCGAAATTTCGACCGGATAACGAACCATCGTTCATAGATGGAAAAACCGTGAAGTCTATATTGCGCGTTTCGGTTTCTATTCAGTCTATAGATTTCCGAATTCTCGAAGTAAAAAGTAAGTCGACAGCGCATCATTGACTGATGTTCTGTGGCTGAGGTATCACCTACCATCAAGTGAACCTCATGCTCGTCTGAACTCTGACGATATCTAATATATACATATATATATATTTTTTATTGTCCATAAATTTATAAAATATACCTACCTGCATCATATTAACAAATAAAACACAAAGAAGTATAAAACCATATAATATATGAATTACCATTAAAAGTTAAAAGTAAACGACACTCGCAGACACAGAAGGTCCCCGGGACGACTAAATACAAGTAGGGCACTTGTCTGTTTTGCACAAAGCAAACTAAACGTCAATTCAACAACGGAAACCTGCGACGTGTAGGAGGTTAACAAACTGGTGATATGTACACTACAATATAAAAATAACGATGTCACTGGAGTTACATCAATGATTACATATTACACTATATCAAACTCGTTTCACTACCTCCGAGACCAACTAACCGACCGCGTACTCGGTACTGCGTAGTCCAGGAAACGCCTGCAAACTTTTACAATTACAGATTAAAAAGATCGTGTTAGTAGAGCAACTGTGAAAATTCAAATAAGACAGCCGTCACCTTCAGTCTGCCGTGAACGCGGCTGCTGAAAACGTCAGGACAGGTAATATAAGGAATAAATCTCGAACCTGGTAAAAGTTATTTACATTTAAATGGGGTTTTTTATATAACAATATTTCAGATTATATGTAATTTTGCAGCCGACTCCAGGAACATAAAGTCAAATGAAATGTAGAAATATTGTAAGCTCATGACGCGAGTGCGACAGACATACGGTACAAAATTATCTCTATAGCAATATTACACTTACTTCGTACACCGACTCCGCTTACGCTAACTAACCTCCAAATACTCAATATGACGTAATTTTATGAATACATCATCGAGGTGTAAAAAATAAAACTCACATACAAATACTCGAACTGGGGAATGCCCTTCGTACTGATAGATATTGTACAATATTATAATCTTACGATATTCGTCTGTCAAAAGATATACTACCATATTCAAAATGTTATACAAAAACCTTTAAAATCTCAATGTTTAATATTTTATGTTATTATAACACTTCACAAAAACATTCAGTGACGGATTTACACATTTCCAAGGTGTAGGCTATTAATGGGGGGGAGGGGTAGAGGGTCTGTCCCCCCCTCCGTCTACAATTTTCTATTAATAAATTAATATATATAGTCCGATGACTGTTTCGGGGCCGCGAACCGGGTGTCTTTCTATAGGATGTAGAAGATTGTTATATCGTTGATTGTACAATGAAAGGGAAGAGGGAGAAGTCATCGGCAAGATCTCTGTAAGACGTTATAAAAACGTTTTACAGAGTTCTCTTTGATTCCTATAAGACATCTGGTAACTAGACATCTGGTAACTCCGCCGCCGGCTCGGACTCCGGCGGACGCGGACGACAGTATGCCTTTTGACATCCAACGGGAAGGGTGTAACATATTTGGAATAAAGCATATTCAATACAAAGACGCAACTATCTATAATAATTTGTGCAAAATGCTATTATATGGATATCCTTAACAAATAAAATACCTACAACTATATAGTGACTAGAATAAAATCAGACTTGTGGAAACAAATTATAAAACGCGTGACGATCGCTACCCGTCCGCGGCCTGCAGCTCTCGCCCGGGGCGCGGGCCCGGGGCGGAGACGCCCGGGGCGCGGGCGACGGCGAGCGACGAACGAACGAGAACCTAGCGTCATCGCTTCGGAGTGTTCTCCTCAACTATAAAACTCTAACGTCCATAAAATATATCAAAATTCTAGTGTTCTTCAGACAGACCGTCCGCTTTTGGACCAGTGCGCGGTCGGCGAACCGCTCGCCCGAGTCGCGGCGGTGCCAGATCATCGTTCATGTGCAAATCGGTTACTGTTTTGGTGGGAAGTGATGTCAACACGAGCCCGGGACCGACCCGCTTAGAAGTCGGTTAGGGTCGCGTGTCACTATAAGGGGTCGTCGCGCGAGGTGGACGGCTGCGGCACGGCGCGGTACGCGGCGGAGGGGGCGGAGGGCGCGCGCGGACGGCGAGCGCCCCGGGAGGCAGAGGGCGCCCGGGGCGCGCCGCCCGCCCGCACGCAGCCCGCGCGCACCGCCAGCGCCACCAGCGCCGCGCTCGCGCACGCGCCCGCCGCGCCCGCGCCCTGCACACACACACACACACGTTATATTCTAAAGGGGTTTTTATTTAATATTTAAGACAATTTAGCGTCTTTTAGCTTAGTCAAAGTGATGCAGACTAATATATTATATCAGAATCAAATAATTTCACTAAACCCATCGTAAATCTGACTATATTGGACTGCACTAATTTCAAATTTCCATTTCAGTATACAGATTTTAAACTATTATAGCTGGTCAAATTTCAAGTTTAAGTATACTGAAAGTAGTTCTCCCTAATAACTTAGAACACATAATATGCTGCAACTGACAAGTCTTGTCAGTTGCAGCATATTATGTGTTAACTTACAATTAATTATAGCCTTGAGAAACTGACTCCCTTAATTAAAGGTTTATGCAATATCAGAGCACAGAGCAACAGAGTCTTCTAAATAGACATGGACCAGATACATAACCATAAAACCTGATAAGCGAAATACAAGAGCATATAGATAGCATAGTTACCGCGGCGCAGTAGACGAGCGCGGGCGAGTAGGGCGCGCGCACATCGGCGAGCGGGCGCAGCGCCAGCGCGGCGCCGCTCAGCAGCCACGCCGAGCTCCAGGCGCCCAGCCAGCCGCTCTGCAACAGTCGGCCCGGCTGCAGCACCACCCCCCCCCCCCCCCCCCTCCCCTCCCGTCCCGTCACCCCCCACCACTATCCCACGGCACTCGAGCGGCGATATGCGATAGGATATTTATGTTGGTCAGGTGGGCAGGTGCGTGCATATAAACTTCAAACTTGTATCTCCAACTTATACAGGTTTTTACTTATTGTATTACACAATAAATCTTTCGAGATACATTCACATAAAGAGCCTCGAGTGTAAAGGGCTATGTCATGCCAGTTGCGGTTACCTAAACAGTGAACTCCCTAATTTAAAAAAAAAATAATCTATCCAATTATTATTATTAAAATTGTATAAATCTTGATGTATTAGTTATGTTTTCTGATAAATGAACTACTGAAACTTACATAGTTACGTTAAGCCCTACTGGGGTGACATAAACGCGCAATGTGCACTTCACGGTTGTTCCATATATAAACGGTGGTATGTTACCCGGACGGAATTTCGATATTATAGATTCTTATAGAAAATATATACGATAATCTATGCGCACGGCAGGTGTTCTACCGAACGCGTCAACGAGCCCGTCAAACAGTAATTACCCATTTGATGAAGTCCATGGGGAAGAGGGCCGTGAGCCGCGTGACGTGCAGCGCCAGCAGCAGCGCGTGCGCCAGCAGCGAGCTCAGCGCGCCGAACAGCAGCGGGCGCGTGGCCGCCGCGCCGCGCGCGCCCAGCGCCGCCCACACGCACGCGCACGCGCCCGCGCTGCACAGCTGCGACACGCCGAGACACGGTTACTTTCCATTTGATTCATGCGATACAGCGATCGGCAGCTTCTATGCTTTAGTTTAAAGGGTACTATTGAAAATTAAACTGGACTGTTATGGCAGAACAAGTGAGCTCATGGACCTCATCTAGAGTTGTAGTTGTTGTTGTTCTTATTATATAATAATATATTATTATTAGTAATTTTTACACATAAATAAAATAATATATATTTTTTTAGAAGTTACCAAAGATATGTACTATCTCATCAAAAACATAACATGTACAAAAATGAAGAATGAAAGAATCTATAAATCTATCTAATATTAGCGCTCTCTGCTTTTAGTTGTTTGAAATAACCTACAGTTCAATTTTCTTTAGATGTCTTATCTTAAAAACAAATAATATGACATACTTACAACCACATAAAGTAGAGTATAGAGTTGTAAAATGTAGAAGAAATGAATGAACGGACATATCTATATATATAATGATCATGTGCATCTAAGTATATGATAAATTGCTGTAAAACGTGATTTTCGTTATGAGTGGGTTTGTTTTCTACTTAACAATAAGACATCTAAAGAAAAACTGTATATGGCTATATGACTGTATATGGAGGACTATTTGAATTACTTAGTAGATCATGTTGCTGAGTGCATTTACCAAGTCACTCTATTTATAAAAGAAAAAAAAAATTATTATTGATATGGTTACTATAGAATGTTGTTAGCTAACCAACAAGGCGCTCCCATAGGTAGGTTGGTATCTTTTTGTTACCATTTGGTAATGAACAGGCTTGGTTTACATTCCATTTCACAACTTTTTATGGCAGAAGAACTGCGTTGCGACACTTGTGCATTTTTGTACATATTATATTTTTATAGGATCTCATTTCTTTTTGTAGATAATTTTTCTTTATTTCTTTTCATATATTATTATTGATTACTAAATAGGTATAGGAAACGAGATTACAAAGTTACTTATATTCAGATTGTATATCTAGAAAACAGGACTAAAGATTCTAAATGTCAGTTTTTCCTTGCTTTATAGGCTAGAAATAACTGTGTTCATTAATATAACATCATATTTGATAATATGTACTCCGACCGAGTACAAATCAACAAATCAAGCAAGAGAAAATATTTATTCACTTTCACAAAATATGCAAGAATGACAATGAAAATGCAAAGGACTCAGAATTAAAAATACTAATATTTTTTCACCCTCCATACTAACAGCACACACAATTCCCATAACAAAAAGTAAAGCCAGTGAATATCCTAGGAAATTTCTTTATGTATTGGCAGTGATAATCACTTTCATACAGTGGGCCATGATTTAAAAACATTGAAAATGAAACATCACGTTTTAGTCAGTTTAGAGAAGTAAACATTAATGATTGTCCTATTTCATAAGTGAAGACAAATGTTTTTGACTAAATTGTTAACAAGTGGTTACTTACAACAATTAAGAGCGTGAGAGCACCGAAGAGTGTGCGCAGATATCGGAGGTTGCAGTATATTGGGGCGAGGGCCTGCGGGCGCGGCGGC
Organism: Anthocharis cardamines; assembly: GCA_905404175.1. Classification (NCBI taxonomy): domain Eukaryota; kingdom Metazoa; phylum Arthropoda; class Insecta; order Lepidoptera; family Pieridae; genus Anthocharis; species Anthocharis cardamines. The sequence continues at coordinate 11,785,565 of FR989965.1, read as the reverse complement.
GGCGCGCGTGAGTAGTGCGCGTGCGAGTCCCACGAGCGCTCCGTCAGCTCGGTGCCCGCCGGCGAGCGCCCACCGCCGGCCCCGCCGCTGCCCGCGATTTCAAAGTCCTGCACGTCCTCGCCGCGACAGCTCGTCGGCTCCAGCTCGCGGATCTCCTCGAGCAGCAGCTCCACTTCGTCCGTCGAGTACAGCTCGCTCGCAGACACGTAGCGCGTCGGCGCCGCTTGCATAGCACCCGGCCTGTACCCGGCCACTCGCCGCAGCGCCCGGCCCCTCCTAGCGCGGCGCGACTCCACACACTCACATCGAATCACAGTGATAGTCCGACACTCCGCCTCTGACAAACAGACCAGCGAGGTTCACCTTCTGTTGCTCGTTGACTATCCTCATCATTCAATCGAAGGAAAAGGGAAAGGTTTCATTTGTAAACAGAATAAAATGACGCATTGCTAACACGCCATGTTTGTTATCATATTTTTTTAATCATAGATAATTTAAATTTAGACATGTCTATTGACACTTTATTTAAACTTGCCAGGTAAAAAAATACTTTAGTGCTGTTCTTTGGTATAACTCAGGAGGCACAGAAAGAACGGTTTAGAATTTAGATACCGTTATTTCAAAGCGTTACCATAAAGGTATTCAAGTAGTTCATCCAATGTTCGAAATGAGGATCAGTAAAGTTAAAATAGCAATTTCAATGAAATTAGTATTACGTTATTATTTATGACATAAGAATGATATATCTTTTTGAATTATCCAAATCGGACCATTACTTACGAAGATATTAAGTGATAAACATGTGCCGTTCCTGCCGCGAAAATTAAATCTACGCGGGAGCGTGTGACGTCACTGTGACGGAACCGAGCGCAGCCTAGTACCGGTGCTCTTACTTCTCGATTTAACGAAGCTGTTAGAACGTCATTTTGCGATATTTTAAGTATAAAACATACATAAATAATATGAGTACTAATAAATTAGACGCTGGTTTTGTGCAAGCTCAATCAGATTATCTTCCAAAAGTGGATTCTTTCATGGTTTTTGACTACCTAGAATGATTTTAAACCTCAAATGTAAGGGTGCTGCTTATTATTTACGAACGTAGGTACTTACTAGTAATCTTTAAGTCTAAGTGGACGTATGTAGGTGTAAGAAATAATGAAAGTAAGTGTATAGGTACAGGGACGTATTCAGAACTTATGAATAAAGTGCTTATAGAATCTTGATAAACGAATGATGATTTCGTTCATACATATGTAGATTATTTCGTGGATGGCTTTTTAACCTACTTGCGCTTTATTTAGTGTATAGTTCCCTACACTTGCTGATCTATGACAGAAACCTTTATATTGTTTCCAATGGTTGTTTTTTTTTGCCATTTTAAATGTTTTAAATGTTTTTTCGTTCAGTATATATTTAGGTAGGTGACTTCAATATAAAGCAAAAAATATATAATATTTTGTTCTTAATATGTACACTTCTGTCAATTTAATTTTTTGAGACTTGTCATTCAATCTTCAGCTTTAGCTTCCTTCCAAGCAACTTAAACTTTACATAATTTTCCATATCTTCTTCCAACTGAAATATATATTAAATGCTTATAAAATATTGTTATTCACTCTTTGCTTTTTACCCGAGTACGTCCCTGTGTCATCTGTTTTGACTCTGGAATATTACCTAAATAGAAACGGGAATAGGTAGGTACGAACGTAGGTTTATCCACAAAACTCAGAAAAATTAATTAGTTATGTTTTTTGTTTTTATTAATACAGCAGGCTAAAAATAAGATAATACTTAGGTACACTACACGTAATAGTAGGTATCAACTTATTTCCAAATCAACTAAATAATATTTATAGTTATGTAGGTACGTAAATCAAAACTATCTTCACTCCAGTGTCTTGTAGCCTGGGCAGAGGGTAGAGTTTTATCCTATTTTCTTACAACGGAAAACCAGTTTTACGAAATTTTGGGTTTTTCGGCATGTTAAAAAGTAGTTTTTCTAGCGTTTTAATAGAAGTGTTTTTACATTTCGGAACTATACAATATTTACACATAGTGTAAAGGTGAATTAAATACAAATCGGACACAAACTTAATGTTTTAGTCACAATTAACCAAAGAAAATACTGCGCGCCATACGGCTTACAGGCGGCGACCGTCACAGTGACGTCACAGCTACCGCAGCGGCCACTCAGTGAACTTCTCTAGTAATTTGGTCATAACTTCGTCAATTATTATCGTAGAACAAAATTTTTTACACTGTATGTTAAGGATTTCTTAGCTCTTTAAATCTGCATTCTCAACTAAAAACGTTACGGATCCTCATTGGTTCAGTAATCGTATATTTAACAAATTCAATTTTTTTAGGGATTGCTACCTAACTAAAAATACATTAATGTCTTAAAATATATCTACCTACTAAAATAGCCAGAGCAGACTTTAAAAAATAGAAATGTGAAACTAGAGGAGACTGTTGGGGATTTATGTGATATAAATATTAACTAATAATAAAAACCTTTATTTTATGAAATTGTATAATTAAAAATATATATGAACTGCAATTTATCGCCTCCGACAACTGCGTTATATATTGTGTAGAAAACTCGGTCATTGTATGGAACAGAGACATCTTAAAAAGAGCAGTCAAGCAGGGTGATCCACTATCACCCATAGGCCATATTTTTTATTGTCGTTCTTGAAATTATATTTTGAAAAATAGACTGAGCACAAAAAGGCAGGTAAATAAAGGGTCGCTATTTTTATCATCTCAGATATGCCAATGATATTGCTATATTAGGCAGAACACCAATAGATATAGAGAATATGGTAAGGTTGAACTTAGAAACTAAGATAATTTCGCTCGCTATTGTAACCAACCAAGTAAAAATGGTCACAATTAAATGCACTGATCCTATTTAAAAATACTTCTGCGCTGTTCTCTTTATTTGGGGTCGGCGCAGTATGTTCTCTTTTTCCATTCTCTTCTTTCACTCGCCATATATCAGTCACACCTCCAGGCCATTTATTTTCGGCCTCCCGCATGCACTCATCCATCACTCATCATTCAAAAATGGATGTTGAAACCGTAGCCACCGCAGCTATTTATTTAGTACTTTTAAGTACTTGTGTGCGTTCGGTAGAATAAATTTGTAGATTGTCCTTTAAGGATCTGTTCTCTGGTAAAGCGGCCGTAACATTGCTGTAAGAGATCGCGTCGCAGCCGACGACGTCTGATACTGACAATCTGTAATCCTCGTCACGTTCAAGTTTTCGTTATCAGACCTTTAAGCTGATATTTTCTGATGTCTGGGAATTTGTAAGAGAAAAGCCTTTAATAGTTAGCTTACTTTATTAGTAAAAAGTTGTAAGTATACAAACTGATCGTTTTACAAACGACTCGTACACGACATACATTACAATACACTAATTTAACGGCACCTCAAATACAAAAGCTTGCTTTACATCTCATGTATTACAAGTGAGCTTTGTACCACAATTCAGACTTCAGGGCGTCTCGCTACGATCTGTTCGTAGGCACTTATTGGTTGTAAACAGGAACTCGATTTGGAAGATCACGCGGTGGGTTCTTTTAACTTATTTTAGTACTTTTGATTTGATTCATAAAATCAATGTGAGGTTAGCAGTGAGCGTATACATACGTGTATGTAAGAACAACACACCTCGAGTAACCGAACGCAGTCTATACTATGTTCATATTGGCATGAACTCTCACATCACAAGCGTATACATACGTGTATGTAAGAACAACACACCTCGAGTAACCGAACGCAGTCTATACTATGTTCATATTGGCATGAACTCTCACATCACACAAGCGAGCGATACATATTATTAATAATCTAAATACTATAGATACCCGACATATAAATGCAACTAGACTTAAACATTAGTTCATAGACATTCTTATAGACTACACAACGTAACAAATATCACTATCATAATATGAGAATCACAGAGATTCATATTTCTATGAACAACAACAAATCTATGGAAGAGTGGGGTGGAACGTCGGGTGGGGGCCCCGGGCGCCGGCCCCGGACGTTGTCGTGCCCCGGGCGGCACTCCGGAGCTGAGTGGACACTTTATCTTTCAAATTCAATATATTTCTTACAGAATAGAGTATCGACTGTCCGTGATCGAATAAAATAATCAATAAAATAAAAAAAAGAACGTGTATTAGATCGCGGGTCATATATCTATATTGTACTAGAAGATGATCGTAGATATTTTCCTCGTTTCTAGGATAATTAATCTTTTTACGGAAATCAGTCAGTTCAATCGCGTCAGAATATCAGTATATGAAAACAAATAACGTTTAAACAATTTGATCCTTATCGCTAGTTTATAAAGTACCATTCACACTGGGCAGGCGTTTGCGCGGTCGAGTTTTTGCCTGAAATTATCTTGAACGGAATAACTGTAATGGGAGGATTTTCGGGCAGCCTGTCGATGTCAATACATATTCTCAAAGCCGGGCGGGGGGCGGATGCACCTGAACGGGGTCGCCGCGCGCGCGGAGCGTGCGGGGGGCGCGGGGTATGCGGGGTGCGCAGGGTAGGCGGGGTATGCGGGGGGCGCGGGGTGTGCGGGGTGTGTGGAGTATGCGGGATGCGCGGGGTGTGCGGCGGGCGGCGGGCCGGCGGCGGTCGCGCGGTACTCGGGCGCGTCGGGATTCAGGACGGAGGCGCGCGGCCGCCAGCAGGTCGTGGAGCGCGTGCGCATCGCGCGGCTGACCGCGTCAACGATGTATCGCTGCGCGGCCGCCGGGTCCACGCGACTCAGCAGGTGGAATATCTCGCATTCGGACGCCGGGATCGTGAGGCAGGGGGCCTCCGAGCCGGGGGCGCCGGGGCTGCCGGGGCAGGGCGGCGGGAAGCTGGGGCACGCCGGCGGAGGCGGTTGGAACGCGTGCGGAAAGGCGGGCGGCTGCGCGCGGTCGCGGCCGCCGTCCGCGGGCGGCAGCTGCAGCGGGGAGGCGGCGGGGCGCAGCAGGCGGGGCGTCGGCGCGCCGGGGAACGACGGGTGCTGCGGCGGGGGAGGCGGCGGGGGCGGCGGGGAGTACTGAGGAGAGGGCGGAGTGGATGGCGTCGGGGGCGTAGGTGAAGTGGGAGGCGAGGGGGGCGTCGGGGGCGGGGAGGGGAGACAGGAAGGCACGTGGCGGCGGTACTCCTCGAGGAACTCCAGGACGACGCCATCGCGCAGGTAGGCGTGGATCTCGGCGTAGTTGGGCGTGTCGCCGTTCTCCAGCGCCGAGAACTTCGGCCACAGGTAACACTCCGACGTCTGAAAACCGATCCGACGCGTTATTGACAATGAGGACACAAGGACTTGGGGATCGTTCAGACGTCGGAGGTTATATACCGGGAGTGGCGCCCCGGGCCGGCGGAGCCCGGGGCCGGCGGCGCCCGGGGCCGGCTGCGCCCGGGTCGGTATGGTAAGGATTCAAGTATATAACCCCGATGTCGGACCCACAAGACGAGTCGATATTTTTTCGTTAATTGAAGATATTGATTTTTCTATTGATAGACGTATAATGCAACTAGATTTAGCCTATGAAGGCTGAGCCGCTTTGAATAGGTAAAAAATGTAAAAGAGCAAGCAGCCTAATGTTAAATGACAATGATGAACCCTGAAGTCGGCTGCAGCTTTATGTTTGTAAAAAAAAAACAGAGTTCACGTCTGTTAAACGAATGAGACCCTTATAGCTGCCGGAGCCGCTCGGCCAGCTCCACCCGCCACCGCAGCGTGCGGCTCAGGGCGGGCCGGGCCGCGCGCCGGGCGGCCAGCGCGCGCAGCAGCTGCAGGCGGGCGCCGGGCCGCGCGGGCTCGTCCTCGCACGCCCACGTGGCCAGCCGGCGCGGCCCGCACACCTGCGAGGCGGACGCCGACAGGTCCGAGTCGCTGTCGGCGTCGGCGGCGGCGGGCGGCGCGGCGGCGGGCGGCGCGGCGGCGGCGGGCAGCACGGCGGCGGCGGGCAGCACGGCGGCGGCGGGCAGCACGGCGGCGGCGCGCGGGATACTCACGGCGGGCGCGGGGCGGCGGCGCGGGTCGGCGTGCCCGGCGCGCACCAGCTCGCTCGAGATGCACACGTCGTCCTCCGTGGACGTGTCGACCAGCATCACCTCCAATATGCCGTCCTGCAATGGTCGCTCGTATCACTCGTAGCACGACCGCGTGACGCGCGCTCAGACGGCGAGGCTGACCTCGGGGTCGACGGCGAGCACGTCGGCCACCAGGCGGCGGTCGCGCACGAGCGCCAGGAAGGCGGCGGCGGCGGCGCGCGGCCAGCGGCGGCCGGCGGCGGGCGGCGCGGCGGCGGCGAGGCGCGCGCGCACGGCCTGCGCCGGCAGCCGCGCCCAGGGGCGGCGCAGCGGGCGCAGCGCGGCGGCCGGCACCGCCTCCACCGTGCCGTAGTCCACGTGCCGCACCTGCGCACGCTACTGTTACATATTCCAGACAGAATTTAATCTTCCTTACGTCCGGTAGGACGCTTATTTTACGATTAGGGATTGAATGCTGTCGTGTGGCCCGTTAATAAAAGATTAAAATAAATATTTTGCCAATAAAACATGAAGCCCTGTTTTCATAATTTCTAACAGCAGCTGTTTTTCTTTTCACGTCGCTTTCCACGCCAATCAGCGCAAATTTTTAATACTATATTATTTCATTACTGTTCCCGCATGTATTTTTTTTCCCACATGAAGGAAATTTGTTCTTTTTATATAATTTCGGAAATAAATAACCGATGTTAATGTAATAAATTAAATATAATCGGAATTAAGTGGTTGCCAAATGTAGGTTCACCTTATCTATTGCCATCTAATGTTACCTCCCAGGATGAACACCTACTAATTGATGAACTGAGCGCTCACAACCTCAGCCAGTTCAATGGTATACATAATAACTTTGGCCGGATCTTAGACTTGATATTATCAAATGATACCACTATTGTGTCAGAATGCATTGATCCCTTAGTCCCTGCTGACCCACATCATAAACCCTTAACCATTTCACTAGAGTATGCTTATTTTACACCCCTTAAGGCTGCAAGCAGAACTCGATTTTCTTACAATAAAGGGGACTATGAAGCTATCAATAATGACATTAGAAATATTGACTGGACCTCTTATTTTTCCGATAAACCCCTCAACGTTTGTATTGAATATTTTTACTCTTCCATATATGACATAATTCGGAAACGTATACCATTAGCTAAACCTAAAAATGAATCATATCCTTCCTGGTATTCGCCAGCTCTTATAAAGGCAATAAAAAAAAAATACAAATATTACTGTAAGTTCAAAACTTATGGTAACCTCTCAGATAAAGCTACGTATAGGCTACTTCGTGAAAGAGTTAAGAACCTTGAATCTAAATGTTATCAAAATTACATTATTCATATTGAAAGTTCAATTGAAAATAATTCTAAGCACTTCTGGTCCTTTATAAAATCACAAAGCGATAATTCATGTTCTGTTCCCAACTGTGTTTCCTACAATAAAACCACTCTTACTACTGGAGAGGCCATCTGTAATGCCTTCTCAGCATACTTTCATTCAAATTTTTCTTGTTCTGCTTCCCAATCGCCTTTGCTCTCCACCGATAACCTCACTAACACCGACAGTGGATGTGACATATCCTCTATTGAGATATTGCCCGACAAAATTACATCATTGATAGCTAAGTTAGACCCTAGTAAGTCGGCTGGACCTGATAATTTACCGGCGCGTTTTCTCATTCCTTGTGCTAAAACTATATCAGTACCCATCGCTCTTCTCTTTCAAAAATCCCTCATTGAATGTTCTGTCCCTGATTTATGGAAATCCGCATTTATTACTCCTATACATAAAAAGGGGTCAAAGTCCGAGGTCAGCAATTATAGACCAATTTCTAAACTTTGTATAGTTGCCAAACTGTTTGAAAAAATAGTATATGATCAGATATATGCCGCATTAAGAATCTCAATAAACCCTTCACAACATGGATTTGTTAAAGGAAAGTCAACTGTCTCTAATTTGATAGTTTTTAATGAATTCCTTTCGGACTGTATGGATGAAGGACAACAAGTAGATGTTATATATACTGACTATAGTAAGGCATTTGATAGGATCGATCACAATATGCTCTTAGTCAAATTGTTAAAGGCTGGTATTAGAGGAGATTTGTTGCGCTGGTTTGCGTCTTACATTAGTAATAGATCTCAAGCTGTTGTGATAAGCAACTTCATCTCTAATTGGTTAGATGTTCCCAGCGGTGTCCCGCAAGGATCACTGCTGGGACCTTTATTATTTGTGCTGTTTATAAATGATATTAATTCATGTCTACGCTCATCTCATCTTCTTTGCTTTGCCGATGATATGAAAATATTTTCCGTGATATCTTCTCCTTCTGATGTATTAAATCTCCAAGCTGATCTCAATCGACTTGAAGTATATTGTGCTAGCAATAAATTGGACCTCAACCCTTCTAAATGTTTTACTTCATCATTTAGCCGCAAAAGAAACATTATCCAATTCAATTACCAAATTAAAGGTCAGCTTCTGGTAAGAAACTCATGTGTACGTGATCTGGGTGTTCTACATGACAGTAAATTAATCTTCGACAATCACATCGACTTAATCATTAAACGAGCGTCTAAAATGTTAGGTTTCATTATGAGAAGTTCCAGCAATTTTACTCGCGCTAAGACTTTCAAAATACTTTATTGTGCCCTAGTAAGAAGTAACCTTGAATATTGTTCTCAAGTGTGGAATCCTTATTACGCCTGTCATATTAATAGAATAGAGAATATTCAAAAAAAATTCTTAAAGTTCCTTTGCTATCGTCTGCGACAAAATTATAAGTCCGTTGATTATGAAAGTCTTTGTAAACGTCATCATCTTCTTCCATTAGCTAAAAGACGTGAGATTGCTGATCTAGCTTACCTGGTCAAAATCGCTTCTGGTGCAATTGATTGTCCTAGTCTTTTAGAAAAAATTAAACTCAAAATACCTACATTCCTATCACGATTTAATCCCCCCCTATATCTACCCACAGTCTCCACATTCCACAAACAAAATTCCTTTATATGGCGAGCGAGTAACAACTTCAACTCTAGAGCACAAGACTCATCATTTGATATTTTCAATATGTCTGTTCGTATGGCAAAGCAGCTGCTTAGCCAGGAATTCTTCATGACAAATTAAATTTATTTCTCTTGGATTATACTCTATCTCTTCTCTCTGTTTTTATTAATGTTCAATTCATAGCTTGTGTTTTACTGTGCTTGCGTGTTGCGAATTACTGTTAAAAAAATAATAATATGTTTCTATATGTGAAAACCATTAATTAGCTGTTTGTTTTATATTCTGTTTATTATACTTTATAATGTAATATTAGCTGTAGGTTTTCCTCAAATAAATAAATAAATAAATAAATAAATAAATAAGTAAATTGACTTTTTATTCCTCATACCTCTCCGGCTGTAATAAACGTAATTAATGTTGAAACAAATTCTTGGCACACCACGCCGGGCCACGTTGTATAATGCATGGCGCAGACAATCTCAAAACAATTCCAGAAGGATTGTGTGCATCTTTCCAAATAATTAGGGGAGACCAGGGATGAACGTAACAATTTTTGGTTTTTTCGTAATATCTCCCAGAAATTTCTGAATGTTAAAATTTTAATTACTACGCATGTGAGATTGGTCTTTCAGCTATCATTTTACACCAGCTTACATGCAATGTATTTTATAGATTTTGAGAAAAACGAATAATTATTTGAAGTGGGATTTGTTACAAACATCCCAACCCCTAGGGTTGGTTGTAACAGTGTAAAGGGATATTTGTAACATTGTAAATAAAAATCAAGTTACTTTCATAATCAACATATTATGTAATCATAATCAACCTTTTGGGTTTCACATTACTATTATAATCCTTATAAAAATAAACTTTTCTAGGAAACAATAATAAATTCGAAAAAAACCAACATTATTCAAAATTGAGAGCTCAATCAGACAGACAATTATGACACACAAAGCTTATTTATTTATTATATTTTATTTCTAGTTGAAACGCCAGCTTTCGTACTTCTTTGTTTGTTAATCCGTAATTAATTTGAGAACAATGGATGGATTCTTCTTCGGTACAAACTCTTCTTTTCGATCCGTTGCCTACATTTGGAAGACTTGTTGAACATTCTTCAAGCATTTTCATCTTTTGCACTATATAAAGTTACATGGCAGAGTTGATATGAATTCGCACCGTCTCTAAATGGTACTTTTCTCAGCAGTAATTCTTCTGCAGCCAAATCCATTATTTCTGTATTTTTTTAATTTCTTTATGTTAGATATCGACAGTCGAGCATGAGGTTCACTTGATGGTAGGTGATAACTCAGCCACGGAACATCAGTCAATGATGCGCCATCGACCTACTTTTTACTTCGAGCATTCGGAAATTCATAGCCTGAAACCGAAACGCGCTATATGCACTTCACAGTTTTTCCATCTATGAACGGTGGTTCATTACCCAGTCGGAATTTCGGTATTCCTCCCACCCGTTCAATGCCCGAAGTTACGACATCTTTACAGAAAATTTTCAACATGCGTCCCGGTGGGAATCGAACCCACTACCCATCGATGCATACGGTACGGTGTTCTACCGAACGTGCCAACGAGCCCGTCAATAGTTTGTAGTAGCTAAACCTCTACTGGTCGTACTTTTAGTCAGTCTGAGATAAGAAAACGTATTTGTCTTACTTTGGAATATAAAAAAAACGCAACAAAAACATAAACGGGATGAAAGTAACAAATTGTTACTTTCATCCCTATATTTAAAATTTCCCGAATACGACAATCATATGCCTATAACCGAAAAACGATTTTAGAAAGATACCATTTCAAACACTAAAATAGAGAGATGAATAGTTACGCTACTTCACTGACAGTTTAAATGCATGTTAGAACCTACTACAATAAAAATAAACGCAATTGAAAAAAACGGTTGTAAGTTACTTTGGGGGTATTTTTGAGGCACTGACTAGCTACGTCATACACCAGTCGGCATAGCGCCGAGAGCGCAACTGTGGTGAATTGGGATCCAAAATGGGCCATATTAGAGAATCAACCATCAATGCAGCTAGCATAATTCGTTCAAAAATTCATTTGTTACGTTCATCCCGTGTTACTTTCATACCTGGTCTCCCCTACAACAAAAATCATTTACATCAAAAAAGAGAGCAATGCGGCGGACATACCTTGACGGTGTCGCTGTCGATGACCTTGACGATGACGGAGCGGTGCCAGTCGCCCTCGTAGCAGCTGGAGCAGTAGTGCCCCACGCGCACGGCGCCCGGGGCCAGCCGCCGCTCGCGCCCCGCGCCCGCGCCGTAGTACGCCCTGGGCACGCCGGCCGACATCCGATTAACAAGGAACATCGCAAAAACCCGACCGAGTCAGTTCAGTGTCAATTTGAACATATCACATAATTATGATCGTGTTCTATTTACGCCGAGCCTCTATTCTCAACTGACAGTTAATAGTATATTTATTATTTATTAAGATAATACGTGTTTTAATCTATTCATTTTAAAATGTTTTATCCAAAAATATATTATGTTTTATTAGAACGGACTCAATCAACCCGTAAACAGTGTGTCGAGCGTTGTATACTGACGTCATCTCGTCCATGATGTCCTCCATGGCCAGGTTGTACTGGTCCCCGAGCCGCAGCAGCCAGAAGTGCGAGGGCGAGTACACCTCCCCCACCGTCACCTCCAGCAGGTCGCCCGCGCGCACCGCGCCCAGCTCCGCCGGCGGGATGCTCTCCGTGAAGTGCAGGCAGTCCGCCGGGAACACGTCCGCCTCCTGCGACACGACTCGCGCTCAGCTCTCGCCGCTCGCCACCTGCCTCGCCCCTCTCGCCCCTCTCGCTCGGCGGTACTCACGAAGTCCACGCCCGGCAGCGCGTCGTCCGGGTCGACGGGCGGGGTGCGCGGGGCGGGCGCGGCGCGCGGCGCGCGGGCGGCCGGCGGCGGCGCGCGGGCGGCCGGCGGCGGCGCGCGGGCGGCCGGCGGCGGCGCGGCGCCCCCCCCGCGCCACACGCGCCAGTCGCCGCCGCGCACCTGCGCCGCGCTCAGCGAGGGCGCCAGCTGCACCACGCTCACGATGCTCGTGTACCCGAAGCGCAAGAAGTTCATGTCGGCCCCGTGGCGCTCCCTGGTACACAGACAGAGTCAATATACCTATGCTATCAGCGTACCTCGATGGACCCGGTGGGAGACTTACCTGTAATGTTTTAATATATCAGTACTCCAAAGTCCATCTGGGTGCTCGGACACGATCGAGGTGATCTCCTCTATGAGCTCTGCCAGCTGGGTTCTCTTGGTGCTGCTGTCACCTAAACAGCAATAAAACCCGACCTGACTCAACTTATTTACATCTTTTATAAAGGCTGTACATTATTTGAGTCGTATAGAATCAAAGGCGGCTATCTGACTTATGGCTGATTGTTAGCAATTTAAAAAAGAAAACGTTTTTCTCCTTTATTTTTGTATTAGGTATCATTCATTGCGTGTTTAAGGTATCTATTAATATTAACAATTAAAGATAAAACCAAATATATAAAAAAACATAACAGTCTAAACGACAAGAACTTATTTTGTTTTTGTAGATTGCCGGACCAAAAATGTCAGATTTTCAGCCGCCTTTGATTCTATACGACTCATTTAATCCCCTATTTTACATCATAAATATAAGATTGTGAAGTATTATTAATAATAAGGTTATTGAACGAGTTCACGAGGTTCGTAATCTAGGAGTAATATTTGAAGAGAATCTTAGATTCGAGAAACACATTAACACTACAGTCGCGAACTGTTTTTATCGCTTAAAAGTCCTGTATCGTATTAGGAACTATTTAGATACAAATCTTCGTGTCAGGTTGTGTGATGCTTTAGTCCTTTCTAAATTTAATTATAATGATACTACGTATGGTCCTAGACTACTTGCCCGCACCAAAAGTGCTATACAACGTGTGCAAAACGCCTGCGCCCGGTTTTGTTGGAATATTCCATACAGAAATCATATAAGTCCGTATCTTAGAGAAGCCAATATTTTGAACATGGAAGGCCGGAGACGGTTACACTACGCCTGTATGCTTTTCGGAATTATACAGACAAAAACACCAGCATATCTTTATTTGAAACTGTTATGGGCAAATGAGGGCAGGGTGTTGAACTTCGTCACAAGGAACATTGCACAGGCTAGGCTCCGTCCCCCCATGCATCATACTGCGGCTTTTAGGGGAAGTTTCAAGTACAATGCCACCAAGTGCTGGAATAATTTACCACCACCGCTACGAGGTTTACATTCAGTCACGAATTTTAGAAAAAAATATAAAAATTTTATATTGATAAAACAACACTCGCATCCCCAGCCATGGTGAGCATTGTTTCAATTAATTCTATTTATATTGTTCTAAACAACAATTTTATGTATATTTTTAATTTCTTATATATTTACATACGTACATTTTTTGTTTTTTATTGTTTCTGTTAATTTTAAGTAATATAATATATGTTATACAACATAATGTTATATTAAATCATATGACACATTTATTTTTATTTTTTTATTTTTTAATTTCATCTTTATATAATTTTTATATTATATTATAATAATATGCGTTTTAATGCCACAATTGTTTTTTATTATTTTACTCTTTGAATGTAAGCTCAACTCCAAACGCCACACTAAGGGGTTACTGAAAATCAGTGTTGCGCTCATTAAAATATGAGCACAACTGCAACTGAGTAGAAGTTTCAGAAGTTTCTTTTCATTTGTATGGTGTTTAGGTTTAGGATTAAGTATTTTTCCTAATATTTGTTTTTTTTTGTACGTGTGGCAAAGATTCCTCTGAAATAAATAAAGGGTCTAGCAGGATAAGGTAGGGTGATCGGCCCCAGAGAGCTTTTTTCAAAATAAGTTATGCTCTCACATCATTGAGATATAAAACTACCGTTGACAGAAATTCAGCCTCCTATCTCACTTGGTAACGGAGATAATCGAAAAAATATGCACAAAAGTGGGTATTTTTTAAGATTATTTTTTTCGAATACTATTATAGCTACACTAATAAAACAAAAACTGTTTATTAGTAAAAGGATTGCTCTACATTATATATTTTTTGTAGATTTTTTGTACCTTATTTACTAATAAAAAAAAAGAAAAATATTTTTCTTTTATATTTTATTCATATTTCGCGCAGAGGTACAATCACAGAAAAAATATATAATATAGCCCACTACTTCTAGTACTACCTCCCAAAAGTGTATAAAAATAAAATGGGTGCAACACATCTCAAAAAAAAACTAAAGCTCTTCTCGCCATACTGACTAGTAGAAACTACATATTTGTCTTTCAAATAAATTTTCTCATAGCTGTATTAATACGTTGTAATATGTTTATTATTAACAAACTAGTTTATAAACACTCTAAATTACATTTATTATTCACGTTAAGAAATAATGGTGCGGGATATACAGAAATAAAAAAGTATGATTGGTCTTCGTCGCTGTCTTCATTAGTATTATAATTGGGTAAGTATTTTCTGATGTTAACATATCAGATAATTTTATGATCAAACACCTGTCTATTGTTAGATAAAAAAAATTAAAAAACAATAACAATAATGCTTGTGGTGGACGGAATACGCGGGAAAGATATCGGACATGGGACAAGTAATCAACAACTGCGGCTACAATTCTCAAACTATTGTGACAGTTGTAGAAATATCGGCATTATATGCATTGAATTATCTTTCCATCTGGTATAAAATCACTTCGAAGTTGAGGCTGTCTGTTTATAAAAACTAATAAGTCCACATTTTTTATATATCACATCACTTACTAAAATAACATGTTCTTATTGATTCATGTTCCAGCTTCATTTTCAGTTTTGATAATATACTAAAACTCCAAAATACACAAACCCATATAACAATATAACAAGAAAGCTTTTTTTTTGTGAAAGGGTTTCGTCAAACAACCTCTACGAAAGCGTTGCAGTTCAATAAACCATTTCGTTGTGCTCTGTGTGTATAATAACATTATATCAAAACTTTTGATCACTGATATATTTCCAACGATAAATTGTAAGAACGTTAAACGTTATATATCTATATATATAAAAGATAGTTGTGTTAGTTATAGTTACACCATTTATAACTCAAGAACGGCTACACCGATTTTAATGATATCTTATTTGTTGGATTCCTCTATGTCCCGAATAACAGAATAGCTATTAAAATATCGGAAAATTTCAAGAAAGAAATATATGCAAAAATTAGTTTTAAAATAAATTAGGTTCGGAACTCCGCCATCTTTTGCAATTTTCAGCTCACGTCACGTACATTTATAGTTTTTTTTTGGAATAATAGATTTCAACTGCAAATGAATGAGGTATTAGACATTATAAAAGTCAACATTGTGGCAGGACAACGTCTGTCGGGTCCACTAGTTATGTATAAAAATCTTTGCTCAAAAATAAATGTAATTTCTACTAGCCAGGACGGTCAGAAGAACAATACAGTTTATTAAAACCACATCCAACATAGTAAAACCGGAAGTTAGATCAAGACACGTGAACAGTAAATTAAGTTTACATTGATGTACCCGACAGAAAGACAATTCAAACCATATGCCGATATTGCTGCAACTGTCCCAATGGTCTGAGAATTGTAGCCGCAGTTGTTGATTACTTGTCCCATGTCCTATATCTTTCCCTCGTATTCCGTCCACCACAAGCATTATTGTTATTGTTTTTTAAATTTTTTTTATCTAACAATAGACAGATGTTTGATCATATAATTATCTGATATGTTAACATCAGAAAATACTTACCCAATTATAATACTAATGAAGACAGCGACGAAGACCAATCATACTTTTTTATTTCTGTATATCCCGCACCATTCTTTCTTAACGTGAATAATAACTGTAATTTAGAGTGTTTATAAACTAGTTTGTTAATAATAAACATATTACAACGTATTAATACAGCTATGAGAAAAATTATTTGAAAGACAAATATGTAGTTTCTACTAGTCAGTATGGCGAGAAGAGCTTTAGTTTTTTTTTGAGATGTGTTGCACCCATTTTATTTTTATACACTTTTGGGAGGTAGTACAAGAAGTAGTGGGCTATATTATATATTTTTTCTGTGATTGTACCTTTGCGCGAAATATGAATAAAATATAAAAGAAAAATATTTTTCTTTTTTTTTATTAGTAAATAAGGTAAAAAAAATCTACAAAAAATATATAATGTAGAGCAATCCTTTTACTAATAAACAGTTTTTGTTTTATTAGTGTAGCTATAATAGTATTCGAAAAAAATAATCTTAAAAAATACCCACTTTTGTGCATATTTTTTCGATTATCTCCGTAACCAAGTGAGATGGAAGGCTGAATTTCTGTCAACGGTAGTTTTATATCTCAATGATGTGAGAGCATAACTTATTTTGAAAAAAGCTCTCTGGGGCCGATCACCCTACCTTATCCTGCTAGACCCTTTCAATCTATTCCAAATACATACAGCATAAAATGTGGTGTCAGTTTGCTGACAGAATAACTGCTGGAAAACCAGCGAGCTATTCAAATTGAAGTTATTAACAATAAATTAAAACAATATGTTCGCTTAGTGGAATGTTCGGAAATGAAACAACAAGACAAGGCCCCACATTACAGGATTTGGGCCTCATTATTCATTCAAGAAAATATTATTTCAACTTGTAAAAAAATTTCAAAAAATAATTGAGATTAATAAATAATTATTATGTGCCAACTTTATTAGAATGAAGGATCCTCTTATTTATTTGACCTTATTAATAAGTGTACATTCATACTTACTGGATAATGTATGTTTGCCAGAATCATGTTCTGAAAGGCTAGATTCTGTCTCATGTGGTCCACAGCTGGGCGGGGGTCGGCGAGCCATGGAACTAGTCCCATTGTGATTCTGTTGCATTTTCTTGTCTATATTTTCATTATTGCTTTCCTGAACAGAAATTTGATTTGGAAATATGATGTATTAGTAATAGGATTGAAAAGACAATATTCAAAATTGAATTTTTTTTACTAATACAGTAAAATCTCACTAATCCAGCACTTCAATAGACCGCAAGTCCAATAATCCGGCACCCTACACCCGTCCCTCCATCAAGTAAGTTGCACAAAAACAGATCATAGTTAATGATTATTTTAAAACTATATATATATATATATATATATATATTAGGGTGGCCCAAAAAAACCGACTATTTTTTTTTTTTGAGTCTCGTGTGAAAAAATGTTAGTTTTTGATGTTTTAAGAGCCCTCTCCAAAGGACAGCTCAAAAAAAAATTTTTAAGAGGTCGCTCCAAATTTTTTAAAATTTCATAAATCGTCAAAAATTTTCTCGTTACGGTATAATTTAATAGACTAAAAAAGAATGAGATTCTGAAAATTTCAGTTAAAAATTTAAATTTTGAAAGGTCGCTCATAATTTTTTTCTATTAATTTTTTTATAGTTTAGATTTTTTCGAGCGACCGTTTAGTATTGAAATTAAAAATCCATGCATTTTTTTTTATTTAGTTAGTACAATAATCGATAAAAATACATCACGAGAACAACTGGAAATCAAGCACAATATAGAAAATTTTTTTTTTTTTTAATTTTTTAATCAATTACCAGCCGTGGATTCGACTCCCAAGCTGGTCTTAGAAATCAGCTTGGTTGAGATTTGACCCTTGCTGCGTAAGTTAAGATGTTTACAAACCAAAAAGACCCCAACGTACCATTCCCAACAGTTTAAGTCGGCGATATGACTAATTAAAGAAAAAGAAAAAAATTATGAGCGACCTTTCAAAATTTAAATTTTGAACTGAAACTTTCAGAAACTTATTTGTTTTTGGTCTATAAAATTATACCGTAACGAGAAAAAAAATTAAAAACAAAAAAAAATCGATTTTCGATGATTTGTGAAATTTTAAAAAAATTGGAGCGACCTCTTAAAAAATGTTTTTCAGCTGTTTTTTAGAGAGGGTTCTTAAAACATCAAAACCTAACATTTTATCAGTCGAGACTAAAAAAAAAAAAATAGTCGGTTTTTTTGGGCCACCCTAATATATATATATAAATAAAATACTGTATACCAGATTAAAATATATAAAATTTTATTAATTATATATAAAAGACAATATTAACTACATATATAATTAGTTAATTGTGTGAACATATACAGTTATAAATAAACGAGTAGAACATGAACACAATTACCAGATTGTATTCCCATTATGAAATGCTTTATTTTTATAATATTTTTGATATTTCTATACAATCCAGTAAACCCCACATTCCAGTAATCTAACACCCCCTTGTTTTAAATAGGGCCAGATAAGTGAGATTCTACGGTACTGTTTGTCAAATGAGTAATTTTGTAATGCTGTTGCTAGCATTGGGAATCCTATCTGCTCCTAAAATAAAGCCGCCTTTATTTCTGAGTTACAAAAGGCCTCCTCTAACTCTCTGCTCCTTTACTTTTTTAATAAATAAAGAAATGAAAATAACACTTTTTTTACATTTATAAAGATGATTTAAGTTAAAAATCAATAAACTACAAATTTAACATAACCACTTACCTCTGCATTATTAATGATTCTCCCGTTGCATGAAGCATTATTTTGTCTATTTCTTTCTATATTCTTAGATATGTCTGCATTATTTTGTTTGTTTACTGAGAAAGTCTTGACAATTAGATCTGAATCTGAGGACTTAATTGTTGACCCTAGAACACTCCTTCTTTTTCCTTTACTGTGAAGTTTACCAATTTTCTATCATTTCAAAATTTAACTGTCATGACTGTATGAATATGGTGTAGAGGGCAGACACATTACTGTGTCTGTTTATCTGAGTATTTTCTTTAGTAGGCAAGTAAGGCAAAGCAGGAAACAAAGACTTAGGTTATAAGTCTTCTGTGCCCTGCCAAACTGAAATATTTTTGATTCTCGTTTTCCCAGGATTCAATTCTGGTGAAATGCAGTGCGGTGAAAATAGAACTGTGCCACGGAGACAGACCAATATTACTACATTAAATATACAGATGATATTAAAGTGATACCACTCACTATGATGCTGTAATTTATTTACTTTTTGGCTTACACCAAATTAGAATTATTTATTTTAAAGTGACATTAATAAGCACTCACAACTTTGTTGATGGTGTAGACTTCTGGTTTTGTACAAACTTGTCAATGTGCTTTAAAGTATCTGGTACTATAAGTGTCAACACTGGATTACTAGGAGGTCCCTGGAACTGAGAAATTTAAACCACTTTAAACAAAATATTTAACCTCTTACGTTTCTAAGGTATGATTACTATTACGAAGTCCATAACATACCAGTGACACTTTAACAGAGATATAACTTACCAGAAAAGAATCACTGCACTGCTCTTTTAAGAACGTGACAGGGTCGCGGAAACCGTACTTGTTTATTGGTATTGGGGCGCCAATCATTTGGCGGTAGTCGCGCAATAGCGACCGTGCATCTACCTGTGTGGGGCATGACACCACAAGTGATCGAAGAATTGATTTCAATTTCTTTAATTCTTCTTCCATTTTGGATTAAGCTTATCAAAAATTTTGTGCGAAGGTAGGTCCTTGCATAGTAAACAATTTAGTGTTGTTGTTTTTTTAATTGTAGCAACTTAATATCTCACAGACTGTTGATATTTTTTAAAAAAATAAAATAGGAAATACTTCAATCTGGGTAACTTATGCCTTCAAAGTTCAATGTAACATTAGCGCACTAGTCACTCTTTGGATGTTTATGTTTTTTAAAGCTTAAAGTTTACTCTAAACGAAAATAACTTTGTAAATGTTGTAGTCAGTGTAGCAATTATTGCAGAAGCCTCTTAAGGGTGAGTTTTGTTTTATACTACAGAATAATGTTTCAAGTAACTAATAATGCTGTAGTTGGTCATGAGTTAGTGGTTTTTCTTTAAGGAGGTCATCCCATGTGACGGCTTGTTTTTCCGGGATCTTTAAGGATTTTTTTTCTACGACTGAGACTGAGACAGCTTGACGTTAGGAAATATCCCCCGCCCTGCCGCTCATATACATCAGTAGCCCTAGTATGAGTTTGCAATCGAGCTAACGAAAAAAGTTTTCGTGAGCTCGATGAAACTGTCAGTTTTAAAACTCGTTGTAGTATAAGTGTCAACGTTTCGTTCAACGTTAAAACTATATCGACGATCGTTTAGCTCGATCGAACCAACTTCAGGCTTAATATTCTATCTCTTTCATACACTTAAAAAACAAAGAGATAGCTAATATTGTCATTTTTGACGTTTTAAATATCGTATTCTTTATTAATTTCATAGTTTAATATTAATTCATTTCCAATACGTAAAAAAGAATAAGAAACGATAAAATGATGTCTAATCACACAATTTCCAGCCATTTGAAGTGATGACGGACTTTATGGAAAGGTAAGAAGCAGTTTATTGTATAACATAGAATATAACCTAAATTGTAAACATAGTTTCAATAATTTCACAGAAAAAGTAATTTAAACAAATCTGTGTACGGCCCAAAGCGGGAGACTAGTAGATAGGCGATACGCAAGTGGGAGGAATTATCCGGGGTGCTTAATTTAGATACAATCGATTCAAATAAAAGTTAATAAGTTTTTATGATTTGGAATTCATTGTCAAATAAAACGAGAATTATAATGTGGGCAACATCTTTACAATGGAATATTTTGACAAAATAATTGCAAAATACTCTCAATACGAGGATGCAATCAAAATCATGATAGAAATTTTATATTAATTATGTACAGACAAAAAAAGTTCAGAGTGGATTTTGATGTAATTGCAAGTGTTTAATAGCATTAGTTCCAACTTTATGATGGAGCATGTTTTGAAAATATTGAATTTTGAAAAATGCTGCTCTGTATTATATAATTACACAACATATTATATTACATTAGAAACACTATTACTAATTTTTGTGTGTATATTTTACTTATATTTATTTTATTGATTGCTTTCCAGCAGTGAAGAGTGGAATAAACTTGGCGGTAGCAGCCAATCCGCTCTTTTCCCCTCCTCTGAAATATTGGAGATTGGCATTGCATCGCATGATTTGAAAATTACTCTCCTGAGGAAGTAGAGGCCTGATTTTGGAAGCTTGCAGATGAAAGCTAGTTGCATATTCCAAGTATAACAAATAATAAATGGAAAATGATTTCTCATCTGAAGAAAAAAATGTATAATGTGTGATATCAGCCTGTGAATATAGAATAATAAAATAGTATAGACTGTGGACCTTTATGATAGTGTTTGTAATTTTTCTAGTAAATCAATTAAAACAAGTATAAATTAAATTGGTACTTTTTATTTTGACAAGTAAGAAGTTATATTTTTAATTGCTTATTTTAAGAGATAGACTTAATTCTGGTCTAAATATACTATTAGCTAGTTGATTGAAAATTTTGAAGTAATGCTAGAATTTCCACTTGATGAAGTCTGCATAAAAAAATCCATTAAAATAATTGATCTATATTTATCTTATTTTGGTCACATAACATAACATTACCTATCTATACTAATATAATAAAAAGGAAATATGTGTATTTTTGTATGTTATGTATAAACTCTAAAACTATTGAACTGATTTTAAAAATTCTTTCACCAATAGAATAGAGTATATCATCGAGTAACATAGGCCATATTTTGTGTTTAGTTCATGTAGTGTAGTTATATACATATAAAGATTTAAACAAATTAGTTTCACCGGATATAATAATATCTAAGCCTAAGGTATCAATATGAAGAAAAGGTCTAATTATGTGTGAAGTTTTAATATTATAATACAAAACTCATAATAAATATCAAGTTCATTTTGTGGTGATCCTATTATAATTTTTCTTTGAAGTTGAAGTAGTAATTCATAGTAGGTATGTGTATTATATTTAGAACTATTTTTATTGATATTTTGACATTAAGAATATACATGAAAATTTAGATTATTAAAATTATGCTTAGGGGAGAGGGGGGCACATTTGAACACTTCTTAAGTAAAGTATAAAATTTCTCATATGGCATTGTTTATCAAGATTTATTCTCTTTTTATACTACATAATAAAAATGTCATTTATTTATTTTGACTTAATAAAGTAAGACAATTTCAATTTTTAAAACAACACTATTTGTTCAAATATGCCTCATCCCTGGGGTACATTTGAAACACCTAGGGACAGTTTATAAAAATCAGGAAAACATGAAGATTATGTGACTTAGAGTATAATCAACACAATAGTTAAGCTATTTGCATTTTATATTATCATTGTGCATTGTCATTTATTTCATACACTAATTGTTAATTTGATAAACTACATAAAACTTTAAACAGTCTGGGATATTCTTGAACAAGGGAAACAAACTTATTAATTTTTTTATAATATTAGAAAGTAATGATCCTTATAATATCTTAAAAATATAACAATCTTAGGAAGGCAGTTTAAAAGTGTCAAATAGGAAATAAATAATCCAAATGGCCTTAATGGCCAACATAAAATAAATATTAATAAGAAACAATTTCCATATTAACGTAGTTAGCTTAAAATTACTCAAGTCGAATATTGAAAGAATTGAATAGAGCAGCTGTTTATATGTGAAGTTCCTGCAGTAGGACATTACTTTGGAAGTTTCTTTAGAATATCCGTGATAGTTATGAACGATTAATATTTTTTGTCAGGATGTAAAAATTTAAAACCGAAATTCTTTTATATTCTAATATATTCGTCAATTCTTATGATAATTGTTTTTTTTTTTTTATATTTAGTTTATGATTTTCAAACAGTTGCAAACGGTTGCCTGGAAGAAATCACTGCTTAGTGATAAGGTCACCATTTTCACGCTACTTTGTTTTGTCATTTATTTTGTAATTTCTTACCATTATGACTGTAAAAACAATATCAAATGAAGTTATTTAATTATATTTACCTTTAATTTTCTAAAAATAAATATAATATTTGTTTATTTAGCTCGGATAATTTTTGAACATTTTATTTAAGTGCCCCAGTGATTTTATTCAAATTTGCCCCAATACCATACCTCAAAAATAAACATTTCTAAACTAATTTGTGGTCAATGACTATATTATATTGGAAATACTTTGGCTATAATATATGCAACACTATAATATAATCACAACTCGAAAATAATACTTACTTTGTTAGTAATTTGCTTACAAGTAAAAAAAAAATTGTTTATTTTCGTCTCCCTAATGTTACCGGTGAATTTTTCTTGAAATGAGACTTACATTGACGATGGTTAGGAACTGACAGACGTGTAGGTTGGACTTACCAATATTAAAAAGGTTTTGGAGATTAAAACTTATGTACACGCGTTAGAAGTTATACTTCTTTGGCGTCTGAAGAAAAATTTTCAAAAACAAAACTGCAGTAAATATCGAAGAAAAATGTTAAATCAATCATATTCTATTCTGTAGCCAACTTCATCATGTCGTTTTTTTTGGGACATCGCGCGCGCGCAGATCATGAATTCACTCTCATCCAAAGGCGCCAAAAGAAGTATAACTTCTATTCTGTAGCCAACTTCATCATGTCGTTTTTTGGGAAATAGAGCGCGCGCAGGTCATGAATTCACTCTCATCCAAACGCGCCAAAAGAAGTATAACTTCAAAAATAAAAAATGCGTTCATAAATCCAATAATTCAAAACTGCCCCCCTCTCCCCTACTATTTGGACATTTAATACTCATAATTCATATATTTATTGAAGTATAGATGACTATACTTCCTGCAAATGCAATAAAAATAAGTTCTAGGGCAAAGTTTGGCTTGAATAATCTAAAGTGGCAGACATTTACACACCCCGCAACTGCGGGAATATTATGTAAATTGTAAAACTAAAGTGTGTTTTTAGTTAGTCTATGTTATGATAGGTTTTTTTTACTTTTACTTCACAACTATCCTTTTTAAATATAATCTATTTCTTTGAAGACAACATATTTGTAGACTTCTAACTTTTTAACAGTGATGATGAATTCTTATTGTTTAGAAGTCGTAATTGCAACTTCATGATGGAGAATGTTTTGCAAATATTGAATTTTAAAATATGATGTTTTACATAGTAGCAACAAATGTTACATTAAAAACACTATCTCTTATTGTTGTGTATAATATGTTCTCTATATTTACCTGATTGCTTTCAAACAGGGGAAGAGTGGAATCAACCTGGCTCTTGCAGCCAATTCACTCTTTTCCACTACTGAATTTGAAAGCTTGCAGATAAAAGCTAGTTGCATATTCCAAGAATAACAAAGAATGAAGTGGAAAATGATTTCTCATATGAAGAAAAAAATATGTATTATGTGTGATATCAGCCTGTGAATATAGGCAGTGGATCTTTCTTATATTGTTTGTAATTTTCCTAGTAAATCAATTAAAACAAGTATAAATTCAATTGTTTCTTTTATTTAGACAAGTGATATAAATATATTTTAATTGACTATTGTAAGGTTTAGTCTTCATTCTGGTCTAAATATACTATTGGCCACTTTTTTTTTGCACAATTGCATATTAACTATTTGCATCCCAGTTTTAATGGTGATGAATTATCTAATGCTGGAATTTCCATCTGATGAAATTCTTGATGAACTGTAAAACAAAAACAATATTTTAATAATAATAATTAAATATACCTAAGTCTTAATTTATCTAAAATCAGACTCTTTCCCCAATTGAATGCAGTCATTGTATGTATACATTAAAGAGGCTTTTTCCCCAAATAAATGATTCATCATGATAATAATAGATCTTAGATTTCTTTCCATAAAAATAATTGAATATGAATATACTATAACAAAATTTTTGTCACATGACAAGATTAGAATATCAAGTTATTACCTAATATTATGTATATATAAAGATTTAAACAAGTTTCACTCCATAAATTACATTTGAAGAATGGATGAAAGGAGCTATGTAACATTTTTAGAACTTATATTTTTTACATTGAGTAAAGATGTTATGTCTCCATGTATAATTATTTTATGTGTCAAATTTAGTTATTAAATAAATAATCAAGAAAAGCTAATAATTTTTAACAGTGATGATAAATTCAATAGATAGTATGTAGATGTATAGATGTTACTTTTGTAGTTTAGAAGTAATTTGTTAGAACCTAAAAAGTATATACCTAATTCAACTTAATTTTGCTTGTTTTATACCTGGCTTCAGTTGTAGAAAGGAATCACAATATTTTATTCTCATTAATCCGGATGCCTAAGTGTCTGTCCCATGAATTCACTCACATACAGGCTAACTTCCTCCTGAGAAAGATAATTAGTCAATCTCACCACCCTCTGATAATCGCCTTTGGCGTAAAAAGTCACACAGCACCTTAAAGAGAAATAGTGTAATAAATAATATGAAAGATAGGTTAGGTTTAAAGACAAGATAAATTATTCATAATAACAATGTACATACTTAGTTTGTTATGCAATGAAACTCTTAGAGAGCCTCGTAGGTCCATGTGTATTTCTAAAATTTCGCAAAGAAAATCAAAGGCGTCTTTTGATAGCCGATATCTTTGCACAAAGTACATACATACTATATCTTTGTTTGGTTATAACATTGACTTATATACATATAAGTCAATGGGTTATAATTAAAATTTCTTCTTTAACGAGAGAAATTTATTATTCGTTTCGAAGATCACTTTCTGCAGCTTTCACAATTATTTTCTAAGCGAAAAACCTACTCGGAGTCATAATTTCAAGAATGTTTTGTTCGTCTCACTGAAATTTATCCGTCGTGTAAGAAAACTATACGATTGATCGTTTTCGTTGACGATTACTACGGTCGAGTCGTCAAATGTGTAACTCATACTGCCAAATTTGCAAAAACAACGCGAAACTATTCGAAAACTATTTTCGTTTAACGATATACGATTATGTCAAAACTTATGTTTTACGTTTTTAGTTCATGATAGTAACCGCAAGGGGCGCTGAATAAAAATGTATGGAACGAAACGAAAACTATAAAAGTTTTCGTTAACTATCAAAACTCATACTAGGGCTACAGGAGGAGACTAGCACTTGCGCGTACACTATACCAAAAGAAAAAAAGATATCATATGGTTAAATTGACTATTTTTACTGTGGTACTATCCCATCAAAAACACTACATTATAAAGTATAAACCAATAAAGCATTAGTAAACGAGTAGTACCTTAAAATCCTTCTAAACTGGGCCAAAGTTACCCAGGTTGAATGTAATTGAAAAGTGTGTAATTCACTATTCAGCTGACATTTGACAATTACTCATAACCAGTGTTGCCAACTTTATTTTTACAAATCCACCAAATGTGGCATCCTGATCCACCAGAAAACCACTAATCCAGAGCCAGAGTTGCCGTTTTAGTGGATTTTTCGCTAGACCTAGTGCAATTCTAGGGCCTCTAGCGCTTTTTTTCTTATAACTAAGGGAGAAGGGACAATAGGCTGTGTAGGCCCATTATCAACATCTGGGGTGATGATGATAATGAAACTGTTGTAGAAATGATTAATTTAATTGATAAAAAAGTTATTATTTTTTTTATTTGTAACTAATATAATTTTAAATCGTAATATATGAAAACGTCTTTATTTTATAGATATACCCAACCTACCTATTTTTATACATATTTACAAATCGTTTAGCAGAAACTAGTGCATTTTAGAAGCCAGATATTAGATAGATAGATAGGACAATTATTTTGAAATTATTAGCAAGATATAGCGCATTTTTTATAAGGGTATAGCGCATTTTAGTTACTTTAAACGGTAACACTGTCCAGTGCCACGGCAGTTATAATAGATTTTTTTGCAATTATTATTATTACACTAAATATATATCGGTTTTCTTGGTCGCAATCAAAATAATAGAATTTAGTGCATTACTGTTAAATATTTTAAGCTTGCTTAAATGCCCGCTAGTTTTTTCAATATTTTTGCTATT
The DNA here is from genome assembly GCA_905404175.1 of Anthocharis cardamines. Classification (NCBI taxonomy): domain Eukaryota; kingdom Metazoa; phylum Arthropoda; class Insecta; order Lepidoptera; family Pieridae; genus Anthocharis; species Anthocharis cardamines. The sequence goes on along the minus strand of FR989965.1, from coordinate 11,758,490 downwards.
GAAACGATTTAAATTATATTTTGAAATATGTACCCCAGCTCATAAGGAAAAGATTGGTATCAAAATTTACATATTTATCATTTTGTGGGCTGACACTGTATTGCTTAACAGCGTCCATATAATGCCTTTGTGACGTCTAAAACTTTGGTCCCTCCCGTGATGATAGTTGTAAAGCATTCGAAATATCGGCAACCAAAAATCCAATAAGTCTGCGGAAAATCCGAAAAGATTTTTTAAAATGTTCTTTCCTAACTAGAGTATTCATGTAAATCGTACTAGTGGTTGAATATTGCATCATACCACTAACTGGAAAAATCTAAACCACTAGAAAATCCACTAGCCACTAAAACCAAAATTTGTCCGCTAAAAGGGAGGTCTAAACCACCAGATCTAGTGGAAAATCCACTGAGTTGGCAACACTGCTCATAACTTCTTACTTCAAAGTCAAATGTTTTTGAACTAAATATGTCAAATAATCGAAATCGACATCAGTAATAAATTAAAACGAAAATTACGTAAGGAAAATAAAGTTGTAAGAAATGTCGGTTATATTAAAACGAACCTTTGGTGTTGGTCGTAATATTGGACGTGCCGTTCTTAGCAACAATCGCTTTCCAGTGATCCAGCGTGTGGCTGGTAAATCTGACCAAACACCGCAGGCTGAAACTCGGCCAACGGTAGCCAAGTTTGATTCCCTGCAGAAGTCACAGCTAATTGATTTTGGAAAATATGTCGCTGATTGTTTGCCAAAGTTTGTGCAGAAAGTTCAGATCACGTCGGGTAACGAATTGGAAGTTCTTATCCCTGCAGACGGTGTAATCCCCGTACTACAGTTCCTGAAAGACCACCACAGCGCACAGTTTGCGAGTTTAGTAGACATCGCTGGAATGGATGTGCCGAGTCGTCCCCACAGGTTCGAGATTATTTACAACTTACTATCCTTGCGTTACAATGCTAGGATTCGAGTTAAAACATACACTGATGAACTGACTCCCATTGATTCCGCTTGTGAGGTGTTCAAAGCTGCTAACTGGTATGAGAGAGAGATCTGGGACATGTATGGAGTTTTCTTTGCTAATCATCCAGACTTGAGAAGGATTCTCACAGATTATGGTTTTGAGGGTCATCCTTTCAGGAAGGACTTCCCTCTGAGTGGTTATGTGGAGTTACGTTACGATGATGAACAGAAGCGTGTAGTGGTGGAACCATTAGAACTGGCTCAGGAATTCAGGAGGTTTGAGCTAAGTGCTCCATGGGAGCAGTTTCCTAACTTTAGAGGGAACCCTGTCGAAGATGTTACCACAGAAGCAGAGCCCAAAAAAGAATAATAATGCTGAGTAGAAATTTATTATTGATTAGTTGTAATTAAATAGCTGAAACAGCCCAATTATTTGTTTTTGTTATTTATAAAAAATATTAACATCAACACTGGAAAGCAAAAACATGGTCAATAATACTATCACTATAATAGTGATAGTATTCAGCCGCATTATCGTTAATGTGGCCGAATTAGATTTATAAAGCAAAAAATTGTAACTATATTGTCCAAAAATGGCAACTCTATGTCTGTAAATTTGGAAGGTTTTTCTGCTCTGGTGAACAATTTTGGATTAATTTATTTTAGTAAACCTGTACTGTTTATATTTTCTAGTGTCTATATGAACAGTTACTTAATAATTTATACTATTATTATATATTACAACAATAAGGTATGGTCTTCAGAAATAACTTGTTACACATTATTATGAAAAGAATTTATTTTGAATTGTGGTCCATGTAATACAGTCTATTTTTACACATCCAACTGACACAGATACAAAGCTTTTAAAATGAAACACCAGGAAAATAGTCCAATGCTTTATTAACTATCGTCTGTATCTGTATCTCTTAAAGTGGAACCACAGCTGGAAGATGTTGTTGTGGAAGTGACAGCGGAAGCCACGTTTGTATGAGTACTCCCACTCACGGTTCACAATCTTGAAGGCAATATCCTCGTATGGTGGACCTGCATGGAACCGCAGCACTGCAAATTCTGGGTTATCTGCACACGGTTTCTATAATAACAACAATTAAAAATGCTCTGAAATTATATTACGATAATTCACCTTTAAAGCATGAAATTGTGTGCCTATTGTAAATTAATTTTATATTATAGAAGCGTAATACATACGCTGCTCCAATTACGGCTTGCCCATAGACATTGTTACAATAAAGGTGTTAAAGATGCAATACCATGCTCTACAGTGGGTACTACTGCTATATAAAGGTGTACACCGGGTTGTTTTTATATAGTTATATTGATTTATGCACTAATTTGCTTATTTATTCTGTGTAACATATACATAAATTTTCCGAAGTGCCTATGTGGTGTGGTCCCTGTAGCCTCTGACGCCCTCCTCTAAATCCGGCCTTAAATATAATTAGAATTAAAGAATCATAGACTTGATTTTAAAACTATCTAGAGAACCTCAGTTACAATAAGTACATCAGGTGCATCAGTGTTTTCTAGATTAACATGGTAAAATATTGTAATCAAAATGAGGTACCAAGGAGAACTGTGGGGTTGAGTTCTTGTCGATGAGGTCCGGGTAGAAGATGTTGAACTTGTAGCCCTGCACGATCTTGGGCGGCGGGTTGTCCATGTCGTAGTGCGTCTGGTTGTACTTGTTCCACTCGAAGCCCGTGTGCACTCTGCAATAAGCAGCATTTTATTTTTTGTAGTACAAGTCAACATAACATAAAAATTTTCTATATAATAATACAAAAACAAAATATTTACAGTGAAAACCATATTGAATCCATTGCGCAGATTAGAAAAAGTAAAGGAATAAATAATGATGACAGATACAGGGAGAGTTATGACTGTTGAGATTTCGAATATGCTTTAGTGACCTATTGAAGTATCTCGGTTTCCTGGGCCGGTACTTGTCGGCCCACAGGTAGGGCTGGTCGGGCAGCGCGTGCTCCACGCTGAACTGCGCGCCGCCGCCCGCCGCCGCCGCCTCGCCCGCCGCCGCGTCCATCGCGCGCCGCGCCGCCGCCTCCAGCGCGGGCGGGGCGCGCGGCGCGTGCAGCGCGGGCGGGGCGCGCGGCGCGTGCAGCGCGGCCCGCAGGTAGGCCAGCCGGTTGGCGTCGTCCGCCGGCTCCGTCAGCAGCGTGCCCGGCTCGAGCGCGGCGGCGCCCAGCGGCGGCGGCGAGTAGCGCCCGCGCTCGTACTCGCGCACCCCCCACGACTCGCTCCCCTCGACCTCCGCCCCCGCCTCGTCCTCCTCCGCCCCCGCCTCGCCCTCCTCCGCCCCCGCCCCCGCCTCATCCTCCGCCGGCGTCCGCTCCGGGGACTGTTCGCGTTTCACTTCACTGGTAATACTGCAAGTAATAACGATACATTATAAAAAAAATATATATACGAGATTGACATTTTGAAAGTTCGAGATTTCGATTTCATCTTGGAATATGACAGTAGTAAATTATTTAATAAAAAAATATTTATATGCAAAACTATGTTGGCCACATTCACGTTCCACACGAACGCAGTGAACAGGGACTCACGCGTCGCCGGGGGGCCGCTCGCCCCGCGCAGCCCCGGGGGTCTGCTCGCCCCGCTCAGCCCCGGGGGGCCCCTCGCCCCGCTCGGCGCCGGGGGGCTGCACGCCCTGCTCCGTCTTGAGCAGCTGCAGCTTGCGGCGCAGGTTCTCCTGGTGGCGGTCCCGCAGGCGCGCGCGGGCCATGTGAGCTACGGACGAGACCATCAGGACGAGATTACAATATATTAATTATTTCTTCATAATTTATTTTATACAATTATAAATAAAGATTATGAAATTATTATTATAGATAATTATTTATATTTTTTTTATTCTAAAAATATAGCATAGCTAAAAATATACGCAGTGAAAAAGATACGTGATCTTACTGACGAAAATACAGCAAATCTCGTTTATTTCAGCTATTTTGAGCTGACATTAAATCGATATTTGTAGTGCAAAAGCGGGCTATAAGAGCGATCTGCGGATTAACCCCACGGGAGTCAGTCCGAAGGAAGTTTAAAGAATTAAATATTTAGACTTTGGTAAGTCAATACATTTATGAGAATATTTTATATGTGCGGAAAAATATAGATATTTTTCAAAAGAATAGTAGCTTCCACAATTATAGTACTCGTAATAAAGACAAAATTAGTGCACCAACCACAAGGCTGCATAAAACGAGTAATTCTTTCCAAGGCAATTGTATACGTTTTTTCAACAAAATCCCTAGTGTTCTCTCCCTAAAATATGGCGAGGGGGCCGATGGCTGGCCATGCGTCATACTCGTGAACGGGTGCTACTTGTGATGACTGGTCGGACTTGAATTCGTGTATGCGGTGATATTAGTTATTTCGACGATGTGTTTGCGTGTTGTTCCCACGAGAATGTAAGTGCGTGCTCCTATTTCACCATGCCTACTGCTGATAGAGGACAAATCTTTGTTATTTTTCTGGTTTATATTTTTTTATTATTATAGTGAATTACATAAAGATGTCATGTGGAACATGGTGTAATGGTTGCAGCGCCTTACAAATATTTTGTAAAACAAAAAATTGGCGATTAAAAAGAGTGACGAAGAGTTTATTGCCAGTTCTTCTCTTCCGTTCTACGCCCTTGATTTGAGAACTGGCGATAAATGTAAAATTAGAAGCATTTAATATGTATTTTTTACTGACGTTCATAAGTGTACATTGTGTTACCTAAATGAATAAATGATTTTGAATTTGAATATGCATATGGCAATATTATAACATGCAAATGGACATTCTAAATTATTGAAATGGAAAAAAAAAAAAAATAATAATAATACAAGTCACCCTTGAGCTGCGAGAGCAGCGTCTCCCAGTAGCCCACGTCGACGCCGGCGCGCTGGCCGCTGATCTTGTGCGCGATCTGCTGCTGCAGCGCCTCCAGCTGCGCGCCCGACTTGCCCTTGAAGATCTGAATACGACCGCATTATACTCTGCTCACTCTCATTTCAACTGAGCACGTGTAAAGCATTCAACTGCTCGAGCAGCCTGGGCAGCGCGTCACAGGCTCAATAATAATATAACTAACAAAAGTTTATTTTATCGATGAATTATATATAAATCAATTAACCGCCCGTACCTGCTGCACGTCGGCGGCGACGGCGGCGTGCACGCCGTCCCTGACGGCGCGCGGCTCGCCCAGGCGGCGCAGCTGGCCCAGCTCGGCCGTCACGATGGTCTCCACGTCCTCCCAGTACGACAACTTCTCTTCGCGCTCCAACTCCTTGTAAACCTGCAACATTTAAGCTGATCACTATGCACATCATCACGGCTTCCGCTTCCCCTCCTGAGCCAGCATACCTTAATATCTTCGAGAAGATCTTCCAGATCGCTAGCCTGCAGCCCGTTGAGATAAGTATAGGGCTCATGCATCTCCAGGGCGTCGACGCACTGCTCCGAGCTCACGTACCAGGCCAGCAAGTCTATCGGTTTCGCTGTAATATCAACATTGATATTTTAGTGCTTCCCTCGCTTATCAGTACTCCTCTAAAACTATGAAAACATAACAGGCGAAGTAACTTTTGCGTCTATAAGGTTAGGTCGTTCTCGTCTTCAAATGTAATAATATGGAAGAGTATAAGCTAGAACACAACACCTCTTCCGTCGCGTATGCGTATCTGCGAGCGCAGCCGCGCCTGCTGCAGGTGGAAGGCGTCCTCCTGCCGCGCCCAGCTGTGGAACTGCGCCGCCTCCCGCGCGCGCGCCGCCGCCGCCGCCTCGCCCTCGCGCTCCGCCCGCTCCGCTTCACGTTCCAGACGACGTTGTTTTACCTATTCATTCAACAATATAAGCACAGTGTACACAGGATGACATCGCCTTTGATGTTTGACGAAATGCCGACATCGCATGGTGTACTCCGCAGCATGGGTGGTCACAGTTTTTTTTATATAACTTAATTAAAATATGTATAGTATTATTATTTAGTCATCATTTATTTAAGTTCTTCACAGCAACATATACAAAAAGGCCAATGACAATGTAACAGAACAAAATCTAGAATTTCATCCTGTATGTCACAACTCTGTTCGTAAAAGGAATGCATCTAACTGCATCATGTTGCTTTCAGCTAACTTCATCATGTCACTTTTTGGCTTTCAGTGTGCATGCGCATCGTATAAATTTTACTGTCATAATTTTTCCAAATATGCCAAAAGAAGTATGTATCACTTCAAAAATCATAAGTATACCTTAAGAAAGGCAATCACAAACTATCTGCTTAAAAAACCTCATAATTATAGTGCGATTCCTCGCCAAGAAATGGCATTTAATAAGTTAAAAATATATATAAATTAGAACAAATATCTTTAGATTTCCATAAAAACAAAATAGGGCATTACATAATGTTCTTAAATATATCATAAGTTCTCTGATATACTTTCCCAGAAAAATTTAAATGGAGTTGCCGATGTGTGATGTGGCCAGATTGTTGTTTAAAGTCATTTCTAGAAAACATTACAACTTAAAATAAAAACTTTTGTAACTGGAACATACCTTCTCCAATTCAATCTTATTTTCCAATTGTTTCTGTCTATTCAAAGCTTCCAATTCATCCCGAGAAACAGTTTTAACACCCTCTTTAGCTAGTTTTTTTGTCCAAACAAATGTATTGGTGAGTGCTGAGTCACCAAAGGGGTTGTCCTGATTGGTATAGCATTGGTACTCATTGTCCCAACCCATCCTTTCACGCCTTTTTCGTTCCTTTTCTTGTTTTTCTCTTAATCTTCTTGCTCTACACAATAAATAGTGCTATGTATCATTAAACTTTTACTATCATATGATATTGCATTTTAATCATTTTAACATTATCAAATAATATTTAGGTCATAATTCAACTATAATAATGAATTACTATGGCAGGCGGGAAAATAAAGATTAGTCTCATATACAAACCTCTTCTCTTCAGGTGTCTCATTAGCTTTCATTTGTTCTTTTTGCTTGTGTCTTTCTTCCTTAAGCCGAAGCCTCTCTGCTTGGAGCCTCTGCAGCAGCTTCAGTTCTTCATTGTCACTATCACTAGACAAGCTGCTAGATGTACTACTTTCCCTTTTCTTCTTTTTACTTTTTTTGTATTTACTCTTTCTCTCTCCGCTGGAAGATCTATGCTTAGTCTTTCTTGATTTCGATCTAGATGGATCCCTGTTACTTGATCTATGGTCACGCCTGTGTTCAATTGATAGACTACGTGATCTTTCACGGTGTTTCTGAATACTTTTCGAAGACCTAAAAAAGGGCATATTTTGAATAAAGTCCAAGTAAATGAGTAAAACATAAATTTAACAATTTTAAAAATAAACAAAATACTAAGCACAGTAGTCTACTAACATTATTATTTCGTTTATATATCGATCTACAAGAATCGACTTCCAATTTACAATTAATCACGATAAATTCATGATTTGCTGTTTGTAACAATTCGTATAATTTTAAATTGAGTTTAATTATTGTAAAATATAAATCGTAAACACGTCGAATTAAAAAAAAAGAAACTAGCACAGACTAGTTAGAGATACGAAACTAGACAATAGACATTTTCAGTTTTCACATTTTGTCAGTTGTGAACAATATATAATTGGCTACTTGACAGGTATAACAATAAAATATGTAATCTACTGGATATGGTAGTTTATATGTTAAGGATAATTATTCAATATGTTTTTTGCATTAAATTAAATTTTAAATATTTTATTTTTGCAAAATAAATTTGCGATTTTTTATCTGTCGACCAAAAGTAATGAAACGGGGGCGGCCATGATTGAACATCGTATGATGTCATTGCACATGTAAACAAAACGTCTGATAATTAATATCGTGTTATTTTATTGTTGTTATTGAAGCTAACTTGTGAAAAGTTTCACTAAATGGAGCCAGGATAATATATAAAATCTGATAGTGCAAATATATCCAAAGTATAATTGTAGTGAATTTATAGTAGCAAATTTCTTAGTGCTATCCTAAGTTCTGCAGAGTTATGGAAAACAAAAACTTCCATGTAAGTACTTGAATAAACAAAGTAATACATCATTTAATAATAATAATCGATAATATTCATAATTTTTAGGCTATAAAAGTGTAAATAGTTATAAGGTTGAGGAAATGCTTACATACATACGAAGTGTTTTTTTTAAATTTTAGATCTTCACAATGATGCTGCAAACATGCAGCGGCTTTTTAAATGTGGACTCATACAAGTGAGGAGCCAAGTTGCACTGCCACTGAATGTTATTGGAAAAAATCAAACTACGGGCACTAGTACACTGAAGTGCATATTAATTTAGAAAATGGAACAGTAATAATTCCTTACATACCTGACAAGACGGAGGTTATATACTTTATAACATAGAAATGAATAATAAAAATTGTAGAAATGCCAAATTCTGAAACATTAATATGGTTATGAAGACAAAACAGCGCTCTTATTATTTGAGCTCCAGATTTAATACTGAAAATCTGCAATGTGAATCTGAATGTCTGCCTGTTCATATTATGTGAGGAGTATCCTATGATAGCAGCATTTCCTGATGAGATTTTTAATGGTGATACTGTAATAATAATAAATTATCCGATTGATAATATAACAAACATTTATTGCCAACTATTGATTGAAGATTTGGCTAAATACATAGAAGTCTTATTGTCTGAATTAGTGGCTTTTTGAAACAAATTTGTCCATATCAGTACCAAATAAAAACACATGAATCATAATAAATAGTGTATTCTTAATTTCCATTTACCATTACTGATTAACTACAGGAATCATTGCTCATGCAATAACAACACAATCTAGATATTTTAATAGTTTCTTACGTAGTTTTATAGTATGAGGTTTTAACAGAAAATTCTAGCAAATTTGTAAAAATCTATATCAATATGAATCCTTAAACTTGCTACCTGGTTTGTTTTGATAATTGACAGTTAGATAAGACACAATCCTATTAAATTATTTTTTTTTGCAGTAATAGTTCTTCTATATGTTAAAATTCTCTGTCTGCAATGTAGACACCAAGTTCTAAACAATTTAATGCTAACTTTATCCACTGCTTTCGACGTTTAAACATTTAAGTACGTGGATTAAAAAAAAATCAGTACATTTAACGGTTGTAGGTATTTCCACACATTGACACGGCACACGTCTTGTACGTTGTAAATTTTCCAAGTAGGTATTTTAATACTATTAATAAAAATATTTGTAAAGTTTCCTCTCAAATGTGCTGAGAGTTCGGTTTGTTTAATATATTATGTGCTGCGACGTCATCACTTAAAAGTGTCACGTGAACCGCAGTTTTCGCGCGAAATTCAAATTAATGAAGAAAAAAATATTTTTTAAAAATTAAATATAGCTATTTTAAGAAAAGGATGATTGTGGAAGGCATAAAATGAACATTTACACATGTTTAAATACTTTTCCGAAAACTGTCAAGTAGCCAATTGTGAACACAGAGTACATTGGGTATGTTCCGATATGCACTGCGAGCACTGCACAGTGCTATCACTGTAGAAAAATTCGTTCCGTTATGGACTGCCAGTATACTGCCGCAGTACCCTAGTTAAATATGTGACGTCATAAATCACCGCCATACTCTACTGTGAGCACTGGCGTTTTCAAGGTAAGGTACTCGTAGTAATTTGATCACATGACCAGTCAAAACCACTCCAGTGCCGAACATCTTATAAACAATAGCTACAGTTTTAATGAAAAAGTACTTACTTTTATTATATTATAAATTCACTTAACAATTAATATTAATTAAAATATTTTTAATTTGACAGTACTCCAAAACAGTTTTTTGGTAATGTACTGGAAAACTTTAATACACTCTTTTAATTGCTGCGTCAAAAAATGCGGCTGACAGTATACAAAGATTGCGTTCTGTTTTAGTGCACTAAACACTGCTTGTGCACACTTTAAATAGTAACCAGTATAACTGGCTATAAAGGAACGGCTTCACAGTATACTGAATTGACGTCACACTGTACAGTGATCGCAGTGCATATCGGAACATACCCATTATATGTGGTTGTGAACTTGGCACAGACTAGTTAGAGATACTACGTATAATGTACCTACGTAACTACTCTGTGTCCAGAATATATTTCTAACTTGGCAGTTGCACAAAATTACATCCCCGAACCATAGGTACTTAAAATATCGATTAATAATTTTTCCTTTTCTTTATTATAATGAGGAGAAGAGTATCGATACTTCAAAAGTATCGGAACAAAAGTATCGATTCTAAAAGTACTTGGTATCGAAACAAAAGTACCGATACCCTGGGGTATCGATACTTTTTGCGTATCCGGAATTATAAGCGATGGGTCGTTGTCGGTTTTTCCGTCAACGTAACATCAACGAGTTGATTAACTAGTTAAATTCGTCAATAAGTTAACGCGCTACTAATGTGCGCAACTTCCAACGTAAACCGTTTATTCGTTGAACAGTTTATTTCAACGCTGCGGAGTTCAACGAGTCTACTATTCTACATTTACTTTCTGATAAAAATGTTTTAGAAACAATTTGATTCAATTTGTATTGGAAAACGTTTTTACTTAGATGACTTTCCCTTAATACTTTTTCTTGACTTAGGCTAACTGAATAAATTTAAAATTCGCTATAAAACATTCTACACGGGTGTATTTAAAACAATAAATTATTATTAACATTATACATAAATTTAGATACATCTAAAACAATGTATAGTTTGACGGGAACGGGTGCTACTTGTGGTGACTGGTCGAACTTGAATTCGTGTATGCGGTGATATTAGTTATTTCGTCTATGTATTTGCGTGTTGTTCCCACGAGAATGTAAGTGAGTGCTCCTATTTCACCATACATTCTGCTGATAGAGGACAAATCTTTGTTTTTATTTATTTTTATTTTTTCGTTTATATATATATTTTTTTCGATTATTATAGTTAATTACTTAAAGATGTCATGTGGAACATGGTGTAATGGTTGCAGCTCTTTACAAAACATTTGTAAAACAAAAACTTGGCGATTAAAAAAGAGTGGCGGCGAGTTTCTTGCCAGTTCTTCTCGTCCGCTCTACGCCCTTGATTTGAGAACTGGCAGTAAATGTAAAACTAGAAGCATTTAATATATGTATTTTTTATTGACGTTCATAAGTGTACATTGGGTTACCTAAATGAATAAATGATTTTTGAATTTGAATTGAATTTTGAATTTGTTTTTTCATATTTTATGTTGTTTTAAACGTAAACAAATTAGTATAAATGAATCGGTTACTCTCGGGCATAGAGCAACACGGGCCACCGGCGAACCGGAGGGGAGTAGCCATACGCAGGCGTTCCCCTCTGTCAAAGTACAAGTCCAAATGGTCCTATGCGTACAATAAAACTAGTTGTAGCCGCAATTTTCACTAGACTAAATCCAGATGCGCGACTGAATCGACCTCCTAAAAAAATGCCGAATTGTTTGTGTTTCTTGTTGCCAAAAAATATCTGCCACGTCAAATTTACAAAAAGATAGCGTTACCTTTCATATGTAGGTATTTTTTAATCATATTATTACTATTTACTTCTTTAAAACTTAAAATATTACAATATTATCGGTCGTTTTGATTCGGATTTTTTTACCAACACAGTCGCTCGACAGATCCGCGTATTGTATGAGCCCTCATACAATACACGGATCTGTCGAGCGACTGATCCGAGTTTATTTCCGAGAAGTCGCTGTCACCGAGCGATAGTGTTGTTATCGGATTGTTTTAAGTTATCGAAAAAAAATGGCAAAGGAGTCTTCTATACAGAGAAAGTTTTGAGATTAAATTTTCTGATTCAAATATTATATTGTGATAATATACATTGTTAAAATATAATATAATACTTACGCACGTTAGCACATTTATTAAAATCACTTAGTGTAAACTTCAACCATAATGTTTTTTTTATTTCCTAAAAATCCAAAGGATATGGAAAATTGTGGGCCCAAATTTAATAATTGCGACATGATCTAAAAAATGATATATTTTTAATCTTATAATATAAAAAATCAGCTCAATTCTCAATCTGGGAGAGGAGAAATATGAGAAATATAGTTTTCCTGAGATTCTCGATTAATTGAATCGATTACACAATCACAAAAAAAACCTTTGGACAAGGTAATTAACTCAAAAGTAATTAAATGCACTTTAAATACAATATATTGCATATAATTACAGTTATGTTATTAAATAAAATATAAATTATTAATTAAAGAAAATTAATATACATGATTATCGATTTTTTATCGATTAAAATCGATCTTTTATTTTAGTCTGTCATTGGCATGCCGCATGACAGTTGTTTACTCTGTGCTAATTCCTTTCGTGTTTTCAACGTTTTGAGTCTGAGTGCTTTCCCGATTGTCGTCATTTAGGAATTGTTACGATTTGACAACTACAAATATCATTGATCACAGATTTATGATATATTTATGTCAGTTATTGATTGTAACATAACCTTACTTTTACTACTTAAAACTCTAATAACTCTGCTCTCAGATTGTCAAAACTAATAGAATTTTCAACGAAGGACTGTTAAGTCTCAATCTATTAATTCACACCTATTTCATATTGTTACATTGGGGGCCCAAAGTTGTATGTAATCGTTTCCATCTCCGTTAAGGGATACATGGAATATACATATTTTGTAATAACGAAGTATTTTTCAAATTATTTCTAAGATTTTATTATGTACCAACTTATGGTCCACTCTCCGTGACCTGCTACGTGCGCATTACCCGACAAGTTCATTTGTATTATTGTAGTACGTAATAAATTAATTCCATCTTTAAAATAAATAAATTAAGTCGAACTTAAAAACCTAATTTCCCAAACCCAGTTCTTGAAATTATCGATACTGCGTATCGACAGTTGTTGCAACTACGGCTAAAAGGACTTGTCAGTGTAGTTGCGCCATTTAATTATACTGTTATGACACGGAATGTTTAAATGTGTGTGTGAAATTGTTAGTGTATTTTTTAATTGTCACGGTGTGAGTTTCGTAGTGACAGACGATTGCTTTTGTGTGCGAATTTGAGTACGCACACATACTGCAGATTTCCCCCCGCATAAAATGACAGACAGTTTGGTATCGCTAACGAACGCTATGGCTACTCCCCTCCGGTTCGCCGGTGGCCCGTGTTGCTCTATGCTCTCGGGCGCCACGCAGGTGCGATCGCCATAGCAAGAATATCATCATATACTTTTCTTAAAATAATTATTTCAAATATCAACTCTCATATACGTTACTTAGAGTTCGAATTCTATGACATGACCATCGCTTGCAATATATGATGTTATTTTCAACGATAAACGACGATTTGATTCATAAACTGTTAACGTTTTAATACGTTGAAAAAACATGAACGTTGATTCAACGCTCATCGCTAGTTAAATTCATAAACGTCGTTGACGGATTTAACTAGTTGATTCATAAACTGTCAACGTTAAAACGTTGAAAGGAGATCAACGTTGATTCAACGAGTTTGTTGATTCAACGCTCATCGCACAGAGTAGTTTTATATATATGAAAGCTCATCGCTAGAATAAAGAATTCCTTACTTATATACTCTTTGCATGTACTTATACTTAATCTCTATCTAGTCTGTGTTAACACTCTTTGATAAAATTAGGGAGGGTAGAGATAAGGAGGAATTTCTCATATGGGGCTTTACTTTCAAAAGTGTCCATGATAAGCTGTTAGATTATAGTTCCAAAACCAACTAAAAACTTAAAAAGGCGCTGATGACCACGATGTGATTGGCGATTATTAATGAAGTGAAGTAATAAGTATGCCAAACGGAAACAGTAAAGTACAGAAGTAGTTGTACTGAATAGAGTAGTTTATAAAAATAAAGTAAATGAGTATGCAATTGAAAACGTCATTATTCAAAAGAATTCTGAAATTTTTAAAATTATTGTTATATATTTAATCAATGTAAGAAATTACTTTACTTTACAACTAAATTTTTGAAAGTCTTTACGGACCGGATATATATCTTTCTTCGTTTCATTCTGTCCTACTCTAACAGTTTTAGGCGCTTTCTTTCAAATGCAGTCATTAGCTTACAGCAGCGCCACCTTAATTTCACATAACTTTATGGACACTTCTAATATACAGAGAAATTCCTCCTTGTCTCTACTCTCCATAGATAAAATTATACCTCAGATTTTGCCTCAGATCATCAGATGCAGTGTTGCCATTTGTACGGCAATTGCCGTTTCGTTCGGCAATCAGGCTCTACGGCAGAGTGGTCATTGCCGTACGCTAAAATACGGCAATCAGGCAGGCAATCTTAGCATAAGGAAGTATTGGCAGTAAGATTTACCTTAAACGAATACAAATGAATTTGCGTAAAAATGAACGCATCTCTACATTATGGTATTGTCTTTGGTATTCGGGGAATTCCCTAACCCTTATCGGTATAGAGCAGTTACTATAATAACCTTAATTCATTTTGCTTTGCTCGCCGCTCGTCACTACTTTTTATTTTAAATCAAATAGAACTTATTTTTAAGCTTTTGAAACAGTGTTTGGCAGTGCAGTGACCGGTATTATTCACAAAATGTCCTCGGATTTGGAAGAAGATGGCACGGGTCCTTCAACACCTAAGAAATGTAAGAAATCAAAACACATGATAGGGAAAATAAAAAAACCGTCTGATTATGAAAAGAATGTCTTATTAGATGAAGTTGTGGATTTGATGGGAGGAGAGGAGTGATCTGTAGTGCCTTTTTCTATTTCGAATCTATATATTCAGTGGCATCTTTTTCATAAACAGGTTTTTTATTTGTTTGACTTCGATGACTATATTTTCTTTTTCATGTAACTATTAAAATAAAACAATGTACGGCAATTTTTGTTTCAATACGGTAATTTCATCTTTTGCGTACGGTAACCCTGTAAATGACCAACGGCAACACTGCTCACTTGCTCAGATTAGACATGGGTAACTCAGCGAAATTTCCCGCGCCAACTCAGCAACTCAGGCGCAGTATAGTGCGTCGGCTCCTTGAGTCAACTCAAAATTGCGCCACGGCGCAACAAAATAGGACGCGCAAAGCGAGCAGTGACACCTCCGAAACGCACGCAACGCCACGCTCATAGTTCACTCAGTGAGTGAGTACTGCGCCGTGCGCCGACACATTATGAATGTGTGAGCTGACTCACCCTGCGCAGTGAAGCGTGCCGGCGCAAATGCGCGGCGCAGCGCAGTGTTACCCATGTTTAGCTCAGATGACAGATCTATATACTTAGCGGTGAGCGCTCGTAAAATAAAAGGAATATTAAATATTTTGAAGATTAAAATTATTTTTAACTTTTAATTTAATGCTAATTATAATATTTTATGTTTGTAGAAATAAAACAGCATTAAATGTCAGCCGCGACTTAATCAGCTAAGAAAAGTTTTAATTTAAATTACTTTCTCTTATACGATGTCGTTCTTAAGAGGATCAGAGAACTATGTTTGGTGTACAACTAGCGTACTAGGAAAGGGGGCAACGGGTGCAGTGTTTCAAGGTGTCAATAAGAACAACGGCGAGCCCGTCGCTGTTAAAACTTTTAATCAGTTAAGCCACATGAGACCTCCAGATGTGCAGATGCGTGAATTCGAAGTACTAAAAAAAGTAAAGCATGAAAACATTGTAAAGTTACTTGCTATTGAGGAAGAACAGGAGGGACGAGGTAAAGTCATAGTAATGGAACTGTGCACAGGTGGAAGCTTATTTAATATACTCGACGATCCTGAGAATACATACGGGTTACAGGAGCAAGAGTTTCTCTTAGTTCTAGAGCATTTGACAGCTGGCATGAAGCATTTGAGGGATAATAACTTGGTGCATAGAGATTTAAAGCCAGGTAATATAATGAAGTTTATTAATGAGGATGGTAGTACAACTTATAAGTTGACTGACTTTGGAGCTGCAAGGGAGTTACAAGAAGAAGAGCAATTTGTGTCATTATATGGTACAGAAGAGTATTTGCATCCTGATATGTACGAGAGAGCCGTATTGAGGAAGCCAGTTGGCAAGAGCTTTGGGGCAACTGTTGACTTGTGGTCTATTGGAGTCACTTTATATCATGTGGCTACAGGTCAATTACCTTTTAGGCCGTATGGTGGGAGGAGGAATAAAGAAACAATGTTTTTTATTACAACTAAGAAAGCGTCTGGTGTAATCTCGGTGAATAACCTATTCATATATTTTAAATATTCATAATTTTGCTTATATTGAAATTTAAAAAATATTCATTTAAAATACAAAAAAATACTAGTTACAACATTTAGAAATGTATTTAATTTAATTAAAAATTGTGTTTTATATTGATGGAATTAGCACTTGTAAACTTTAAATATCAATGATTCAAGCAAAGTGAAAATATTTTGGAAAACCAATATCCGTTCTTAAACCAATCAACAATTTCATCATAATATGTAACAACAATAATAGTTGGTTAGTGAAATATCATCAACATGTACATTTAAGGGCACGCAAACTACAGACAATGGACCCATAGAGTGGGCACGGGAGCTGCCTTCCCACTGTCAGCTGAGTGTTGGACTTCGCAAGCTGGTCACCCCGCTGCTGGCGGGCCTGCTGGAGGTGGACCCCCATAGGATATGGACCTTTGATAGATTCTTCTCTGAAGTTCAAACAGTTACCTCCACTAAACCTGTGCACATTTTTCATGTTAATAAAGCTTCTAGTATCAAGGTTAGACATATTTAGTGCTTATTAATTAATTATTTAAGATTTGTTCTATTTAGTACAATTTTAATATTGGGATCATGCAATTGTGTTTAACTGAGAAAACACAGCTAAGTTAATCTCCTAAGACCATTTATCATAGTGCACCATGGTTTAAAGTGATTCTATTACAGGCATGTGTCTCGTAAGTGGCAATAATAGTATAATACTTCTCTAAGAGATTGGGGTGTAGTCCCCGGGCACATTCTTGAACAGGCTTGTCTTATTTTTAAGACATTCTGAGTTACTATAAACTATTTTAACTTTAGTTGTGAATTTCTCAGGTGTTTTTGAAGCCAGAGGAAAAGCTTGAACATCTTCAGACTTACATCTGTGAGCAGACAGCGGTCGTAGCAGAGTCTCAGATATTGCTCTACCAGGACAAACTGATCCTCAATGAGATTGATGAGAATACACCTGGTATTTATACAGAGTTAATAAGAAAGTTTTAAGCGTCACTTTCCTATGATGAAAATGCACTGTTTGGCAAACAATTTAATTTAGTGAATGTTAACAATTTATTACTCTTATAGGTGAGAAAAGAATCTGTGATAATAATATCTGTCTGTTATACCTAACTCTAACTTGGAGATATAGTGTGCCAGTATTCTATACAACGTGACATTGTTGTCATATTCAGGCAAGAGTTACCCGGAGACGACAGCTGAGAACCCGCTGATGCTCTTCAACAAGAGCGACAACAGCGTGAGCATGCCGCCCGAGCCCGAGCCCCCCAAGTTCCCGGCCTTCCCCACCATCATCTCCGTCGAGAACGACGCCACGCAGGCCAAGGTCAGTCGGTGGGACGCGCAGACCGAGATCCGTCGATCGGTCGGACTGCGCAGCGCACGCCGCACCATGCTGAGGCGAATGTAAAACCATACTAGTTTGGATATATCTAGTATAAAGTTCTTTCTAGTGTCGAAATGGCGAATATTTTTCATCACATTATGTACTGCGCGAACCCATGAAAACAATATTTTTTGACACAAAGCAGACGTCTGATGTTGCCATTTTTAGGCAAGAGTTACCCGGAGACGACAGCTGAGAACCCGCTGATGCTCTTCATCAAAAGCGACAACTTTTTTTTTTATGACAGAGCAGACAGCCGAGCGGGTGGGTTACCTGATGCTGTGTAATCAATATTTATTAAACTCGCAGAGTATAGTAAAAAAATGGGAGCTCGAAATGTACCTTCGACCGCTCGGGCAATACGATGTCTGTAACCGGTAACGTGCAATGCGCAGACGGCGTGCAGCGTGGGCCACGTGATCAAGCGGCGCGTGGAGGAGGCGTGCGCGGCGTCCGTGCTGTGCGGCGCGTGCGTGGCGCGGTGGGGCGCGCTGCTGGCCGCGCGGCTGCGGGACACGGCCGCGCGCGCCGCCGCGCTGGCCGCGCACGCCGCGCGCCTGCACGACGCGGCGCGCGCGCTCGCGCTGGCCGTGCGCGCCGCGCGCCCCCGCGCCGCCCCCGGCTCGCAGGTGGGCCCCGCGCCCGGAGGTGACACCCGCCACCGCAGGGCACTTCGCCTTAATTAAATTTACGCAATTGTAGTTATGTCTTTAAAAAAGAATAGATTAACAGAGTGCTTAAAAAAATTTTTTTAAACAAAAAACAAAAACCGACTTCAAAACTACAAACTTGCACTAAAAAGTAAAAAATAATATTTTAATTACTTCAAAGCATTATTTATTAACAGTTATTTTTGGAGTCGGTGCCAGCCAAGAAGGACAGTTTAATCCTGCTTTTGCAATTTTCCGAACGGTACGGAACGGCGCCGACTTCAAAAATAACTGTTAATAAATAATGCTTTGAAGTAATTAAAATATTATTTTTTACTTTTTAGTGCAAGTTTGTAGTTTTGAAGTAGGTTTTTGTTTTTTGTTTAAAAAAAATTTTATTTTTAATTTTTTGTAGCAAGTGCATTCTTTAAGTTCATTAATCCTTTCATAATAACTTAGTAAACCTACCACTAAACGTGCTGCTCAAATGAGAGAGCGCCGTGAAAGGAACCACATACAAGTATATTTTTGTTTTTGTTGATTTTCTAAAAAAGTACCAAACCAATTTCGATAAAAATATATGGGACCACCTTTGAAATATCCTCCACCAAACAAAAAAAGAATCATCCAAATCCATCCATAACTTGCGGAGTTATCGCGTAACAAACATACAAAAAAAACAACATAGACGAATTGAGAACCTCCTCCTTCTTTGAAGTCGGTCAAAAATACCTTTACTTATTCATAGGACAGTCGAAGGAATTATCGCGTAGCAAACATACATGCGAATTGAAACCTCTTCCTTCTGAAATCGGTTAAAAATAGAGTTCATTATTCAAATATGGATCGACCAGGGACTCCAATATTTTAGAATATACAGACAACAACGCGACGTGTCTATAGTTTCGTATCTCGTGTATCATTTCAAACAGTTCCTTGTTAAGTTCGTCATATTTTGTGACGTCACGTTCTGCCGGCAGTGGGCCGCGCTGTCCGGCGAGCAGTGGGCGGGCGGCGCGGCGCTGCTGGCGGCCGAGGCGGAGGCGCTGCGCGTGTCGGCCGGCTCGCTGCGGGCGCGGCACGCGGGCGGCGCGCTGCGCGCCGAGTGGGACGACGCGCTCCTGCACGCGCCCTGCCCCGCGCAGCTGCGGCTGCACCTCAAGGCGAAGGCGCTCGTCCTCAGGTCGGTGGGCGGCGGCGGGCGGCGGGCGGCGGGCCGCGGGGGGCCGCGCCAGCGCCGTCCACCCGGAGTCGTGACCCGTGCGCTCGTTGCAGGCTGCGCGAGTCGTGGCAGCACCTGGTGCGGGACCGCGCCACGCGCTCGCTGACGTACAACGACGAGCAGTTCCACGTGCTGGAGCGCATCACGGTGGCGGAGACGGGCCGCCGCGCGCGCGCCCTGCTGCAGCGCGCCGCGCCGCTGGCCCGCGCGCGCGCGCTCGCCATCGCCGACTGGTGCGCGCGTCGGCCCTTCGTGCCGGACTGTTCTATTCATGAACATTTTGCAACGTTTCAATCCAAATAATAAAACTAGTAACTCGTTTCCTCCCATCAGGTACAAAGTGGCGCAGACGGTGTACCTGCAGACGCAGATCCTGGATAAGGACGTGTCCAGTACGGAGCTGAAGCTGTTGGCTCTGGCGGCGCGCCTGCAGGACGCCGAGCACCGCATCCGCGCGCTCCTCGACCAGGTGCACTTGCGGCTCGCTCCCCCCCCCCCTCCCTCCCGCCACACGACAACCTCCTCGCTCGCCCGAACATGCCATGCCATCAAATATTTTAATATTTGTTTCAGTTAAATACAACAAAAGTAGAATCAACAACAGAGGAGCCGAGCCGGAGGGCCGCCTCCGAGGGCAGGAAGGCGGCGGGGCCGGCGGGGCAGGCGGGGGCGGCGGGGCAGGCGGGGGCGGCGGGGACGGTGACGGCGGCGGGGGCGGGCGTGCGCGCGCTGCTGGCCACGGGCGACGAGCTGGCGGCGGGGCTGGCGGGCAACTCCGCGCTGCTCGCCAAGCTGCTGCGGCTCACGCAGGAGCTGCAGCCCTAGCGCCCGGACAGTGCGGGAACTATGTTGAACAATAGCGAGGGCGAGTGTGACGGCGCCAGTGACAGTGAGAGCGAGTCGCGGGGCAGCTCCGAGGGCTCGTCGCGGGAGTGGGGCGCGCGCACCGTGGTGGCGGCCGCGGGCGACCGGCCGGAGCTGGAAGAGGATTCCTCAAGTGATACTATAAAATCTCAGTCCAAATCCTCGTGTGCTGTGAGCTAGGATTCGGCGCGACCATCTCCAACGCTCGTTGACTCTATGTTTGCCGATATTTATATATTGTATACAATACCGACCGAGACAAACTGCAAAGATCTCAATGACCTTGTCCTACTTAGTTAAAATATTATTACAAGCATAGTAGTCACGTATAAAGGCAGTCTTATAGGTACTATTTGTAGGTATAATTATAATTGAAAATAAATATAAAACTATGTATATTATCAAAAAAACTGCATCCAGGATGAAATATTATATTGCACAGGACATACTTTTATTATATTGCATATTATATTCATCACTTGTTACTCTGTCAATAAAATTCACACATTTTATTGTATGAATTTTATTAATCAATTTAAAGTTTTTTAAATATTAATCTCGTTTTTTCTAGTTTAAAACCTTGTCCTTTCCTAAGGTTCGAGCGTGCTCCAGCGAGCAAGTGAAATGGACAGTTTACATTCACATCTATATCTATACTAATATTATAAAGAGGAAAGATTGTTTGTTTGTTATGATTAACTCATAAACCGTTAATTGGTCAAGTGATTTAAAAAAATATTTCTCCAATAAAAATAGCAATCAGCGAGTAACATAGGCTATGTGACCCAACCACTGACTGGCCCTAAGGTCCCACTGTTCGGCGCTCGGAAACACTTAGATAGCGCGATTCAGGATTAGACGGTCTTCATATTGATTCTAGTCGCAGATTGTCGATACACTACTCAGCGCCGGTCGCTGCGCCATCGCTGCGGGGCCTGATCCATGCATTGCTATACATTATAGGCGTTTCGTCGTTCACACCGCGAGAAAATTCGTTGTAGCGAATGTGTCGCGGCCGAGCTGTTAGGAGACAGGCATGCATGCATGTAATCAAACAATATATCATGGAATGTATCAATTATATATTTGAATTGATATTTATTTATACCTATGGGGCCGTCCATTAATCACGTGAGGCTCAAAAGGGGGGGGAGGGGGTACGGAAAACATCACGAAACATCACGAGGGGGGAGGGGGGGGTCTCGTTAGACATCACGTGTATTAATTTTATTTATTTTTTGTCAAAAAGCGCTATTTATGAACCGAAATTTTGAACGGCGCGAAAATTTATTAATTTATTAATTAATTATTCATTAATTTTATTGCAAATACATATAAATGTTTTTCGAATCAAAACGCCATTTGTTAAATATTTTTTTCCAGTCAAAAATAGCCTTTACATAGACTTCCAAAAAAATACACGTGATCCAGGGGAGGGGGGGGGGAGTGGTCCCAAACCTCACCAAATATCATCAGGGGGGAGGGGGGGGTCAAAAAATGAGAAAAACGACCTCACGTGATTAATGGACGGCCCCTATTTACATTCATTTTTGGTAACAAATCGTACCTTAAGTATGTCTAAATAAACTCACTGATATTTTTAGGAAATAATAATTATGACCATGATTAATCATTATGTAACAGGAGTAATAAATAAAAAGTAACTTTTTAGTTCTGAACAAATGTCATCTTGACACTTAATAAAACCACAATTTGTCAGAGCTTAGGTCTGAAAGTTGCAAATTGGTGTTCAAGCTTTTAAAATGATTAAACATTTCCATTGATGGAGAGTTTGACAACACACTGTGTGAGAGTAGTGATCGTTTTTACTTAATAATAAATCGTGTCGGTCGGTCAGGTGCGGGCCTACAGGTAGCCGCGCTCGGGCGGGCGCCGGTCCAGCAGCCGGTAGCGCCGGTGCTCCGCCTGCACCTGCCGGAACTGCTCCAGCAGCGCCTCGAAGTCGATGTCGGGCGCCGCCGCCGGCTGCCGCGCCTCCCTGCGGGCGGACGGGCGTTAGGCGGGGCGGCCGGGCGCACTGACCGTGGGGGGGCGGAGGGGGGGCACACGCACGCGAGCAGCAGCGGCGCGGCGGGCGGCGGCGCGGTGTGCAGCCGGTGCCGCAGCGCGTGGAAGGCGGCGCTCTGCGGCAGCAGCATCAGCAGCCCGAACAGCGCGCCCCGCAGCGCCGCGCTCTGCTCGCCGCCCAGCAGCTCCAGCCGCAGGTCTGCGGAGCACACTCGACTACAGACGTGCTCACGGCGACCGCGACCCGACGCCGACCTCATACTTACACGCGAATATCGGCGACTCAATGAGCTGCACCAGCTTGTCGATCTCTGTGAGGAAGTCTACCGTGATTTCTAAATCTCCACTGAAGTACGTTCAGGAAATAATTATTATACCATTTAAAATCCTACTTCCTACTTAATATTATAAATGCGAAAGTTCTTGAGGACGGGTGGACGTTTGTTACTCTTGAAATGAAATTAAATGAACTTAAATTGGCGGCATCGCCGCTGAGGTTCGAGCGCCCTGTAAGGTGGTAACACGGCCCAGAAAAGGATACAAGGTGGCGATGAGGCGGTTGCAGTGCGTGTAGTTGTGCGTCAGCAGGCACAGCGCCAGCAGCGCCACGCCGCTGTGGCACCAGCACGCGTACAGCGACCGGAACAGCGCGTGCGTGCCCTGCGGACGGGAGGGGGGCGTCAGTGGCGGGCGGCGGGGGCGGACCCCCCCCGGGCGGGCGCCCCCCGGGCCGGCGCCCCCCCGGCCGCGCACCCACCGGGTCGCTGAAGGCGCGCAGGCGGCGGCGCGTGGCGTGCAGCTCGGGCGCGGTGAGCAGGATGGCGGACAGCACGTCGACCAGGCGGCCCGCGAACCGCAGCTCGCGCTCCGCCCGCAGCGTGTCGGCCAGCGCGCGGTACACCTCCTCCGCCGGCAGCACCACGCACAGCTGCCTGCCGGCCCGGCCGCACCGCACACGCGACAATCAATAGATGCAATGTACTATAGTCTGTTTTTTAATTCGAGTCAGTAAAATGACATTTCCAGTGTTGCAAGTTTTTTGTCCCAAATAAATAGTGATGTGGTTGAATCAAGTTTTTACAATTAAAAGTTAGTCGACATTATTTTTTTAATTTAATATTTCATTCATTTGTTATAAATGTAACTGATTCCGATTCTGAATACACTGAATCAGAATCAGAATCGGAATCAATAACGACACTGTAAATTAATAAAAACGTATAAAACTACTTGAATTCCCTTGAATCTCTAAACACTTTTTTGTAATTATGAGAAAATATATAATGTAGTGAGCAATTTTAATATGCTGGTAAGGTCCATATTTCTTCAATCTATTATTAAATACATATTTACAACAAGAATCTTAAAAATTGCATTTATGCATTCTGCTACCCTTCTTTTATCACCCCTCTTAATTTCTGGTGAAAATATTTAGTGAAGCGTAATTTCGATCCTACTCTTTTATTATATGTATAGATAATAAAAATCGCTTTGATACTTAATAAAATAAAGCATGACTCATGTCTAAGTCTATTGATTGACGAACATCACTATTGTTGTTGGTCACCCTTTTTTGTATCAGCGACAGTTCTAGTTGTCATTTTACTGACTCGAATTAAAAAACAGACTTTACAGAGTGAGCATTGCTAACATCAATTTGAGGAAAAGTTATCGCAAAGTAGTACCTTATAATAAATGCGCCTCTGTCTTCTAGCAAGTTCTCATCGGTGGAGAGTAATCGCAGCAGTGCCTTTAGAAATTTGTGGAAGTACGGACTCGTCTCTAGGTTACCTGAAACATACTCTCGTTATCACCTATCCGGCGGCCGGGGGCGGCCCGGGGCGGCGCGGGGCCGGACCCACCTGGGGCGGGGCGGGGCTCGCAGGAGCAGATCTCGGCGAGCAGCGCGATGGCGCGGCGCACCACCTCGTCGGAGCCGTCCGTGAGCGCGGCGGCCGCGGGCCCGAACACGCGCGCCGAGTGCGCGAACATCTGCGAGAACACAGCGACGTGCACTATTACAACACCCTGAGGGCCCCGCGCACTAGGCGGCCAGGCTGCGGCGGCCAGTTATAGCAGCCGATCGATCGGTTTAAACCGCAACGAAAAGACATTGGATTCATTCTCTTTTTCTTATTATTTTAAGGATGTTCATAAATACCTGGCCGCGCGCAGCCAATGGGCTGCCGGGCAATCCCATACAACGTCATATGTTCGACAGACTGCCGCAGCCTGGCTGGCTAGTGCGCGGTGGGTGGTGTCCTTAGTGCACTACTGTGCACTCACAACTTTTTGGTTACAACAATCTTTATCCAAAACTTATCAATTTTCGTCTAAAACTATGACAGGCCCTGACTGGGAGCTGGGAAGCCAGGGTGAGCTTGTGTTGGGGAATTTGGTTACTTCATTTGTATGATGTGACAGTTTATCCAATTAAGATTGGTGTGTATTTTTAAATAAACGTTAATTTAATTCAAATAAAAGTATATAGCGAAGGCTAGTACTAGTATGCTATATATTTTATCTATATTAAATTATCTTAAATATGTAACTCGTGCTCTGTCCACGGTCTCCTCCTCTTTGTGTGGTCTATCCTGTTTGTGTGTTAATTAATCAATCGATTGTTGATATCTATAAGGCTGTTTGATTGTAAAATTAACTTACTTATTAACCTAAATATCTTTGATTGTCTACAATGATACTAAAATAAACAATTCCTCCATCTCTTCATCAAAGTATCTTAGCCATTGTTTAATGATTTTCGTAAAGTATTAAGTTCTGAGATGACTTACCTTCGTTTTGCTACATACCGATAATATTATACAGTGAGCGGCTCACCTCGCTGGGCAGCTTGCTGTACAGGTGCAGGATCCAGTCCAGCGCCGCCGTCTTGGTCTGCACGGAGCTGTGGTGCAGCATCTGCGTGAGCACGCCCACCACCGCCTCGAGGTTCAGCTTGCCGCCCCCGCCTGCCGCCTCCCCGCCCTCGCCTGCCGCCTGCCCGCCCCCGCTCTCGCCTGCCGCCTGCCCGCCCCCGCTCTCGCCTGCCGCCTGCCCGCCCCCGCTCTCGCCTGCCGCCTGCCCGCCCCCGCTCTCGCCTGCCGCCTGCCCGCCCCCGCTCTCGCCTGCCGCCTGCCCGCCCCCGCTCTCGCCTGCCGCCTGCCCGCCCCCGCTCTCGCCTGCCGCCTGCCCGCCTGTCGCCTGCCCGCTCTGAGCGTCTGCCCGCGCGGGTTGCTCCTTCTCATCCAGTTGTAAGGCCTTCATGGCGCTCTCGGCAGCTTCGGATTCAGATTCGACGAGTTTCAGCAATTGTGAATTGACAGTCGCCGCTATTTCACGGATTTCTATTGATTACAGTCAAGGTCGGCTACGGGTATCGTCATGTCCGATCATAGAACTTATTTGATTTGATTTAGAGGGAAGTTTTAAAATTCAGTCAATAATTATAGTTGGTAGGGACATATTTTCAGCATCTGCTTGCGTAACTATTGGAGTTGGTAGTGACATATTTTTATTAATGCTTATGTAAGTTAATATGCATTTTTTATTTTACGTTATATTTCGACAGATGAGCATATAATTCACTTGATGGTCTGTGATACCCCAGCCACAGAACATCAGCCAATAATGCGCTTTTGACCTATTTTTTACTTCAAGCATTCGGAAATCCATAGACAGAGACCGAAACGCACAATGTACCGTCTTCGTCCGTTTCCGTCTATGAAAGGTGGTTCATTACCCGGTCGGAATTTCAATATATTAATTGGTAATGCAACCGATTTTGCTTGTAGTAAGACTAAAATTAAATAAACGTAATACATAAGTAAGTCAGTTTTAGTATATTCTATTGAATGCCAATTCACTATAAGGTATGCGGTGTAAAGGATACTCTTGCGCGACTCGTCGGCGAAGGCGAGCGCGGGCAGCACGGCGCACAGCACGCCGGACGCGTGCGGCAGCATGCGCGCGCCCGCCAGACACACGAACTCGCGCACCCACGCCAGCGCCGTCAGCTGCGCGCGCGACACATTGTAACGGGCTTTACAGGTGTATGTAATTAGTGTTCAGTGTCAACTATACCTGCAGGAGTTCCTCTGTGGACTGCGCGTGTGCGATTAGTATGTTGATCATGGCCTCGAAGTCCACCTGCGAGTGCTCCTTCCTGATGCTCCGAAGGAACTCATTTAACTGCACTTCACACCTGAATTAAAGTAACCAGTATATATTATTCAAACTGCTGCTCTGTACAAATGTTGGTTTCAACACTGCCATAACATAGTATCCTCTTAATTATTTTGAATTTAGATAGATAGATAGATAGATAGACATTCATTCACAGCAAACACACGCACATACAAAGATAACGACTATGAACAAACATCAAGGACGAAAGGGAAATTTAAAAATAAAATTAACATATAAAGTTTAAGAACTAAATCCTATTTTCCACAATCAAACAATCTATGCGGCAGTGTGCTGCCATGAAAAGGAAGGCTACTCAGTTTAAGTTAGGGAGTATTCCTCTAACACTGATTTTCAGTAGCTTCCTGGCTGAATGGTGTGTCCTGTCTATTTTACAAGATGTGAAAAGAAAAACAGTAATATTTATATTTATACTCGTATAAGTGTATAAATAATATAAATTTAACAAGTTAGTATCAGCAATCAGTACAGAAAATAAATAAATAAATATGAGGGATATAGATACAATATGGTGGGTGAAGTGATTATGGTGAATTAATGAGGTAACTTGAAGGCATGTTATGTAAATTAGTATTATAATAAATTATATTAATAAGGGAACCGTTAAGAAGGAAATTGAGTTTTCTGTAAATTAAGCAAAACGTTTTTTAGTTGATATTTAAAATTATTTACTACATAATTACTATTTTTAAGATAAGAGAAGTGCTACTTTTCTTACTTTCTGTCATGTTATTATCATGGAGCAGAGATCTGAAGAGTAATGTGTAAAAAAGCCTAGGATATCGTTATAATCGTACATGCGTCGTATTTCCGGATTGGGGTCATCCAGAATGGTGAAGAGGCCGTCGAGCAAGTCGGGCAGATGTCGGCGCAGGCCGAGCGCGGGCGCTGCGTCGAGCGCGCACACCCACGACACTACGAACTGGCGCGCGCTAGCGTTGCGCGTGTACATACGTTCGCGCACCAGCGGTACGAACGCACTCAAGTCGAACGTTGAGCTCTCAGTCACTATGTCCTGCGCACACACCCACACTTAAACCCACTGTGTTTAAAAATTAAAATTGATCAAAACATTTCTCAAGGAATCCATGCTTATATAAATTATGTAATTACTGCTGCACCAGTTAATTAATAGTTATTACCTTAACAAGACGATCAAGTAGTTCAGCACCCTGCTTTACTTGTGGTTCAGGGTCTGCTGCTAGGCGACCTAATGCATCAAATATCAGTGTGAAGTACGGCAGGGCCGCCCCTCTTACAATTTTTAACACATTGTATAAAGCCTCAGCAGCCGAGTAGCGCACACGCGCCTCACTCTCACCCAGACAAGCCACAATCGGATGTGTCAGCTCTCCAACATAAGATACACATCCCTGCCAAAAATAGATGATAAATATCTATACCTTCTATATGAACTAATATGAAAGCATATCTATCTATAGGTATTAATTATTAATTACCTTCCCCAAACCAACAGCTACTGATGAAAGTCCCATAAGAGCACCATTCTTCACATTGGAGTTTGTTGAAGACATGAGATCCTGGCCCAATACGCGTATCAACCGCTTTATTTGGTTAGTATTATTTGTATCACTAAAGTCTTTAACCATCCTGAAAGTGGTAAATAGGAGATGACAATAACTGTGTTTTGATATAAAAAAATTAAATAATAAATGTATTACCCACGAGAGAATGATCAAGAAAAAATACTTGCTTACTTTTCTATTTCAACTCCAGCGAATTTTCTTTTATCATATATTTTATCACATAGCCCCCGGACACATGCCGGGCTTAAAGGAGCGTAATCCCTTTCCGTCATTATTCTACGCTACAATTTAAGTAATAAAAGTAATCATACGTTTTTACTGAACTAGAATAAATAAAAATAATAGCTCATAGCTGAGCTGCTTACGGCTAGAAGTGGGCGTTAATTCAACAAGCAGCTTTTCAAAACCGTTTTTCTAGTGTTAACGAATAAGCTGTTTTTCGTTTACCGCAAAAGCCGTTAAGTATATTAACTCTTTCATTCAACGATTTTCGAACGCAACGCGCGGACTAGCTCAACGAACATTCAACGCGTAGTCGCTAACATCATTACATCATCCGAAACAGCTTGTTTATTTAACGTAAAACCAGTTGAATTTAATAAACTGTTACGTAAAATCTGTTGACATCACTACAAACCAGTTAATAGCGTTAGCTTTTTTTTTAACAGGTTATCAGTTTGTCATTAACAGTTTCGTTTCGTTAATACACAACCGTCAACGACCCACCTCTACATAAAATAAAAATTTGATGACTGACGTTGGCAATTGGCATAAGGTCCAGGGTTGCCAGGTCAAGTTTCCATTTTTATCTCAATTTACCATAGAATCCGTAATAATATAAAAATAAAAAATACCCTAAATAAAAACGTTTTGTCATAGAAAATTTAATTTGCTTATAAAAATAACATAAGCATAGCCAACATATTTATTATTGCGCCTAAACTAATAGGCCTGTGTCGTGGGAGTATAGATGTAAAATAACCGATTTAAAACGTTTTGAACAAAATGTTGCCGTTTTAAACCCCAAATAAATACTTCATACTAGAAGAGATGTCAAATAGCGCGGCGGCCGCATGCGGCTGTTTATGTATGTGTATTGTGTAGGCTAGGCAACGTTGAACGTTGCGTTGCTTCGAGTCACGTCAACAAGAGTGCAAGAGTGTGCGTTTGGTTTTAAACCGAATCAAACTGATTATTGATATCATATGAAAACGGTGAAAAAATTGTTTATTTACCAACACAGAGCTTTTAACTTATTAATAGAAATTTTATAATTTAGATAGGTAATACTAGGGTTGATGAGGAAGAGGATGAGGATAAGGATTTTTTTAGAGGATGCGCATAAGGATGAGGATGATAATACAAATACTCTTTTTGGCCACAATACAATTAAGACAAAACCCATATATATTTTTAAGATAAATATATCGCGTGCTTAAAGGTAAAAGGACTTATAGCTAAGGGTTAATAGGGATTTGTGCTGAAAGGGCATATAATTGTTTTTTTTTGCCATTCGGTTTTAAATTGTCTGAAACGTAAAAATCTGTGAAAAAAAAAAGTCGGTATCCTAAAGCTGAAAGGGCCTATCTCAAGACATAGGCCCTTTCACCTTTAAGAAAAGTACTACTTAAAGGTAAAAGGGCGTATAAAAAAAATGTATTTTTTATACCAAATGGTCAATAATAGTTTCACAAGACAAGTTATACTCAAATAACAGCCTCATATATAACGTTTGATATAAACAAATAGAAAATAAATCAATCAAAAACAAATTACGTAAAAATTAAGTAATAAAAAAAATCACAATGACAGAGAACATTAAAATATTTTGAAATTTCCCGCTTTAATCGCCATATTGAATATAACTACTGGCGCCGTTCACACAACAGCTGTTCACACAACAACAAAATCTACTGATTTTTAAACGAATGAAATTTCCCGCCAGTCGCCATATTGGATACTGGTGCTGCCACTGTTATTATTCAAACAGCTGTTTTCTCTCGATTCAGAGTCTGTTTACAATATTCTTCAAATCACATTTAATAATTTGTATAAAAATGCTTTATCAAATATATAAATATTATATTTTGATTTTATTATTTATATAATATAGAGCAAGAGGGTATGGGAACAGTACCAAGATGAGTCCGATGTTTTTTTTTAATTAAACATAATTTTATGATAATTGTTCATGTTGATAAATTTTATGATAACTATTTCTTAAAATAAAAATCGATTCTTTTTTTAAACTACGAATTTTTAAACTACAAATATGTTCTTTTTTGAGCTGGCCGAAAAAAAAATTATATGCCCTTTTACCTTTAGATCACCAAAATTTCGAAGTCTTAAAAGTAAAAGGGCGTATAATTAGAGTCATAGGCCCTTTTACCTTTAAAAATTTTTTTTTCAATGTTAAGCGTAGAATGTGTCTACTAATCGATTGGCATTAAAAAAAAAAATATGTGCCCTTTTTGTTTGTTATAAGTCCTTTTACCTCTAAGCACGCGATATATAACAACATCTATAGTATTGTTAAATTCACTGGGAACACTTGATGGAGGGGCTGATAAATACTGACGAACTACTCCATAAAGTTCATCAGTTCCTCTTAATATGAAGAAGAGGAATCCTCATCAACCCTAGGTAATACCTACGTTTCCCCCCCACCACGGATGGTCCATTCCCGCGGGTCCCTAGTCTTTTTCGGCATCTACATAAATATGTAAATAGGAGAACTGCCGTCACTTGAGTGGCGGCCGAGGTGAGTCGCGCGTCGAAAGACGTTACGTGGCAAGCACGAGCCGGGTTGGTGGTTGAGCAGTCCTAACGGATCTACCACCACCCGTACCATCTCCCGTCTCATACGCGCGAAGCAGGGGTCTGGCCCCGACCCCCACAGTCCACGCGTCACTATTCCATCTGCCCCGGCGCGGGGCCTTGTAAATGGGTTTCACCAGTAAAAAAAAGGTAATACCTACGCTTGGTCAAACGGACTAACCTTACCTCAGTAAAATCAAGAAAATATCGACGTAGGAAAGCATATTTGCTGTAAGTAGACATATTGCAATTGTTCACCAGAGCCAAAAAATTTTATTAATTTTGGAAAAAAATTAATAATGTCTGACCTATCCATGATATTGCTACCATTTTTGGAACATAGGTTTATTTAACTGCCAGTCACCATTTGCAATGTAAACTTTTTATCCAAAGTTACTATAAGTACGTGTTTGGCTAGTTACAGCAAACAGTTTTTTAAATCACATACCTTTAAAACGCTGTAACTAAGGAAGATAAATGTATGCGTAGATGGAAATATTATCAATTTACAGGCGGTAAATATGCTGTATGCAGTAAATTTATTTATTTGGGTACTGCAATTCAAGATGTAAGATTAAATTTATAATTATGATTAGATCTAGAAATGCAGTGAGTCAGTTCGTAATGTAATGTTTGGTTGAAATAAAATGTCGTAAATGGTCAAAAAAAATATAATATGTTCTTTTAAATTGTTGAAAAAAAAGAACGAAAGATGTAACAAAATACAATTACAATTGAAACTTAACATGAAGACATTGTGTTCAATCAAAAACTTATTTAAGGAAAAGTAAATAGACCAATGATATTAAAATCGGTGCCTATCGGCGGCAAGTCCCAGCTTTGGTTTGGTCGCCCCTGCAAAACGGCATTGCGCGGAAAGCGGGAGAGCTATCAAGCCTGGGTTAATGCATTAGCGTCTCGTGATTTAAACACCAGCGCACTCAAAAAAGAGTATAATTTTGCCTCTAGGTCCTTCAAAAGAGCTATTGAAAAGGCAAAATCGGAGCACATCGGCAGAATTGGCGAGAAATTAGTCCGCCTTCCTTCGGGAACACGTGCGTTCTGGTCGCTCGCTAAGGCTGTCTTAGGGAACTTCTGTCAGCCTTCCCTTCCATCCCTGCACAGTGACGATGACTTGTTGGCCCATACCGCTAAAGAGAAAGCCGATCTTCTGGGCTCTCTTTTCGCGTCCAACTCGACCCTGGATGATCAAGGAAAGCAACCACCGGCTATCTTGCGGTGTGATACCAACATGCCGGAGGTAAAATTCCGGCAAAGTGTAGTGCGTAAAGCACTTCTTTCCTTGGACATTCATAAGTCGGGTGCATTAACTGCCAGCTCTTGCGGTACTTATAGGAACATCAGCTAATCAGCGACCGCCAATACGGTTTCCGTCGGGGTCGATCTTTTGGTTTACCTGACCGACCGATGGGCGGAGGCAGTTGAGAGTAACGGGGAGGCGTTGGCATCTAGTTTGGACATAGCGAAGGCCTTTGATCGGGTGTGGCACAAGGCACTTCTTTCAAGGCTCCCTTCCTATGGGCTTCCCAAAAAAATATGCAATTGGGTCACCAGCTTCCTGGCAGATCGGAGCATCAAGGTCGTTGTTGACGGTGCATGCTCGGACTCCAAATCTGTCAATGCTGGTGTTCCACAAGGCTGTGTGCTATCTCCCACTCTGTTTCTTCTGCATAAAAATGATATGCTGAAGATAAGCGGCATTCATTGCTATGCGGACGACAGCACAGGAGATGCCTCATACTCCGGCCGCGCCAACAATTCTCGAGAAAACTTCGAGGAGTGCCGAAACAGACTTGTGTCTGAAATCAAGTCTTTTTTAACCAAAGTCTCGGAGTGGGGCCGACTAAATTTAGTCCAATTTAACCTCAAGAAGACAAGTCTGCGCGTTTACCTCTAAAAAGTCACCATTCGTCGTATCTCCTCATTTCGAAAGCACTCCCCTGACTGCCGCAGCTAATATCGGAATACTTGGTGTGGACATATCGAGTGACGTTCAGTTTCGGGCTCATCAGGAAGGGAAGGCCAAATTGGCCTCTAAAAAGCTTGGTGTGCTCAATAAGGCGAAGCAATACTTCATGCCGGCCCATCGCCTGCAACTTTATAAGGCGCAAATTCGGCCACACATGGAGTATTGTTCTCACCTTTGGGCGGGGGCTCTCCAGTACCAGCTCCTTCCATTTGACCCTATCCAACGTAGAGAGGCTCGAATCGTCGATGACCACGCATACCATCTTGATGTCTGCAAGTCCACAACTGCGCGATTCCTGAGACACTTCTTGCCTCGCACAACCACTCTGAGGAATTAGCTTTCGCCGGCGGTTTTTCCGAACCGATACGACTTGGAAACCTTCAAGAAGCGAGCCTACATCTTCCTTAAAGGCCGGCAACGCACCTGCAAGCCCTCTGGTGTTGCAGATGTCTATGGGCGGCGGTGATCATTTACCATCACGTGAGCCGCCTGCCCATTTGCCTCCTATACTATAAAAAAAATTATTATGCTATCGCGAATCATTCACATTTTTTTATCAGTCATCTTCATCGGTTTTAGGTAAAGCAAATACGTGATGATTTGCTGTAAATAACAAAAACTAAAACTGTAGGTTCCCTAAACTTGCTGTAAGTAAACGAATGTAAAAATCACACGCTGAAAGAAATGCTGTAAGTAGCGTTAAGTTTTTAAATGGGAAGAAGTAAGTATTTGTAAAGCAAAAAATGCAGTCATTCTTTTGCTGTAAGTACAAAATGTCTAAAATGACGAGATTTTTGTCTACATACAGCATTTAATCTTGCGAAAAAAAATATAAGTACGGGCGTTTTCAACGGCGCATATATTTTTTTTTTCATCGTAGAGACACAGGACCCAGGTCATTCGATGCGGCTTTTTTTTCTGATTCTAATGATAGTAAAAAGTCACTTTAGGTATTTTGTCTACTTACAGCAAATATGCTTTCCTACGTCGATATAGTTATAATAATTAAGAAAAACAGTCATCAACACCAAACGTTTTAAACTGAAAAAATGGTTTATTTCGGTTTGAAAATGGTTTTTCGTTTTAAACGGATTGCTTTTAATTCGGCCTTATGTTCTTGTGGACTGATACAGTTTATTTTGTTAATTCTGTTGTTTCGTAAATAAATTTTATTTTAAAAAAATATTATTTTGTTCACCCTACCTAACTGGTTTAAATTTACAGCTAGGGCGGCACAATGCCATATTGTGCAAAGTCGATTTTATTCTTATTTGAATCACATTGTATATTATGTATGTATTTTTATTTGCCGACCTTCTGATACAAATAACCCAAACACACGGGCATAGCCCCATCGCCAAATGGTTAAGGAGGCGAATAGGTGAATTTTCGGTAATACTCGAGCGTGGCAGTTTAAGATATGAGAGATTTATTAGACCTAATAGAACAACCTTGTAAAGTATTTAGCTCTATATGTAGTGACGCGCGCCTAGGATAGACGATCAGATTAGTAAAAAAAAATCGATAGTCTGAAATACACGAGCGCGTCAGATTAAGATATTGGGGGTTGATTTATTGTTTTAAGACTAAATTGAACTAATCTGACGATAAGTCCTTGACGCCGCCGAGTTATAGGGTCGCGAACTTGTAAAAAAAAAACGTTAATCCGGCATTCTCGAGCGCGATTTTTTTATTGTTTATTTTGAAGAATATAATCTAAAACTTACTAAAAATACAAAATCTGCCGGTTTCCGCATGACCGGAAGTGTGGAGGAGCCATTTCGTCTTCCGAAAAACGCGTTGCGGCATATAAGTCGCGAACGATACATTTTACAAAAAAAAAGTTTAAATAAACTTAAAAGGTAATTTTATTTTACACAAAAAACATCTCTTTACATTTTTGTCCAAAGTTAAAACTTTTTGACTTGAAGCATCATAAAAACTCAAACTCCCGGTTTTTTGAGTATGTCTCGAAAACTGAGGGTGTTAAAAAAATTGATATGAAATAACGATGATTAAATTATGTGACTTTTATTATATCTCTATTTTTTTTTTTTTAAAGATTCTCGACAATTTTCGTGGACTCGGAAAAAGTTACGCGTATCTGTATACAAAAGTATTATTAACATGTACAGTTTCATGTATGTATATTATTCAATAGCCTGTTGATCCTCAAATTGGTTTTTGGACGTACCGTAAGCAAAACGAAGTGAAGAATTGAAGCAAAAAAGAGGAATTTGCCATGAACATGTAATACAGACTGAGCGCTTCGCGGAAATATGCCGTCCTACCAGTATTTTTCCTTTATTATTTCGCAACATTGATGGTGAGGAAAGAAGCGGTAGAAGGGAATTTTCGGTACACCCTAATATATATATATATGTTTATGGTCCCCTACCGTAGACCCGTGTGCCCTCAGTATGTCGCCGATTAAATTCCCCGTTTTATCAAGGAGAAAGAAAGGAAAATAGAAACCAAAAAACCTTTTTCGGTCAGATTAAGAGAACCCACCAACATTTTTGTCAGATTAAGAAAATATGCTTTCAGGATACCGAGATAAACCTCCCCTATAAAAATCTGACGCGCTCGATTATTTCAAAAAAACTTTTTTTTTTTGCATTTTCAAAAATTCATCGTAACTTATCGTCACGCCCAAATCGTCAGTTTTTTTAAAGGGAGCTTCCTTGATGCCTACGTAACACCCCTTCTGAAAATCTGACGCGCTCGAGTAAATTTTTTTTTTTTGCATTTTTGACTACTTTATATGCCTACCCCCACCACGCAAACCGGCAGATTAGTATACCGTTGTTATCAGAGGCCCTTGGGGCATACGTAGTATGAATATCTGACGCGCTCGAGAATGCCCAAGTAACTGTTTTTTTTAACATTTTTGAAAAACCATACACGCCAAACCCACCGCTAAAATGGTTTTTACCATACGAGCTTTTCTTTTCGAAATTATTTTATCTTTCGATTTTGATAGGTCTCGACGGCGCCGTCGAATTACGCCATTTAGCTACCTCGCCTCCCTAGCTAAAAACTTATTTACAGTTTTCTCCTTCGATCAACAACAATGGTTTTTCTCAAATTTTCTCACAAAATTATGTAAAAAAAAAAATTATGTAGGTCTACTAAATTCAAGGAAACAATATGTAGTGTCAAATCAATATACGATAAACGATTG
Source organism: Anthocharis cardamines (assembly GCA_905404175.1). Classification (NCBI taxonomy): domain Eukaryota; kingdom Metazoa; phylum Arthropoda; class Insecta; order Lepidoptera; family Pieridae; genus Anthocharis; species Anthocharis cardamines. The sequence continues at coordinate 11,722,331 of FR989965.1, read as the reverse complement.
TCAATGTCAAATGTCAATGTCTATTACGGAAATACGAACAATAATTGTAAATTCGATTGGCGATTAACGATTTCTATAATAATTATTCAGTAGCCATCACAACTGTTATCACACTGTATCATTATTCACTGCTTATTTATTTAGCGTAAGACTATTGTGTTGTATTCACGCGTGATAGTCCTCTTTCATTTTCGATGGTGTATTATTATTTTCTCAGTGGTATTATTTGGATAAAATTACGTTTGTAAACTATTTAGATTCTAATCGCCAATGCCATTAGATTTAAATTTTAAAAAGTGTACGACAGGTGGTAGCTTATCGTGTTCATTTGTTGGTGTCGAACGATCAACATGCCTTTGACAATCGTGGACAGGTTGCCCTTGCCGAACCTCAAGGTTTACTCAGCAGGAAGTGTTTTACTGCTGTCGGTTGCTGTTTACTACGCTGTGAACATTACAAGTGATCCAAACTGGAGAGCAAATGCAACTCTGCAGCGGCAAGAAGTGCCGGCAGAGGCAATGGACATGGAGGACGCCGGCGCTACAAAACCGTTAAACGCGACCAGGAACCTCACAGAACAGCTCGTTGAAGTGATGACCTTCATGATGCAGGAGCCACTTTGTATGTGGGTGAGTAAGATTTGTATGACAGATATCTTTGTTTACAAACATTATGCTAAAATTAGTGTTGGCAAAAACTAGAGGGATATATTTGCAGCTGCCAATTATTTTATAAATTTCTTGGCAAGTACACAAAATAAATTGTATGACAATCAGTGATTAAGATTTTTTGTTATTAAATTGTCTCTATTAAAAGATTATTATATTATATTATATCTAGATAATGTATAAAATAAAACTTTTATAATGATAAATGTTGTATAAAACAAACTGTTATTGCATAGAAATGAGTATTGTTTATAGTGGATAAATAGCCTATCTTCAGTGAGGATCACAATTATCAATATTAAAAATATATTTAATGAACAGAAAAATTAGTTCTAACTTTATGTCTAACAACTTATGAACAAAAACTGAATATTTATATTTTGATATCTACCTATTTATTGCTGCCTGTGAACTCTGCATCTTTTAATACTATTTATTTTATATTTATGATGACTACATAAGCATGTACAAGGTAATAATTATTGGAAAAGAACTTATTTTTCAAAATGTAATAAACTATTAACACTTCACAATTGTTATTTTTTACTTCAGATTTACTCTTTTTATGTTTTCTGTCATTTTGTTGTAAATAAAAAAAAAAACTATGAAATAATTATCATACTGCTTTATTTGAGAATTTATTTACACTTTCTAAACCAAATGATGGCTTATTGGCGCGTTTGGTAGAACACCTACCTTGCACACTGATGGGTTGCGGGTTCGAAGTCTGGTATCTGGTACTTCGGGCATAAAGCAGGTATGAGTTATTCCCAGTATTTCTGGTTGAAATTCTGATAAACCTCACAAATACGGTGTCTATGGATTTCCAAATGTTTGAAGTAAAAATTAGGTCAACAGCAAATTATTGACTGATCTTCTGTGACTAAAGTATCACCTACCATCAAGTGAACCTCATTCTAGTCTGTTGATATCTAAAATAAAAAAATAACAATTTATTTTCCTTTTAAACAGTTTATGCAAATTCTGTAAATAAAATGTACATTATACAAAGAAAGTTTTTAATTACAGTTAGCTGTATGAAGGTTGATTAGGGTATCTAGAAATTTCCTCATACTGTTTGAGAAGAATAAAAGACTTTGATGTACATGTTAAAGATTTTCGCAGGTTATGAAAAAAAATTGTCTTTTATTATTGCTCAACTTATTTTTTAATATGTTTTAATCTGGTAAAAGTTATTTTATTTAAAAGTATTCATATCGTCAAAATGTTAGTTGTATGAGAAAATACTTATTTAAAATAAGTAATTAATTTATTACATAAACGGCCTGAAAGTAGGACACTTCATGAAACTTCAACAATACTTTTGCAGTAGGAATTTTCTAATGAGTTCTGTTGTTAGTGACTATGTAACAGAGATGAGTGTTGATTTGTATGTTCTATGTTATTGCAATGAAATGGTCATATAAGTTTAAAATGTGTTTTAGTAATAACCATTGTCTAAGTAGACCTCAGTGTAAATACACGACATACATATTTATCCACTAAAATTTAAACATATATTTATGTAATTGCTACACACGTTATTTAAACGAAATGAACAGTGTAATAAATCTTACAAATATTATAAATGCGAAAGTTTGTGAGGATGGATGGATGGATGGATGGATGTTTGTTACTCTTTCACGCAAAAACTACTGAACGGATTTTGATGAAACTTACAGTAATATAGCTTATATATCAGAATAACACATAGGCTATAATTTATAAGCAGTTTTTGAATATTGGCCATAATATTACGATAAGTATCAAGTAACTCGGAAAAATTCCTGCCTTCTGAGAGCTATCTTGGCGTGCGCTGCCTAAACCGTTGGAGTTACAAGAATAAAATGTATGGTGGGATTGTTTGTAGTTGTAGTCTATGACACTACCTTTTATGTGGAAGCCAATATACCCTAAACTATGAGCCATAAATACATTCAAATTTGATTTATTTTTTCAATTGCACTTTTTAGAGTATTTAGCTAATTCTTATCAAAACATTTTTCGCTTTCAGTATTTAATATAGATGAACTTTGTCTTTTACACTAAGTAATTTGGATTAATAGTTTAAAAAATATCACGATAACATTAACTTGAGTGGTGCGCGGAGATTGATGAAAAAACAGCTCGGTTATAAAATAAGCTACCCTTAGTACTAATGCTACGCAGACGAAGTCGCGGGCAGAAGCTAGTGCTTTGATAAATTAACTTTTCCAAAAGGTAGGTGATTTCAAATCTTGTGTGTTAACAATAAAAAATAAAACACATAAAGTTGGGTGTGGTAAACAATTGACCCCAAGGAATAGTACCGGAATAATACCCCAATAAGCAGATACGCGGATGACTGCTGAGGGGTGAGCACGAACGACTATGGAGAAAGTATTCGTATCGTCCATCTGTCAGTTGTATAAGAAATCATTTCAAATTCCATACAAATGACAGTTCGACGATACGAATACTTTTTCGATAGTTGTTCGTGCTCACCCCTCTGTTACTTACTGCCATGAGATAGTTTTTTTGTTGGTCAAAGTCACAGAACAGAAGATTTTTCCCTGTTCTGTGGTCAAAGTCAAAAGTGAAGTTATCAAAAACAATGTTAAATGCAAGGACTTTATATCAAGGACTTTATATATATAACAGGACTGAGTACTCGCAGCCTGATAACGAGCCGAGCAGGACGTTTAGTACGGAGGAGGTGTGTCACTTTCTAATAGGGTGACCACAATATTTTTGTTACGTGGGGCTTGTAATTATTATAATATTTGTAATCACAAATCGGGAACAAACCTACAGAAACCAAGATTTCAATAACATTTTGTATGCTAATAAAGGCTACTATATCACATTTATTTTATTTTTTTGGATGTGTTCACTCTATAATAACCCCATAAAAATGCCTAAAATATAATATAAACATATCCATTATAATTATTATTAATAACAAAGCTTGGTATGAAAAATAATATATTCTCCTGTAAGTCTACCATCACTAGAATCATTTCACAATTTTAAAAAAGTCTACTTTTTTCATATTTTGTTAAATATTTCTACAACAACTTGGTTTTAGTCCAAAATAAGTATACATATTATAAACTCCTCAAAACGACCATTGGGGGCAGATTGCCTGTGCTTAACCGGCTAGCCACTAGACCCTTAATTTTAAGTATGGATGATATAACAAATTCAAATAAAAGAAACTGTATTCATTGAATTTATTTTCTTCTTAAGTAATTAGATTTAGATTTCGATAGAATATTCTTAAATTGAAATATGAATTACTTAATGCCTTCACTAACTGCAACTTATGGGTTCCTCATTACATTGAACAGGATGTGGAGGGCAAAATAATTTAAGTTTTGTAAAAATAAATGCTTTAGTATCATCAAAATCTTATTTTTGATAGTATTTCTGAATCAGGAATACATTGTTCGACGGGTTGTAACGGGGCCTTACTCAGTACTCTTATCTGCTTATTTTGTGCCTGCAACAAAATAATAATATAACTTCATGAATTTTATACATTTGCTCAAAAAGTAGACTTTTCTGTGTTTTGCGTGCAGAAAGTTATATTAATATATGTAAGTAGGTAAGTGTCCATCAACTAATAATGGGCTTACCGTAAAAACTTACGGTATTGCGGCTTTCAATAACTGTTGGGAATTAGCTGTACTAAAGTGAAGGCTACATACAACGGAGCTTTAAGTAATCTTTTATGACATCAGAACAACATTTAGCCATATTTTTTCTGGTTTTCATTCTTCGGAAAACTGTCATAGAAATAAAAATAATAATACGTCATGGCATATGATAACACCAGGGATAGCGTACCCTTTTTTCAAGTTGGTTAAACAAATTAAATGAATGGCTTTGCACCTTATTTTTTTTATTTGGTTTACATAACTAATAACAATACACGCTGATGATAGCAAACTGATGAACTAATCCCGAAATCCCGCATGATATGGTTACCCTATTTGTTATAAATCTAAAATTACCTTTTTTCGGCTTACCTGTAAAATATTATGCTGCAAACATCATAGGATTCACTTTTACAAAATTGTACACAACACTTTTTCAATTGTACACAACCATTTCTTCGAAGAAACCTTACTAAATTACGAAAAATAAATAAAAACAACTATTATGACATTACATCGCATAAATGCAATGACATGCCATGACACATCAGTCATCAAATGATTGATTGACATTGATTAATTTCTATCGCTTGACATGTGTTAGAAAGAGCTAAACAGCCTCCGTACTAGATATCTCGCTCGGCTCGTTTTGCCTCTGTCAATGTTGGAAGCCAAAATTGAGTCTTAATAACTATACCTTAAGATGTGTTTTTGTAATTTTAAATTTTGGCAGTGCTCAGTCCTGTTATATATATAAAGTCCTTGCTTTATATATATAACAGGACTGAGTACTCGCAGCCTGATAACGAGCCGAGCAGGACGTTTAGTACGGAGGAGGTGTGTCACTTTCTAATAGGGTGACCACAATATTTTTAATATTGTCTTTTATTAACGCGAGTATCACACACAATATTTTATTATTATATATTTAGCACAATATTTTTGTTACGTGGGGCTTGTAATTATTATAATATTTGTAATCACAAATCGGGAACAAACCTACAGAAACCAAGATTTCAATAACATTTTGTATGCTAATAAAGGCTACTATATCACGTTTATTTTATTTTTTTGGAGGTGTTCACTCTTTAATAACCCCATAAAAATGCCTAAAATATAATATAAACATATCCATTATAATTATTATTAATAACAAAGCTTGGTATGAAAAATAATATATTCTCCTGTAAGTCTACCATCACTAGAATCATTTCACAATTTTAAAAAAGTCTACTTTTTTCATATTTTGTTAAATATTTCTACAACAACTTGGTTTTAGTCCAAAATAAGTATACAATATATAAACTCCTCAAAACGACGGTATAGTCATGAATAGACTTTTCCATTGGGGGCAGATTGCCTGTGCTTAACCGGCTAGCCACTAGACCCTTAATTTTAAGTATGGATGATATAACAAATTCAAATAAAAGAAACTGTATTCATTGAATTTTTTTTTTCTTAAGTAATTAGATTTTGATTTTGATAGAATATTCTTAAATTGAAATATGAATTACTTAATGCTTTCACTAACTGCAACTTATGGGTTCCTCATTACATTGAACAGGATGTGGAGGGCAAAATAATTTAAGTTTTGTAAAAATAAATGCTTTAGTATCATCAAAATCTTATTTTTGATAATATTTCTGAATCAGGAATACATTTTTCGACGGGTTGTAACGGGGCCTTACTCAGTACTCTTATCTGCTTATTTTGTGCCTGCAACAAAATAATAATATAACTTCATGAATTTTATACATTTGCTCAAAAAGTAGACTTTTCTGTGTTTTGCGTGCAGAAAGTTATATTAATATATGTAAGTAGGTAAGTGTCCATCAGCTAATAATGGGCTTACCGTAAAAACAGACGGTATTGCGGCTTTCAATAACTGTTGGGAATTAGCTGTACTAAAGTGAAGGCTACATACAACGGAGCTTTAAGTAATCTTTTATGACATCAGAACAACATTTAGCCATATTTTTTCTGGTTTTCATTCTTCGGAAAACTGTCAAAGAAATAAAAATAATAATACGTCATGGCATATGATAACACCAGGGATAACGGACCCTTTTTTCAAGTTGGTTAAACAAATTAAATGAATGGCTTTGCACCTTATTTTTTTTATTTGGTTTACATAACTAATAACAATATTACACGCTGATGATAGCAATCGTAGGTATAACAAACGGATCATAAGACACTCCGACCAACTAATCCCGAAATCCCGCATGATATGGTTACCCTATTTGTTATAAATCTAAAATTACCTTTTTTCGGCTTACCTGTAAAATATTATGCTGCAAACATCATAGGATTCACTTTTACAAAATTGTACACAACACTTTTTCAATTGTACACAACCATTTCTTCGAAGAAACCTTACTAAATTACGAAAAATAAATAAAAACAACTATTATGACATTACATCGCATAAATGCAATGACATGCCATGACACATCAGTCATCAAATGATTGATTGACATTGATTAATTTCTATCGCATGACATGTGTTAGAAAGAGCTAAACAGCCTCCGTACTAGATATCTCGCTCGGCTCGTTTTGCCTCTGTCAATGTTGGAAGCCAAAATTGAGTCTTAATACCTATACCTTAAGATGTGTTTTTGTAATTTTAAATTTTGGCAGTGCTCAGTCCTGTTATATATATAAAGTCCTTGGTTAAATGATAGATTATACAGCTTTTCTTTTATTGGTATTAGCTGGAGTTTCACGTCGTAAGGCTAAAGCTACGCTAAGCTTATATTCAAGTCTGAGCGAGTTTTTATATTTCATGTCGGATATCGACAGACGAGCGTGAGTCTATCACTTGCACAACATTGTATATTATACAGGACAATCAGACAGTTTTGATAGTAATCTCACTGGTTTTAATGGAGAAAGCGAACAGAACTTTTACGCCAGATACTAGTACCGCTAATTATTCAAAAGAATATTTGCAAGAGTAAGCTCATTGACCTTTCAAATGTTCTCGTTAGATCTGAGTGAAAGTGGCCGAGACCGCAGCCCGTCTTGCAGGCTGTAGGCTCAACACCACACTTTGCAAGAAAAATATGCATTGATTCCTTTATCTATAAAACAATCCCCGGATAAAGAGTTTTGCGTATTTACAATATTTACTTTATAAACACATAGGTATACATATAATAATAATAGCATCTCATTTACTACACGTCCTATTAATTTTATTAATAATATTCACGATTTAATTATTTCAATTTTAAATCCGTTCTCGTTAACATTGAAATTGTTTACAATATATTTAATGCAGCTATTACATTGCCATGATCTCTCGTTTTTTGACAACCTCGAATTCAGCCGGCAGCGGCAAGGTCTCTCGTATCGCTCGGTTTACGTTTAACCTTAGTCTCGGCTCGTTAACATACTTAGTTACATGTGGATCGCTGCGCTTCCACTTGAAGTAGATCCTCGTATTCTAACCCCATTTTTAGTTTTCCTAAACTATGTGCCGGTCATTCCACGGCTCCCGCTCACCCGAGCTAGAGCATCTATATTATTCTAATGAAACAATAAAAATACGTATTGAATTGTACCTGTTTACCTTTAAAATTGTCTATTGGGTGTCAGATTCTAAATAAAATACATATTTAGCTCCAAAGAGAAATTACTTATAGCTGTTATGTAAGATTAAGACGAACGAAAAGAATGCGACGTAACGTAGAGATTGTTTAGTGTTATCGAGGAAAATACAAATCCTTAAGCGGTGTAAGGGAAAGTGGTGATGTAGCCGTGTGTACTGATTACGCAATGTGCGGTAAACATTATCGAGATGCGGCTCCGGGACCGCACTCTCTGCAGTCTGCATCACTATTGATTGATTACAGGATACAGTTCGATGCGAGCTTTCTTTTATATTATATATTCGTATATAATTTTAGTACAATCATTTTGAACTATACACTGAGAGATAATGGTAGAATTCATTGGTAATTCTTATCATAGGGAGGCGCATGATCAGACAAAATTACATATAACAATTTAATGTTGTGTATGGTTAAATAAAGTAATATGGTCTTAGTCTTTTACAATTAGAGCAATAGATCGATCTTTGAGAGCAGCATGGACTTTCGATTACTTATATCTATATTTATTTTGTTTGTTACGATTTCACTCAAAAACTATTCGATCGATTTTAAAAAATCTCTCACCAATAGAAAGCTACATTTTTTGTTTGTATAGTACATAAAACGAAAGAAAATATATATATATGTACCATTGCTACAAAATATATTTAGGACTGGGTTTTTTTTGTGCTGATTGTGTACTTTGTTGAGATAATATATACATTATACATATTAACGGTGTTTAGGATTTTTTATTGAATCTGGAGTAGTTTGTGCCAAATGTAATTATTGTCGCCTGCACGCTCTCAATCACAAGTAAGCGCTCAGCCGACGGCCAACCTCACCGATCGTGAGTCACGTGTTGTTGTCTTTATGTTTCTCAGCTATGTTCTGCTGCGGCCGCGAAGGGTATTCCGGACATATCATTAATAAAATGACGTGTGTAATATCCATTTACGTTCGGTTTTCCTCTAGGTTACTTACGTAATATAAACATCTCATGGAGTAACGGAGAATCGAATTTAATGTAGGAAATGGCTAGTAATGGCATGCGACTGCGCCGAAACGTTTGGAAAGTTAAGAATTCCGCGGTAAGAACCCCGTTAATAAAGAATATTTAAATATTATAATATATTTATTCACTTTCTTATAAGAAATTAAGTCAAACCAAATTGCCGCTTCTAAACCTTCTACAAAATTTAATTGGTTTGTTGTAAATTATAACTTTAGTTAGTCACCCCTATTAGGTATATTCACTGCACAATGAAATAAGTAACTTTGTGTACTTTAGTTTAAAAAATAACTACTAGCTGGTGCCAGCGACTTAGTTACCTATATTTTCTTCCTGACATCCGATTTCGACGAAACCCTTGTTCAATCGTCCCCTGCATTTCTGGTAAAACAATTAAATGAACAGAAATGTTTATTCTACTGTTTTAATATATGTACATACATATATCATACCATAATATTTTGTGTAGATTGGCTTGTGCTATTTGTTATTTGATTTAACCGATACGCGATACAATGGTTTTTGTTTAGATCACGATACAAACTGGTAGGCTCGGTGACGGGTGAATTCGCCACTCGCCAGGCCGCTGGGCCGGCCTTCAGATTAAATTCAAATTTAACTTTTAGTTCTTAGAAACTAATTTCAATGTTCTAAGTATTGTTGGTTTGTGGTATTATATATTTGACGGGCTCGTTGGCGCGTTCGGTAGAACACCTGCCGTGCGCATCGATGAGTCGTGGAATTGAATCCCACCGGGACGACATGTTTATAATTTTCTGTGACCATGTTTTCCCCACGTCTGGTAACTTCGGGCATTGATCGGGTGGGAGGAATATAGAAATTCCGACCGGGAAACGAACCACCGTTCATAGGTCGAAAAACCGTGAAGCGCATATTGCGCGTTTCGGTTTCAGTCTATGGATTTCCGAATGTTCGAAGTAAAAACTAGGTCGATAGCGCATCATTGACTGATGTTCTGTGGCTGAGGTATCACCTACCATCAGGTGAATCTCATGTTTGTCTAAATAAAACTTATTATATGTACATATTTATTGAAACCTCAGCAAAAATAAATCTATTCGAAATGGCCACCCTTGATACAACCCTTTAATCTATCAGGCCACAGATCTATGCATTTAAGTACGCACTTATTTCATAAGAAATTTAGCCGCTGCTTTCTCCAGAGATTTCGAGCAGGCCATGTCTTCTAAAACTGATCATAAATTGAGAGGTCCAAGGGGTTCAAGTCTTCGCTAAACGAGGGTCAGTGTTCAGCTCTTATTAAGTCCGCAACTTTGGTAGTTCCGTGCTTTATAAGAGCCGATGAAGGCTTGGGTAGTGCGTGTCTGTATGTATCCAAGGACACTAGCAATTGATATTGTTTCTATAGCCAGGGCCACATGTGCAAGAAAAGAGAATCAAGTGATATATGTATATATAGTATATTATGTAATTTATTTGTATATATATATGGCGGACGACAGCTGATGTACATCGTCGCTAATTTTTTATACGTCTCCCCGAGTAAACCGCTAGAGTTATTTTAAAATATAGCCTCTGTTGATCAGGGAAGGTTTCTATTCAAAAATTTGATAAGATCCTGAGATTATTCTCTACAGACTGCCTCTTCTATATCATTGAAAATGTATATGAGATAATTAATCTGTTAACTTCTCTGATGGAATCTTATTTTTCCACGCTGTTTTTCCAAAGATAATCAATGTCATAAAGTCAGTGCTCTGTCTATCATAATAATATTGCAATTGTTAGGTCATTAACACAGTGTTAAATGGTAATAAATAAAATATTATTAGCCTGTCTCCGGCGTGTGTTGTTGACGCGGGAGCGGTGCTGTAAGCGGGACTCCCTCGATGAGCTAAGACCTGTAGCTATCATATTCAATTCCTTGAATCATTGAATGTTTAAACAATTCCAATAAATTTACATCCATATCTAGATAATTAATTTATTTTCCAAAATTATTTATTCATAATAATAATATAATCTGGGGGCACGGCAGTGCCCCCGCCAAGTCGAGCAAAAAGCGGCACGGCCCTACTATCCTTTTCTCGAAGTAGTTCGGGCCATTTTCGACTCCCTATAACTTCGTTGTGGATAAAACTAGAAGCTTGAATTTTCAGTAACCAAGCAGGCATTGTATAAACTCGGTATATTTAATAATTTCAATAAACCAGTAGTTTAAGAATTATAACTAGTCAAAAATTGTTAATTTGTCACTCACTCACTCACTCACTCATTCACTCACTCATTCACTCACTCACTCACTCACTCACTCACTGACTGACCGATCATCAAAACTCTAAGGCACTTCTAGCAGACATAGAAACTTCAAATTTAGAATACAATTAGTGTATAAATCAAGGAAAAACTAAAATATTTTGACATTTCGGTCCAGATTTCTAGATATACAAACTTTAAAGTATTTCTGTATGTAACGAATAACTTTAAAACTACTAGACCGATTTAAAAAATTCTTTTACCATTCGAAAGCTACATCTTCACTGAGAAATATAGGCTATATTTATTACTAGAAAAAAATAGAGATCCTTAGAAATCCCTACTAAAAACAAACCAAGGTGTACAAAAATTTGCCATAAAATGTCTTTCATCGCATGTGCTGCGGAAAGTATTGATGATAGAACAAAAAAGTTCCACAATATTTTACTGCCGTCGTAATAAAGAACGCAGTATTCGACAAAATATGAATTTTCCTTTTTTTTAAATTTAAAAATAAGTTGGAATTGTACATACACATTATTTTAACTAAATTTAAATACAATTTCTTAAAAAATACAATAAATAAAAATACAGTTGAAGTTAATAGTCTTTTAAGTCCTTTTATCGTGCTTTACCAGAAACCGCCATTTTGCAAGTACTGCGTTTACCCGTACGACGGCAGTATAGAACATATCAAAATCTACAAAAAAAATCGTAACTACGTTTTACATTAAAAAGTTGATAAAAATGCCAATCAAAGTCAGGCTATGTTATCCATAGCTTTGTATTAATTCTTGTCCAAATAAACTAAGAACCTGACATCTTATCATATAAATATCAATATTAAAAATCTTTGTTGTTTAAAATAAAAAGATTGACTTGGCAATCGCACTAAACAATCTAATTTAATATAACATATATTACATGTGAGATACATTATGTTTTTAATAAAATAAAAAAAGATACATTGTGATTTCATGCGATAGCCGAGTCAATCTATTTATTTTAAACATCAAATATTTTTAATATTGGTATTGATATGATCACTATAAGATGTTGTCAGGTTAGCTAATTACGTAATAACTTAAAACAGAAGGATCCTTCAGTAGAGACTGAATAAATTGACCGACTTGGTATTATATGGATCTCACAACTTTTTACGATAGAAGAACTGAGTTGCAAGACTTGGCTTTTTTTACAATTTATGTTTTTGATGGCATACATTATACATACTAGCTGACCCGGCAAACGTTGATTTGCCATGTAAATAATTTCTAAAAAGCAGGGGTTGGTGATAAAAAAGTAAAAATTTAGGGTTGTATGTATTTTTAATGCCACATTATAAAAAAATAAAAACAAAAAATTTCGTCCAAAAAAAAAAAAAAATTAAGGGTGAACAACCCTTATCACTTAGGGGTATGAAAAATATATAGTAGCCGATTCTCAGACCTACTGAATACGCATATAAAATTTGGTAAAAATCGGTAAAGCCGTTTCGGAGGAGTACCTACGGTAACTAACATTGTGACATGGAAATTTTTATATATTAGAAGAAGTTAATAAAATAGAAGAATAGGTAATTATGATAAAAGAAGGGTAGCAGAATGCATAATAATTTTTTTTATATTCTTGTAATAAAAATAACCGCTCTACGTAAGTCGTAACTAGCTCAGTGCATAAATGTAGTGCATGCTGAATGTTGTTCCCAGAGCGTGATCAACATGGCGTACTGCGCGCTGGCGGCGGCGGGCTGGGCGGTGCAGCGCGCGGTGTTCGGGCGGCTGCGGGTGGCGGAGGCGCAGCGCGTCAAGGACAAGTTCTGGAACTACCTGTTCTACAAGTTCATCTTCGTGTTCGGCGTGCTCAACGTGCAGTACATGGACGAGGTGCTGCTCTGGTGCGGCTGGTTCACGCTCGTCGGCGCGCTGTTGCTGCTCACGCAGCTGAGCAAGGACCGATTTGAATACGTGAGTTTAATAATTGGCTACATACTACGCGTTCCTAGAGAACTGAGCGCCCGCGCCAATCTCTAGTCTTTATTTAAAGCTGCAGGAGCTTTGTTGAGGATGAGCTGTAGTTCTTTTTTTCACAACTGTCGAGCTAGTTTTATATCTATTTCTAGTCTACTGCGTGTTCGCAACGAAGACTTGGAAATACGTTTCAGTCGGCGCCGATATTAGAATAATGTCGAAGTGTTGGCGCTTGTTCGTGAAGTTATAAACTTAGCACGTACCAAATATTGAGCTCTAAGTAAACAGTTAAACTTACGTCGTGATTATTGATTTTAAAGAGGTTGCGAGTGCTAAAGCACTTGATGCAATTTGGTGGGTTCACGTCGGTACATTGTAAATTACAATTAGCCAGCCATCTTATCAGTTGCTCTAATCAGCGGCACTCAGACGAGCGAATAATCGGGACGATAAGATATAACAATACTGCGACGCCGAACGGAACTTGGTTTTGATATTCTAGATTTCAAATTTTCTGTAACCCCGGTCTCTGATCTACTGTTACTAGAAATACAACAACTTGACAATGTACTCGTAATAGTGACCGTCTCGTTGTTGTGTCTGTCTAGAAATACTATTAGTTAATATGTAGTAATTTATTTCCTTTTTTTTTATTTAATTTTAGAAATATTTAAAAACACGAATACCATTATCGTCTTTGCACGAAATATTAATTATTTGTGTATAGTTCTAATCGACTTTAATAAAGTAGGTTTTTTTCATACAAACAAAAAACCATCATACACACGCCTGGAATCTTCGGGTGCTGTGTTGTCATAAATAAAACTGTACGATAATTCAATAACTGATAAATTATTATCAAAATAGGTAAACAAAAAGAAATATATTATAAAAACAAAAATGCCAAATATAAACAAACGTGCCAGAGAGCCCAAATGAAAATTACATTATCTATTTTATATAGGTTACAGATATTGGGTACCTATCTCGAATCTGGCCTGCAATGATTGTTTAAATAAAATACTGTATACCGGATTAAAACGCGATTTATTATTTAAATTATTTATCCCGACGTTTCGGATGCTTTTCAGCAACCGTGGTCGCGGGAGACTGGTTGCTGAAAAGCATCCGAAACGTCGGGATAAATAATTTAAATAATAAATCGCGTTTTAATCCGGTATACAGTATTTTATTTAAATGTGTGATACTCGCGTTAATAAAAGACAATATTATCTGCAATGATTGTTCCAGACACCAGTGTACACTAAAAAACGTCGCTTTGAAATGCGTGACCGAAGACACGTAATATTAAGTTTCTACGTCAAAAATAAAAACACAAGCGGTTGTTTTCCTATATTTAACCTTCTTCGTCCAATACTTGTTCTATCAATTTAGTCCTAAACAAATTTGTGAAACAAATTGTGTTTGTTAATTATCAAGGATTTTTATATAACGGAAAATCGCTTCCGCTAATAAATTAAAATTCAAATATTTAAATGTCCGTAATTGATATTTAAACAAAGCAATATATTGTAAAAAATATATTGCTTTGTATAAAACTGGTTATTTTGTATATTCTATAGACGAATGTTAATGAATATCTCGTCTCCCGCTAAGAATGTCAGTGCTCGATTCGAAGCAGTCCCGATCCGACGAAAATATCCAGATTTGGTTAGAATATTACGTCCACATTCAGGATTTTTTTACACTTTTCGGCTGATTCACGACTCTGGTAAATGAATTGTTTCCCCAGTGGTATACTAACCATCGGTAACTTTACGAACGAATCAAAGTGGAAAAACGAGAATGTTATTTTAAATGCATATTATTAAAATGATTTAATCGCAAGCAGCGAGGTGATCCCGACTCGCGCGCCGGCCGCAGCTCAGTTCACGTAGACTGGTTTGACGGGTTTGCGAGCCCGCACGCTCACTGCAGACACCGCCCGCCCCTATACAAATACCTGAGTATCTAATTGCACCAAACGAACGCACCAGCTGTTATTAGTTTGCCCGCTTCTGTTCTAAAAATTTCAATCTGAAAAATGAAACCCGTGATCGTCCGAAAACTGGTTTAAAATGACGAATTAAAGGCGATTGTGAAAGCTGAATTAGCAGTAGGTTTCGACGTTATCATCAAAAACATAAAGCAAATGTCAAATTGCTATAAAAGCTTGACAAACGGGTGCCCACGAACTCATTGATCGCCAATGCGAAGTCCGCGTCGAGACGAGCCTTGCACTGGCACTGCTCAACAGGCACACAAACGAAGGAATTTGGGACGAACTGTTATCTGTGCCGAAAAATGTTTTCAAAATCGCAAGCGCTCAGCAAATTGGTTGGATCCTGGTTCAGTACCTAAACAATGTCCTGAATGAAAAATGACCCCTAGTAAAGTGATGGTCACAGTTTGGTGGTCCAGCGCCGGTGTGATTCATAACAACTTCTTACCAAACGGGACGTGCATTACTGTCCATGTATACTGTGAAGAACTGAACGTAGTGACGGGGAAGCTTGCACGACTCCAACCAGCTTTGGTCAATCGTTCGCCCCCCTGCTCCTGCATAACAATGCGCGTACTCCATACTGCACAGCAGACGGTCTGCAACCTACAAGTGCTGGAGTTGGAAGCTCTACCTCATCCGCCGCACCAGTAGGTCTATTACGAAAATCGAACGCAACGAACGGAACGAAACGAAAGAAGAGACAACTTCGTATTTTAACTTATTAAGAAAATATTTTTAATTTTATTTAATGTTAAACGAATGACATAATGTCTTATTGCGAAAGACGTGTCGCTCATCGGATTCATAATAGAAATCCGTCATCTGAAACTTCGTATTTTGTTTTGGTAATAGGCCTCCACCTTGCGCCCACAAACTCCGACTTTTTCCAGAATTTAGATAACTTCATAGCGGGAAAAAATTCAATACTCGAGAGGCAGGCCAAAACATCTTTGAAGAGTTTGTTGCCTTTCGGCCAGCTGATATCTTTAAGAAAGGCATCAATAAACTGCCACTCCTTTGGCAAAGATTGCATGGGTAATTGGTTTGATTTCTAAATTTGATTGTAGCGAAAAGATCGCCTTTTGTACCTTCAATATTGGTATATTACTATATGTTATATATTTATATACACATATTCTTGGTGCAAAAAAATATGTGAATTATTAATACATAAATGAGTTTCCTCGGTACTCCCTTTGGTAAATACAAAAATGATATAAGTAGTAAGTTACAAAAATAAGAATGTAGCGTAGAATTATTAGAATCCCGCGATCCGTTCCGACTTCCGTCAGCCAAGCTGTCTCATCGCGATGACGTCCGCCGCGGCCGGCCGCGCGGCCCGGGCGAGGTTGTTTGCTTCAATACGACATCGCTCAACTATTCGTTTGATTTGTATTGTTTTGTTTAATAATATAATGTGCCAGTAAATATTTTAATACCTTTGTTTGTCAGAGACTCATTAAAATATTTATAAGAGGTCAACGGAGCAGATTGGATTCATTGATTTATTTACAAAAATAAAAATAAAATCAGTTCGTTGTTCCAGAATCACCTTTAGTCATACAAACAAACTTCACTATCTCTGTGTGTACAAGACGCGACGACTACTTTCTCCCAGAACTTCACAAATTAATTTTCATTTGTTTATATAACATTGGAGATATCGAATATAGTCAAGAATTTAGTCATCATTTTCGTTGTAGTTATATAATAGGTTAGATAATCTTTTTGTTTAATTTAAATAAACTGTAAGCGAAGCTTACGCTGAGTGCTCTCCCGTCTACGTGGTTGTGGATATAAGTTGTTAGTTAATAAACTATGTGGAATAAATGTTTGAGTTTGAATACATACATAGGTATACATGACGCTTCTTTCCATTGGGTTAGGCAGATATCACGGAATTCCATATTATGCTCCGATACTTACATACCATTTTCGTTTCTTCTACTTTCATCAAAGCTTTCATACACACTCGTCGGTTACGAGTACTTTTATCCTGGCCCTTTTGAAGAACATCCCCGATCTGATCGAGGTAGGTTCGCCTAGGTGCTCGACCTCCCGACTCTACCACTCACACCAATTTCATCAATCTTTTTCGTGTCCCTACTTTCATCCATCCTTTCTACATGCCCAAACCATACCTCAACATACCTTAGAGTTGAATTATTCTAAACTTGAAAGTAGGCAACATTATCTAATCAAGAGTTATTTTTGTATATGCATTGTCGCAATCGCAAATAACAAAGTGACGTCGGTGTCGGTGCAGCTGTCGTCTATGGCGAGCGCGCCGCGGCGGGCGCTCGGGCGGCTGCTGGCGCTGCTGCTGGGCGTGCTGGCGGCCAGCGGGCTGCTGCTGGGCGCCGCCGTGCGCTGGGGCCTGCCCGCCGGCCGGGACACCTTCGCCTTCATGGCCGCTGAGGTAGCTCTCGTCCACTCGCTGCTCGAACTGAACTGAACTGAGTGTGTTAAGTAAGCGAGCAAACGGGCAGATGTGTTCTACACTGTTTCCAATACAACAAGATATAAAAAAAGATTTTTTCTATCGAGCATGACTTATTTTTTGCTGTTAAAAATTATTAATGAAAGTGACATCAACGCTCCTGGAGTACGCACTTCACTTGCTAGTAGTTCACTTCTATTCCTCTATACGCTTGCCCGACACCACAGTGCGCGCTGGCGAGCGTGTCGTGCGTGCACGTGCTGGCGCGCGTGGGGCTGCGCGCGCGCGACGCGGACCCGTCCGGCCCCGCCGCCTACTACACGCACCTCGTGTTCGACGTGAGTATCGGTTGCGGGTTTTTCCTACATCTATCATTCATCATTAAACAATATTAAAAGGCCGACAACGCATCTAAGACGTCCCAATCTCAATGTTCATGGTAGTGATTACTTATCATCAGGTATTCCACCTGCTCGGTGGTCCTACAAGGAATATCGAAATTCTGTTCGGGGAATAAACCGTGATACTCTATTTTAGTATATGGATTGCCGAATACTCAAAGTAAACAAAAACAAAACAGTTTAGACCGACAGCGCACCATTGCCTGTAGATGCGGGAATCACCTACCATCAATTTCACATAAAAACTTTTAATAGAAAACATTATTTTTTTAAAAACTATCACGATTTTCAATTGTATTATATACTAGCAACGCTTCCGGCTTCACACGGATGCAATGTAGATGTACTATACACAAAACATAGCCTATGTTACTCGCTAAAAATGTAGCTTTCTATTAGTGAAACAATTTTCAAAGGCCGCTTCGCTGCTGCTCGAGACGGCGCACGTGGGGCACATGGTGCTGCACAGCAACGCCGTGGTGTCGATGGCGTCCATGGTGCTGGTGCTGCAGCTGCGGCACCTGCTGCACGCGCTGCTGGCGCGCCTGCGCCGCCACCGCCTGTACGCCGCGCTCGCCGACCACATGAGCCGCAAGTACGTCCGATCACTGATATACAGTTTAAGTTACACTACCGCTTTTTTTCAAAGACCGAGATGGAGGTTCTGCACTCCCTTCTAAGATTTCCATGGTAAAACAAAAATATCCATACTTCTTCCAATTGTGCGCCCGATTCGCGACGGTCGAAAAAATACCCAAAAACGGCACGATCTAAAAAAATATAAAAAATCTTTCGATGGCGCAAATTGAAACCTCATTTGTCCTTTTTAAATTGCCGCTTTGAAAATTGCAATATCTTTTTTTTTAGCGGAGTTATGTAAGTTTGAGTGGAACAAGAAATTCGTTCTACTGTATCCAAACTGTTGAGCGGTAGTGTAAGTGGTGAGCAATGCAGTGTCAACCCACATGGATGCCATTCTGAGAAAATTGAGTTTGAAGTTTTAATTAGGTTTTATTAAATTTTCTTTAAAAAAATAACACAAGTAATAGATTTTTTGTAATTATTATTATTAGACTAAATATATATCGTTTTTCTTGGTAGCAATCAAAGCAATAGAATTTAGTGCATTATTGTTGAATATTCTAAACATTTTAGGATTTCGTGCCGTCTAGATTTTTCAATATTTTTGCTATTAAAATGATTTAAATGATATATATCGCTTTTGAAAAATGTCCTCCGGATCATAAGGAAGCGATTGGTAACACAATTTACATTTTATCATTTTGTGGGTTGACACTGTATACAGCGTATATTTGTTTATAACATACACACAATGTTTCTCTGATAACGAACGATATTCGGTTCGAATATATCGTAAGTATTACGCAGGTCGAAACACAAACACGCAAAAACTTGAGGTCGTGGCCTCTGGGAAAGTAACCGTTAAACACATTTATCAACGATTACACGACCTACTTTAGTGCGCCTTCGGGGTTGTGGAGGTCGCCCGCAACGGCCGTTACCGTTCCGCGACGTGTCCTCAAATAAAACTCCAACCCGAATCAACTCATATTCGAAGCTACTTTTTCCACAAACGGCTTAATATTAACACCGTTATAACCTCTTTAAACAATTAGAAACTCACAAGTAAACAGATTCGCGCTGCGATAACATTAGATTTAGGAAATGTGTGAGATTTGTTCATTAATTATCACTTTGCGTTCATAAATATATTTGCGTAAATAAAGATGAGTCGTGTGTCGAGAATTCGTTTTAGTACAGTTAAATCCGTTTAAATAAAATACTTTATAACGGGGTTGAAATACTTTCTAACGGATTAAAACGCGGTTTATTATTTATATTATTTATCCCGACGTTTCGGATGCTTTTCAGCAACCGTGGTCTGATTTGAAATATCACAAAGTTGCCATATTAACGCCATCTTTTCCTACGGAATTGATATATTTACCGTAATTTTCTATATTGTGGTAATACTGACTAACTGTGTCCTCTTGTTTTTTAGTATGTTTGATTTGGGGTTTTAGATTTTTGATAACTGGATCTCAGGAAAGTTCCAAACTTCTTCTCTGTTGAAGTTTCCGTTAATTAGATGTTAGTTGTTCTGAGTGATCTAACCATATGGTTTGATCAAAAACGAAAAACCATTTAATAAAATACGCTCCCTACACGTCGCTTATTTATTTTGTTATTTGTTGGAATATCTGGGATAATTTCAACCTGGGACGGTTTGAGAGGCACAGCTCTTTATAACTTAACTGCTGCGGAACCATCCAAAATAGACAACGCTGTTATGGTCTTTTACGTTGTCGGCATTTGAAAAACTAGCTTTTGGCTCTTGTCTATAAATATCTCCCTATGGACATATGTAGATAGATTAATATAAAAACACATTTTTGATGTCGTACATCAATTAATTGATTATTTTATAAACGATTCGAAAATACCGCCGTCGACGCCTGGTTCCTAGGACTCGCTAACAATATATAATAATTAATGTGTAATTATAAATTCTCATCGCATCGTTGTTATATGTTTAATAAAGCCTATTAAATACGTTCTCAGTCAAAGTCAGACTGAGCTGCGGTAACTTCAGTAGTACTAACTAGACGGTACGAATACAAAGTAAGTAATGCAGCGGTGTATCGCGTCCACTATTGCTGTCCACTCGTTAGCTCGCTAATCACTGCAATCACTTCACCCTTTATATAGTTGTGTTAAAGTCAGTAATTGACAAAGACAATAATCATAAGTCTTGTGTAGACAGACTCATAAGGCGTGTGACTCAACATGCCTCGGGTAAGTATCGGCAAGTGTCGCCGGGGGGCGCGCTTGTCGCGGGAGGAGTTTAGTATTATCGAATAACAGATAATGTGGGAATACAATAATTAAGGTTAATTATGATTCAGTTGTAATTAGTGTGATTAAATATCTATTAATATAATGTTATTGAGGGCAGCCGAGTTATGACGCGGTCGAATTAGGCTCTGTATTATGTTCCGCGAGCTGCTGAACTTTAAAAATAAATATTCACACATAATTTCATATATATAAGAAAATTGTACAAAATAATGGTAAAAACAGTGGCGTAACTAGCCTTTTCCCCAATGCAAAATGTCCCCTTTGCCTATTATGAAAACGTGGACTGTCGAGCGTCGGACGAACAGTTGGTTACACGGCAGGAGGCACCTGACAGCCGGGCTGTATAATAAGCGAATCAAAACTGAAATTGCAATGGTTTTTAATTTCAAGTTGTAGTTGTACAGTGTACACACAACACAATGACAATATAGGGCCTGTGGTAATATTAAAATTTAGGACATTACACTTTTGACTTCCGGTTTTTTTAACTTTTATGAGCTCTCCTCGAAAAAGTTATTTGAATTATAGGTATCGTATGTGGCCCATCGGGGCCCCCTTGGATCAGCGGGCCCCATTGGCATAGCTACACCACTAGGTAAAAATATACCAAATCATTTGCATAGTGATGCATTTCTTGAGCAATCGGTTGAGGCTCAGCTCTTGTGCTGCTGGGGTTCGGCCTGGGTCACTGAACTAATGTCAATAGAAGTGTGAAATAAAATGTCGACCGAAGGATATCACACATGTATGGAAACGTGTGTGCGCTTGCTCGCCGCAAAATGACCGTATGTAATACAGAGGTCGTCCGCCTCGGCTCTGTCCTTTATATAATGTCTGTCACAAAGCTAAATTAATTAATTATATAAAAACATTATTTCTTATATAAAATACTGTTAAAGTTAAAAAATATCACGAGTTTAATACCATATAATCTATGTACAGTCAAAAAGTGTTTGTATAGTTTGCAACTGCCTTCGTAGCTTCTCATCTGCGGACGAGGTATCGCTGATACTTTACAGTCTCATATTCAGCGGAACTATCTAGACTAAGGCCCGTATTCCAAGACTCTACTCAAGTTGTAATCTATTCTCAAGAACTGTCAATATGTCAAAATTCTATAGAGAAAAAATGGTTTGACAAGTCTCAAAACTAGATTCCAAACTGAAAGACGTCGTGGAATATGGGCCTAAATCATCCAGTCAGATCCCAAAAACACGTCCGCTATGGAGACAGTGACAGTAACACAAACGTTGGAACAGCGCAGAGGTCGCGGCCGCGGTTAGCGACTCACCGAAACTGAATTTAGTATTAATTAAACATTATGCAAATATATTTTCGGTCCCATCGTAAGGTCAACCGTTTATTCTTGTCCGTTGTCCATATATAGTAGATTGTTTACCAAGGAAGCAAGCCACTATTTTTAAGGCGAGAGTGTTTTTTGAATCCAGAGTGGAGCGAGAGATTCTAGAGTAGAATCCCGAACACAGCGAGGGATTCTTTAATAGAATCCTGAGCGCAACGAGGGATTCAAAGTAAGTCACTCGAGTTTAAAATAACACTACTCCCGAGGTGAACACTCCACTTTTTATCACCTCTGTAAGAAAATAAGTATGTGCAAGTTGTGAAGTAGAATTAGGTTTACTTATTGACATTAGATACAGTAAGGAACAATAAGAAACAGAAATAATTAGATGCTAATGTTTATATTTGAACAATGAAAGATCTTAAATCCGAATTTGAACAAACCATAACAAAAGAAATAATTGCTTTTCGCTCGTTTTTACTTTTACAAAATATTTTGTTTTATTGGTCCGCGCGAGGATTATTTTTTGCCAGCCAGGAACGTTTTCATACAATGTTCGTGATCGATCTCTTTGGTGATTGAAACATTTACTGACAATATCCACATTACAAATTCAAATCACTTTTACTCCGTAGGGATTAAAAAGCTATTTTGCTCCCTGTTTACCGTGAACCTACCAGCTCTTTTTGAATTGATGTGATCTATATATATATAAGCAACTTTTTTTTTCTTTGTTATCGATAAACTTGAAAACTACTGGCCCGATCGGCATGATACCATGACCATTCGACGCGGAATTAATTGTAGAAGGTTTTAGGGTTCATACGCACTATGCGGGTAGCCGCATAACGGCTAGCCGCGCGGCTGACCGCACGTTGCGGTTGCGAATGCGGCCAGCCGGATCGCGGGCAGCCGCATTCGCAACCGCAACGTGCGGTTGAAGAACCGTTGCGATTTGCGGTCATGTCGATCCATTTCAAAGATGGACGTGGAAGAAGTTGCAGCTATTTACTACATTTACACACGTTACGTAAAGAAGAAAAAACAAAGAAAGAAGTACTGGGTGCATCCTTATTTGCAAACACGAGATGAGAGCAAGCATTTTGCAATATTTTTAACACTCACTCAATGGCGGGCAGCCGCAGACTGAACCGCACAGTGCGTATAGCAACCGTTCGGCTGGCCGTCACTCGGGCCGCAGCCCTCCGAGCGACCGGAGCGGTCTGCGGGTAGCCGCATCGCAGTGCGCATAGAAATGAATATTACGTACATAATTGTGCTTGCGGTCAGCTGGACGGCTAGCCGCAAT
The DNA here is from genome assembly GCA_905404175.1 of Anthocharis cardamines. Lineage (NCBI taxonomy): Eukaryota > Metazoa > Arthropoda > Insecta > Lepidoptera > Pieridae > Anthocharis > Anthocharis cardamines. Next base: position 11,698,871 of record FR989965.1, on the reverse strand, counting down.
GCGGCTACCCGCATAGTGCGTATGAACCCTTAGGCTATTCATTTTTTGAATTCCATCAACCCTTTACCATTTTTTTCAAATTTATGTGGATAGTTCATATTCGTCTATCCTTTACAATTCACCCAGCAAAGCGGGCGGGCGGGGACGGCTAGTAAAAATATATTTTATTTTCTAAATTAAGTTATCGCTGTCTTACAGAGTCCGAAGAATTTCTTTTACGACTACATGACGTGCTCATTGGCGCGTTTGGTATCTATCTATACTAGGGAACACAATCCCGAGCATATTTTTCAATCACGCATCAAAAATCCCGTAATCCCGGGATCCCGGGGCTATCCCGGGATTAGACTTTGTGGTTTCTAATTGGGCGCAAATGAAAAAAAAAGAGTAATTTCTTAAAAAAAAAATAGTAGTAAGAAAATTAAATAGGCCAAACAATAAAAACTATACTTTTGTAAGAAATCAAAATGACAACACAAAAAATCTATTTAGAATTTTTAAAATACATAAAATAAAATCGTAGAAATATCAAAGCATCCAAAGTTCTGCTTCATAGTTTATATACAATAATATGATATTAGGTGATCGGGTGATTCCCCTGATGGCCCGTTGGGTAATGACCTAAAGAGTAGCATAATGAAGTATTCCGAGATGGGAATTCCCTTCTAAGTTCTACGACAAACACATTATTAGGGCTGTAGGTACCTGTGTAGTATGTACAATGTACATATATATATCGTACGGAGTATCTAAGGATTGTTTTTGTCGTTATGCAATAAATGCTATTAATACATATAATCTAGGCAAGGTTATTGAGAAAATCTAGGCAAGTAATGCAAAATAAACCTGTTTGTGGCAATCCCGGGATTAGCCTAGTACAATCCCGGGATTTACGGGACCAGAAAACGGCCGGGATCCCGGGATTCGGGATCCCGGGATTGTGATCCCTAATCTATACCTACTATCAAGTGAACCTCATGCTCGTCAGTTGCTATCTAACATAAAAAAATACTAAATAAAGACAAGAGATTTTTCCCCGGAGGGATAGTTAGTATAAGATATAGGGATAGTATCTTGAATAGGTTTAATAGGAAATTCCGCAATTTCTTAAGGATTGCGAGATCCATATGTCTACATGCGGGCATAAATAAGATAAGAGCTTATGGGGTTTATTGATGAGGCAGAGTAACGAAAACGATGTGATTTTTACGCAAGCGAAACCGTGGCCAAAATTAGTCTGATTATGAATCTGTGGCCTCGCTCTATAAAGGTTGTAGACGATACCGTGTCGACCGCTGCTGGTTCTGTCGGGCGACACGTACGCAAGTAATGTTGAAGCAGGAGCTATAGCGTTGTCGTGTCTCGTAATACAAATTGGCGAGTAAAAAGAGTGGCGGCGAGTTTATTGCCAGTTCTTCTCGTCCGTTCTACCCCTTGATTTGAGAACTGATAAAAAAAATAAAAAAAAAATATGTATTTTTTTATTGGCGTTCATAAGTGTACATTGCGTTACCTAAATGAATAAATGATTTTGAAATTTGAAAATGTCTGGCGTTCTGAGCGGCGAGTGTTGACTGTTCACGATGCGCTTCCAGCTACCCCATGGCGAGCCCCGAGGAGGTGGAGAAGAACCAGGACAACTGCGCCATCTGCTGGGAGCCCATGAAGGAGGCGCGCAAGCTGCCCTGCGCACATCTCTTCCACAAGTACGGCCATGTTCTGTACTATACACGCTCGCTTCCATTATATTGTTCACAAATAGATATTTATGAGAAAATATTTAGCTTTTTTTATATATTACTTTCATGTTGTTGTTACAGTTTAACATTCGTCTATAAATAGTTTTTCCGAAATAAAAGTAATCGGATGAAAAGCAGTATACCTAATAATACTCTTTCATGTAAAACGCCTTCACTTGGAGGGACGAGAGCCTCGGTGAGTGTCGTGAGGCGCGGGTTCAAGTCCCGCCGGGATGATATCGTTAATAATTTTCTAAACTTAAACTTATCCGTTGAACAAACTTTTAAAAATGCACTGAATGTCCCATTTGAAGGCTATCTTAGAGAGCTGATGTTTTTTTTTTTATTTTACAAATAGATTAATTGAGGAAGTAATAAAGTTTAGTATCATAAGTGTGTGTGTGTGTGTGTGGCGGTGCGCAGCTCGTGCCTGTGCCGCTGGGTGCAGCAGGACGCGTCGTGCCCGACGTGCCGGCGCGCGCTCTCCGCGCAGCCCGCGCCCCTCGCGCCCCTGGACCCGCGCGCGCCCCTGGACCCGCGCGCGCCCCTCGACCCGCGCGCGCCCCTCGACCCGCGCGCGCCCCTCGCGCACCTCGGCGCGGACAGCGTCGCCGCGAACCATTTCTTTCACTTTGACGGTAAGTGTACATCCTTATTAAGTCTAGATAAATCACCATAATGGATCGTACAAAAGATACGAACTCGTATGTGCTCTTCAGTTGGAAGAGCCGCAAGGAAGGAAGATTCGCTTGGACACTTTTAGTCGCCGAACTCTCCTCTGTCAAATATGGCGTTATTGTGTAATTAGACGCTCGCGGTAACGATCGGTGATACGTTGTCACTCCTCGAACACAGATGGCGCTAATAAAGTCTGACACCCACTACTAGGTAGTATTATTGAGCATTAAGTTATAATTTTTGACAACTCGCGACGTCATTATTAAACCTTAAATTATTTATTTCCAAAAACGCGTTACTTTTAGTAGTGGACTACTGCTTCAGGCCAACGCTAGGCCACATACCGCACAACAGAACAACTAGAGGAGCGGGCACTTGGGAGGAATGTCTCTGTCACCCACCATACTCCTTGCACCAACCGACTACCACTTTTTTCGGAATTTGGATAATTTTTTAATGATAATTTTTTTATGAGGCAGTCTAAAACGCCTTCAAAGACTTTATTGATTCTCGTTACAGCAATTTTTACAGCAAAGGAATCAATGGACTCCCTATAAAATGGCAAAAGTGCGTAAATAACAATATACTTTGATTGATTAAATAAAAAAAATGTTAGAAAAAAAAATAGTTTTTCTTTTTTCACATATACACCAATTTCATAAGTAAAGACCTAATATTATATTAATACTAGTCGTCCCCGCCCGCCCGCTTTGCTGGGCGAATTGTAAAGGATAGACGAATATGAACTATCCACATAAATTTGAAAAAAATGGTAAAGGGTTGATGGAATTCAAAAAATTAATAGCCTAAAACCTACAATTAATTCCGCGTCGAATGGTCATGGTATCATGCCGATCGGTCCAGTAGTTTTCAAGTTTATCGATAACAAAGAAAAAAAAGTTGCTAATATATATATAGATAGAAGATAAAATAACGATACAATGCGATCTCCAAACTAGTGTTAAAAAAATAATAATCGTCATCTGTCATGTCAGAGTGACTTTTATATATTATTTGACAGCCACATATATCGTGACATAATATAGGATCGCAAAATGAATTAAACGGGGCTAAAAATAGTATTGAAGGTCCGTACAATGCATAAATGCGGTACACGTGTGTGAGCGTGTGCGCGTGCGTGGCGGGCGCGGTGTGCGCGGCGGGCGCCGGCTGGCTGCTGCGCGGCTGGCTCGGTACGCGGGGTCGCTGGCCGCAGCCCGGGCCTCGCCTGGCTTCTAGCTTAACATAGAGTTGTTGAGTCATGTTCTCTCCGAGTGCGACTCACGTAGTGCGACCTATTTATTTATTTTTATTTTTTTTTTCATTTTTAATTATGATTGTGTTGTCATTTCTGCCAGCGCATCACCCTCACTGGAGCCACTGAAAATCAGTGTTGGGGTTTTGCCCCAACGAATACTGTTATCGGTTATCCATTTCAGGATCATCATATATTTATCTTTAGTATAGTTTTAATGTTATTATATATTTTTACTGTATATGGTTATTTCATGATTCTATATTGTATGGAATGTTCATTTAAAAACGATAAAATTGTACATTTATTGTGTTCTGGCTACGCGTACAGTTCTGCACGCGTGAAACCGGAGATGGGGCATTGTAATAGGAATAGGCTAAATCGTTTCTATATGGAAATGCTCGGGAGGCCCGCGGGTGATGCCCGTCGAGCAGCACGTGACGGTGTGGTGTGTCGCAGGCTCGCGCTACGTGTCCTGGCTGCCCAGCTTCTCGGTGGAGGTGACCCGCGTGCGCGCCGAGACGCTGCCCGCCGCCGCGCCCGCCGCCCCCGCCGCGCCCGCCGCCCCCGGCGCCGCCCCCGCGGACCCCGCCCCCGGCTCCCCGCACCTCGACGCGATGCTCGCGCAGGTAACGTGGGAGAGACGGTGGTGTGTCGAGCCAAATGAAGATGCTAATGTGTACTTTATATCATGAAATACATACATTATTTCCCATTAGGGTAGGCAGAGATGTTCATGTGTAGTGCCCGCAGGTGGCGGCCGTGTTCCCGCAGTACAGCGCGGCGCAGGTGCGCGCGGACCTGCTGCGCACGCGCTCGCCGCACCTCACCGTCGAGAACATCCTGGAGGGCCGCCTGCCCGCCCCGCCCGCCGCCCCGCCCGCACTCCGCTCAGGTGCGGATGCTAGTTGATGGTTTTCATGGTAGAACCTATACAAAACCGCCTATTTAGCAACTATCGTCCCATCACTCTAATACCTGTAATTAATAAAAATGTTCATGTCTAAATAACATGATTTCTATATAAGTACAACATAATTAACAACACCCAATATGGCTTTCAGAAGGGAAAATCCATACATCTTCTAAAATATATGTAAATAGTAGTATATATGTAATATAATAGTAGTAAGGTCTTAGTTAAATATATGCTTTGTATCGTAATGTATTGTAGATTCAAACTTATGTTGACGAATATAAGAAATAACGTTAATTAATTTTTATTTTTGATGACATTTTTATATAATGATAACATTTCAATTTGTAATTTTGTACCATGAATTTAATTACTGTTTATTTTTATAATTTTAGTACATAAGACCTAAAAATGTACATGCCAAATATAAGCGAATCGTTTAAGACCATCAAAAACAACAGTCGACAATTCATGCTAATAAATATTTAATTTCAATAAAAAACCAGTAAATCAGTACACGCAATAAGATGCGAGCAGTTTTTTAAAACAAATTAATCGATCGAGCTGTGTCTGTCTGTCTGCAGCGAGCGAGCCCGCGCCGGCCAGCGGGAGCGCCGCGGACGCCGCCGCCGGGGCAGACGGGTACACTTTCAATTATTTTCCTTAACAGATCTCCTCACTTACGGTGAGAAAAGATGAAATTAAAGAATTTTATTATACAAATTTAAGGGTTCGACTGAATACTGGTTAATGATTATATTGTTTCGTTAATAATTTCAGATCGGAGTCATTGGAGCCGATTCAGGTGGAGTTCTCCAAGAGCGCGGTCGAGCGCGAGGTCCTCCTGCGGCAGCGCAAGCAGCAGCTGATCGCGGCCGCGCGGCGCAGGTACCTCGACAGGCTCGCCCGCAGCTGAGGGGCGGCGGGCGCGGCGGGAGCGGGCGGCGGGCGGCGGGCGCGGGCAGCGGGCGGCGGGCGCGGGGCGCGCTCGGCGTCTCGTCGACGTCTATTGCTAACTCGGGAGACACTGTCAATTTTATAACTTACATGATTGGAGAGAATTCCTATGAGCTTTACTTAGTTTTTGTTTGTTAGTATCATGGCTGTGCCATGAGAGTTATCCTGAAACTAGCTACGTATGTGTTATTTGCAAGATTTGTAGGTAAAGATCGACGAAATTTTAAGTCAATATTTCTTTTCAAAAATACTTAAATTGGTAGGTTCCGATGGAAATTGCCAATTATTAAAAAAAAAAACAATAATTCCTCTATTGTTTGTGTTTTCTTAAAATGTAGGAGCTTTATAAGTGTCGGCCCTGTATAACGTGTAAATTCGTGACTTAAAATTAATATTTTTTAACAGAGGTAATTTGATCTCAAACATTTTCGTTTTAAGGATTTTAATAATAATAAAAAAAACTGGGAAGTGCCCACTTGCCGCCTCACCGAGTCGTCGGGTCAGTGTCCCGTACACTAGACGGGAACATATCTAGCTACCGACTAATCCCCCATCATTACTATAATTAAAAAGTATATTGTTCAGTACAATGTAAAAAAAAATCATTTACATCTAATAGTTATCACCTGAAGCAGTAGTTTCCATGTTGAATATCTGAGATATGTTAAAAGTTAATTTTTTGTATTTGTATGCGAAATTGAGCGCACATCTATCTACAGACATAATTGGCTAAATACGTCTGTAGATAGATGTGCGTTCTGACGCTTCCCCCATACTGTCAGCCGGTGGTAGAGCTGGTGGGTCTGCCCAAAAACTTAAATTTAGTGCTAGTTTACGTATCGTATTTTTTTTATTTGCAAGTACACGTCTTATGTTATATTTAAATCACACATATTTAGATCTAATTTCCGTAATTAATATTACTTTATTTCATATTGTAGATGTACTTTTGAATAGGTTATATTCGCACAAAATCATCAGTAAATACATTTTGTATTCCTGATTTAAATACTAATTGTGACTAAACTAGACAATCTAGCGCTCCGCGACGGCCGGTTGAGATGGCGGTCAATAGTCAATACAGTTATACATATGTATTTCGCAGTTATACTATAGTAATTTGAAAATATTGTAAATTCTATACTGAATTCAATTTAGTATACAATATAATGCAGTTGCAGACCGTTCGCATCATAGAAACAAATAAAAGCGGTCCGTAGCGCAGGGTCGCCGGCGGGTGGAAGGCGGGTGCCGCCCGCGAAGGCGCCTCGGCGAGAACTATAGACTTGATTTTAGAAAATAATGTCCTAGTTGTGAACTTAGGTAATTAATTATTAAGTTCAGCCTAACTTTATTTCTAAAATTTGCCGCCAGTGAAATGAACCTTACCCGTTCTTAAAGTGTGATCTCAGTGTTGTATCATTTAAACTGTTTTGTTAACTGAGGTACTGTCGGTCACTGAAGCAGATCACACTCCTAATTCTGTTGTAATGTATACTGCGGTATAACTATTATATTTATATTCTTTACATAAATATTATAATTCTATCTCATTTAAGTTCACTCCTTTGTTATTTTGAATCTTGATAAATCTGTATAGATTTAATGGTGTAAAAAGTTTAGAGTATTTTTATATGCAAAACTAATATAAAAAATGTTGTCCATTTTAGGTTGTAGCGTATCTAGTATCCCTTAATCATCATGATTATAAGTGTTTGTATATGGATGTTACTGTAAATTGTTCAGAGAATAATCTTTATATTTACTTTCTCCTGTCCACATTTTACCAATTTTTAAAATATAATAATTGTAATTATATTGTAAGTTTGTATGTTGCGTGTGTTAGAGAACACCAGCTTTCCATGTACATTCTACACGACCACAGACATTGTACTTACTGACATTGAAACTATTCAGTTTACACTTTATTAACAAAATATTTGAAGTTAATTATAGAAATATTATTACTGTGTATAAGTACTATACATTTGAACACTAGTCAATGTAATATAAACTGAAAATTAAATACTGTGTTTTATTCTTTTTCTGTACATCAAGGGGCTTACAAACTTACAATCTTATGAAGAATCACACTGGCTCTGCGATAGAAATTTTACTATGAAATGTCATGATTGCACCAGTGCGCAAGTGAACGAGGCGCAGGTTATAAGAGTGCTATTGATATCTTGATCTTACTATTTAGAATGAAACATTTTTTTTATATTTCTATGACTACTGACTATGTCGACTACCCATGTGTAGAATTAATGTTGTGGATGTAGCAACACTATATTACATGATATCCTATATAAATTAAATCACAAATAGGGTTATATAAAAATGTCAAATTTAGGGACATACCAATTCTGAATGACATATACCTATAAGACATAGGTTTTTTGAGAGAGAGGCATGTATTTGCTCATAAATTCTGCAACAAAATCAGCATGATTTTTTGCAACACCAAATTACCTATCAGATATTAAATGGATTTAAGAATAAAGGAAAAAAGTATTATGCATACATTACTTATTTATGTTATCATACAAATTTGAAAACAGGTTTGTATTTATTCTTATTAATTAAAAATTATGTTACATTTCTATTTTCAAGTAACATGATATATCGTAAATATTCAGATTTACATAGGAAGAGTACAGTAGTGTTTGCGACAAAGTTTCTAGGCACACAATAAAGAAATTGGTTCAATAAGTAATGATGTAAAAATGATTTTTTGCATTTGTCATATTTGCTGTTATCATGCAGCTTAACTGACACTTAAATACAGACATACGAAAAATTTACTATAACAAGCATTACTGTAACCATCTATGCAATAGATACATCACCAGGCGCACTGCATAACCATTAAAATACAATTTATCCAATAAAGTTCATGACAACTATATGAAGAACCAGATGAGCAAATATGAAGTCAGCGAAGCCGCGCTCGGCGCTCAGACCAGAAAATTCATTCTTGTTTTCGGGGTTTACTTGCAACCGCAAACAAACTGAAAGGAAAATAACCTCCATAAAAAAGTGAGAGCGATAAATTATCTACGTTTAAAAGTTACATTCACTCACCACCAAGCACAAAAGAGCCAACACACGAAATAAATCCACTAAGGAAAGAATTAAACGGGAAAGTGCCGACGAGACAACAATATACGAACTGTATAACACCGGTCAGAAAAATGTACAACAAATAGGCATCTACAATTTTAAGTTTATTAGAAGTTTTGCTTGTGTACTCCTGATAAAGCTTTGGAATTACAGATACCAGTGAAGTCATATTGTAAGATATTTATGCCCACTTAAATATAATACACAATATTCAGAGTTATTTCTGACAATTGGCTGATTAATAATTATTATATACTAGTATGACGTGACGTGTAACAAATTAGGGAGGGGGTACTTACCGATTTGTGTTACGGTAAGTTTACGTTCTATACTTTGTTGTAACTTTCAAGCTGAGTCCTTACCGACTGAAACCTGTCTGAATATATTTGATAGGAGTACAGTTTTTTTTAAAGGAATCTCACTGTTGGCCCTAATGGCCTTTACAGCTTAACACGGACAAGAGTGGCGAATACTGTGGCTCAGCCTTGAAATTAGAGGGTTTGCTACGACACGCCTAAGGTCGTCTCCTGCGACACACGTACGTCGGCTTGGGCTGCCGTAGGAGGGGAGGGAGCCTGAAAGGATGAGCGGAATAAGGGTCCTCACCTTCGCCGGCGAAGGCGCTGTACACGGGTCTGAGGTGAAGAGTCTGCCCCCGGGCGGATATATATAATACATATCGGGATTATAGATGTGAGGCCTGCTTAAAATCAATTAAACCAATCAGTTTAAAACGATAAAAAAACGTTTAAAACCGAAATAAACCATATTTCTCGATTTAAAACGGTTGGTGTTGAGGACTATGTTTTTCTTAATTATAACTACATTTTCTTGATTTTACCGAGGTAGGGATATAATGGAGTACCTATAAACTGTGAAAAGATTTTTCAGATATGTGATAGTGTCCTTAACGGGTTTAATTCTAGTTGGTTTGTCCGACCAAGCTTAAGTATTACCTACCTAAGTTATAAAAACTCTATTGCTAAGTTAATTCTTTTATTTTTGTAGGTGAGATTTCCACCGTTTAACGATTTATGTAGTGTTTAAAACATCAACATTGGGTTTAAAACGATTGTTTTACATCTATAATCGGAATAGAGGAATAAAGTACAGAGAAGCACGCTCTTTATAATCAAATTGTAGATGCGGTTAGTGGTACCCACAGACTAGTAAGGGATACTACGTATGTGGTACCCAAGGACTTTATATATATAACAGGACTGAGCACTGCCAAAATTTAAAATTACAAAAACACATCTTAAGGTATAGGTATTAAGACTCAATTTTGGCTTCCAACATTGACAGAGGCAAAACGAGCCGAGTGAGATATCTAGTACGGAGGCTGTTTAGCTCTTTCTAACACATGTCAAGCGATAGAAATTAATCAATGTCAATCAATCATTTGATGACTGATGTGTCATGGCATGTCATTGCATTTATGCGATGTAATGTCATAATAGTTGTTTTTATTTATTTTTCGTAATTTAGTAAGGTTTCTTCGAAGAAATGGTTGTGTACAATTGAAAAAGTGTTGTGTACAATTTTGTAAAAGTGAATCCTATGATGTTTGCAGCATAATATTTTACAGGTAAGCCGAAAAAAGGTAATTTTAGATTTATAACAAATAGGGTAACCATATCATGCGGGATTTCGGGATTAGTTGGTCGGAGTGTCTTATGATCCGTTTGTTATACCTACGATTGCTATCATCAGCGTGTAATATTGTTATTAGTTATGTAAACCAAATAAAAAAAATAAGGTGCAAAGCCATTCATTTAATTTGTTTAACCAACTTGAAAAAAGGGTCCGTTATCCCTGGTGTTATCATATGCCATGACGTATTATTATTTTTATTTCTTTGACAGTTTTCCGAAGAATGAAAACCAGAAAAAATATGGCTAAATGTTGTTCTGATGTCATAAAAGATTACTTAAAGCTCCGTTGTATGTAGCCTTCACTTTAGTACAACTAATTCCCAACAGTTATTGAAAGCCGCAATACCGTCTGTTTTTACGGTAAGCCCATTATTAGCTGATGGACACTTACCTACTTACATATATTAATATAACTTTCTGCACGCAAAACACAGAAAAGTCTACTTTTTGAGCAAATGTATAAAATTCATGAAGTTATATTATTATTTTGTTGCAGGCACAAAATAAGCAGATAAGAGTACTGAGTAAGGCCCCGTTACAACCCGTCGAACAATGTATTCCTGATTCAGAAATACTATCAAAAATAAGATTTTGATGATACTAAAGCATTTATTTTTACAAAACTTAAATTATTTTGCCCTCCACATCCTGTTCAATGTAATGAGGAACCCATAAGTTGCAGTTAGTGAAGGCATTAAGTAATTCATATTTCAATTTAAGAATATTCTATCAAAATCAAAATCTAATTACTTAAGAAAAAAATAAATTCAATGAATACAGTTTCTTTTATTTGAATTTGTTATATCATCCATACTTAAAATTAAGGGTCTAGTGCTTAGCCGGTTAAGCACAGGCAATCTGCCCCCAATGGAAAAGTCTATTCATGACTATACCGTCGTTTTGAGGAGTTTATATGTATACTTATTTTGGACTAAAACCAAGTTGTTGTAGAAATATTTAACAAAATATGAAAAAAGTTGACTTTTTTAAAATTGTGAAATGATTCTAGTGATGGTAGACTTACAGGAGAATATATTATTTTTCATACCAAGCTTTGTTATTAATAATAATTATAATGGATATGTTTATATTATATTTTAGGCATTTTTATGGGGTTATTATAGAGTGAACACCTCCAAAAAAATAAAATAAATGTGATATAGTAGCCTTTATTAGCATACAAAATGTTATTGAAATCTTGGTTTCTGTAGGTTTGTTCCCGATTTGTGATTACAAATATTATAATAATTACAAGCCCCACGTAACAAAAATATTGTGGTCACCCTATTAGAAAGTGACACACCTCCTCCGTACTAAACGTCCTGCTCGGCTCGTTATCAGGCTGCGAGTACTCAGTCCTGTTATATATATAAAGTCCTTGGTGGTATACCTAAATGTAATATTTTGTAATGTCAGTTGTCAAAATTAAGTTTTAAACTGTAAATTGTGCTTGTCATTCTTTACAGATTTAATGTTTCTTGTGCATCGAAATTTATCCTCGTCATTCTACAAAAAAATCTTAACTAAAAGTATTTTTCAATCAAAATGTTAAGTGTAAACGAAAATTTCCCAGAATATGCTTTACCTGGAGTAAAGAAAGTGCATTTCGAACCATACGCGGATAACGGCGGCAGCATTGTGGCAATCGCCGGCGATGATTACGCTGTAATTGGAGCCGATACTAGGCTCAGCACCGGCTTCTCCATTTATACGAGAGAACAAAAGAAACTCTTTAAGCTGTCAGACAAAACCGTGCTAGGCGCGACAGGCTGCTGGTGCGACACCCTCACGCTCACAAGACTTCTTCAAGCTCGAATGCAAATGTACGAACATGAGCACAACAAGGCTATGACGACTCCCGCCGTCGCACAAATGCTTTCCACCATGCTCTACTATAAACGATTCTTCCCTTATTACGTTTCCAATATACTTGCTGGAATAGATGGAGAGGGTAAGGGTTGTGTGTACAGTTACGATCCTATTGGACACTGTGAACGATCGACTTACCGAGCGGGAGGTTCTGCGGGGGCGCAGCTACAACCATTGCTTGACAATCAGATCGGTTTGAAGAACATGCAAAATGTAACTGAAGCTCCTTTACCTAAGGAAAAGGCATTGGCTCTGTTAAAGGATGTTTTTATCAGTGCTGCTGAGAGAGACATCTACACTGGAGACAGTATCTACATATTGGTCATCACAGCTAATGGCATCCAGGAAGAGAAATTTGAGTTGCGTAAAGATTAAATTGTATTAAAAAGTAATAATAAACAAATTTTTAATATATAATTTTCTTATTTAAAACAACATTTAACAAATAACTGAGTTTAATTAATATAATAATTACAAGGTAACTACAATTACATAATTTGTTCAAACACTATTTACAAACATTGATAAAATTCAATTTCTACATAACACAAATACAATTCATTTAATGTACTTAGGCATTACAAATATATTTTGTGGAAATTTCTTATCAAACATTTCATTTACAACATCTTGTCTAGATGAGTCTCCAACTATATTGGCTTTTAACCGAGGTGGTGCTGTGTTCCCCGGAACTAGTGGGTGTATATTGTAGCACAATTCTACTTTCTCTTTTGGTGGAATTGTAATTGAGAACTTCTTATACCCTGAATACATATAAGAATCTGTACCTTCTACTGTGAGGTTCAGACGAACAGGTAAACTTGTGTTGCCAATCAATGTGCATTTTAAAGGCACACTAGTCTGCAGTTCAACTACTTCTGGGTAATTCACCTCAATAGATATTGGACAATTGTCTATTGCGAGCCCAGGTAAAGCAGTGCTACTCATAACACATGGAACATAAATGTCACTTTTTCTTTTCCATTTGATATTGTAAAGTCCAATTCTTGTTGGTGGATCTTTAGGTTTAAATTTAGCTTGTACACAAATAGCATCGGATGCCACATCTTTTTCAGCAACTTCCAAATTTCTTATACAAGAATAAGGTTTGTCATCGCAATAATCAATGCAATCAACTGTCTCCAATTCGGTATCAAGTATTTGCAAGGCCCATGGACTTAATATTTTTATTTGAGGCATAACTATGAAAGCATCATCTACAAAACATTTTGTGACTGGATTAAAATTTAAATCTAAGAAATTTGCATTTACTTCAAAGGGTTTAACTACAGTTATTTTAGTAGTAAAATCTTTTATGCATTCTAACCTTGGAGTTTCATGAAGGTTTATAAAGTATGACACTTTTATCTGAACTGTGGTGGAGGCAGTTTTATTGGTCTTAAGGTAAAATGTGTTTGAATAATTACATGACTTCTCAACATTTGCAACTTGAATTTTTAATGGCTGTGTTTGGGGTTCACCCTGTTTTAGACTTAACTCTGTGACTGATTCAGGATTTGGGTTATCTGGAGAACTGAGAAGCGCTAGTGCGATGGTCATGTCAAACACAGGGCAATCCTCATCATTTGCTATAGTGAAAGTGGTGGGGAACCATTCCCCTTGAAGAGCAGGCACATTATTGATGATACCCAATGATAGTCTGCATTCTCTAGACACAATGGCAGTTGATGTAGAAGGCACTATGCAATCAAATTCATAATCAGTTTTGGGACTCATTATAAAATGTAATAATTCAGGATGGACAAATGAATTTGTTGATTTATTCTCTTCTATTTTAAAATTCATAACAATCTTTCTTTTTCTATCTGCATCAAGAATAAATGAGATATTCTTAATATGTAACTCTGTGCCACTGTCTTGTGGATTTGATTTAAACTGACACAAAAATCTATGAACTCTACCATCCTCAAGAGTAAAGTTTGTGATGCCATCAATTGTTATGGGAATTTCAATAGTTTCTGTGCTGCTAGATATTGTAAGGAGAGCTTCTTTAATTAGTATAGAGGTACTATAAGTTAATCTGACAAAAATTTCAACATCAATAGTTTCATCCATTCTGTATTTAGGTTGGCAAAATTTAGTTTTTACCTCTAAGAAGCTTGAAATATTAACCATATCAATAGTAATTAGCAGGGGGTCTTTGTCTATGACATTCTGCCACAGTTCTAGAGCCTTACTCTGGAAAGCAGCCGGGACATCAGGCTCTGGGGCAGGTATGTTGCAATTTAAAACTGACATGATATTTTGAAATATTCTACCTCTGTCATTGTTTGGTACCTGTATATGCTTTGAAAGTGCTTCAAGAGAAAGCTGGATATAGTCCTGTATCTTTGCAGAAAGATACGCACATTGTAATGCACGATTGAGCACATGAGATGCTAGGAACCACCATTGTTCTCTTCTATAGTCCCAAAGCATGTGTGTCAGTAGAGTGAGAGCTTTACCATAATCAGCACAGTAGTAATATTCATTAGCCATTTCAACCACTAATTGCTTTCTCATTCGAGGTGAATGAAATGTTTTGAACTGAGAGATGGCACATCCTAGAAAACTTATGATCATTGCAGAATGATTGAAAAGTCTTTCATTATATTGCAAAGCTAAGACGGCTGCTTGTTCTTTTTGTGGGTCATGTGGATCCGCACTGAGTCTTCCAGGTCTCCAAGGCCTTTGACCATAAAACTCAACAATTCCCTCCATAGGATCTGGAGGAGGTGGGTATTGTAATGCCTCACAGCATACTGATCTCATTGCCTGGCGTCTCTTAACAGTAAATTGAGCTGCATACTGGTAGTAGAAGCCTGGATGTTGTGATTGTATAGCAGGTAGCCCCGCTCTTATTGCATCATCAAACAGTTCACCAAAAGCACTATATTGTCTTGCAATCCAAGCATAATGTTCAAATAAAAGTTCTGTGGGGCCAATTCTGTTTTTATATCTTTCAATATGGTTTTTTAGCTGAGCTATAGCATCTCTTGGTAGATTTAAAGCAAAAAGTAATTTACACAATTTATAGTTCAAGTACCCAGCAACTGTTCTTATTTCATGAATATTGGTATCTACTTGTCTAGTTTCTAACAAGTTATTATATGCATGCATATAATGTTTATGTGCTGTACTCAAATCCTGCTTCATTTCATTCAAAAACCCAAGTTTAAACTGATGACGTACAAACAGATACTGGTGAGTTGTCTTGTTCAGGTGATCTCTATGCTGCTTTATGTTTTTAGTCTCATGATGATAATAATTTTGTGCAATATCATAGAATGCATTCTCCAACCTAATTATATAACCCATAAGGTGGTCACTATGTGGAAGAACAAACAAGGACTTAGACTGTATCTCACAGGCAGAACACAGAGCTTGAGCTCTCTCTGCCCCCAGCATGTATTCAGAAGGTGGAGGGGAGAGCCCGCTCTGCACCACCACCACCGCCACGCGCGTAGAATGTCCTTCGACCGCCGCACGTATTGACTGCACTCTCGAAGCACATTCTATGATTTTTTCATTACATTGTGGGTCATTCCATTCCATGTCATAAAATATTACTATAACTGCAGGAATAAGATTAAGGCGTTTTGGTATCCAGTTCTTTTTCAAGATTCCTTTTGGTATGTACCATTCGTAGGAATTCCTCTTTGGCTTTACAACAGGATATTCAAATGTGTTGTTAAGTAGTTTGAATCTTACTGAGGCACGGTCCGGCCGCCGATTGCTAGAAAAAGCATCCCATATTGTTTTGTGGATTGCATTATTTAGAGTATCTAATCCTGAGAGTCCAATTAACGCTAACGGCTTCTGAATAATTTCTGAAGGAAACTCAGTGTTATCACTTGGCTGCGTCGCCATTGTTTATCATCCAATTTAACTGCAGCCGCTTCAAAGGCAAGTTATTATTTTTTCATAGCACTGTTGGAGGAGATGGGAAATCAATTTTAGAATAATTATCTGCAATTTACATTAGTGAACACCAGTCACCACCTCTACAGTCTACAGGGGGGTTAGAACGCAAAACGCAAAACGATTCGACTGATCGTCTCGCTTCATTGTGATTGGTGTAGAGACTCTCTCGCTTCATTGTGATTGGTGTAGAGAGTCTCTAGAGAGTCTCTACACCAATCACAATGAAGCGAGACGATCAGTCGAATCGTTTTGCGTTTTGCGTTCTAACCCCGCAGTCTACACCCCCACCAACGTCAATCAAAAATAGCACTGACAAATGACATTTGACATTTCGTCGTTGCGCCTGCCAAATTCCATATGTGCATTTTTTTGATTTTTGGTTTTTGCACAAAAAATAATCTTAGTTTTATTCTCTATGTGTTACTAAAATCCTTTTTGTGATTTTCGAACTAGAAAAGAGTTTAACTAATTCCATATGTGTTTCAACCGTTAAGAAAAACTCCATATGTGAATCAATAATACGTTTTTCGTTGTTTCCCAAAACTATACAAAAATGCACATATGGAACTTGTCAGGCGCAGCGACGATTTATGCATAAGGGCTGAATTCATAATAGCGCGAGCGATCTCAAAGAAGCACAACGTTTGGCCTAATCTGTGTGTGTATACACATCACGGCACTGCTATGGTACTATGCATTTTGAACTCACAACTCTGAAAAAATGTGTCGGAAAGGTACAATAATTATCAATATTGTGTCCAGGTGTGGATTTCGCCATAGGCTGATTAGGCCAGGGCCTAGGGTGGCAAAATTTGGGGGGCGGAAGAACTCTGTGAAATAATACTTCAACGTTTAGAAAAAATAATCTCTGTGAAATCATACTTTAACGTTTAAAAGACAATTTATGAACAACACTCCATTGTTATAAAAAATTCTTACAACTGAAATCTGAATGCACCAGTATCTAAAACTGATTGAGGTAACTTTATCATTTACAGACCTTCAATATATTTTACTTTAATTTAATTCTTCTATACCATTCAATTCTTCATGCGTTAGTTGAATAGCGGGGCGGAAAACATTCATAGGCCTAGGTGGCCAACGTTTCAAATCCACCCTGGTTGTGGCTGTCTTACTGTAAACATTATAAAGCACAGGCATAATACGGAATTTTATCTAATATATAAAATTCTCGTGTCACAGTTTTCGTTGCCATACTCCTCCGAAATGGCTTGACCGATTTTGATGAAATTTTTGTGCTTATCCGGTATCTATGAGAATCGGCCAACATCTATTTTTCATCTCCCTAAATGTTAGGGGTAGTCCACCCCTAAATTTTTTTTTTTTAATTTTTGGACGAAATTTTTTGTTTTTATTTTTTTATAATGTGGAATTAAAAAATACATAAAACCCTTGCTTTTTTGTCAAAAAATTTTGACCCGTGCGAAGCAGGGGCGGGTCGCTAGTAATATTATAAAAAAACTAGTAACACTGTATCTTTCTCCCTGTATCTATACACTTACATTCATGATTTCTTACACCTACATACTTTACCTACGTTCGTAAATAATAAGCAGCACCCTTACCTTTGAGGTTTCCAACCTCGGATTTCAGCGCTAGTGAACTTAAAAATCATTCTAGGTAGTCAAATACCATGAAAGAATCCACTTTTGGAAGGTTATCTGATTGAGCTTGCACAAAACCTGCGTCTAATTTTTAAGTACTCATATTATTTATGTATGTTTTATACTTAAAATATCACAAAATTACATTTTAACAGCTTTGTTAAATCGAGAAGTAAGAGCGCCGGTACTAGGCTGCGCTCCGTTCCGTCACAGTGACGTCACACGCTCCCGCGTACATTTACTTTTCGCGGCAGGAACGGCACACGTTTATCACTTAATATCTTCGTAAGTAATGGTCCGATTTGGATAATTCAAAAAGATATATCATTCTTATGTCATAAAGAATAACGTGGACACTAATTTCATTGAATTTGCTATAACTATCCTCATTCGGCATTGTGCGCCACTGAGTCGCATTATGCTCTGTAATTGGAAAACTACCATAGTGTTTGCATAGTGTTCTGTGGTCAACTTTGACAGTGTCAAGTTGACACTAGAACGACAATAAATCATAATCGGTGGTTGAGTGTCCTGTGTCTTACTCTTAGATATTGTTAAACATAATAATTAAGTATTAGTCTTGTGTATTAAACACAAGATTAATATAAGTATTTAACTAGTAATTAGTCTGTGAGCTTATTAATCAATTTAATTTTTTCGTTGTTTGCTTCTATTGTAAATTAGTAAAAGTTCTTTTTGTACTCAATTACAATTATTTCTATTACTGTGTTCTATGAAAGCTAGTACAGTTAATTATTCTATTCTAATAACCGAATATCTATCCTGAAGTAAACATGGCTTCGCAAGCATTGGCCTCTCTCACAGCTACTTACACAGACTCAGAAGGGGAAGAAGATATGGAGGATGGTCAACAAACTCCTGAAAAAGACGAACCGAAGACAACTCAATCTGAACCTGTTAGTCCTAAAACTGTAGATGAAAGTAAACATAGTGCTTCAGCACCTGCCACTCCTAAGAGGAGACTTGTTTCATATGTAGATGATACTATTGTGTCAGATGACGAACAACTATCCCCTACAGCAGAAAGCCAAGATGACATGAGAAGGTTGTCCATGGAAACTGATACAGATGATGCAATACAGCGCTCTGATGCTGATGACTCACAAGATGGTGTTATCATACCTCCTGAACCATCAGGAAAGTGTCCCAAAGAATTACAGGATACTATAGCTAAATTCTATAACCGAATGCTTACTGAAGGTTTAGATATGAACAAAATCATACAAGACAAAAAGAACTTTAGAAATCCCAGTATATATGAGAAATTAATTCAGTTTTGTGATATTAATGAGCTAGATACTAATTATCCCCCAGAGATATATGATCCTTTAAGATGGGGCAAAGAATCATACTATGATGAGTTGGCTAGAGTCCAGAAAGTAGAGATGGAAAGGCGGGATAAAGAAAAGAAAGAGAAATTATCCAAAATAGAATTTATATCAGGAAAAAAAACTGAAAGTGATGATGAAAAAAAAAGAAAGTCAAAGTGGGATCAGGCGGCACCCAATGTGGGCACTAAGCCAACCATCAAGCAGCCTGGGCTTCTACAGCAGCCCCTGACCACCAATGTCACAGGAACCAAGGGGACAGTGATTTCAGCATTTGGCTCAATATCTAAAAAACCAAAAATTTGACTCAAAAAGAAACTTGACTATGGAAGTGTATATTCTGATGATACATAGAACATTAAAACTGCTTTAAATATAGTGATGTAATAAATCATAATTATATAGTAACAAATAACTATGCTTTTTGCTAATTTTATTTTCTTTTACTATCCAAGTATGTGGGCAAATGAATAATAGATTTTATCATTTAAAACAACTGATTAAATAATTCAAATACCTTACATTTTATAAAATAACTAGCAAAACGCCCCGTTTTCGCACGGGTGCAATGTAGATGAAAAAATAGCTTTCTATTGGTGAAAGAATTTTTAAAATCAGTTGAGTAGTTTTTTAGTTAAATCGAAACAAACCCGCAAAAATTTAAAAAAATGACATACTACTACCCTCGCCGTATTGCGCGATGCGCTGCGTGGAGCGCGCGATGGCCTGTATTTTTCGTTTATATTGGTATTTTTAATTTCATAATATCTTTTGAATGGAATGTCCGATTTCAATATTTCAAAAACTAATCAACAGGTATTGAAACAGTCTTAAATATGAAACAATTTATTTGGATAAGAATAAATACAAAGGTATGGATAACATGGTCTGATTTTGATCGGCATTTCTATCAACTTTAAAAATGTAAAAAAGTAGTTATAGTATCATAACTACAATAGTTAAACATATGGTCTCGCGAAGTTTTTTGTAGATATTTATATGTTCTATAATATTGTAGAACATTTTTTTGTTCTATCATCAATACTTTTCGCAGCGCACGCGACGAACAACATTTTTTGGCTAATTTTTTTACACCTCGGGTTGGTTTTAGTAGGAATTTCAAAGGATCTCTATTTTTTTCTAATAATAAATATAGCCTATGTTACTCAGCGATAATGTAGCTTTCTATTGGTGAAAGAATTTTTTTAAATCGGTCCAGTAATTTTTAAGTTTATTCAATACATACAAAAATACAAATCTTTCCTCTTTATAATATTAGTATACGACTTGGCATTTTAGTCCATTTGGCAATTTCCATTAGAAATGTGAATTTCAGTTCTGCCGGGCTAGCATGACCGCCACGAGATATATCTCGCGCGAGAGAAGACAAACTAAGATGTTAAATATCTCGATATATTATATCTCGACATCGACAATTTTGATAGAAAAGATATCTCGATCGACAAATGTATCTATTTTTGATATTAAAAGTCGAATTTTAAGTGTAATTGTCATGTTAGACCCGAAAGAAATAAAGCGATAGTCGATTGAAACACGAGAAAACGGTAGACAAAATTTTGTCGCGCTTGGCATGCTAGGCCGGCAGTATGGCAGTAACTGAGAATAAGTTCAGTGTTGCCAACTTTATTTTTACGAATCCACCAAATGTGGCATCCTGATCCACCAGAAAACCACTAATCCAGAGCCAGTGTTGCCGTTTTAGTGGATTTGTCGCTAGACCTAGTGCAATTCCAGAGTCTCTAGCGCTTGTTTTCTCATAACTATGCGCTAAAAAATATCTAGCCACCCCCTTATTTTTGATTATATAAAATTTTGGGTATGGTAAAAATGGTTCTCTTATTAAATAACACGAACCTAAAGAGAAACTCTGTCATTACGGTGAAGTGCTAACAACAACAAAAAATTAACGAAAAAAACGTTGAAGGATGTAATTTTTTTACCGTTATCTGTGAAATGCCGCCCAGCCAAAGTGCAGCCCGGGGTGGATCGCACCCCCCCCCCCCCCCCCACGTAGTTTGGTGGGGGAGGCACGGGGCACAAACCTAGGTATTAGTTAGCAACCAGAATGAATTGCGCATTAATATTATTGATAATTTTTCGGACGCTTAAAACCATAGAGAAATAAAAGTAGCGAGTTGAATTCGTTTGGATATTTAACGTTTATTGTTTCATGTCCCTTTATCAATCGCTTATACAAAAGCGAGACAGATTTATAATACAGACAGATATATAATACCATAATTATATATCTGTCTGGCTTTAATATTATCTTAGCGTAACTAACCGAGAAGAACTGGTGGTTCTTCCTTTGGAGTTTCGTCGTTGTTATTTTTGTTTTGTTTTGTTTCGTGGAAAGTAAAACGTTAAAATAAATGAAAAGTGAAAATTTTAAATAGAGGTACTACTGAGGAAGAAGGACAGTAGGCTGTGTAGGCTCATCATCAACATCTGGGGTGATAATGACAATGAAAATGATGTAGAAATGTTTAATTTAGACTTAACTAGAGTATTGATGTAAATCGTACTAGTGGTTGATATTGCACCTTACCACTAAATGGAAAAATCGAAACCACTAGAAAATCCACTAGCCACTAAAACCAAAATTTGCCCGCTAAAAGGGAGGTCTAAACCACCAGATCTAGTGGAAAATCCACTGAGTTGGCAACACTGAATAAGTTTAGTGTCCATTGACAATAACATACCTATTTTGATACTGTATTTTAAGCCTATTTTTACTAGTCTGTGACATTTAGGTACAGTCATTTATTTGACAGTTTTGAGTAAGGTGGGGGAATTTATCAAACATCAACACAACAATTAACAATATCTTTGTTCGTCTCGTTAATCGTTTGTTTATATCCAGTTTGACGCAGTAGTTATAGCTAGTCCGGTTTTTGTAGAATATTTTAGTTAAAATCTTAAAATGGCTGAGGCATCAAATAGCGATCCTGTGCCTACACCCAGTGAAATTACTGTCGTATCCGATATAAAAGATGACGAGGGCCCTTCGCCGAAGAAGCGTAAAACTGCCTTCGACGAGGAGCCGTCGGAGAAGTTGGAGCACAGGCTCGGAGGCATTCTGTGTTGCGCAGTTTGCTTAGACCTGCCGCCTGCCGCCGTATACCAGGTATTCCAAAACAGCTGATATTGATTTATTGCATTTAGCATATCAGCTGTTTCTTTTATATATATATTTGATTTTTTAAAGAGATTCGTTTCGGATTACAAAACACATTCCACTTGCGTAGTGGAATAGTTTCTGACTAAAGTTACGAAATTATCGTATTTTGTAATTAATGAAAAATCAAGTCAGAAATAATTGTAAGCATCTGTCGTGCCAATTGTTGTTAGTTTATCTGCCCTATAACTTTCAAATTGTCATCACAATTAATTCACAAATAGCCTAAATTATTGTATGTACTATACTATTTAATAATAAGTTATGAATTGTGATACATAGTATAAGTTGGAACTAGTCTGTAATAATTATCTTTTAGATATATATAGGCATAATATAAGCATGTATTCTTATATAATTTTACATCAATAAAGAAGTGTTTTTGATATGTAGTTCTTTCTTTATTGAGCTTCCTTAGATAATCCCAATCCCTTAAAAAGATATCATAAATCCCAGTTTATGTCTGAAAATCTTGGAGCACTTCAATCTTGGATCATAGCAACAATGCATTCTGTAATGAGCACAGTACTAGTATTCCATTAACTCATCTTAATATTCTTTATATAAATGTCTTTAAAGTTAAAAAAAGTTTTTATAATTGCATTTATATTTAAAATGATTAAAATTTAAGTAGATTTCATTTCAAATGTTGTTTATAAATATGCTTCAACTGCAGCTGTACTTATATGTAGTTTCATTTCAGGATCTTTGGATGAGGGGCAGAGGTAGAACAAATATCACTTTACAGTAAACACATCACATATCATTTTCTTTTCTTACTAAAGTTCATTAGAAAGTTTGAACAAACATGTAAATATAATTGTTTTTTCAAGTTTTCTGTTAGCATTAAAAGGTCTTACAGTAAAACGTTTTATTTTCTGAGTAAAATGTTTTATTCACACGATGATTACAACTCAAGTTGTAAACCAGCAGATCCCCAGTACTGAATGTGGTATATATTGCAGTGTAGCAATGGCCACTTGATGTGCGCTCCTTGCTTCACGCACCTGCTCGCGGACGCGCGGCTGCGCGACGAGTCGGCCACTTGTCCCAACTGCCGCGTCGAGATATCCAAGACTTCAGCCTCTAGGAATTTGGCAGTCGAGAAGACGGTGTCGGAACTGCCGTCGGAATGCAGGCATTGCACTCGCGTCTTCCCGCGACATTCGCTGCAACATCATGAAGAGAAGACTTGCGAAGATAGGTAAATATAATGTTTTCTGAGAAAATAGTAGTTTTGAGGGATTTTAAAAATCACGTCTGATTAAAGATGGGAGTTGCTTATGTACACAGTTGAGATGAGGTTTCAGTGTGCTGGTCGAGTTTGAAATAGAATAACCATTACTGTAGATTAGTGGTATGAGGGCTAGGAAAACATAAAATTCAACTTTTCTTGGTTGGGCAGCCACAAACTGGATATATGAGAATATTGAGCTGTACTTAAAGAATAATGATTTATGGGTTAAAATTGATAGCATTGCACTAAAGG
Source organism: Anthocharis cardamines (assembly GCA_905404175.1). Taxonomy (NCBI): domain Eukaryota; kingdom Metazoa; phylum Arthropoda; class Insecta; order Lepidoptera; family Pieridae; genus Anthocharis; species Anthocharis cardamines. Next base: position 11,675,093 of record FR989965.1, on the reverse strand, counting down.
TTATAGTTAACCTTTACCTTTACCGTTAAGACTAGTGTCTAGTCTATTATTTAGTATTTACATTCTTAGTTTATTTAGTTATTTTACATAGTTTATGCATTCTCTGAGTTACTTGTCAACACATGAGTTTGTTTTTCTCTGCTCTAATCTCTTAGATGATGATGTCATTTCAAAGATTTAAATACACACGATAGCATGTGTTTTTCATTTATTTCGTCGAGTTTATATTTAAGTTACATTCAGTAACCTTGAATGTAGGATACCTTTAGAAAGTTGTGCTTCTCAGACCAGCTGCGTTCTTGAACAGGCCTGTAAACAGAAGCACAAGGTCTTATGAGGAAAAATTAATTTCGTTTCGATTTTAATTTAGAAATACTCCTTAAATTGATACTAGGATTAGCTATAAAACATATACATAATGGATGACTATCACCATACACACTATACACCCATAGGCTATAGCAGACAGATTCTATTGTTTGTTATCCTTGTAACTTAGTTATCGGAACTCGACCACACTCACCACAGTAGCTGTGGAGTTCCCAAACTAGCCCCCTCTCAATAGTTTTGCCTCTCCCCATAAACTCAATAGATGGCTATCACATCATACGAGTACATTATACCTAAACCCTCCCCCCGCTCTGTCCCCAGGCCGTACAAGTTCGCACAGTTGACGGTGGAGGTAGCGCCCTGTAGCACTCTCAGTGGTTTGGTTCGCATTGTGGCCAGTGTCTATGGCTTCCTGTTGACCTTCTTCAGAAGAAGCTACTTTGTCTCCGAGGTGACGGCACACAAGCAGCGTAGGTTTCGCAGGTGTGTGCCGTGCCTATATCGGCCTTTATTAACGTCAATTGATAATATTATATTGTTTTGTAAAAGAAAACCGTTGTGCCAGCACTGAGACAGACTAACAAATTTTGTAGTGCTAACCTACTATAATGCGAACCAAACTGTTTGGTTTTCTACTCCAAGGCCACCCATGATATTTTTTGTAAGAGCTATGTGACGTACTAAACAATAGTAGTTTCAGTAAATTATCGTAATAATTGATTCAAAAATAATTATATTGTTGTTGTAGGGAGAATATGTAGACTCGAATACACTTAAATATTGCACAATAATTATGACTTCTCACTCATTACTTAATAGTTATAGATCGAATGCTAAGTATTATATGGTCTGCCTACACGAAGTACCTATATAATATGTTGTGCCACCATATATTATGCATATATAATAGTTTTATTGTTTAGAATGCCCATAACCTCTAGGGCTAATACGTCGACACCTCTTCTATAATACCTAAAACCATCGAAAGGATCTCTTTCACACAGCTCAGTCAGTTCACGAAAAGGTTAAATTAAACTATATTAATACACTACCTGCTGGAACCTAAGGAACAATATTTTTTTCTCATTTTTTCACCAAAGTTTGGAAGTCTGTATCTCGGTGAAAATTAGTCATAAGTGTCGAGATATAAAAATAACATTTTGAAGCTTCATTCTTCTACTTTTAAGATCTCATTCATCATCATTACCATATCATCATTATCTTATACATATATCATCATTACCTTTAGACCAGTGCCGAAGCCTTTAAAAATGGTAAAAAGTGAAAAAAAATTATAGTAGGATGAAACCCATTAGAAAAGGAGGGGAATATGATCAAAATGAAAGGAAAAATAAATTACGGTCGATCAGAGTTCGGGAAGTGGAAGTGGGGGGGGGGTTTCAGGGTAAAAAACGGTTTATCTCGTTTTCCGGCAAAACTACAAGTCCTATGGAAAAAAGTCAAATGGCAAAGTTGTAGATAATAAAAAGATCTACAACTTTTTTATTTACACTTTTTTCACATAACCTCAAAATTTAGGTGAAAAATTCAAAACCCCAAGTTTTTGGTTTTTTATTTATATCTTTTTCAAAAATTATTTTTTTTCTACGAAATTTGGTGAAAACTTACCTTATTATGTCCCAAATACACTGTAATTTATTTGATCTAAAATATTTATTTTTTCGCCTTATTTTGAATTAATATCGAAAAAACACCCTAATTTTCAATCGAAAATTCACCCGTCAAAATATCAGCTTTTTTCAAAAATTCGGTGCGCTTTTTGTTCCTTGAAATCTCTACTTTCTGATGGTATAAAAAAATATATACTTTTTTAACAGCTGCTACGAAATAACAGGTATGTAGTAAGGCCCAGACCCTACTAGAACCTTCCCCACTTCTCTATGAAATACATTTTTATGGGCTAAAATTTTCCATAGGTCACTCAGGTATACAAGTTATCTTAAAAAAGCAATAAATAGACATCTATGCTTATAATTGAAAGAAGATTTTGCAACTTTCTCAAAATATTGTAGATGTCTTATTAAATATTAACTTATTTGGTTTTTGGTTTTTGCATTTTCTGAGAACATTTACCATAGTAATGTATATATTTTTTTACACCATCAGAAAGTAGAGATTTCAACGAACAGAAACCACACCAACTTTTTGAAAAAAGCTGATATTTTGACGGGTGAATTTTCGATTGAAAATTAGGGTGTTTTTTCGATATTAATTCAAAATAAGGCGAAAAAATAAATATTTTAAATCAAATAAATTACAGTGTATTTGGGACATAATAAGGTAAGTTTTCACCAAATTTCGTAGAAAAAAAATAATTTTTGAAAAAGATATAAATAAAAAACCAAAAACTTGGTTTTTTGAATTTTTCACCTAAATTTTGAGGTTATGTGAAAAAAGTGTAAATACAAAAGTTGTAGATCTTTTTATTATCTACAACTTTGCCATTTGACTTTTTTCCATAGGACTTGTAGTTTTGCCGGAAAACGAGATAAACCGTTTTTTACCCTTAAACCCCCCCCCACTTCCACTTCCCGAACTCTGATCGACCGTAATTTATTTTTCCTTTCATTTTGATCATATTCCCCTCCTTTTCTAATGGGTTTCATCCTACTATAATTTTTTTTGGTTTCAAAAATTATCGACCCTGGTCTACTTATACATTTTGATTATTGAGAAAATTGATGAAACATCTCGAAGGAACTATGCATAATTTTTATTTTTTTCACGATCGTGCATGGACTTGAAATGTTTTTTCGACTCGTTTTAATCCAAGCATCGAGTAACTTGTTTATTAAGCTTCAATGTTGTTTTTAAACGTACGAATTACTATGTGCGATTACTTTGATCATGATGGGTAGAAAAACGGTTCAAATTCTTTTAGGGAACACAATGTACACTTATGAACGTCAATAAAAATACATATTAAATGCTTCTAATTTTACATTTACTGCCAGTTCTCAAATCAAGGGCGTAGAGCGGACGAGAAGAAAATTGTCTTTTTTCACTCAACCGTCGATAACTCCAAAATAAAAAAAAGATAATCGCAAAAGAAATTTGTTCCTTCGAGATGTTTCATCAATTTTCTCAATAACCAAAACGTATCTTACAAGCTGCAGGGATGTTACAGAGCTTCGATTTCGGTTCCGAAAAGTCGGAACTTCCAATTGATTTTGCACCTCCGAATCGGAGGCTATAATTAATCGGAGGTCGAAGCACATCAGCGGCGGTGGCCGCGGTCAGCGGCATTTGATTTAATTAACTTCTGTGTAAAATTTAAGAAAATTAGTTTATTTTTATATATCACACCCAGGAAGGTGTTTACTTTTTTGAACTGATATGAATGAAACTGATGAATAATGTTTGTAATTTTATTTTATTACACATCTCTCTTTTGTGTCTGCCTCCGATTCCGGTTTGGGTTCCGATTCCGGTTCCGATAAACCAAATTTAAAAACTCCGATTCCGAATTCGGTTCCAGTAAAACAACTTCCGTAACATTCCTACTTAAAAGTAGAAATTTCAAAATTCTATTTTTTTATCTCGATATGACTATTTTTCACCGCGATACAGCCTTCCAAACTTTGATGAAAAATTAGGAAATTTTCTTGTTCCTTTAATAGTTTCTAGAGTATAAATATGGTGAATCTTTTGGTGGAAATGTTTTGACGCAATTCTCGCTCAAGTCTGTTGAAAATCAAGGCTAAATTTACATACACCTACACTAAACGGCCCATAGTCAGTCGGGGAAGGCAAACGAGCCGCCCGTTCGCACCTCCCGTTCGAGCAAGTAACGTCCCCGCAGGCTGACGGGCTGCAAGTTCGCGTGCATCGGGTGCGGCTGGCGCGGGCCGGCGCACGAGGCGCGCGCGCACGAGGCGGGCTGCGCGCGGCCGCAGCGCTCCGCCGCCGACGCGCTGGCCGCGCTGGCCGAGCGCGAGCGGCTGGCGGCCGCGCGGCTGCTCGTCTACACGCAGATATTCGACCTGCTCTCCTACGAGAAGATCACTTTTAACGGTGAGTACAGGTGCAGTAAGCACACGTAAACACGGTCATGCGCTGTCGCTGGCGCACACGACACCGTTAGACCCAGACAGCAAACAATACAGCAAGTGTAGCGCGCTATGTTAAACACAGTAGAGCTGAAAAGCTCTGGGAAAATACTAATTATTTCACGAAATTCCTTTCACGTTTGTATTCGATCTCTTTCTATTTTTACGGAAGAGAGGACAGACGGACAAACCGACGGATGGATCTGATGTTTAGATCGCCGGCGCTCATGGATATCTTCAAGCCTAGCAGATGACAATTCGGCTAGTGACAAAATACATATTTTCATCTTATATCTGAAATACTTTATTTTTTATTTTGCTTTTAGATTCACATTTTTTGGTACCTAAGTATTTTGAAAATACTAAAGTTGCTCAAATACTTTTATTACTTTGCATATTCGTGTCGTGGGAGTTTTTGCAGTTAGAGCCAGCAGCTTATGCAGTATTAGCCTCAGTGTCACATCCGTTATTTAAAACGAAATGGGTACCAATAGTACTTAAAGAACATGTAAAAGAAGTTTTCCTGATTGAAACCAGTCAATGAATTGAATTGGAAAACAAGAATCGGAGGCTTTGAACCGCAATGGAGAAGTCAGAAAAAATACGAATCTTATTACATGTTTTACAGGACTTCTTTCTATTCTATAGCAAGAAGTGACATAGAGTTTATCGGTATATTTAGAAACATTTTAACGACTCAACAGTCAAGACGTCAGCGTCAGAATTAAAGTCTAATTCTCGAATAAAAAAAATATATTACTTATTTGCCGGGTTCTGCCTATGGCGCGACTCTTCTTTTTTGGGGGAAAAGGAAAAATTATTATATCAAAATCAAAAGTTTTTTATTTCAAATAGGCCTTTGCAGGCTCTTATGAAACGTCTAGTTGCACGGTTCCAAAAAGTGGGTCTCATGGAGAAGAACCGGCAAGAAACTCCATGGACACTCTTTTCAACAATGGTTTAGCTTACAAAGACTCGGTTACAATAGTAATAAATAATCATATACGATTTCTAAATGTATCTGACGTCTCAAATACCTTACATGAAAGTATATCGTAACTTGTATTTTATATACGTTTTAAGAGGTATCTTCTACATCTCAGTTCCGAAGGAATCGCGCGGATGGAAATATCCATCGACGTAGCGAGATTGGAACTGAAAGTTTGCTTACGTTACGTTCAGACTGTGTCCAAAAAGAGAGTTCAACTATTAGTACTGCACAGAGCGACAGCTCAGCAAAGAAATTCTCCCTTTGTATTTCTGGAACTGTTCCATTCTACTATTTTTAATCATAACAGGCCTTTTTTCAACAATAAACAATCATGTTTTCTTTTCACTCGACAAATATATTTTTTACTAGCAACGCGCCCCGATTTCACACGGGTGCAATGTAGATGTACTATACACAAAAAGCCCATCTTACTCGCTGATAATGTAGCTTTCTAATGGTCAATAACTACTGGACCGATTTTAATTTTTAAAATCGGTCCAGTAGTTATCGAGTTTATTCATAACATTAAAAAATACAAATTTTTCCTCTTTATAATATTAGTATAGATAAACCTAATATCGTGTGTTGTGTCACGTGGCGCTACTGCCGGAAGTACCGCGGTCGGTACAAGCGCGTGTCGTCCGCAGACCTGCAGCTCAAGCCGTACCGCACGGAGGAGTTCGTGCACAAGCTGTACTACGAGACGCCGCGGTTCCCGTCGTTCGGGCACCAGTGGGTGGTGAAGGCGTTCATCAACAACAACCAGCCGCAGCCCACGCTGGCCGCGCAGCGCGAGATCACCTACCAGGTGCGCGGGGCCCCGAGCGCCCGTCACTCTCGTGCGCGGGGCCTCTGATGGCGGACCGACTCTGGTCTATTCTAACGACTTTAAACTACAAATATTTTTTTGTATTATCTAAGTGTAAACCTGTTCCATAAAAAAAATACGATCCTAAAATGTCAACATTGTCAAAAAGTACAGGTGAAATCATATGGAATTGTTAATCATGTTAATCATCCGACGTGAGATTACGTTAAATAGCATAACACAAATCATCCATTTGACGGATCTTTTTCAAAAGCATACGTTTATAGTAGTTCTTTATTATCAACTTAAAAATATTTTTATAAATTAAATTTTATAAAGAAAGAAGAAGTTACATTTTGCAATAATATCCATAAATATTATTTCCGATTCCCATTACTTTTCACTGACACCGAGTACCTTAAAATGAGATTACTCCAATAGTGGCGTAGCATCGCGGCGGAGGGTGCGGTCAAAGTGCCGCCCGGGGCGGCATTTCACAAGCAACGGTAAAAAATACATCCTTCAACTTTTTTTTTTGTTGTAGTACTCTACCGTAATGACAGAGTTTCTCTTTAGATTATTGTTATTCAACAAGAGTACCATTTTTACCAAGCTTAAAATTTTATATATTCAATTGCAATAAGGGGGCGGCAAATTTGGGATCCGCACCGGGCGCTAGTTACCCGCTGCTAACTACGCTGCTATGCTACGCCACTGATTTAGAGTCCAGTACACGAATCAACTTCGTTGGAATCTACGATCAATGTTAACAAAATAGGATATCGACTGCTAGAAACGTAGCAGAAATAAATATGGCACGCTTTAGCGGACGTCAGCAGCTGAATGTACATGGCACGCGACGGTGTCGGTCGGTCACGAAACGGTCTAGTAACTGGTCTGAAGTAACGGCAATGACCAACGTAACATGTAATGTATTATATTCAGCTGATCCTGAAGAGCAAGCCGCAGTGCGAGCTGGCCGTGCAGTGGGTGTGGGCGCGGGGCCCCTTCGGCGAGGCCCCGCTCGCGCCGCGCGTCGCCGCGCACACCTTCCGCGACGACGACGCGCCCGCGCCGCGCCCGCTGCCGCTCGCCGACCCCGACGACACCAACCGCCTGCTGTCCAACAAGGCCATCCACTTCAGGTAACACGGCACTCGCTGGCGGCTGCACACCACTGCCGCGCCCGCTGCACACCACTGCCGCGCCCGCTGCCGCTCGCCGACCCCGACGACACCAACCGCCTGCTGTCCAACAAGGCCATCCACTTCAGGTAACACGGCACTCGCTGGCGGCTGCACACCACTGCCGCGCCCGCTGCACACCACTGCCGCGCCCGCTGCCGCTCGCCGACCCCGACGACACCAACCGCCTGCTGTCCAACAAGGCCATCCACTTCAGGTAACACGGCACTCGCTGGCGGCTGCACACCACTGCCGCGCCCGCTGCACACCACTGCCGCGCCCGCTGCACACCACTGCCGCGCCCGCTGCCGCTCGCCGACCCCGACGACACCAACCGCCTGCTGTCCAACAAGGCCATCCACTTCAGGTAACACGGCACTCGCTGGCGGCTGCACACCACTGCCGCGCCCGCTGCACACCACTGCCGCGCCCGCTGCCGCTCGCCGACCCCGACGACACCAACCGCCTGCTGTCCAACAAGGCCATCCACTTCAGGTAACACGGCACTCGCTGGCGGCTGCACACCACTGCCGCGCCCGCTGCACACCACTGCCGCGCCCGCTGCACACCACTGCCGCGCCCGCTGCACACCACTGCCGCGCCCGCTGCACACCACTGCCGCGCCCGCTGCCGCTCGCCGACCCCGACGACACCAACCGCCTGCTGTCCAACAAGGCCATCCACTTCAGGTAACACGGCACTCGCTGGCGGCTGCACACCACTGCCGCGCCCGCTGCACACCACTGCCGCGCCCGCTGCCGCTCGCCGACCCCGACGACACCAACCGCCTGCTGTCCAACAAGGCCATCCACTTCAGGTAACACGGCACTCGCTGGCGGCTGCACACCACTGCCGCGCCCGCTGCACACCACTGCCACGCCCGCTGCACACCACTGCCGCGCCCGCTGCACACCACTGCCGCGCCCGCTGCACACCACTGCCGCGCCCGCTGCCGCTCGCCGACCCCGACGACACCAACCGCCTGCTGTCCAACAAGGCCATCCACTTCAGGTAACACGGCACTCGCTGGCGGCTGCACACCACTGCCGCGCCCGCTGCACACCACTGCCGCGCCCGCTGCACACCACTGCCGCGCCCGCTGCCGCTCGCCGACCCCGCCGACACCAACCGCCTGCTGTCCAACAAGGCCATCCACTTCAGGTAACACGGCACTCGCTGGCGGCTGCACACCACTGCCGCGCCCGCTGCACACCACTGCCGCGCCCGCTGCCGCTCGCCGACCCCGACGACACCAACCGCCTGCTGTCCAACAAGGCCATCCACTTCAGGTAACACGGCACTCGCTGGCGGCTGCACACCACTGCCGCGCCCGCTGCACACCACTGCCGCGCCCGCTGCACACCACTGCCGCGCCCGCTGCACACCACTGCCGCGCCCGCTGCACACCACTGCCGCGCCCGCTGCACACCACTGCCGCGCCCGCTGCCGCTCGCCGACCCCGACGACACCAACCGCCTGCTGTCCAACAAGGCCATCCACTTCAGGTAACACGGCACTCGCTGGCGGCTGCACACCACTGCCGCGCCCGCTGCACACCACTGCCGCGCCCGCTGCACACCACTGCCGCGCCCGCTGCCGCTCGCCGACCCCGACGACACCAACCGCCTGCTGTCCAACAAGGCCATCCACTTCAGGTAACACGGCACTCGCTGGCGGCTGCACACCATTGCCGCGCCCGCTGCACACCACTGCCGCGCCCGCTGCACACCACTGCCGCGCCCGCTGCCGCTCGCCGACCCCGACGACACCAACCGCCTGCTGTCCAACAAGGCCATCCACTTCAGGTAACACGGCACTCGCTGGCGGCTGCACACCATTGCCGCGCCCGCTGCACACTGTAATGTTGGGGGTTTCTATTATATAAATGAAACGACTTTACTGGTCGACGCTTGAATATAATATGACTTAATGAACTTATTATAGTATAATATTACGTACACTTCACCTCCGGGGGTGAGGAAAAAAAAAATGTGTTACAAACATTTTTTTTTTTTTTACAATATAAAAATGAGACATAGAAAATAATTAAATTTAAAAATACACAAATTAGTAAACAAAAAAATTAATTCTAATACAAAAGTTAAAACTTAAACAATAAAACAATCATATTATTATTACTTATTGATAAAAAGACTTAGTTCTATTCTTATGTATAATTTCTTCCTTATTAACATTATTTTTTATCTTAACATTACATCCTAAATCTTCTATTACTTCGTAAGGACCTTTATACAATGGGTCTAATTTACGCCCAGTTTCTATCTTTACGAGAATTAAATCGCCTTCGTTAAATGTTATAGGATTTATTTTACTATCATAAACAATCTTTCTTTTCAGTTTTTTATTTATTAAATTTTTCTTTGCTTCAGAATGACATAATTGTAATCTATATTTTAGCTGTAATGGATAATCATCAACATTATATAATGGTTCAACGCTATTACTTATATTAGAAGGTATATTACAAAGTTTTCCAAATACCAACTCATAGGGTGTATAATTTGTTTCCGAATGAACTGTGTTATTGAAACTAAAGCACCAAAAAGGTAACCAATGATTCCATGTTTCAGAATTATTTTCACATTGAATTCTTAAAAACGAACCTAAATTTTTGTGACTATTTTCTAGTGCTCCTATTGTTTGATGATGATAAGCAGTTGAGGATAATTTTTCTATATTCAAAATTTTACAAACCTGTTCCATAGTCGATGAAATAAACTCCGTCCCTCGATCGGTAGCTATACTTATTGGAATACCAAATAATAAAATAAAACCTCTCACGAATGCATCAGCAATAGACTTAGTTTCTTTGTTTTTAAGAGGAATTGCTTGTACAAACTTAGTCAATTCACATTGTATAGTCAATATATAGCAATAATCATCTACATCTCTATCTAAAGGTCCGACTACATCTAAAAAAACTTTTTCAAAAGCAGAAGATGCAGTGGTAGTTATTTCCATTGGTTGTTTAATGTAACGAAAGTATTTCATTTTTTGACATTTCGTACATTTACGAACAAATTCTTGTACATCTTTTGCGATACCTGGCCAGTAGTATCGTTTCATAATAGTATTCGTCATTCTACGTACACCAGCGTGTCCGCTTGATGGTAGTAAATGAAAGTCGTTCATAATTAAAGTTTTTTCTTTATCATCGGTAATTCTCTTTATACCTTTTAAAACACATACACGTGGACCATTCCAATTCTCTAATAACTTTATTTCATTACAAATATTTTTAATAAATTCAACATTTTCACTGTCTTTAATAATGCATATTTCTACCACATCTATCTTTTTACAAAATAAACTTAATTTTTGCACAAATTCGGCTCGCGAGAAATGCGCCTTAAAATCAAGATTAACACATAAATAATTATATTTCGGTATAAATGCAAAACATTCCCATTCTTCACTAACCATATTATTTTTCCTAAATATATTCAATTTCTTTCCTTGCATTAAAATCATTTCCACTGAATTATGCGGTTTTCTTAATATATCCACAACTCTTGGTTGATCAGGCCAATCGTTAGCAGATTTACTAAGATCCACATTTTCTTTCAAAACATTATTATCCTTCAACTCTTCCATTCTTCTACTTTGCGCTCTAGTCATCACATTCACAACATTTTCATGCATACTTTTTAATTCATCTGAAGTCATTATTACTCTTGATAAACAATCTGCAACTACATTATCTTTTCCTTTTACATATATAATTTTAAAACGATATTCTTCTAAAACTAATCTGAATTTGAGTAATCTACTAGATGGATCTTTCATCCCAAAAAGATAAACTAAAGGTTTATGGTCTGTCATTAATGTGAAACTTCTTCCATAAATATATGGTCTAAAATACTTTACTGCCCACACTATAGCGAGAAGTTCTTTTTGGATTGTAGGATAATTCTTTTCAGCTTTATTCAAAGGTCTACTTGCATATGCAATAGGTCTTAAATCTCTATTACACAAAACAGCTCCGATAGCGAAACCAGAAGCATCGGTTTGTATAATAAATTCATTTTCGCTTGAAAAATCAGGATATTGTAATATCGGTGTAGAAGTTAAAGCAGTTTTCAAAAAATCAAATGCTCTTTGACATTCATCTGTCCACTTAAATGGTTCATTTTTCCTACATAATTTGTTTAAGGGCATAGTGATTTGCGCAAATGATTTAATAAATTTACGATAATAATTGCAAAATGCCACAAATCGTTTGACTTCATCGGATGTTTTTGGAACTGGATAATTTTCTAAAACTTTTGTTTTGTCTGGATCTGGAGAAACACCGTTATTTGAAACAACGTGTCCTAGATATAAAATTTCTTTTTTCAAAAATTCACACTTTTGAGCGTTCAATTTTAAATTTACTTTTCTAAGTCTTTCCATTATACTTATTAAATTTTGATTGTGAGAGCTTAAATTACGACCAAATACTATTAAGTCATCTAAATAAACAAAACATTTTTCAAACGCAAGACCAGACATTGCAACTGACATCATGCGACTAAAAGCGCTTGGGCTAATTTTTAGTCCCATGGGTAAACGTTTCATTTGGTATTGTCCTGTACTGGTTGTAAATGCTGTAAATTTTCGGCTACTATTTTCCAAGGGTACTTGATAATAGCCTTGATGAAGATCAAGATGAGTAAAGTAAATAGAACCTGAAAGTGAATCTAATATTTCATTTATATTTGGTAATGGAAATTTATCATCAGCAACTATTTCATTTAATTTCCTATAATCTATTACTAATCTCCATTTTTTATTACAATTTTGCTCATTATTTTTCTTAGGAACCAATAATATAGGACTTGACCATTCCGAATTACACTCTTCTATTATATCATTTTGTTTTAATTTCTCAATCTGATTAGCAATTTCTGGTTTTAAAGCTTGAGGTAACCGATATGGTTTTACATAAACAGGTGTAGAATTTGTTTTAATAGTAATTGATTGCCGATAAATATTAGTTGTTGTTAACTTGTCACCAACTACATAGAATACATCTGAATATTTGGCACAAATAGATTCAATAGTTTTGCGTTCATCATTTTGTAAATGAGATAACTTCAATTCACTCAGTACCTTATTTACTCTTTCAACATCAATATTATTCCTATTAAACTGACATATGTCATAGTCTTCCACAGATTCTAGATCTGGTATAAAGGATGGTATTTGTACATCTTCGTCACTAACATTCAATATTTTAACAGGAAGTCTGTTATTCCAAATCTTAGTAATCGCATTGGCAAGAAAAATATCCTTTGCTAATTCTTTTCCACAAACAATTACATCACCATTCACATGCTCATTCAAATAAATATATTGTACTGATTCAGAACGTGCCGGAATTGTCAATATATCTTTTTTTGTATTAAAATTATCAATTAAAGAAAAATTAAATTCATTACCATTATTATATAAACTGACAATACTTGTATGCAAATTAATATTAGCTTCATATTTATAAAGAAAATCTAAGCCTAAAATTCCATCAGCTTTTAACGGAAGTAAATCAAAAATTAAAAAATTATGATGAAATTGAACATTATCTTTGTTTTTCAAAATTAAATTTACTGAACCTTGCGAACGTGTTTGTCCACCTATGCCATTAATTAAAGTATCATTTCTTTCAATTACTATGTTGTCAGGGATTGCACCACGTTTTATTACTGACAATGAAGCGCCAGTGTCTACAAGCCAAAAATATTTAATATTATTAATGGAAAAAATTACATATTTTGTACTGCCATTATAGGATAAAATAAAATTTTTAGGATCGAAAAAACTGAATTGGACCATTTGTTTGATTGTTTTTAGTCTCTTCATTATTTTGTTCAGCTACATACACATTACGATTCATAGAACGAGGATGATGAGAACGAACATTTTTGTTATTTAAAATATATCTTGAAGAAGATCTACCATAATTATATCTGCCTCTAAAGTTACTAAAATTACCTGGCCGACTATAGCGAGTTGTCTGTCCACGATAATAATTGGCATTATATTGACCATAATTATTATGAAAATTACCACGTTGGTGTTGGTAACCACGTCCTCGTCTATTGTTGTTAAAGTAAAATGTACGTCCTTGCTTAGATGCATGCATGATATTACCTGAGTTCGATTCAGCAGGTGACCTATCTTCATCTTTGGCCGCCTGGATAGCTTCCTTCAAGCTGCTGTAGTTCCGCGATGTGACAATTGTAGATAGTCTAGTGCTTCTCAAACCATCTGAAAATTGTTTAATTGCAGATTTTTCATTTATTGGTTTTAAAACTGAGAAAACACTCGAATCCCCGTCTGCTTGTGAAATAGTCATATCTGTGAACAACTGTTCAATATCCTTACCAAACTCCTCAATTGACCTTTGACCTTGTTTGCTATTCTGTAGTCGAGCTTGTATAGCCGTATAGGACTTTTTTGTTAACAAATGCTGTTTTAAGTCTTTAATTAAAGTACCTATAGACGTATATGACCCAGAAATACGTAATTTTGCATTTTCTGAAAGTCTACTGAATGTTACGAATTTAATTAAAAGTAATTGACTTTTTTCATCAATCATATTTGAATACATTTCAATGGAATCAATCATTCTCTTTGTTGTATTCTCTGAATCGTCCATAACTGGAATCAAATTACACGCTACTTTTAAATCAAACTCCATGTTGCTAAAAGTCTTAGGACTTAAACACAAATCACTTATTTCATAATACAACTTATAAATATTTTCAAAAATTTCTTTCTCTAAGGAAAAAGTACTTATATCGTTATTTTTATCTATACACGAAAATAATTCATCAGATTTATCGAAGATTAACTTTGCTTCATTTAACTTTAATTCAGTTGTTTTACACGTATATCTACTTTTCCCTTTCTTAATTAAATATTTTCGTATTTCCGTTAAAGCATCAAAACAATTTTTCAAATCCTCTAACATACCTGAACATTAATAATAATTATTTTATATAATAATTAGGACACATGTTAAAAATAATATTAATATAATAATGATATAAAGTTAATTAAACCATAATTTTAAAACTTATTGAATTAATCATTACTCGTACCTAACATTGTTTCTAAGGCCAACGACGCTGGAATGCATCGCGTCGCGTTACAGAGTATCGTGTTCTATGAGTGATTTAACACATTTCCAGAACTCTTATAATTTTAAAGTAATGAAATTTAAACCTAGATTCATATATGTATTATACGATCTTAATCTAATATTATATATATTTTTTTAAACGATTATTATTTTAAAATTATTATAGTATAATATAGAGAAATACACTCAAAAAAAAAAAAAGAAAATTAATAAGATAATATTGTCCACACACAAATGAAGAAAAAGAAAAAAAAAACACTTATTGTTACTCACTTCACGACACTTTTTTTTTTTACGTACTGGTCGTCTCGATGCGATGACCCCTCAGTGAATTTCGGATGTTATTCATGGTCTGGAACCTTAATTCTTCCTGAACCCATTGCCGATGGCAGGATCGGTACAACCGAAATGCGAAGTACGCAAATACGATTAGTGTGAAGGCCAAAATTATATAGGTCACAATATTTAATTGACCCAAGTGCCACCCGATGTCTCTTAAGTCTGCCCGGTTGTTACCTGCAGCAGCGTTTTGATTTATAAATACTTCTTCTTTTTCAATTTTTGAGTTACACATCTTGTAAATTTAATTATTTAAAGGAATTATAATACTATTACTCTGCCCCTTGGCAGAGCCCTTGGCAGGGTCGCCATGTAATGTTGGGGGTTTCTATTATATAAATGAAACGACTTTACTGGTCGACGCTTGAATATAATATGACTTAATGAACTTATTATAGTATAATATTACGTACACTTCAACACCACTGCCGCGCCCGCTGCACACCACTGCCGCGCCCGCTGCCGCTCGCCGACCCCGACGACACCAACCGCCTGCTGTCCAACAAGGCCATCCACTTCAGGTAACACGGCACTCGCTGGCGGCTGCACACCACTGCCGCGCCCGCTGCACACCACTGCCGCGCCCGCTGCACACCACTGCCGCGCCCGCTGCCGCTCGCCGACACCAACCGCCTGCTGTCCAACAAGGCCATCCACTTCAGGTAACACGGCACTCGCTGGCGGCTGCACACCACTGCCGCGCCCGCTGCACACCACTGCCGCGCCGAGTTCAGGTAACACGGCACACTTCACGTCACAGAAGAACAAAAACTATAACTAGTTAACAAATCCGTCTTTTCCTCACACATATAATTTACAATTGCAACATTATAATATATCGTTTCTTCACATTTGCAGATGATTTTCCTATTTTACTTTTCTTTTCCTTTCTCGACAGGTACTATCACAAACCCATTAACTTAAGGTAACTAGATTTAGTTTAATATTGTACGTAGGTCACTCGATCAATTTGCAATACAGCTTTATTGTTTAGAGATTACATATTCGCTGAGAGAATGTCGCCTGAAGGGCATTAATTTCGCGTCCTGGTTCATGTAACATGGCGTCCTGGTACATGGCACATGGTGGCACTGATGTTGCAGAAGTCAAACTCAGGCTGTTATCGAAACATATTTTATTTAGTGAAATAAATATGTATACTGAACTAAAAGTACAATAATGTTTAAAAAACAAGTACCTGCGTGAGGCTGCTACCCGGTTGGCCACTCTTGTCAACCTGTTGTTGTCGCAGGTGTCGATAAGGTTAAGTGGTCGGTGGTGGTGGTAAGTCATGGCCGTGGTCGCTGCTTGGTCAGTAGAGACTGGAGCGAGCCTGGTCCCAGGCACTTCATGTACCAAGAGGCCGTAACTGTATGCTGCTTTCCAATCTCTGTCTAAAATTTCTCGTCTTGTGGAAAATATGGCAATTATTTATTTCTTTACTGACCAAGATTATGGAACTTGAATTGGATTAGGTTCATTTTCCCTTTTGTTCCTGTTTTTAGATGGCACATCACAATAATATAGCCAAGTTACATCACCTGTGACTATATTAAGATTACCCACAATTGAAAATATGACTGCATTGCAAAACTTATCTAGTGACCTAAGGTTTAAAGTACATAATATGACATGTATTCTATTTTTCGCTATTTGTAATCAGAATGCTGATAAATTTCAATGAATCTCAAAAAATATTAGTTCACTGTACTTCACACGTATAGATAATTAAGCTATCAGTGGTTTGAATTGAAGAAGGCAGGGCAGAATTTAATTGTTCCTTCCATACATTTATTGCTCAAAGGGACTAAATGTATAGAAAAAATGTGCACCCAGCAGGAATCGAATCCGCGATCCTTGGACCCAAAGTAGGTGTCAAGCATTTGTTCCAACGATCCCATTGAACTGTATTAATTATTATTTAAGATGAATTATAAATGTATTATCTCTTGTTTCAGACTCATCATGTTCCTGACGAATAAATAAGACATTTATTGTAATAGTCAATAGAAATGTTGCCTTTTTATTGGCTTCATCACCAAAGATCAGAAAAAGCGTTTTTAATATTTTCTCCATATTTTATGGCCAGAAATTTGGTTTCCTATATTTTATTCCATATTATGAATATTTTACATGGGGTTAATGTATAGACGTTTTCGGTTGTGCTCTTGACTTTAATGAAATCTCCATTATTCACTGCGGAAGATAATTTAGAATGTAACAATAGTATTGAGTACAATATTGATGAGTCATGCCGTAGTTAGGGAATTAGATAATAATAACTTTATGATTATGCACATATTTTATTTTTATAATTATAAATTTCGACTTCGATGGAGGCCGCTTGTGTCCCGATCTTTATTAGCCATATTGAGTTTAGAATGTAGTATTTTGGGATTTAATAAAAAACATATACATTTAGTGTGTTTTTATTTAGTTCCTTTAACATTCAACAACATAAATACTTGTCCAAATAATAGAAACGTGACAACAAATCAATTTAAAAAAACGAACATTCAGATTTAAAAAGTTTATAAATTAACCTTCACTACCGCTACATAGTGTACACTGTACATGCCGGCTGACGTTAAATAACATTATAATGTTTGTAATAATTTATTATAATAAAAAAATTGATTTACATTGTTAACTGAGTCGACTAAACATTTCAAATTAGGGACGTTATGGATGTGGATACAGTATCATTCCGGTTTCAGATATGAAATCATTGCGGATTATCCATTCGTTTCGATTAACGATATAAGGTATTGCAACGTTATCCCACAATGGCTGACTAGTTACAATATAAGTATTGCAAAGGACGTACTCGGCTGGCAAAAACAAAAAACTATTATTCTAACATTTATTAGAGGATTCGTTTACGGTTATGGATAGATTTTTATATCGGATATCCGATCGTTTTGGATATGTTTACGGTGTTCCATAACATCCCTGTTTCTAATGTTTAGACTGGGAATTCATGACGTCACTCGATTCGGAGTTCTTTGTATAGCAGTAATTTTTCCTTGTACTTTGTGACGTCACAGATTACGATCTAGCTATAACACCCCCCAAACCTCCAGACAATGGAGCTTTCACAGGACAGTAGTTTCGTGGAAACTAATATTAAAAAAATACTCTGCGGTTTCATCCGCAGGCATTAAAATACCCTAAAAATAAAGTTGGACCCAAGGCCTGTTGGGCCGATTTACCGTGACAAATAAACATGCTTCCAAATTTTATATCGATTGTTAAAATTATTAAAATAAAAATAATGTCTGATGCTTTGATTATTTAGACATATAAATAATCTAAGGTCGAATGATATATTGTATCTAAATAAATTATTGCATCATTATGACTATTCTCAATCTGTCATGATAATTTGTCAAACTTTCCCGAAACTTCAGCGGGTACTGATAATATTAATAGCACTCGACACGCGGGCCGCGCAGGCCGCCCCCGCGCAGCTTTGGGTGCGAGCGTTTAAATTCCGTGGACCCGGGTTCGAAGCCCGAACAAAAAATTTTTTTAAAAATGTTCATGTCGGACAGGGCATAGATGTTTTAATCAACTTTTTTCCAATAAAGAAAAATGATCTGTGAAACAGAAACAGTAATGGGTCTGCCCTATGCCCACTAGGGGAATTGGGCAGGTGGCTCTCCGGGCGGTAAGTGTCCACCGCCGCTTTTACACGGAACATCTGCAACGCCAGAAGGCTTGTTATAGGTGTGTTGCTGTCCTTTGAGGGAAGAATGGGCTTGTTTATTGCAGGTCGTATCGGTTAATGCTGTTATTGCTCGCATTCCAAGTGCTAACAATACCACAGAATTGAATATTATGCGTTACACCGCGCAGTTAAAGGGGAAGCTTGACTTGTTAAAATTATTGTTGAACAAAAAGTACTCCGGTGGAACATATAGTATAGGTATATTGAAATGTCAGTTTATTAATAATTGTTGACGAGGTTTGTCTCGCCAGTTTTTATAGTCTATGTCACAATACAACATCAAGTTACAATCTTAGAATATACGTATACATACACACACATGAAGTGGCGACAGTAGCCTACGAATGAAGAAGATACGAATACCGTACGAGAATACATGATATAATATATACCTACTACAATATGTAAATATAAACATTGCACTTTGTATGGCGATGTGGTCCGGGCACGAACGACTCGCGAGGACAGATCGATGGTAAATAGACATCGTTGTCGCGCGGGCACGAACCATTAGATTATGTAAACAGAGTGGACAAACTACATAAAGCGTTTTGAGAGTACCTAACCTATATCTACATTGGGACTTTTTGCAGCGTTTCTGCATCAATTGATATCCTTTCAGTAACAAGGTCAAGGAGGTTAAATACCAATAGCGGGAGGTCAATGAATTAACATCTCTAAGAGAATAAACCAGGTCAATCTGAAAAAAATTGTTATCGACAAGTCAATATTTTATTATTTTAAAATACGTATGTAGATCTTTTTTTTATAGAACAATACTGGCATAAATAAAAACTCTCAGAGGACGCATAAAACTAGGTATCACATACTAATTGCATAATCATTCTTGCTGCACCTTCTACTCTATTTTGTTATTTTTTTTTCCCTTCCTTGAGGTTTGCCTGGAAGAGATCGCATATAGCGATAAGGCCATCCTCTTGTACAATGTTTAGCTTTAGTTTTTATTGCTTGTATAATTGGTTTTTGTGTACAATAAAGTATATTCTATTCTATTCTCATTGCCTATTCTTTGACATGTTCGATCGTGCCCTCGCGATAACGACGTCTAATGATAATCATCAAATCAAATCAGTGGTATGCAATCATTGATTCTTCACCAAATATAAAATCAATATACAAAAACGACACGAATACTTAACCGCAAGTCGTTCGCGCGCGGCCCGACGTCTCGTGCGCCGCGCGGGACGGCTGACATGTTGAACTATGCTCTCTCGCTCTATCGAACACTCAGGGCCGGACTTAGGGCAGGGCCCCGGGCCTCTACCAACGAGGGGCCCCCACAATAGAGAATTCGGAAAAAATCTTTAAAATTCGGGCGAGTAAACTCGAAACAACTTTTCCTTTGATATTGTTTTTGCTGTTTTACCTTTCAGTTTTATATAAACATGATTAAATTGTAAATATGAAAACAATTTGGGGCTACTTCTTTGTTACCCCAAGGGATCAACCTCTAAATTCGGCCCTGCGAACACTAAACGACTGGAACGAAAGAAACAAAACAGACTCGAACTATTTCAACTTTATCCCACGTTTATGTATAACAATGACATGTTAATCAAAGTTGAGCGCTTGAATTTGTCAGTTCGGCCGTAGGACTACAAATATCGCACCTTGAAAATCGAATCGACACTTATCGAAAACTGATGATTTTTTTACTATCAACGCCATCTAGTGAGATTATTGTTCGTCATCAAAATGCAAAGGGTCTTTATGCCGCTAGACGGCGCGAGTGTCATTATTGGGAACTCGTCCACGTTACGTCCTTGTTTAGTGTCAAGTTTGGTTTTCAAGGTGCGATATGTACCGGACGGTCGCGGCGGCAGGGTTCGGAAATCGGTTTATTTACTACGGGAGTTTAGCTGAGATAATAAACGATTTGTTAATATTTACTGAAACAAATGAGTGTGGTTAGTTTAGTGTGTATTACTCTTTAAAACTAATATCATGGTATCTCAGTCAGACACGTAATTAATCGGTTTCTGTTTCTGTCTTATTACCGCATGGGACAGCGCTGCCGTTATGTAGCTACATGTGACTAGTAGGGCCGCTGCTGCCGCCGCCGCCGCTGCTGCTGCCGCCACTGCCGCCACCGCCGCTGCTGCCGCCCTGGGCCTCGTCGGCGGCGCCGTCGTCCTGCGCGCCCGTGCTCCACACGCTGATGAGGCCGGCCTCGCCCGTGGTGATGAGGAGGTTCCTCTGCAGAACGTTAACGAGGCCTCAAATGACTAGTACATAAAGGCGATAAGCAACGATATGACGCAGGTGTAAATAGAGCGAGCTACTTCTGAAAGTCCTGAGAGGAAGAGTTGTATTCATAAGTAATGTACGAGCTATATCGTACATTGCAAAATATGCATTTTTTATGTATAATGACATTTTTAAATCAGTACTATTAAAACATTCACCAACACCGGACGCGTTTTAATTGACATCTTAGTACTCCTGACAGTACCATTCTTACATTGGTCCTTCGAGCCTAAAATCGGATCTTGCGCGATTTTCGGATTGCAGTGACATTGACAGTGATTTTTTTAAAGTGACAATTTTTCATGTTATTTTCATTAGGGCAGTGATATATCAATTGTTTTTGTGACAAAGTGCCTAGAAACTGACAAATAATAATTGACATTGAAATAATAATTGACATTTTATTGTTTAATTGCAAGTTTTAAGTGACATACGAAAAAATAAAGAATAAAAACTTTAATAATATTGTGACATTATTTTTTTTGACATTTGCGAAGGATTTTGTAGAAGTTACCGTGAGTGATTCTTTTTTCGACTCTAGCATCGCAGAGTTGGAATAATCTTCGACACTAATCTACAGCTGACAAGTAAGATCGTTTCATTTTATTTACATCATGGAATCAATAATATTACGACAAAAAGAAATAATACAGTCCATTGAACAAATTAACACCAATTTCAAAAAAGATTCTGCAAGTAGGAAGACTTCAGACTATATTAAAGTGAGATTAGAACGTCTTGATAAATTATTTGAAGACTTTCAGTTTAATCATGAGCAGTTACAGACATATCTTGACAAATCTCATGAATATTTTACGAAAAATATGTACGATCAGCTAAAAAACTATTATAATTCTACAAGAAATTTGATTGCATGTTATCTAACCGGTGAACCAAGTAGCAAGCAGGACAGCAGCGCGCAAACAAATCAAAGAGTTTTAGAATATATAAACCAACAAAAAACAAACTTCCGAGCCTTTCAACGTATGGTGCATAATTGCAATGCAAATGATCTTAATGACAAATGGGAAATTGAAGATAAACTACGAAATCTTCAGTCTCGTTGGGATAACATTGACGTTTTACATTGGAAAATTGACAATATATTAGAGGGTTCAGATGAGACGTATGAGGAGCAATATACATATTATGAAAATATGTATGAAGGAGTTAAGAGAGCGTTAAACATGAAGCTTTCATCAACAGCACATTTGCAACAATCCACGCCTAAAATAGAGATACCGATGTTTTTCGGAAATTATACACAATGGCCAACATTTCTTGATTTATTCCAAGAAGCGATTCATAACAACAATAGCTTATCGAAATGTCAAAAGATGCAGCATTTAAAAGGCAAGCTCAGAGGAGAAGCTGAAAAATTAATTCAACATTTGCATATTTCGTCAGACAATTATGACACAGCATGGAGCATTATCAATCAACGTTATAATAATCGACAGTTGTTATTTACAAAACAAATAGAAGTATTTTTAAACCAGCCTAATATTCAAAAACAATCATCGTTTGAGCTAAAAAGATTACATGACATTAGTACGGAATCGATTAATGCAATACAAAACTTGGGGGTTGATATCGCAACTTGGGGTCCTTTATTAGTACATCTCATCATCAAGAAAATGGACTTTGAAACTTTAAGAGATTATCAAGAAGCTCGAAAATTTCCTAGGGAATTAGCTACTTTCCAAGAATTGATGGATTTTTTAGAGACGAAATTCACGGCACTCGAACCAATCAGTCGAAAATTGGAAGGAACATACAAAAAACCTACAAATTCTGGCAATCAATTATCTATAAAAACTGACATGAAGAAGTCATATAATTATAATATTTCTAAACCATCGTATAATCGTACATTTCACACAGGAATGCCGGCAACAAAATGTCCACTTTGCAGTAATAATCATGCGCTATTTCAATGCAAGAAATTTGAGTGTATGAGTTCCAGAGAAAAGCAAAATGCATTATTAAATTATAAAATATGCAATAATTGTCTTTATGTGCATGAACAAAACATATGCAATTCGAATAAACGATGCAAAAAGTGTGATCAAGCGCATAACACTTTATTACATGATATTTTTTCCGGAAGTAATATGAATACAGCGCGGCAACAACAGCATTTACCGAGAAATGTTAACCACGTTCAAAATAATGATGATGAAGTTTTGTTACCTACTGTAAAATTGCAAATACAAGCGAGGGATGGTACATATTTGACATTGAGAGGACTTTTAGATCAAGGTTCTCAATCTACACTTATAACGGAGAATGCCATACAGCGCTTGGGATTACAACGTCAGCATTTTAATGCGTCAGTTTCGGGTGTTGGAACTTTATCAAATAAAAGCAAAGGAAAAGTACAACTTATATGCAAATCGCTTTATGACAACTATGAGTTTATGACAGAAGCTTTGATTATGCCAAGATTAATAAATAATCTTCCGAGCTATTCATTCCCAAAGAAAAATTACGTGCATTTACAGCACATCCAGTTAGCAGATCCTGACTACAACATATCAAAACAAATTGACATTTTATTCGATGCGAAAATTTATTGCAATATTTTATTGGATGGTCTACTAAAAGGATTACCCGAACAACCTATTGCACAAAAAACAAAGCTAGGTTGGATATTATCAGGGAATGTGTCAAGAACATTCAACTGTCATGTGGTTCTCAACGGCCAGGATGACATCAGTAGATTTTGGGACATGGAAGATGTTAGTGACAATAACTGCAACGAGTTGACAAAAGACGAACAGTTTTGTGAGGATTATTATTCTTCTACTACTAGAAGACTGCCTAGTGGAAAGTATGTAGTACGTTTACCCATGAAACAGAATTTTCAAGAATATCTGGGAGCATCAAAAGGAAAAGCTATTGCTCAACTTAAATCGATGGAAAAGAAATTCACTAAAGATCAACAATTATGTCAGGAATACAGCAAATTTATGCAAGAATATGAAGAGTTGGGTCATATGAAAAAATGTGACATAGATACAGAACAAAAAAGTTGTTATCTGCCTCATCATGACGTACACAAACAAGAATCTTCAACCACAAAATTGCGTGTGGTTTTCAATGCTTCCTCTAAAACATCAAGTGGGTACAGTTTGAATGACCTGATGGAAACAGGTCCTAAATTACAGAAAGATATTCAAACATTATTAATTCAATGGCGTTTTTTCAAATATGTTTACTCGGCAGATTGTGAAAAAATGTACAGAATGATTTTATTGCATAATGACGACCAAAACTTACAAAAAATCGTATGGAGAAACAATAATGATGACATAATGCAAGAATATAAATTATGCACTCTTGCCTATGGGGTTAAATCGAGTCCTTATTTAGCATTAAGGACAATGCAACAACTATCATACGACGAAGCGTCTAATTACCCTATAGCTGCCAAAATATTAAGGAATAATTTTTACATCGACGATTTATTAGCTGGGAACAATACGATTGAAGAAGCAAAGCAGGTTCAAAAGCAATTAATAAACATGTTATCAACGGCAGGGTTTAACCTTAGAAAATGGTGCAGCAACACACCTGCATTATTACAAGACTTAGGCAAAGATCAAGTAGACCCCGCATTTATTGATTTTAAATATCCCAACTCCACAAAAACATTGGGTTTGAGGTGGAATGCTGAAGCCGATACGTTTCAGTTCCAAAGTTCAATTGACATTGACAATAATTTAGAAATCATGACAAAACGTGACATGTTAGCTCAAATATCAAAAATCTATGATCCTTTGGGTTGGCTTTCGCCTATGACAATTAAAGCTAAATTATGTTTTCAAAGAGTATGGTTAACTGGCATACAATGGGATGACAAAATATCTATTCAGTTACAAAGTGAACTAAGACATTTATTGAATGACTTAAATAATATCCATACAGTGACAATACCTAGGTGGCTAGGTAGTACAGAAAATTGCATTGAGTTACACGGATTCGCTGACGCATCGGAAAAGGTATATGCGTGTTGTGTTTATCTACGAAGTAAAAATGACAAGGGAATTATCACGTCAAGATTAATCGCCGCTAAAACAAAATTAGCTCCCGTCACAAAAAATGTTACACTACCCAGGTTGGAGTTATGTGCAGCAGAACTCTTAACAAAGTTGATTAAAAAAATAAAGGACAGTTTATTATGCGAGAATAATATTAAAATCTTTGCATGGACAGATTCTATGATAACATTGGGTTGGATCTGTGGAGATATATCTCGTTGGAAAACATTTGTAGCAAACCGTGTGAATAAAATTATTGACATTATACCTGCATCATGTTGGCATCATACCAGATCCGAGGACAACGCTGCGGACTGCGCCACTCGAGGGTTGACTTCACAACAATTACAGAATAACACACTTTGGTGGGAAGGTCCTAATTGGTTGAAAAATCAAGACCTTGACATACAAAACCCGAAAATAGCCATGCCGAAAATTGAATGTAAAAAGAACATACAAACTAACATCGTTCAATTAAATAGTTCTACATTATTGGCCAATTTATTAAATAAATATAGCACAATGACACGTGCCACGAGAGTATTGTCTTGGGTATCGCGTTTCATAACAAACATACGCGATAAACACGGCGCTATTAAATGCAACTATTTAACCGCCAAAGAATTAGAATCATCTCAGTTATCATTTATTAATATTATACAGACAGAATATTTTGAAAACGAAATTTTAAAATTAAGACAAGGACAGAAGATCAATAGAAAAAGCAACATTTTGACATTGAATCCTTTTATTGACAACAATGGCATTTTGAGAGTGGGAGGGAGATTGCACTATTCAAATCTGACATATAACTCGAAGCATCCTATATTAATTCCACATGACTCTCATTTGACAAACCTACTTATAAATGAAGCTCATAAAGTAACATTACATGGTGGGCCATTAATGACATTGACATATTTACGGGATAAATATTGGATTTTGGGAGGCATGAGAGCAGTCAAAAAGCAAATACGAAAATGCATCGTGTGTCGAAGATTTAATGCACAAAAGAATACACAGCAAATGGCAAGTTTGCCCGAAAATAGAGTAACGCCATCGAGACCATTCACCCACACAGGAGTGGATTTTACTGGATATGTTGACATAAAAGCGAACAAAGGAAGAGGAATAAAGGTGACGAAAGGCTATATTGCAGTATTTGTATGTTTTAGTACCAAGGCCATTCACTTGGAATTAGTGTCTGACCTTTCAACACCATCATTTTTGGCAGCCTTTAAAAGAATGTGTGCAAGGAGAGGTGTACCTAGACATGTTTACTCAGACAACGGTACAAACTTTGTAGGTGCTTCTAAAGTACTGAAGAATGAATATCAAACTGTAATATCCACAATCAACAAAGATTTTTTGGACAACATTAGCAATTTGGGAGTGACATGGCATTTCAATGCGCCTTTGTGGCCTAGTGCTGGAGGTCTGTGGGAAGCAGCTGTTAAAAGCATGAAGCATCACTTAAAACGCGTCATAGGTGAACAAAAATTGACATATGAGGAATTTAACACATTGTTAACGCAAATAGAAGGATGTTTAAATTCCCGCCCTTTGTACAGATTGACAGAAAACTTAGAGGATGGTTACTTGACACCCGGACATTTTTTAATAGGCGCACCTTTGATATCAGCACCTTTGACAAACGAAGAAAATACTTCACTGACAACAAGATGGAAACTAATTGAAATAATGCAAAAGTCATTTTGGAAAAAATGGTCCGCTGAATATTTACAACAATTGCAAGCACGATATAAATGGCATCATCCTACAGAAAATCTAAAAATTAATGACATTGTTCTTGTAAACGAAGAGCATTTGCCGCCTTCAAAATGGGCACTTGCAAAAATCTGCGAACTTCATCCCGGGAGAGATGGCTATGTGAGAGTAGTCACGCTTAAAACTGCAAACGGTTATACAAAACGACCAATTACAAAATTGACACTATTGCCAAAGGAAAATGACAAACCCTTGACACCCCAGGAAGATGACAGCAAAAGAAATAGAAGAGTTAAAAGTAAGAGATTAAACTGTTTTACGACAATGCTACTCTTATTATTTTCATTCGTCACATCATCATATCAACAGGTTAATATAACAACTATATCTCCAAATAGCACTCTTTATTTTGACAAGGTATCTGACCTTCGCATCATACAAGATGAATGGAAAATGATAGTATATTACAACATGTCAACATACTGGCAAAGTATGAACAATATCGAGGTTTGCATTAATCACTTGAAAAATCGTTGCAAAGAAGATATGCAATACATGCATATAGTGACACAATTAGAACATGAATTGTTAGAAATAAAACATTACAATGAGATCATGACTACAATGAATAAACCGACAAGAATAAAACGAGGATTAATTAACGGTATCGGATATGCAGGAAACTATTTATTTGGCATTCTGGATGACAGATTCGCGGAAAAATACGAAAAGGACATTAATACCATAAACTTAAACGAAAACCATCTCTTAACTATGTTGAAAAATCAAACTTCAATCATTGAGGCCGAAAATAACATATTGAAAAGGAATGAAGCAATAATGAGCCAAAAGTTTCGTCTTATTAACGAGCATTTGACAAACATATCTCGTCAAATCGGAACCATAAATCACATTGTTTATTCATTTGACATAATGACAATTTCTTTATCAACTAACATAGTTATGTTACACCTAAGAAGAATTCAAGATACTATAATCAATCTCATTACGAATATTTATCATGGCAAAATTGACTTGCATTTATTATCACCCAATCAGCTTAAAAATCAATTAAAGTTAATATCAAGTCAAATTCATGAAGATTTAGCACTTCCTGTTGACAACGTGCAGGATTTATATCAGCTTTTAAGTGTACACGCAACACTAACTAGAAATTACTTAATTATGGAGATCAAAATACCATTATTACACCGTGATATCTTTCAACTTGACAAAATCATTCCTATACCACGGCTAACCGGAGAAAAAGCTATATACAATATACCCTCTACAAACTTCATTGCATTCAATATGAAAAAGGATATTTTTATGCCTATAACTGACACAGATATACAAACATGTTTGAAATTAAAAGAGGAAAGAATTTTATGTTATGAAAATCATCCAATTTATACCATCAATATAGATACATCCATTTGTGACATTCGGCTTGCTAATAAAATGAATAATAACAAACAACGCTTTTGTCGGAATAACATAAAACAATGTAGCGATATGTGGATCAAATTACAGCCGCCCGGCGCGTGGCTATACTCGTGTTGCCAGAAATGCACTGTGCGCATTTTGTGTGAAGGTGATGTTTCAACAAGATATTTAATAGGGAATGGGATTATTAACTTACAAAAGGGTTGCATAATTAAAGGAAATACATTTACAATAAATGCACAACATGATTGGAAAAATTATATTCATATAAACAATGACATCGATAAACCATTCATAATCCACTCTATATCACCTTTAAATTATATTATGAACACATCTTTTTCTGACAAAGAATTAAAGTCTTTTGAAAATCATGACACAGAGTACGAGTTACTTGCACAACGAATCGCAGTACTCAAGGAACAACATTTGGAACATATACCAAGTTCCCAAGACTTACACAATACTATAATATATGCGATTCTGGTAACGATTATAGCGGCTATAACAAGCTATATCGCCTACAACGTATGGAGCCGGTGGTGCGCAAAGCGTCGCGCCATCCCTGAAGACAGGTCTGCAACTCCGGAGGTTATCGAGATGCATCCAGTTCGCGGTTCGATGACCAGTGTCGACAAAGCTACGTCCCCTACGTTCACTAGATCCATTATCTTTGACAATTTACCCAAACCCTAAAAGTGTAGTGAAAGTGTATAAATTAAGATATTATTACCGTTTTTACATAATAGGACTTAAGTGCTATAACTTTTTATTTTTTATATTTTTTTACATTTTTTAAATGACATTTTTATAATTTTTATTTGTAAT
The DNA here is from genome assembly GCA_905404175.1 of Anthocharis cardamines. Classification (NCBI taxonomy): domain Eukaryota; kingdom Metazoa; phylum Arthropoda; class Insecta; order Lepidoptera; family Pieridae; genus Anthocharis; species Anthocharis cardamines. The sequence goes on along the minus strand of FR989965.1, from coordinate 11,646,184 downwards.
GATGATATAATTTGATTTTGTATTTTTTATTTACATTTTTTTAATTATTATTTTATACAATAGCATTAATTTTATTATTTTTAGTATTCGTTTGACATTATTTTGTTATTTGACAGTGGCAATATGTACGAGCTATATCGTACATTGCAAAATATGCATTTTTTATGTATAATGACATTTTTAAATCAGTACTATTAAAACATTCACCAACACCGGACGCGTTTTAATTGACATCTTAGTACTCCTGACAGTACCATTCTTACAAGTAAATTTTTGAGAACAGACATGGGGCGTAGATATTCCTATATCTGCTTTTTTGAGCTATATTTGAAATACACAACGTACATTACGTACATACTAGATTGAAGGGCTCGTTGGCGCAATCGACAGAACACCTGCCGTGCGTACCGATGAATCTTGGGTTCGAATCCCACCGGGACATGTTTAAAATTTTTTGAAAGCATGTTTTCCACACGTCTGATAAGTTCCGGCATTAAACGGGGTGGGAGGAATATCGAAATTCCGATCGGCTAACGAACAACCGTTCACCGTGAAGTTCGTATTGTGCGTTTCGGTTTGAGTCTCTGGATTTCCGAATGCTCGAAGTAAAAAGTAGTTCGACAGCGTATCACTGAATGATATTCTGTGGTTGATGTACCTATCATCAAGTGAATCTCATGCTCGTCTGTCGATATCTAACATAAAAAAAATTGATGAGGTTGAATCTGGACAATGTTATAACAGACATCGCATCCCCCCGCACCCCCCCCACCTACCTCCGCGTCCCGGTGGCAGCAGCGCACGGGCTGCCGGTTGGCGGCCAGGTCCGCGCCGGGCGCCAGCCGCCGGCCCGCGCGCGCCGCCCGCAGCGTGCGCAGCGTCGTGCTGCAGATCAAATCATTTATTCATTTAGGTAACACAATGTACACTTATGGACGTCAGTAAAAATACATATTAAATGCTTCTAATTTTACATTTACTGCCAGTTCTCAAATCAAGGGCGTAGAGCGGACGAGAAGAACTGGCAATAAACTCGCCGCCACTCTTTTTAATCGCCAAATTTTTGTTTTACAAAATATTTGTAAGGCGCTGCAACCATTACACCATGTTCCACATGACATCTTTACGTAATTAACTATAATAATAAAAAAATATAAACCAGAAAAAAAACAAAGATTTGTCCTCTATCAGCAGTAGGCATGGTGAAATAGGAGCACGCACTTACATTCTCGTGGGAACAACACGCAAACACATCGTCGAAATAACTAATATCCGGTGATATACGTACATACATACACGAATTCAAGTCCGACCTGTCACCACAACTAGCACCCGTTCACGAGCATGACGCATGGCCAGCCATCGGTCGCCTCGCCATTAGGTAACACACAACACTTATGAACGTCAATAAAAAAATAAACAAAATATATTTTTATCACATCAATTCAAAAAGAGCTGGTAGGTTCACGGTAAACAGGGAGCAAAATAGCTTTTTAATCCCTACGGAGTAAAAGTGATTTGAATTTGTAATGTGGATATTGTCAGTAAATGTTTCAATCACCAAAGAGATCGATCACGAACATTGTATGAAAACGTTCCTGGCTGGCAAAAAATAATCCTCGCGCGGACCAATTAAAAAAATATGTTTTTGTAAAAGTAAAAACGAGCGAAAAGCAATTATTTCTTTTGTTATGGTTTGTTCAAATTCGGATTTAAGATCTTTCATAATTGTTTAAATATAAACATTACCCTCGCCCCCCGTGCGAGCCGGCCAGCAGGCAGTCCGCGCGCTCGGACAGGCTGAACGTGTCCACCAGGTAGCAGTCGTCGCTGCGGCTCCTCTGCAATTGTAATACTATTTAATGGACTTACGGTCTCATACAACATACATGAAGTGTCCGAGATTATACAAACATACATACATGTGAACTAAACATTTTAATGAATGTCTTAAATCGTTACCATAAAGATCAATTTGGCTTGAAATATGATTAGACGCATGTTCTCTCATTGTATGCGTGCGCACATTACGCAGAACGCCATGCACTGATGCTTTTCATTAATTTAGGCTGTTTTTATGATTTGTATTTACAGAAAATTAATATATTTTTAAATTTTGTGATGAATATTGTCTATCGTCTTTTCTCACTTGACTTGAATAGATTTTAGACCTTCTTAAGATACAGTAGGTGACATGTGTTACGTTAGTCGATCAAATGAAGGCCGGGAATGCGATTGTTTCTGTTTTCGTTCTATTATTTCTCTTTTAGTTCGGACAGTAAATAGATAAACGTAGTAGATGAATATACTGTGAATTCTTTGCGACACTGTATTGGAACTCCAATATTGAATTAACTGATGTCTGTAGATAGATTACCACAGCAATGTTTTTTGTATCACAAAATGTAGGACTCAATTTGACTGATAATAATGTTGCTATCGTAAAGTGCTTATGGACAACCACCAGTTGAATCTAGGAACTGGGCACCTGTGGGATATATTTTACAAGTTTATCAAGCATAAGCATAGTATAAGAATGTAATAAATACACTCTTATAATTGTATTATGTAAATAATTATTATTAATCTTACAATAGTAATATTAATATAAAATTCATAAAAAACATTTATTCACTCATTCATACATTCTATATAATTTTATAAATATATGAACATAAATTCTGCTAACTTCATTTACCATGGTATAAGCCTTAAGCAATTATAATTGTTAACTTTGTCACTTACTAACTAACACAAAATAAATTATACAAACATACCGTCAATTCGCTGTACTAATTATATTAAGTAAAAATTGTTTGTTTTTTTCTCTGTAAGTGATTTAATATAAATCTTTTGAGAAATAAATGTCTTTAATGGTAAGCAATAATATAATTTATTCACCTTAATACTCCTTGCGACTTTATCGCGACTGTATTCATTGATCATGTCTCCAGTCTGTGAGTTCCACACTTGCAAATCATTGGACTGTGTTATGCAGCTGAGCCGGCCCCCGTTCAGCCAGGTCAACTTCTCCACTGAGTTCCCAGCGTTCAGGGAGTATGTGAGAGCATTTTCTTCCTGGTATGTCAGTAAGTTGAAGATGTTGACGAGTCCGTCTGTTGCACCGGAGGCTAGCACTGTGTTTGTGTTCGGTCGGAATTTCACCTGTAAACAGGAGAGTTTCAAATTGTAACTTACTCATTTCTGAATTCTGTTGCAGGTGTATTATTTAAAACATACTTCATACAGAATTGTTAAATGCATAAAAATATATTTGCCTAGTAGGTGTTAATAAAAAACATATCTATTAACTTTTTTATTCATAGATTAATATAAAAATGTATTTTTTCTACTAGATATGGATGGGTAAATACAGAAGTATAAACATTAAGCAGAATCGCCCACTTTTGATAAAACTAAAATTATATACACATACACTATTCCCTCTAGTTAATATTGGTCTGAAACCAGTTCCAGATTAGTCAAATAATTCTAGTAATTCCATCTCTATCTTAACTAAAACAGCTCTGACTAATTTATTTTAATATAGAAATATTAAAATAAATTATTTATAAAAGCTATTTTGTCTGAAAAACTGCAATAATTGATGCGCCATGTTTAATGTGCTTAATCTTCCACTGTTTATTAATAATCCTAAGCAAAGGCAAATCTACCAACACTTATATATCTACAACAAAACCTTACATCTTGAGTTGGTTGGAATGATTACTTACCGTGTTGAATATTGCTATAGCAACAATTAAAATGTTATACCTGAGTAACATCCTCAGTATGGCTCTCCCAGTAAGCACCGAGTGGATCAGCTGAGCGTGGATCCCAGAAAACTATGTAGGAGTCATCTTTCACTAGCTGGCTGCCGCTACAGAACACATTGCCTATGTCTGATATATCCATACACTCATATGGTCGGATGGGACAGTCTGCCTCTTCTAGAATATGTTTTGATATCAACTGGTTAATTGGGGCTTACTTCACTTCAATTGTAAATAATGATTTTGAACATTGTTGTAAGCACACAACGAAGCAGATACGTATATAAGTATATCACAAAATTTTACATACTATAAACTTTACTCATTGCTTGTATATCAATGCAGACAGAGTTCACAAAAGCTAGTTTGAACAGTGCCAGAAAGCAGATCAATTTACCTCTATACTCTTGTATACAAGCTCCATTAGCTCTAGTGTCCCATAGTTTAATCAAACCATCGAGGCCAGTGGAGAATAAGAGAAAATCGTGGTTAGGGTGAAAGACCACCTCGGTTACTTTCTTATCATGTCCTTCTAAACGACAGACTCGTTGTATTGATGTATTGTTCAATTCGTAAACTTCTAGTGTGTCATCTTGAAGACTGATTCCTATTTTTAAGGATCTGTAAACAGTGTATTGTAACATATGGTGAATGATGTAACATGTTTATAATAAGACTAAAATATTAATTAGTACTCACTTATTAACGCTGAGTTTATTAATATAGGAACTTCTAAGTGTTACCGCAGTTTCTGTGAGTAAATTGTATTTATCTTTGAATTGCTGTTCTATTTCTTCCGGTGGAATGGTATCTCTGTCAGTTTCTAAGTTTTCTATTATATCAGCCATATTTTCATTATAATTTGATTTTATATAAATAAATAGTTAATGACTTGAAAAATACACGTTTTCTTACAAATCAATAACAATAACAAAGCAACGTGCGCGCGGTTCAGTCGATACCATTGAACTATATTGTATTATGTACTCTGTGGACCGCCCGCGCCGTAGACTCACAGACTATAACTATAACAGACAGTAGCCAGACAGAACCAATAATCAATATCAATAATGAATACAAAGGGATGTATACCGAGCGCCAGATAAGTCTGCGCGCGGCAAAAATTGGAACTAAATTTCTTTCCGTCATATTGTTTTCCGGAATTAGTGTGCAGCAGTGGTGTTTTTATTCGATTTTATTGGTAATCATCATGCCTAAGGTTATAAAAAGTGCTGGCAGAGATGTTATATTGAAAGTAAAACGTGCTTATGAAGCAGAACGGCAAAATAAAGGGCCGATTGTACCATTTTCAAAACTTTTTTATTACTTGACAGGTAATTTTTGGGGTGACCAGTACATGGTATTATGTCTTTATGTGGGGTATTTTTATACGATACATATTTTTACTTTGTTGTTGGTTAATGATTTAGTTTGTTTTAGGATTTAAACCCCATTGAAAAAAAAGACGTATTGTGGAGAAAAATTTAAATCACGCCACAGGTGAAATATCTTCAATCTGAAGCGGCATTTAATTCGATAATGTGTGTCAGCATGTTGAAAAAATCGTAGACCAATATTTTGAATCTGACAGGCTTTTGGACATAGAACTGGACAAATTTATAATTGATCATGCAAATGACAGCAAAACTTTAAACTCTTCTAATAACGAGTCAAGTGAATCTGAAACATGTGAAAATAGAATGGAAAGATTGACCCACTGATGGACCATAGTTATCCAAAATTTAGAAGTTCTGCTATATTCTCGATAAATGATTTACATTAAATATATATATATATATTTATATAAAATTTGGTGTTGTTTTATTTAATTGTAGATTATGTAAATATTTCTTATGGAGCAGGTAAATAAGGAGTTATTCAGTTACAATATGTAACAAATTAAAAATATATATATTTTCACTGAGTATTAGTATGTAATTATTATTCATCACCCTAAAACTAATTGAAATTTGCAAATAAAATTGTTACATCACGTCAAATTTAGTAGTTAATTCGACGTGATATCTAAATATAAATTTGTTTTCTGTTGTATACTAAGTATACCTAATACGAATTAACATTCAGAATGCCGGTGATTTTTTTGGTGTTTCATAGTGGTTGAGAGTTTGCTTTCTATACCTGGCAATATTTGGTACGCCACCCGTCGCGCGCAGACTTATCTGGCGAGCACTTTACCTACTATTTTCTATACAAATTTATATTTCTACGCGGAGTTGCCAGATGAACACGATTTCCAACAAAGTGAAGGATTTTTAATTTAAATGACGAGCAATGCTTACTTGCTATAAAACGCATTATTATTGTACCTAGCAATGATAGTATTCATGAATTATGTCAATGTAGATTCCGTGTAAACAGACACTATGGTCTTCGTGGTGGCTTCAGTATGCAAAAGGTCGTACTTAGTGGTTTTTACGCAGATTTTGGAGCTAAATACTTGTTATTTAAAAATATATCAATTTAAAAAATACAAAATTTTGACATAATCTTGGTTCCATAATGGTAGATTTCCTTTTTTTTAAAGAGTAAAAGTTTCATTTATCCAGTGATGCCAACTTGGGGATTTTCCCCCGAAATTTAGGGAGAATCAAGGTGTCCAGGAGTTTTTTAGGGGGTAAACGCACGATTCCCTATAATTTATATTAAGCTTCGAACCTTGAATTTCATTGTTATCATCATTAATATTATTAGGTCATTAATTATTAATGTATGTAAAGTGCATCCACATAAATACAACAGCTATTGTATACTTAAATGTATTTTATTTAATTCATAATTGAAATTACCTCTCAAACAGTGTACAACAAAAACTTTAGGGATTTGTAATCGATATTTGAAGTTGGTTCTAGGGGGAACATTTTGTAGGAGTTGGCATCACTACATTTATCCACTTACAAGGAAACTACAAAAATAAGAAATAATGAATGTAAGCTTGTATCTCCTCGTGAGATAATATCGTATTATCCTTAGATTATTTATTCTATTCTTATTCTAAGGTATTATCATTCAAATTATGATTTTTTTAAATTTTGTTCCGACTCTTATCGATAACTAATTAAAAAAAGCACATTTTGCAAGTTTTGTTATTTTTTAAATTATCAAAATTGGATATTTTAATGTAATTTGAGGTAATTTATTAAAAATCTGTGCATATTTTATGGTTGCGTGACGCGTCCGGTTATTCAATTTTTTTCAAAATTTAACAAAGACGAATATTGCCTTTTACATTATATTATCATAATAATTATTTCAAATTATATCACAATAATTAAATAATTCAATATTGAAATTAATTTTATTTTTCATTTTATACTCTTCGCTTTTGGGCCTTGCGAGCTATGGGCCGGTTCGGGAATACTTTTTTAATCGTAATTTACTTTACCGTAACATTATAAGATAATTGAATATAGTAAAATTACATTTAACTTCTCTAGTATTGTATTTTATTGAATTGATAAGTATCCTTGTTTTTTTTTTTTTATATTGACCTTTTTCAATTTTAGCAAATATTGTTATTTTTGTAATTGACTTTGCTCCAGTTAGTCGGAGTGGTGTTGTGTTTGAAGTTGGCTGCTCGTCGACCAGAAGAGACGTGCTCTGTGCTGACAGGTCGAAGTGCAGTGTGCTGTGCTAATGATTGAGGGTGCTGACCAGGCATACAATCTCGCTACATCCACTAGGACAGGATACCCGTTGAAGCTGAGAGTGCTAGCTGGTTGTGTCTTATTGCTGTTGATTGATGCTGTAGCAAGTAGAGTCGGCATACTTCTCGATGTTCAGATGTAGGTGTTCTTCTGCAGGATCACCTAAATGGAGTAAGGAAGGTGTGCTCTTCCTCCAACCTAATGAGAGGATACTCGAACCACTGACTGACCGGCCATAAGGCTCGGCGCTCGCAATCACCATTAGATAGCGCGATTCAGGATTAAACGTCTTCATATTGATTCGAGTCCGCGCAGATTGTAGATGTGGCTACACCTTATACGAATAGACCGCGGAAGTTCCGAGATACTAGTGTGGAGGAAGGGAAGTGTGGTCTTCCTCCAACCTAAAGGGAGGATCCTCGACCAGTCGAACCACTGACTGGCCGGCCCTAAGCTTTGACAAAACCCACACTGTCTTTATCATAGGTAATTGTAAAGATTTGATATATTTATGTATGATGTTAAATGATAATGATGTGCCTACACCGAGCGCCCGAGCCGAACTCCAAGTAAAAGGTACGTAAACGTGTTAGCAGCGTAAACTGCTGATACGGTATTCGATGAAAAGTGCTAGCCCGTACAGGGAGGCTCCTCGACCAGTCGACCCCTGGTCTGCCCTAAGGCCCCGGTGGTTGATGTCGATGTATTGTTTATACTCAGCACTCAGAAATTGATGTCTTCGTACTGATTGTAGCCGCAGATTGTAGGTGTGGCTACATCGGGGTAGTTAAAGAATTTGAACACAATACATCGTTTCGAAGACTTACAAGTTACAACTGACAAACCATTCAACTATAAAATATACATTAAAGTCCAAAAGTGGGTACTTTATTGTTCCATCGAACAGCATAACACCTACGGACAATGGTTGTTTATTCGCGACACTGCACTCGGATTGAAATGATACACAACACTTGCACACAGAAGGGATTTAATCAATATCGATAAACAGTCTAATATAATTACAAAAACGTAACCATATCGCGACTTAGGAGACGCGCAGCGCCATCTATTTTGAGAGTTTGGAAACTCAACAAATTTACTATATTAACTTAAACATCTCGCCCACCAAGAACTCTGTTCTTTAACTTAATTAACAAAAAACAATGAACTTTAACACAAGAAAAGTATAGTAACTACATACAAATTGTAATCTTTACATAATATGGATATCTAATCAGAAAACAATAATATTAATAGTAAAAACAATAGAAAAGAAAAAAAAAACAAACTCAGTAATTAATCAAGAAAATAGTATCAAATAAACTAAACAATTTTGTCATTTTGTATGAGCATACATAACTTATTTGTAGGACGTTTATATAATCCAAATTTAGTTTTTATAGTTACAACACGGGTTAAACCGTCTTGACCTGGATGAGTTTCTACAACTTTCGCTAAAAGCCACTTGGCTGGTGGAAGATTATCTTCCTTTACAATAACTACATCCCCTATCTTAATTTCATTGCCTTTAAAATACCACTTATATCTATTACTTAATGTGACTAAATATTCCTTGGACCATTTAGACCAAAACGAATTAACCATTCTTTGACAAAATCTCCATCTATTATGTAAAGATAAATTGTCCTTTGAATGATCTTGATCAGGCACAGCGATGAGAGATTCGCCCACCAAGAAATGCCCTGGGGTTAAGGGAAGGGGATCATCAGGATTATCACTAATATAAGAAATAGGGCGCGAATTTAAACAAGCTTCTATTTGTGTAAGAATTGTGCTAAGTTCCTCGAACGTCAGTATAGAATCACCAATCACTTTTTTTAAATGGGTTTTGGTAGATCTAACTCCTGCCTCCCACAATCCTCCGAAATTAGGTGCGTGTGGAGGAATAAAATGCCACGTTGTACCTTCACTGATTAACATTTGTTTAAATTCTTCTGGAAGTTGAAAAACAGATTTCTTTTGCATGTCGCTTAACTCTTTCTGAGCCCCAATAAAATTAGTGCCATTGTCACTGTATAGATTTTGGCAGTAACCTCGTCTAGATGTAAATCTTCTGAAGGCTGCGATAAAGCCTTTAGATGTCAAATCTGACACAGCTTCTAAATGAATGGCTCTAGTGGCCATACAAATGAATATACAAATGTAACCTTTAAAGGATTTGGAACCTCTTCCTGGTGAGAATCTTATGTTTATATGACCTGTAAAATCTACACCTGAATTTTTAAAAGGTCTAGATGGAGTAAGCCTTGCTTTAGGTAATTGACCCATTAATGTACTATTATTTTGTTTACCGTATCTTTTACAAGTAACACATTCTCTATATATCTTTTTAACTAATATTCTTCCGCGCAATATCCAAAATTTTGACCTCAAATAGTTCAACATAATCTGTGGTCCACCATGTAAAGTTCTATTATGTCCATCCAAAGCTATAAGTCTTGTGAAGTGACTTTCATAAGGGAGAATTATAGGATGAATTTTATTATAACTTTCCTGTGCATTCACTACTCGACCACCAACTCTTAATATATCATCTTGATCAAGAAATGGATGCAAATTGTGTATAGTACTTCTTTTTGATACATATTTCTTTGCACGTAAATCTTTTATTTCATCTTCAAAATGTAAACTTTGTGTAGATTTAATACAAATTCGCGTGACTTCATCTATCTCCTCCTTAGTTATAAGTTTAGTAAATTTTTTGTTAGGTAGTTTAAGCTTTAAAAATCTTCTACAATAAGATAAAATTCTTAATGCTTTATTTAAATTTGAAAATTTTGTCCAAATAAAATTTTCTGTTGGTTTAATATTAGTTGTAAATGTTTTAATTGCTCTCATCTCTTCATTTGTTGTAAATTCATTTTCAGATAATTCATATTTAGAAGATTTTGATAAAAAATCAGGACCATGCCACCATAAATAAAAATTAACTATTTCTTTACTTGACAAACCTCGAGAAGCGGGGTCTGCTGGATTTTGAGTAGTGGGCACATGATTCCACTGATTCTCGTCTAACATAGATAATATTTCGGAAACTCTGTTGCTGACAAAAGTATTCCATCTGCTTGGTTCACCCTTGATCCATGCTAATACAACTGTAGAGTCCGACCAAGCAAAAAGATTAGCTTTCGGAATATTCATTATAACCGAAACTTCATAAATCAGTTTAGTTGCCAATAAAGCGGCACACAATTCAAGTCTAGGTATAGTCAGTTCTCTATCAATAGGTGCGACCTTTGTCTTTGCAGTAACTAAATTTACAAATGTATTTTGTTTATCATCAACAATTTTAATATATACAGGCGCAGCATAAGCTGAACTAGATGCGTCCGCAAAAACATGAAGTTCGCGAGAAAAAGATTTTTTGGAATTTAGCCAACGTGGAATTGTTATTAGTTTAACATTAATCAAATCATTTTTATAACCCACCCAGTCATTTAATAAATCCGTAGGAAGCTTGTCATCCCAATTTAAATTAGACTTCCAGAGCCTTTGCATAAACATTTTTGATTTAACGATAACTGGAGCGATCCATCCTAAGGGATCATAAAGCCTCGCAATAATGGACAAAACTTGACGCTTAGTAATCATGTTATCTTCATTCTCATTAATTTTGTAACTATATTCAAAGGTATCTGTTAATCTATTCCAAAATATTCCTAACACTTTTAATATATTATCTGTTTTAAAAACTACGGTTTCATCAGTATTTTGACTCTCACATTTTATATAATCAGATAGTTTTTCTGAATTTGTACACCATTTTTGTAACTTAAATCCCCCGGAACCCATTAAATTGTTAATTTCCTCATAAATTTCGATAGCTTCTTCTTCACTTTCACTCCCCGTCAGTAAGTCATCAATATAAAAATCCTTAAGGGTAATTGCTGCTGCAATAGGATATTTTATTTGTTCGTCTTTAGCTAGTTGCTGTAAAGACTTAACCGCTAAATATGGTGCACAAGCCAAACCAAAAGTGAGTCGTAACATGCGAAAATGTTTTATTTGCTCATTGTCAGTAGTTCTCCAGTATATACGCTGATAGTCTGTGTCATTCTCATCGACAAGTACTTGACGATACATTTGACATAAGTCAGAAACTATGCAATAAGGATGACATCTCCATCTCATTAAGATATGACGTAAGTCTTGTTGTAATTTTGGACCTACTAAAAGCGTATCATTTAAAGATAAGTTGTTTGCGTCCTTACATGAAGCATCGTAAACAACTCTTACTTTAGTTGTCTCTCTATCTGTCTTGATGACAGCGTGGTGGGGCAGATATATTGATTTAGGACTCTTTATCTCTTCAGTTTTAATTTCTTCCATATGGTTTTGATGAATATAATCTTCTATAGCTTTTGTATATTCTTCTTTTAAATTGTTATCTTTTCTAAACCGTTTCTCTAATAAATAAAACCTATGCAACGCTATTTTATCTAACTGATTATTTAATAAATTCTGTTCAGATTCTTTAAATGGTAGGCGTACTTTGTATCTTCCGTCCCTTTCTCGTACTGTAGTCCTTTCATAAAACTGTTCACACATTACTTCTTCTCTAGACATTTTCTTATTAATTTCATTAGGTTCTCTTTCGATTTCCCAAAATTTATTTAATATTTCGTCTTCTTTCACACGAATATGAAGGTTTAATACTCTCTGGATATCGGTTGTATTTGGATTCACGACTCGACCTGATAAAACCCATCCTAGTTGCGTATTTTGCGCAATCGGACCACTAGAATTGGAAGGATATTTTAAAAGACCATTTAATATTATTTCACTGTATATCTCAGCTCCCAGGATAATGTCGATTCGACCAGGCGCTCCGTATTGTGGGTCAGCAAGAGGTAAATCATTAAGTTCAGACCATTCCTTGACAATAATTTTACTTGTAGGTAGAAAAGACGTCAAGGTACTCAACACAAAAGCTTGAACCTGCACAGAAAAATTGGGATTATGGATAGACTCTAATTTGAATACAACACGACTTTTAATTTTCATCTCACCATCACCTACACCTGATACAAGACCATTTACCGGAATTTTAACTAACCCTAATCTTTGTACAGTATCTTCCGTTACAAATGATGCTTCGGAACCCTGATCTATTAAAACTCTAACTAATTGGGCATACCCAGATACTGTACGTATTCTAGCTAAAGCGGTAGCTAATAGGACTTCGCTATGCTTATCGGATGCAAAGTGCGCAAGAATTTTTTTCTCAGAAATTGAATGGGAAGACCCCTCGGGAACAGATAGGATTTGAGTCTTCTGGATTTCCGTTGACGGTCCTGGTGCTGCCGCTCTTTCTATATGTAGGAGTGTGTGGTGTCGTCTACCACATCGACGGCAGCATGTTGATCGGTGACATTTCTTCACATTATGGGTCGATGCGAAACAATTGAAACACAAGCCCTTGGATTGGATAAACTCTATTCTCTTTTCGGGGGTTTGGTTTTGAAATTGTTCGCATTGAAATAGCAAGTGTTGTTTATTGCAGTGCACGCAAGTTAAATTTTTATTTTTATTTTCTTCTACAGTACAATGATAAGATTTCTGTCTTAAAGTTATTTGTTTGATTGGTTTGCACTCCTGTACCATTTCCAACGTTCTAAATCTTGATTCTAGAAAATTCACAAGATCTGGCCATGTTGGGAGATTATCGGAATTATTCTGGCTTATATTCAATTCCCACAATTTTCTAGACTCAGTATCAAGTTTAGTTAATACCAAATAATTAATTATTGTATCCCATGAATCCGTGTTAATATTTAAATTGTTTAAAGATTTTAAACAAGCTGAAGTCGTATCTAACAGCTGCTTTATTGCCGATGCTGAATCGGATGTTATTGATTTTTGAGAAAATAAACGCTTCATAACTTCATTGACAATGTATCGTTTGTTATTATATCTTTTATTTAATTGTTTCCACGCTTCTTCATAGTTTGATTCAGTTATACTCAGATTCAGAAGGAGTTTTGCTGGTTCTCCAAACAAACAACTCTTTAAGTAGTGTAATTTTTGTACAGGATTAATATTTTTATTTTTGTGAATTAAGGAATTAAACAAATCGTGGAAAGATTCCCATTCTTCATAACTTCCTCTAAAAGTGGGTAGATTTATTTGAGGTAGTTTAATCTCATTTTGTGTTGTGGTTACAACATTTGTGGGATTAGATATCGTTTTTTCCGTAAATTTCATAAGATCTTCTTTTAGTTTAGTTTTATACTCCGTGTAAACTTCCTCAAATTCATTGTACATATCATCTTCAAAATACTGAAGTCTTTGTTTTTGTTCACTATTAACTGCACCTACTATTTTAGAGTGTGACGCATGAAAATTTTCAGAAAGCTGTTCTAAACTCTCCAACTTTGTTTCTATATAAACTTCATTTAAACGGGATTTAGGAGATTTCTTATAATTTGTAAAAGCCTTTTTTAAGTTTTCAAAATAATCTTGTTGTATCATAAGTAAAGACTCCATTTTGTTTAATCTTATGTAGAATATCTTCAATGTTCCTCGTATTAATTTATTTAAGTTCCAAATAATTTTCTATGTTCTGAATGGTTAAATTTTCTATGTTCAAAATGATAAAATTTTTTCTAAGTTCCGTTTAGAAAATTTTTCTAAGTTCAAAGTGACAAGAATTTTTCTAAGTCCCAGATAACAAAATTTTTCTAAGTCCAAAATAGAGTAAATTTTTCTAAGTTCGGAATGGAGCAAATTTTTCTAAGTCCTTAACAGTTAACACTTGTAATTATTTTTATTAACACTGATTTTACTAAGTCTTTACACTTTAGTTATTGTTCACTTTAACTTTACTCACTGTTTACTAGTCCTTCCCTGGTTTCGGCACCATGTTTACTCGCGACACTGCACTCGGATTGAAATGATACACAACACTTGCACACAGAAGGGATTTAATCAATATCGATAAACAGTCTAATATAATTACAAAAACGTAACCATATCGCGACTTAGGAGACGCGCAGCGCCATCTATTTTGAGAGTTTGGAAACTCAACAAATTTACTATATTAACTTAAACAATGGTATACCTAGTATTTCAAAGGGCAAGCCTAAAAAAATCGAGCGAAATTTCTTAGCTGGTCGCAAGATGGCGAATAAATATATATTGTGGGCATCGTTTCAACGCTAACTCGTAAGATGGCCCAAATATTACATTATTAATTTAAATATTTTTCGTTTAAATTGATATGTGATATATTAATTTCGTTGGTTTTTATGGTTTGTATGGTGGTCCCGCCACTGCCTACGTAAGTACAACTTCAATACGATACTTGAATACAAAAGGTTAATTATTAAAAACATTATGATATAAATCTCTTTATTTCATTACTATTTAAAATATGAAAAGTGTATATGCGGTTATATAAAATTGTGTATAAACTGAAGCTACTTTACTACTTCTGTATAAAACCGGTTTATTTATAATGTCGGCGCGTCCCCTTGGACCGCGGGCCGACCCGCTCGACGTCCTCGGCGGCCAGCCGCGCCAGCACCACCCGCAGCGGCCGCGGGGGGACGGCGTCGAGGTCCACGGTTCGGTCGTTCGGGTTGGTCCAGTCTGCGTCGTCGGTCGGGTCGGTCCGGTCTGCGTCGTCGGTCGGGTCGCAGAACGCCCAGCGGATGTAGCGGTCCATGCGTATGTGGTCTGGGAATAGCGTTAGCGATGCAACCATGCAATATCATTTCATACACACTACTCTATTTACTAAATATAATTTATATTAAAGGTATACCTATGTAAATTAATAATTAAATAATTATACATTTGTTATGTCAATTACGTTAAAGTCAAATTCAAATCGCGCGGGTGTTTGAATATGTTTCGCACGTTTACCACAGACTGTAAATATTTCTTAATCTTTTAAAATTCAAACGTATACTAAGAAAACATAAGTAAGTCTTTATACCATACATGTCTTCCGATTCGAAAATGAACAAGATACCTATCAGCTTAGACCCTAGTAGAACAGATTTGGGCTACCGATTTCAGTAAATTCTGTATATGTTTATGCTGATAGGTGTTGCGGTCTATGCGGGCGGGTCCCACCAACCTATGGCCGGGTCGACGACGGCGAAGGCCCGCTTGAGGCCGGCGACGTCGACGGGCCGGTCCGCGCGGCCCAGCGCCGCCGCCACCTCCCGCAGGTACCGCTGCTGCGCCGCCTGCCGCTGCCGCAGCAGCTCGCGCGCCAGCTCCCCGCGGTCGAAGCCCTCCTCGTCCTTGCGGCCGGGGGTCACAATATTGGGAACAGTTAATGACCGAGCGATGTTTCCACATTTCACACCGATCGACTGGGGCGAGTACAAATAGGACATACAGATGAAGTTATGGACGGTTTGGGACCGTCGAGTTAGCTATATTATGCCCATTTGCGGCATCTTTGATACGAAGGCGTAAATCGTATTTTCTTCCCCGTTTTTGGAAGTGCCAAATAAATATTTTTGCTGCAATATTTTTTTTCAATTATTGCAATTGCAATTATTGTGTGTTTTACACTTTGAAGGTAAACTGAAGGTTGTTAAAATAATAGAATATGAGTACAAATAAAAACGACATCGCGCCGACAGAAACAGGAGGCGTTTGTCACCGTAGTCAATCCTAGTCACTCCTTGTCTGGTGTAACAAACGTTGGATGGTGATCGATAAACAAGAAAGGCTCACTTCATAAAATAGCTTGTCCAAATTAACTTCATTAGAGTTGAGTTTTATCTTAAGCTGCCTCTTGACGACGTCGGTTAAGTTCTTGATGTCGACTTCGCTCTTCAACGGGAACGTCGCCCGCGCGACTCTTTCAAATTCTTCTATTGTGATTGTCTGCAAATATTTATATTCATTTTATATACGAAAACGCACTTCATTTCTTTATGTTTTCCCCGAGAAGTAAGCGAGATCTCCAGTGCCGGGCCGCCCGCCACCTACCTCCGCGCCGCGCCCGCGCGCGTACAGCTGCCGCTTGAGCCGCAGCCACAGCGCGCGCAGGGCCCAGTAGGCGCGCTCGCCGGGCAGCCCGGGCAGCCCGGGCAGCGCGTGCAGCGCCCCCCAGAACAGCTTCACCTGCGGCTCGTCCAGCATGCGCTCGGCGCCCGCGCACACGTTGTACGCCCACTCCGCGCGGACCGACGCCTGCTGGTATCTGGCACGATGAGATATCGCATTAAGCTAATGAAAACAGCCTAGCATTAAGAATAAATCTGGGGACTTTTTAGACATTTTTTAGACAGCTCTCTACAAAAAGTGTCATTTTAAGTCACACATCGCAAAAAACCGGTGCAACACAAACATAAGAGCTCTTTATCAACAATTATCACTTTCTGTAACAATGTACCGTTAGTGCTGGACGTGGCATACTATGGAAAGCGCTGCTTGCGAGCTGCGACTGACCTGTCCTCGAAGTACTTGGTGACGTAGTCCCGCATGGCCATGTCCCGGCCGAGGCGCGCCTTGCTGAGCCACACGTCGTTGATGACGACGCTGACCTCGCGGCGGGACAGCCGCAGGTTGCGCACCTTGCCCTCGTAGCGCAGGTACGGCGGGACCGCCGGATCCGTGCCCTGTGGGACCACGCTTTGCCTACACTACACTGTTCCGTCTCTTAGGACTTGGTATCCTTTAATAAATCTTTAAACTATTACTTTTACATTTATTGAATCAGAACACTAACGGTCTTATTAATAAACGCAGTTTAAGCTTGAAAGTTGATATAGTATAAGCGAGACAAAAGGATTAATAAAATACTTAATATGATAAAGAGGAAAGATTTGTTTGTTAGTTACGGTTTAACTCAAAAACTACTCGACCGATTTTAATAAAATTCTTTCACCAATAAATAGCTATCAGCGAGTAACACATCCTTTTTTGTGTATAGTACATCTACATTGTAAACTCCCTGCAGAAGTAGCCGTTTCTACCTCTGAATCGGAGGCGGAGACCAGTGGGGCTGTCAAGAAAGGCAGCCCAAAGTCTAAGAAGGCGCTACGACACACAGTCGGTTTAGCGAAAGCGCAAAAAGCGCTTGAAGATATGAAGTCGGCGACGGCGGACGTCGCGTTAAGACAGTTGCGGTCACGTACGTACCGCAAGGAGCCGGTAGTGGCGGCGTCGACTGCGCCTGCCATTAGGGAGGTGACGGCCAAGGAACCAGAGGTGGAAGAGCTGAATGCTCTTGACCTTAAGGACAGGGCCGCGAAACGTGCTGATAGAATATTGGAGATTGCCCTGAAGTCGGGGAACTTGAAGGGCGAGTTCGTTAGGGACCTGAAGGTGGCCGCTAAGGACCTGAGGGAGATGGTGATCTCACTCTCGGACCGAACGGCTGAAGAAGAGATGAGGAGGTTGCAGGTGGACAACTCCAGGATGAGGACGCGTATTGCGGACTTGGAGATGGAGTTGAAGGCCATCAGGAGGGACTTTTCCGAGAGGGCGGCGCAACCTGCGCCCGTAGTCAAGGAGATCGGCGCGCCGGAAAGGGAGGCGCTGCGGATCCTTGCGGAGGAAATGCAGAGTGGCATTCTGAGGGCGGTCGGCAACATGATCGACGCGAAGATCGACGGTCTCAAGGACCGACTGTTGCCGGTGCCGATTTTACGCCCTCCGTTGGCGTCATCGGCGAGAAGGGAGCGCGCGGACTCACCTGGAGTGGCAGCGAGAGGTAGCGTGGCGATGGCCCCTGTGCCCGTGCCATTGCCGGCGCAGCCGTTTGTCGTGCCAGAGCCGCCAAAACCAGTGGCGGTAAAGGCGGCGAAGGGGAAGACCCCTAAAGCGAAGGTGCCAGCTCAGCCGGTCGCTGAGGCTGTGCTTCCACCTCCGCCGACTAGCTCCCAGGAGCAGGGCGGAACCTGGGCCACAGTAGTGGCCAGGAAGGGGAAGGGCAAGAAGGCCGCCCCGGTGGTGCCCTCTGCGGCGGTAGCCGGACCGCCGCAGAAGAAAGCGGTGGCAAAATCGAGGCCAAAGGCCCCGGTTTTGAAGACCCCTCGAGCCCCAGCGGTAGTGATGACGCTGCGGAAGGAGGCGGTTGAGAAGGGCGTCACCTATGGTGAGGCAATCGCGAAGGCGAAGGCCAATGTGAAGCTGGCTGACTTGGGGATCAGCCAGCTGAAGATTCGCCAGACGCGCACGGGGGCTCGCATTATGGAGCTTCCGTCAGCGTTGGAAGGAGAGAAGGCCGATGCGCTGGCCGACAAATTGAGAGGGGTGTTGTCGGACATCGCCGACATCGAGCGGCCGGTGAAATTGGCGGATCTAAGAGTGCTGGGTCTTGACGACTCAGCCACTGTGGAGGAGGTCGTGGCTGCGATCGCCGCTAAGGGAGGATGCGAGCCCGGTGCGTTGAGAACGGGCACAATTCACAGGGAGGAAGAAAGCTTCGGGACGCTGTTTGTTAAGTGTCCCGTCGCCGCGGCAAAAAGGGTGGTTGCTGGCAGGCTTTTGGTCGGGTGGAGCTCGGTGCAGGTCGTCGCGTTGGAGGACAAGCCCCTGCGGTGTTTCCGCTGTATGGGGCTGAAACACACAGGGGCAAAGTGCCCCTCGAACGTGGACCGTACCGGACTTTGTTTCCGGTGCGGTATGGAGGGCCACCGCATTGCAACATGCACGGCGGCCGCACATTGTGCGGTCTGTAGGGACGCCGGCAGACGGGCAGGACACGTCATGGGGGGGAAGGAATGCCGCCCCCCAGCGATCAAGTCAAGGAAGGGCGCGCGCAAGACCGCGGGGCCAACCGGTTCTGTCCGGGAGGCCCAGAAGGATGTAATGTCGGAGTAATATGGTCAGGTCCCTAAATTTTCTCCAAGGGAATATCAACCACTCCGTCGCGGCCCAGGATCTTTTCCTCCAGGCCATGGCGGAGTGGAAAGTCGACATTGCGGTCGCTGCGGAGCCGTATTTCGTGGCTCCGCAACCACACTGGGCGGGGGATGTGGGTGGCGGTGTCGCTGTCACCGTTCGTCCCGGCGGCTTGCCGTTGGTAGTAAAGGAGAGGGGGGACGGGTTCGTTGTGGTCGAGCGGGAGAGTTGGACGGTGATCGGCGTCTACTTCTCCCCCAGTAGACCGAGGTCGGAATTCGAGGGCTTCCTTGACGGTCTCGGCCAGGCAGCGCGTCGTGCGCTGCCTTCGCCGATCGTCGTCATGGGGGACCTCAATGCCCGGTCAAGGGCATGGGGGGACGTTAGGTCGAACCGAAGGGGCGAGTGGCTGGAAGAGTGGCTGGTGGAGGTAGGGCTCGTTCCGGCAAACGTAGGTGGCGTCCCGACGTGTGTGCGACCGCAGGGCGAATCGAGGGTAGACATTACGCTCGTCTCGCCTGCGGCCGCACGGATGGTAAGAAACTGGAGGGTGGAGGATGCGGAGACCTTGTCGGACCACATGTATATCAGATTTGAGGTCTCCGCATCTGGGAGGGCGCAGGACGTATCAAGGAGTGCTCTGCGCCACTTCCCGAGATGGGCGATTGGTCGACTCGATCGTGAGCTGGCGGAGGAGGCGGCCATCGTGCACGCCTGGTGCTCTTCAGGCACCAATGTAGGTAGTGTTGACGAAGGGGCTGCCAGGGTGCGTGCGGCGTTGGTCGGCATTTGTGACGCGGCGATGCCACGTGTGGTGCAGCGCTGCGAAGCGAGGAGGGCCACCTACTGGTGGAGTGCTGAGATCGCTGACTTGCGGTCTGTCAGCGACGTAGCACGGAGGGAGTACCGCCGCTATCGTCGTAGGAGGCGGCGGGACCCCGAAGAGGAGGAGCTGTTGCGGGTCGCTTATGCGGAACGCAAGAAGGCGCTCCAGGTCGCCATTAGTGAGGCCAAGGAGAGCGCGAGGGAGGCGATCCTGGAGGGCCTCAACGGAGACCCATGGGGGAGGCCATTCAAAGGGGCCAGGAAGAAGCTCCAGACGGCGGGGCCCCCGCTGACGGAGACTCTACAGCCGGAATTCGTCAGTGGGGTCATGAGGCAGCTGTTCCCAGTGGCTTCACCCTTGGAAGTCCCGAGGATGGCTCCTCTGGTGGTAGCAGAGGGGGGGGAAATACCCCCAATTACGGACGGTGAAATGGAGTTGGCGAAAGATCGTCTCAAGACCAGATGGAAGGCGCCAGGCCCAGATGGGGTGCCCGGGAAGGTGCTGGCGATCGCGCTGGAGCACGTGGAGGGGGAGTTGCGGGGACTGTTCGACCAGTGTTTGGTGGAAGGACGGTTCCCGGAACTGTGGAAGGAGGGCCGTGTTTGCCTCCTTCCTAAGGCGGGGCGTCCCCCCGACTCACCTTCGGCTTACCGGCCAATAGTCCTTTTGGATGAGGTCGGTAAGACGTTCGAGAAGATGGTGAGTCGGAGGATAGTCGGACATTTGGAGGAGGGGGGTCCGGGTCTGTCGGAGCGTCAGTATGGCTTCAGGGCCGGTAGGTCGACCATCGACGCGATCTTGGCCCTGAAAGCCCATACAGAGGAGGTCGTCGGGAGGGGAGGGAAGGCATTGGCGGTATCACTCGATATCGCCAATGCTTTCAATAGCTTACCGTTTGCGGTGATAGCGGAGGCGTTGCGGGCGCACGAGACGCCGCTTTATTTGAGGAGGCTGGTGGCCGATTACCTTTCAGGCAGGGTCATCGGCTACGTGGATGCGACGGGCGGCCTGATTCGTCGTCGCCTGGAGTGCGGGGTTCCGCAGGGGTCGGTGTTGGGTCCCCTCCTCTGGAACATCAGCTACGACTGGGTGCTCAGGGGCGCGCTTCTTCGCGGATTGCGCGTCCTCTGTTTCGCCGACGACACTCTGGTCGTAGCCCAGGGGGGGACATTCGGGGAGGTTTCGCAGTTGGCGTCGGTGGGGGCCACTCTGGTGGTGGATAGGATTAGGGCCCTCGGACTGGAGGTGGCTCTAGCCAAGACGGAGGCCATGGTCTTTCACGGTCCGAGGGGGGGGGCTCCTACGGGGTCATCGTTGAGTGTGGACGGCGTGGTCGTGAGGGTGAGTCCCAGTATGCGTTATCTGGGGCTCATCCTGGATGGTAGATGGGGTTTTGGGGACCACTTTAGGGCGCTGGAGCCAAGACTTGTTTCGGCGGCTGGCGCGTTGGGGAGGCTCCTTCCAAATTTAGGTGGGCCGGACCAGGGGGTCCGTAGATTATATTGCGGCGTGGTGAGGAGCATGGCGTTATACGGGGCGCCGGTTTGGGCGGGCGCGCTTACGCGCAACAATAGGAGGATACTGCACAGGCCGCAGAGGATCATTGCGGCGAGGGCGACAAGATGTTTTAGGACGGTGTCGTTCACTGCGGCCTGTGCTTTGGCGGGTACTCCACCCTGGGAGTGGGAGGCGGAAATCCTGGCCTCCGCCTATCATTTCCGGGTGGAGAGGAGAAGGGAGGGCGAAGTCGCGACTGTGGAGCAGCTGAGGGCGGTTCGCAGGAGGGTGGAGGAGGCGGTGATGGACCGCTGGAAGCGAGAGCTGGAGGAGCCTCAGGCGGGCCATAGGCTGGCGGCAGCGATTCGCCCTATCCTTAAGGAGTGGGCGACGCGCAAAAGGGGGGCGTTGACGTACCGGGTGGTGCAGGTACTGACCGGACATGGTTGTTTCGGTCGGTACCTGCATAAGATAGCGAGGAGGGAGCAGTCGCCAGTGTGTCAGGAGTGTGATGAGGGCGTAGAAGACACGGCCCATCACACTCTGGCGGTCTGCTCAAGGTGGGCAAGGGAAAGGCACGACCTGTCATCTGTGGTCGGTGCCGACTTGGGTCTCCCAGCACTGATGGGGGAGATGGTGCGTAGTTCCGAGTCATGGAACGCGGTGGTCTCCTTCTGCGAACGAGTAATGTTGCAGAAGGAGACTGCCGAGAGGCGCTGCTGGCAGTTGTGACAGTTCGATTCCGTAAACTTTAACGAATAAAAAATCTAAAATCCAGTTTATTGAACTAAAAAGTGCTGTGAATTGTGGAAGAATACTTAAAGATCATACACAAGTGTTATCCATACGAATTATTAACAAGAACATAGTGAAAAGGATTTATTTAATTTACTGTGGATAGTGAGTTACGAAGTACCCTCTAACTAAAAAAGTTAATTCGTCAACTTTAAAAGATAATCACCATTCAATTTACAAATATGCCTACTACTAATTGCAAAGTCTGCGGAAAATTTGTATCAATTGATACCATTAAGTGCGCTAATTGCAAGTCGTCGTGTCACCGACAATGTGCTGTGAAAACAAATTGTAACTTTAAAGTATCGGCGCGGTGGTTATGCAAAAATTGCACTGCGAAAAATCCGCAAAATGTATCTCCAAATTTGATAACCCCTAGTACAAAAGCATGCTCGCCGGCCTCTGAGGTTTCACCAGTTTCCCCAAATAGCGAAGAAGACAATAGCTCATTGTCGCAAAATATTATGTTGATTCGTACAGAGTTGAGCACTATGGCTCAGGAGATGGCGCTGTTTAGAAATGAGATAGCTCGCCTCACGGAGACTATAGGGGGATTTAATAAGCGATTTGAGGACATCGAAGAACGCATTTCTATCTTAGAAAATAATACTGAACAGCGCATATCTATAATTGAGAACAAAATCGCTAACATGAACAGTGAAGATATTGTGAAATATACCGATCTTGAAACCGAACTCAATGAGAGAGATCAAATGAGTCTACGTAATGACATTGAGGTTCTAGGGATAACAGAGGTAAACGGCGAAAATTTAATTAATATAGCTACGTCGGTGGGACGGAGGCTTGGTGTAACCGTGGATGAGCGTGAAATTGTCTTCGCAGTACGGAAAGGCTCTCCTGGTCGACAGCCGCGACCCCGTCCCATCATTCTACGCTTAGCCCGGACTGCGACTCGCGACAAGTTATTGCGATCAGCGCGTGGCTGCTTCCGTGGAGCTGATACAGCGGGTTTCAACATCGACCAAGTTCCTAAGCAGTTTTATGTTAACGAGCGTCTCACACTTATTAATAGGCATCTCTTTTACTTAACTCGGCAAGAAGGGAAACGCAAAGGTTGGCGCCATGTATGGACGCAAGGAGGTCGCATATTCGCACGACAGACCTCTGCATCCACAAAACACAGAATTGTTTCTGAAACCGATTTGAAACTAGTCTTTAATAATAATGAAACCACGGCTTGAACTTAATTTTTATTGTATTTTTGTATTTTTTGTATTGTTACAAACTAATATGCCCCATTTAATTGTTAAGACTAAAATATCTTTGGAACAGCCTTAATAATAAACATATATATTAATATTGGAAGCCAATACTTAATAATGATGACAGTAAAATATTCAGTTTTAAATTGTTATTTTGATGTTGTTGTCTGTCTTATTATAATATATTTTAATTTACAAATATAACAATTTAAATTAAAGAATTTGAAGTGTGTTCTGCAAACTTTTTATTTTTATTTTTTTATTATTACTTTTTTTCTTTTCTTTTTGTAATTAAGTGTATACATGTATTAATTTAATATTGTCATTGTTTTACAAAATATTGTTTTTAAGTTATGTGGTTAAGCTATTAGGTTTATTTATATATAAATTGTATTTTTGATTTTCAATAGAAATTGTGTTATCGCTTCTGCCAGCGCACCACTCTCACTGGAGCCACTGAAAATCAGTGTTGGGGTTTTGGCCCCAACGTATACTGAGTGGTTATCCATTTCAGGGATCATCATTCATTTATTTTAAGTATAGTTTTAATGTAATTATGTATTCAAAACTGTATAATATGATGATTTCATGAATAAATATATTCCATTCCATTCTGTTCGATCAATGTGATAGTTTTAAGTAGGTAGGAATCAGTTGCCACTCTCATTGATTCTTCCTACCCTCAACTCTGTCGCGGATCGAGCTGCCGAAGCTACGTGGCCCCCTCCGCCCGCACGCCCGTCCCCGCAGGGGCCTCGCGGCTCGCCACGCAGTCTGCGTCAGACGAACCGTCGGTGAAGGTGCTGTGAACTTCGTACTCGAAGCTTTAAAATCCTATATAGTAAACGTTTAATTCAATTCGATTATATAAACATTTTAACGTCCGTGACGTGAAGCACAATCCGAGATATCTGGGCCCCGCATCGTATGCTGAGGTGCAAGATTCAAGCAGAGACAGGAGGTGGATCAAGGTTAGTGGTATTGATTCTTATCTTATTAGCTAGCACATTGATCAACGCCCCTTTTACCGACAAAAGATATAATACAGTCCACTATATCATATAACAATTCTTTCACCAGCGAAAGTGGTTTTATACCACATTTTTTGGTCCAATCGAACCGTATTTCCGTTATTTTTTTTGTTAATTTAAATTTAAATATCCTTTTAAAGTAATTAATAAGTCGTACTTATTAAAATAATATTTTTTTATATATTTTTCCAGCTAGATAAAGTTGTAACGGTTTTTTTCTTTCCTTTGTTCTTTGTTCTCTTTGTTACGTCGTACGTTCAAGATAAAACAAAATGGCCACCAATAGTTCCGAAATAGAAATAAAACTAAATATGTTAAGGTTCCGTAGGGAATATTTATATACTAGAATTCAAAAGGTATATGATTTATCTCAAAATATAAATAAAAATAATACTCAAGATTTTTTGGCGCAATTTTCCGAATTGGAAACGGTGAGAGTGCGTTTTGAGGAAATTGTGCTTGAAAGTATGCAATTAGAAATTCAATTAAATCCTTCTTTTAAATTTTCAACTAGGGAGTTAGATTCTTTTGAAGCGTTATACTCAGCGTGTAGGCTAGTTGCATTAAAATTACAAAATAATTTAACAACATCGAACAAAGAACAAGCTAGGCCATCTTTGCCAACGCTTAAATTATTTGAATTCGATGGTCAATTAGAAAACTGGACTACATTTTATGACACTTTTGTTTCACTGGTTCACGATCGGAATTTTGAAGAAATAGATAAATTCCATTATTTATTATCGTGCGTTCAAGGGCCTGCTTTAAATATTGTGAAAAATTTCCCGATCACCGCTAGTAATTATTCCTTAGCATGGGAAAGTTTAGTGGATAAATATCAAGATCCGAGAACTCTGACCGGTAGATATTTAGATAGAATGCTAACTCTTACACCCTTGACAAAGAACACTATTGCTAATTTAACGTCATTTATTGAAACATTTGATCATTCCTTAAAGGCAATTCATGCTTTAAAAATTAAAAACTTAGAGGACTACTTATTTTGTCACATTGCATTGCGAGGTCTTGACCATAATACAAAAAAACTTTTTGAAGAAAGCCGCGATCCAAAATCGTTGCCGACGTTCGTTGAATTGATGGGATTTGTGAATAAACAAATAAAAGTTCTTGAACATTCCATTCCATCAACTAGTTCTTGGTCTACAAATAATAATCAGAACAAAATTAAATCGCAATCTACCTACACAAATTTTAATAAAAATTATCAACAACAGGTAAAACCTAATTTACCTACTAATCAATATTCGCGTAATAATCAGTCTACATCTAGAATAAATTTAACTGTTTCACAAAGTGAACATCAAAATAAAATTGTTTGTGTACACTGTAATAAAAATCATATGATATATCGTTGCGATAAGTTTCGTAAGCTATCGGTAAACGAGAGGATTAACCGTGTTAATACCTTAAATCTTTGTTCAAATTGCTTAAAAGCTGGTCATAATGTAAAATCATGTAATAGTGAAATAACCTGCGGCGTTTGTTCCCTAATGCATCACTACTTACTTCACCGTGATTTGAATAATCCGAATATCGTTGCGTCCGCGTCGGCCGTGCCGTCGCTGACCTCTCACTCTAACGCGCTCGTATCAGATATATCTGTCTCGCGTTCCGTGAACTCCGAGCAGACAGATACGAACGAAAATTTTCATTCTATGAATAAAAATAATAATGATTATGGGGTAGTGTTAGGTACTTTGCGTACATATGTAACAGATATTACAGGTCAGGTTCAAAGCTGCCGTGCAGTGTTAGATTCTGGCGCGCAAAGTTCTTTTATTACTTTAGAATGTGCTCAACGTTTGGGCCTACATCGTAAAAAATGTCCGTTTACTGTGTCTGGTCTCGGTGGTCAACATGTAAAGAATTACGGCATAATTACGTGCGAATTAAAATCGTGTAAATCGGACGTTCCGACTTTCACGGTTAACATGGTAGTTGTCAACAAGGTATCTTCGGAGATGCCTAATGTTACGTTTCCGGAAAATGTTGTAAGTGAATATCAACGTTTTGATCTAGCGGATCCTTTCTTTTATAAAAGATCGTCGGTTGAATTATTGTTAGGAAACGATATTGTTCTTGATTTAATAAAAGATAAACCGATAAATATTAATTCAAATATTCCAAATATTATAGAAACTGTTTTCGGTTTTGTTGTCAGTGGTAAATTATACTACGATAAAAATCTATCATCAGAAAACTTTCAATTATCTATTAGTCAGCAACATAGCATAGACAAAACTTTGAGGGATTTTTGGGAAACTGAGGAATTGCCGTGCAATCCCATCCCTAATCCACTCGATCAGCTGGCCGAGCAAATATACGCTAGTAAACATACTCGCGACGACCGAGGGCGTTATATCGTGCCATTACCGCTGTTCCCGGACTCTGCTCAGTTAGGCGACTCGCGCTCTAGCGCCGAGCGGAGATTATTAGCAACCGAACGTAAACTCGCGCGCTCACCTGCGCTCAAGCAAGCTTATAACGATTTTATGTTAGAATATGAACAGCTTGGTCATATGGAATTATATTCGGGTAGCGAGCCCAGTAGATATTTAATACCCCATCACAGTGTATTACGACCGAGTAGCTCGACTACACCGTTGCGCGTAGTGTTTGATGCGTCCGCTAAAACAAGTACGAATTTATCGCTTAATGATATTCAGCTGTCGGGTCCTAATTTATACCGTGATATAGTCACTATAATAATAAATTTTAGGTTATTTAAATATTGTTTCGCGTGCGATATATGTAAAATGTACAGAGCTATTTTACTTCAAGAAAGTGATCGTAAATATCAACATATTTTATTTCGTGCTTCCCCGGACGAATGTATAAAAACATATGAGTTGAAAACCGTAACTTACGGACTTAGCAGTTCTCCTTTTCTCGCTTTACGAACTTTATTACAACTAGCGAGTGATGAGGGTGCACGTTTCCCTCTCGCGGCGCGCGTAATTCGTGAAAGCGTGTTTATGGACGACATATTGTGGTCATGTGAGACGTTCTCACAAGCTTGCACATTGCAAGATGAACTAATAGGTTTATTAGATAGTGGAGGTTTTATTTTGAAAAAATGGTCGAGTAACTGCAAAGATTTATTAGAACGCGTTCCGGTTGAGAATCGCGAGGATAAAATTTCTTTTATTAAAGACCGCGATGACGTCTCAATAAAATTACTTGGCTTACAGTGGTCACCTGTAAATGATAATTTTACCTTTTCCGTGAATAAACGTGACACTGTAACTACTAAACGATCAGTTTTAAAAATATTAGCGTCAATTTACGATCCCGTGGGTTTTATTGCGCCTTGTACATTCTTAGCTAAGTGTATACTTCAAGATCTCTGGAAGTTAGGTATCGGGTGGGACGAACAGCTGCCTACCGAATTATGCGACCAGTGGCTAGATTTTATTTCTGAACTGCCAGTATTGTCAGAACTTCAGATAGAACGTCACGCGTTACTACCTGGTAATAATGAATGCGAGATAGTTGGATTCTGTGACGCGTCATCACGTGGCTATGCTTCGTGTATTTACATTATTTCGCGAAGCGGTGGACAAGTTAAAAGTCGATTACTGTATGACAAAGGACGAATCGGTGGGCGTCCATACACACTTTCAATAACAATAATTAGGTACAATATACCTAGGTACATACCTCAAATGTTCGGCGAATATATGCATCTTTGTGGTATGTCAGTCAGTATTATATTATATTAAAGGGAGGGCGCCCTTAAGAGGATTTTAATTATAACAATTTAAAGATAAAGGAAAAAGGGAAACTAGAAATATGTACGTCACCACAGCAGCAGCCAGAACATTCTTCTCCGTATATGAATACAAGTCCATTACAACACTATTACACGAATATTAAATAACAATGTTCAACATATATATCACGGCGAATATATTAATTGTTAAGCGACTATTAAACTTCCCTATGAAGCGCTTTTCACAATATAAGAAACACGAGCACGACTAAATCAACCAGGTTATGAAAAAATACCACGATGTCAAACTCGGCTCGACTGACAAGAGTATCGCGGTTATATTACTACCCTCAACATTTAATTTATTAATTATGTTCTATTCCGAACAGTCCCCCGTCCCAGTCAGGCGCCACCTGACTGAATTCAAAATCAGAGGAAAAGGATCTATAAAACCGGAAGCCGCGACAACCCTGCGACAGCTCTCTTCAAAACAGAATCTCCCACCAGAACCTCAGCAACTCGTGGAGTACCATCGGCGCCCAAAAATAGCTTCAAAATCCGACCACGTCTCCAAGACAGTGGGGGCATATTCATCTCCTTAACAAGAACAAGGTCACCAATCTTAGGTGGATCTGTTTTGTCTGTCCAGCGAACACGCTGCTGCAGCAAATGAAGATATTCTAAATTAAAACGTTTCCAAAAACTCTGAGAAAGTTGTTGCAGCAGTTCAAAACGTGAGAGCCGATTAACTGGAGTATCTACAAATGGATACTCAGGAAGTGCATTAAGAGGACCTCCAATCAAAAAATGACCAGGAGTTAAAACTTCTAGGTCATTTGGGTCCGAAGATATGGGGCAAAGCGGTCTGGAATTAAGAACCGCTTCAATTTTACAAAAGACCGTTGATAGCTCTTCAAATGTAAGAACTGTTTCGCCAATAACTCGCCTGAGATGAGTCTTAGCCACCTTCACTACTGCTTCAAATATACCACCCAAGATGGGTAAGCAGGTGGGCTAAACTGCCATTTAATACCTCGACGAGAAAGAGAAGTTTCGATTGAGACTTGATTTTCAGATAAAAATTTATAAACTTCTGTGAGATATCGTTCACTTCCCTTAAAGTTTGTTCCACAGTCAGACCGAATTAAACTCGGTAACCCTCGACGACTGACAAAACGGGACAAACAAGCAATAAAAGCTTCAGTGCTAAGAGATGAGACTACCTCTAAATGTACAGCCTTCGTTACGAGGCAAACAAAAACACATAGGTAACCCTTGACTACTTTAGCATTCCGCACTGAAGAAACTTTAATAGAAAACGGACCAGCAAAATCTGTACCTACTCCAGAGAAGGGTCTTGCAGCACTGATTCGATCTGGAGGCAAATCTCCCATCTGGGGCTGAGTTATGGAAGCCTTAAGTCGATAACAAGGAATACATTTAAAAATAACACTTCTTATAGCTCTCCTAGCTGACAAAATCCAAAATTCCTGATGAAGAATAGCTAAAAGTGTATTCAACCCAGCATGAGCATTTTTCTCATGCCTATCTCTAATGATCAAATCTCCTAAGGGACTTCCCTTAGGAAGAAGAAGCGGATGCCGATGATAATAAGGCAGTTTTGAATGGCGTAATCTACCTCC
This sequence comes from Anthocharis cardamines, assembly GCA_905404175.1. Taxonomy (NCBI): domain Eukaryota; kingdom Metazoa; phylum Arthropoda; class Insecta; order Lepidoptera; family Pieridae; genus Anthocharis; species Anthocharis cardamines. The sequence continues at coordinate 11,616,160 of FR989965.1, read as the reverse complement.
TACGCGAAGCAGACCTTCATCGTCTATGAAAGGATTCAGACGAGCGACGGAACCTCTCAACTTACCGTCTCCCTCCTTGAGACTAGTAAGAACTGTCTCAAAATGCTGAGTCTGAACATACTGAACCCAGAACATTAATGATTTCTTCCTTTCATCTGGAGATAACACTTTGGAACTGTTTTTATTCGATGGATGTCTCGAATTATAAATAAATCTTTTAATCCATGAGGTTACACCTATTAATTTATCTAGTGAACTAAATCGCTCTAATAAAAAATCTAAATCTCTAACAGGCTCCTGAACAACAGAAAAAACCCTCAAACCTGGAAGAGGTTCTACAAGTTCACCAGCAGTCCGAGGCCAACAATTCTCTGGTTGGAGCAGCCAACCAGGACCCCACCACAACGAATGATCCAGTAATACTGGAGCCTCACAGCCTCGTGACGCGCAGTCTGCAGGATTAATTTCTCCTGGCACGTGTCTCCACTCTAAAGTAGCAGCAGATTGTTGAATTTGAGACACCCGATTAGCCACAAAAACCTCAAGTGCATGAACTGATGCTTGCAGCCATGCAAGAACAATCTGACTATCAGTCCAAGCAAAAATCCTCCTTATACTTACTTTTTGACCATAAGTAGATTTAATATGATTAATAAGACGAGTCAAAAGTACAGCCCCTGATAATTCTAATTTAGGAATAGTAAGTCGAGTCCTAACTGGAGCAACTTTACTCTTTGCCATGATTAGTTTAACCGATACAAAGCCAGATTGGTTTGTAGCGCGAACATAAACCGCAGCAGCATAACCACTCTCAGAAGCGTCACAAAAGCCATGAATGTCTACATCACATCTACCCGGTGGTAATAATGACCTATCTATTTTGACCAGTTGAATTTCAGGAAGGGACGAAATAAATTTAACCCAAACGCTCAACAATTCACCAACTAATGGTGCATCCCATGTTAAACCTTGCAACCAAAGTTTTTGTATGAAGCACTTTGCCCAAAATATGACTGGAGCTAACCACCCATTGGGATCATATATCCTAGCTACAGTCGAAAGTACCACACGCTTTGTCCAAGATTTAATAACATCTAAATCCTGAACCCGAAAAGTAAATACATCAGATATAGGCTGATACTGAACACCTAGAACAGCGATAGCGTCAGGATTATCCATATTTTGAAAAATATAAGGATCTTGTTGATGGTCTTCCGGTAAATCAGCAAGAAGAGCTTGCGAGTTAGAGACCCATTTTCTTAACTCATAGCCACCTGCCTTAAGAATATTAATCAGTTCATCGCGCAGTATCAAGGCTTCATCCTCATTGGCAGCACCAGTGCAAATATCATCAACAAAAACATCACTGGTTAAAACATCAGCAGCCCTAGGAAAACGTACACGTTCTCGCTCTGCTAACTCTAATAATGCACGAATTGCAATAAAAGGACTTGACCGAAGTCCGTATGTATTGGTATTCAACTCAAATACGGTAATAGGATCGGACTCTTTTTCCCGCCATAAGATTAGTTGATAACGACGATCACCTGGATGAATGACAGTTTGACGAAACATCATCTTTATATCTGCAACAAACACAATCTGATGTCTGCGGAAATTTGTTAAAATATCACCGATATCTCGATGTAACTTTGGACCCGAATGCAAACATTGATTCAAAGAAACGCCATTAGAGCTGGGAGCCGAACCATCAAAAACAACTCTAATTTTACCACTTTTAAAAACCGCATGATGTGGTATAAAATAGTGCTCCTGTGAAACCCAATCAAAATCAGACACTGACATATGGCCGAGCTCTAAATACTCTCGCATAAACTCAATATACTTTAAACGAAATACTGAATCCCTTCTCATTCGTCTCTCCATAGACGCTAACCTCTTTTCAGCTAACATCTTGGATTGACCCAACGGAGGCCGAGAAGCTAAAAAGGGTAGGCGCGTGACAAACCTACCTGAAGAAAGACGACCTGTGTTATTCTGGAAGAACAACTCACATTCAAGGTGTTCTGGGTTATCACGAGGTGCAGTAGGAGCTTCTTCAACTTCCCAAAACCGTTGAACAGCTTCAGAAAGTGAGAGTCCCACGCACAAATTACCATCCTCTTCTCTGACAGAGCATCTTAAATATACAGGGCCCATGATGACGTCACCAAGGTCAGTTGAAACTGCTACTAACCCACCAGGTTGTAGAAGTGTACTGTTTCCTAATCGTAATAATCCTAGTACCTCTGCACCGAGTAACAGATCAATTTGACCTGGAATGTTAAAATTGGCATCAGCTAATTTAAGATTAGATGTAAGACCAAGTACCTCCGATGGTATCTTAACAAGTGGATGCCTACCCATAACGTTATCCAAAATAATAGCCGAAGTTGTAATTCGTGGATGAGAACTTTGGAGAGGAGAAAAAGTGAGTGAGACCTGTCCCACTAAACCAGACACCTTAACTCCGCCTACACCGCGAATACTGTCACTGGCAGGATCTACATGCAATTTCAATCGCTTAACTAAATTTTTCGAAACCAGACTTCCCTGTGCCCCAGAATCTAATATCGCGCGCGCGGATACCTGCTCTCCCAATGGAGATCCGACACAAACCTGAGCGGTGGGCAACAAAACAGTGAGAGGAGAAGTTGAGGTTTCCGAGGAAAGGGGCATGTGCCCTAGTCAATAATCTTCTTGAGAACCCCGTTTACTTAAACGAGGCCACTCAGAATAATTCAAAGGCCTTACAAAATCACTATGTTGTGGTTCAATAGCAGCACAGGACGAGGTACGAGGGTCCCTGGAAGGTTGTCTATTTGTTCCACGAGGAATACTGGATTGAGAATTACCCCCGCCCCTGGAGAATTGTGCCTGCCTCCGGTAATTATGACTATGGCGCCTAAAAGTGTGACCAAAAACTCGAGGTTTATTAACCTGCACACCACCAGTCCATTGATCATTTCGACCTACATTTTGATTTGATTGATCATCATCATTCTGCACCGGAGCAGCCGGTGGAGGTGTACCATTCCTGTTACCACAAAGTATAATGTGGTGATTACCATTGCACTGCTTGCACGGACGAGAAGTATTGCACTGAGCCGCTAAATGTTTACCCAAACAACCATAACACCACTTGCGCTGACGTACAATATTACGTCGCGCTTGGAAACGCAAACCCAAAAACCTGTGACACGATATCACCCTATGACCAGGGATCTTACAGTACAAGCAGCGGTTGTCGACACGCTGTTCCTCTAAAACATTAAATACACGCTGGTCAGAGCGGCGATCCATGCGTATCGGCTGCACCCGAGGCCTGGATGACACTGGGGCTGGAGCTGGTGTAGGGACATTATCCTGCCTGCGACACTCATCTTCTAAAAATAAAATTAATTCATCAAACAACGGTAGATGAGTGGATGAATCCCCACTATACTGCTGTTCAAACCGATTACGCATATCTAAACTTAATTTTTGTAACACTATATGTAACAAAATAAAAGACCAACTGTCTACAGGTAAATCTAATCCTTTCAATGCATTAAAGGCCACTAATAAAGGATTTAAAAGTTGTGTTCTTAAATTGTGGTTCCGTACAAGGTTCGGTAAATTTAATATGGAAGCCACGTGACTATCTGCCAATCTACGGATGTTCTGGTATCGACGCATAAGTAACTGCCTAGCTATATCATAATTATTGTCAACGAGTTCCAAGTGTTGGACCAACCCCTTAGCCTCTCCGGTGAGACTAGCCAACAAGTACGCTAACTTTTGTCCTGATGTTAGATCCTGTCTTGAATGTACTAAGCTGTCAAATAAATTAATGAAAGCAACCCACTGAGTTAAATCGCCATTAAAATGGGGTAAGTCTAATTTAGGCAACCTGCCTATGATTCCCGGTTTTAAACATAAAATTTCTTTAGAATGAAACTCATCAGAAGGGGGAGCAGAGAACCTAATAGTCCCCACGGCCTCCCTCAATTGATCCGCCAAGTCCTCAGCTTGGTCTACATCGGCACTAATTTTATTAAATACCTCAGGTTCCAAATCCAGTTGAAGCAACGCCTGATAAGACTTATATAAATCACTCATTTTATCTGCTAAAGCCTCACCTCTAGCCAGAAGGGCCTGTACACGATCTCTTCGCGATATATTCAACACAGCCGAACCGAGCCACCTTAACACACTAGCTATCTGTGCCTTGTGTGAAGCCGCCATAATGATTTTTTAAAAAAAAAAATAAAAAAAAAAAAAAAAAAATTAGACCGTAAAAAACAATTAAAATAATGAAATTTCAAAAAATGAACTTAAAAACAAACACGGTTCTATTGTTCCGATTTTAAAAACAACAGATCATTAACACATCAAAAATAAAAATTACCACATAGGTTATGAACCTAGGACTAATGCACCCAATTATCGTTACCTTAACCGATTATCTTATATTAACAAATTAGTTATTAAAACCACGCTCTGCTACCAAAAAATATGTATGACAAAGGACGAATCGGTGGGCGTCCATACACACTTTCAATAACAATAATTAGGTACAATATACCTAGGTACATACCTCAAATGTTCGGCGAATATATGCATCTTTGTGGTATGTCAGTCAGTATTATATTATATTAAAGGGAGGGCGCCCTTAAGATGATTTTAATTATAACAATTTAAAGATAAAGGAAAAAGGGAAACTAGAAATATGTACGTCACCACAGCAGCAGCCAGAACATTCTTCTCCGTATATGAATACAAGTCCATTACAACACTATTACACGAATATTAAATAACAATGTTCAACATATATATCACGGCGAATATATTAATTGTTAAGCGACTATTAAACTTCCCTATGAAGCGCTTTTCACAATATAAGAAACACGAGCACGACTAAATCAACCAGGTTATGAAAAAATACCACGATGTCAAACTCGGCTCGACTGACAAGAGTATCGCGGTTATATTACTACCCTCAACATTTAATTTATTAATTATGTTCTATTCCGAACAATTACTTATCGCCAAGTCGAAGGTTGCGCCTGTAAAACCTATGACAATTCCTAGATTGGAGCTAATGGCTGCGGTTTTGTTGAGTAAACAGATGAAGTACATCTGTGAGATTTTAGAGTCTCGGGTAAATATAACTACGATTATAGCTTTTTCAGATTCATCTATCGTTCTGTCGTGGATACAAACTCAACCTTATAAATTAAATACATTCGTGTGTAACCGTGTTACACAGATTATAGATTCGATCCCTCCTGATTGTTGGCGCCACGTTAACAGTGAAAATAATATCGCTGATATTAGTTCTCGTGGAGTTTTACCGTCTCAATTAATTTCTAATGACCGTTGGATAAACGGCCCTGAGTGGCTATGTCTAGATAGGAAGGAGTGGCCTGTCTCTTCCTTCTTTATGAAAAATGATTCCGTGATTCCAGAGTTAAAATCTAATACTAACTCATTTAATCTTATAGTTAATCAGGAATTTTCAGAGACTAAAATAGAATTCTGCGAAAGGTTATTTAATAGGTTTTCATCCTTTACGAAATTACAACGAACAATAGCTCGAATAATAAAATTGCGTAATCATTTTAAAACTAAAATAACTGATAAAAATATTAATAATAATAATTTAATTTTAACAACGCAAGAGTTAAATCAGTCTCATGATTGTTTATTAAAATTAATTCAAAGTGCTTATTTTGAAACGGAGATCGCTAGTCTCTCAAAGGGGTCTACCTATATTCCCTCTTTAAGGAAACTTACACCTTTTCTTGACGAACCCAGTGGTTTTCTCAGGGTGGGGGGTCGTATCTCTCAGGCTGAATTACCCTATAATGCGAAACATCCAATATTGTTACCTAAGAATAGTCGATTCACGATTCTATTAATTGAATATATACATAAAAAATATTTACATGTAGGTCCTCGTACCTTACAAAATATAATTCATCAAAGATACTGGATTTTATCCGCTCGTAGAATTATTCGTTCAGTACTTTCTAAATGTAGAACTTGCTTTAAATGTAATCCATCGTCAGTCCAACCTAAAATGGCAGATTTACCTTACACACGTTTACTACCTAACAAGGTGTTTGAGCACGTAGGTGTAGATCTCGGCGGTCCCTTCTTTATAAAAGAAGGGTCCCTTCGAAACGCTAGGATAGGGAAAGCGTATTTAGCACTTTTTGTGTGTTTTTCTACCAAGGCTGTCCACTTGGAAGTGCTATCCGCCCTATCGGCTGAATGTTTCCTGGCTACGTTGGACAGGTTCGTAGCTCGTCGTGGTCTATGCTCGTGTTTATATTCTGATTGCGGAACTAACTTTATAGCTGCGCATAAACATTTAACGAAAGTTCAAGAATTTTTATTTAATAAAAACAATCAAAGTGACATTATAACTGGTTGCTCTCAGCGTCAAATCGATTGGAAGTTTAACCCTCCAAGTGCTCCGCACATGGGCGGTCTTTGGGAGGCTGGTATTAAGTCGGCTAAATATCTACTTATTCGCGCTGTTGGAGAGAAGGCTTTAACGTTCGAGGAGCTCTCTACAGTTTTCTGTAAAATCGAATCCATAATGAATTCGCGTCCGTTATGTGCGTTACCAGCTAGTGATAACCCTAACGAGTTTAATGTTTTAACTCCGGGACACTTCCTCGTAGGAAAGAGTCTAACGGCTGTACCGGAATATAGTTTAAAGGACGTTCCTATTAATCATTTGTCACGTTGGCAATATTTACAAAATTGTTCACAATTGTTTTGGAAAAATTGGCGCCAAGATTATTTGAACACTTTACAACAAAGAGCAAAATGGTTTATATCGCCTCCTAACTTAAAGATCGGGGATTTGGTTCTTGTTAGAGACGATAGAACTACTTCATGTAATTGGCCTCTTGCTAAAGTAGAAGATGTACATCCTGGCCTCGACGGTATTGTGCGGAAGGTAACAATACGTTCAAACCGCCATATCTTCCAGAGACCAGTACATAAACTTTGCCCTTTGCCTTTTGTTAATTAATTTTTAATTTTTTTCTTTTTTTTTATATTTCAATCTTTTTTAAATTTTTATTTTTTTTTTATTTTTTATATTTTTTAATAGTGGAAATCGTCATAGCGATTTCGGTGGGGGGTATGTTCGATCAATGTGATAGTTTTAAGTAGGTAGGAATCAGTTGCCACTCTCATTGATTCTTCCTACCCTCAACTCTGTCGCGGATCGAGCTGCCGAAGCTACGTGGCCCCCTCCGCCCGCACGCCCGTCCCCGCAGGGGCCTCGCGGCTCGCCACGCAGTCTGCGTCAGACGAACCGTCGGTGAAGGTGCTGTGAACTTCGTACTCGAAGCTTTAAAATCCTATATAGTAAACGTTTAATTCAATTCGATTATATAAACATTTTAACGTCCGTGACGTGAAGCACAATCCGAGATATCTGGGCCCCGCATCGTATGCTGAGGTGCAAGATTCAAGCAGAGACAGGAGGTGGATCAAGGTTAGTGGTATTGATTCTTATCTTATTAGCTAGCACATTGATCAACGCCCCTTTTACCGACAAAAGATATAATACAGTCCACTATATCATATAACAATTCTTTCACCAGCGAAAGTGGTTTTATACCACACATTCCATTCCAGAGGCGAAGAGAGTGCGCCGCTCCAGCGGGCACCATAAGGGCGAGGAGGAGAGGGGAGCGTAGGAGAAGGTTTGCCCATCTCCTTCGCTCTCCGTAATGTGTTTTCAAAAAATTTTTTGTGGACACGGTCGTGCCATTGTGGCAAGTCGCCGAGGTCGCGGTAGTCTACAACCGTTATCCCGCGGCCTCAACACGGCGAAAAGAGGGGCCAGAGGGGGGTTTAGTGGGTCGGGTTACCAGTCTGTCTGGCTAGCAGACAGTCGCGAGTGACCCAACCCCACACTCTCCCGGCAATTCCAAAAGAGCCCCGCCGGTGAGGTGGGGGCGAGAAAGGGCCTCTGTATGCTCTTAAAAGAGTGTCTCGCCCTCAGGTTTTGTGAAACTTCCCCCCTCTATAAAAAAAAAAAAAAAAAAAAAAAAAATACATGCTTTCATTATTTCAAGCTATGATTATGAATAAGACCGTAATTCGCAAGAAGATACATATTATCATTAACCTGTAATGACATAGTGCTTATCTATCTTCGTTAATAAAATTTATGATATTGTATTTCTATTGCTTTTATTTAAATTAAATGAGACTGACATTACTCTGTGTCTATCTATGTATATATCATTGATTTCCTTTCCATTCAAAATGGTTATCACTTCCGTGCATCGCGACTGAGGGCGAGGGAGGGTGAGGGGGGAGTATACGTACGTACCAGTCCGTCGAAGTACTCCAGGTGCTCGCTCTCGGCGGCCGGGCCCAGCTCCCGCAGCAGCGCGCGCAGCTTGCCGCGGGACGACAGCCCGCTGGCCAGCTGCCACCATCTGGACATATGGCATCATCAACTGGCGTACTTGGGAATTCACCTTTAGTTATTATTTTTTGTAAGAAGACGAGATGCTTATGTTAAAAATGTTGACGTTCTATTCTTATTCTACCGTATTAACGATAGCAGCGTCCCGGCCCTGGCTACGTTACCTCTCCCTCCCGCCACCGATGAAGTCGGCGCACTCTTCCCAGTGGGGGCGCGGGGTCCCGGCCCGCTCCAGCTCCCGGCAGCGCTCCTTGCATTCTGTCAGCTCCGCTTCGATACTTTTTTTCTGGGCTGTATTTAAAATAACGAATATTTTTTCTTCTACAGTTTGAGTTGCTCATCAAACTATAGATATACAGAAGTACAATGTAAATATATTAATACAATCTGCTCTGGTACACAGCTCTCCCTACGTGAAAGGAAGTAATTTTCTCAGGACATACATACATCATCTCTTGGCATGCTTGAAGCATGAAGTGATGGAGAATTTTAATATACACAAATACACACTTCGAGGGAAATTATCAGTCTAAAACTAAGAAAAATCTTACAAATATATAACGCCAATGAGATGTTATACCCGTTACTCTCTTATGGTTGGTCTGCAGCTCGTCGTACTCGGCGTGGGTGGCACGCAGCTGTTTCTCCAGGTCCACATGCTTGGCTTCGAGCCGGTCGTGGTCGCGGCGCGGCACCGTCTCCGAGTACTCCTCCTTCATCCGCTTCAGCTCGTTCTGAGTTGATGACAACTGCTCGCTGATCAAGTACACGTGTTTAGCGAACTATTTTAGTGTGTTTATTGATGAAGGGAGAAAAGTAATAAGATACAGGCCGGCAATGCACCTGCAAGTTCTCCGATGTTGCAGAATATGTCTATGAGCGCCGGTTATCACTTAAAATCAGGTGAATCGACAGCGCGTTTGTTTACACTACACTATTATAAAGAGGAAAGATTTGTATGAATAAACTCAAAAACTACTGGACCGATTTTAAAAATTCTTTCACCAATAAAAAGCTACATTATCAGCGAGTAACATAAGCTTTTTGTGTATAGTACATTTACATTGCACCCGTGTGAAGCCGGGGCACCTTGCTAGTATTCGATAAAAAACTGCAAGTACCTATTCGTATCGTCAATCTACAGTTCTCACTGGAAATCAGTTCAGAAATCACTGGAAATTCCATACAAAATTATATACGAATACTTTTCCGCGAGCAGTGCGTATATTATAGTCCTCAGATGACCTGCATTTAATAGCGCCATAGTATATATTTAATATTTTGTTAAATTGAAAGTTCTCATCAACGCGACCTTTATTACGTCAGAAATTATTCCGTCCCCAAGATCACAATCACAAGGTATGGCGAATGCTATATGTTTGTGACTTAAGGACGGATCTGATGAAGACTTAGAAATTTCTTAAATACGAAGATATGTATGTATTTACAAGTGGATTTTTCCATGGCATTGAATTTCACAAGCTGCTGTAGTTACGTAACAAACGAGAACATACCGACACCTATCGAGCGCGATCCTTAGCACTACAGGGTCCGCCTGCACATCCTCAGCGGGACAGCTGTCAGAGCCACCGGCCAGCTCCTTCAGCCTGATATGTAGGGATACGTTCTCGAAATATAGCGTGTAACGTGCGTCTCGTTCGCGCATTAATGATAGATAGTCAGAGAAATTTTCATCTTTTAACTGGAAATTTAAAACGATGGAAGGTTTCTATACCTAAACGGCAACACATCTGCTATATTGCGAGTGTTGTGGAAGTGTTATGAAATATTTATTACCGGATGGTTTACCATCCAGTAGTAAATATTTCATTTATTAGAATAAAACTAACATTGAACAACACAAATAATAATCTTTAATTATAGAAACAATTATGTATAATATTTAAAAAAGCTGGACATGTTTATTTCTTCTGCTGAAGTAAAAAGTCATAATCCAACAACAATTAATAGCCACATACAACACAATTTAACATCAAAACATTATCAGTCTTTTTTTACCATTGTGATAAGGTTAATTGCAGCTACAAACCTTTCCATTTTCTTTTTTTAATTTGGCAATAACAAAACTTAAATTAAGATTATCTTCTTTTAGATCATTATTCACTTTTATTAATTGCTTTATTTCATCATTGTGTTGCTTTTTATGGACTGAGACTCCGAAAACTCGCTGAAAAATATAAATAATTTAGAAAAATATAAATAAATTTGTATCTCCGCAAAAGAGCATTTTATTTTATTTATCTCGAAGCCAATTGTCAACTTCCTTTCTGATACTGGCAATGTCTTCGCAGTATGTTCGGCAGCACCCACCAATGAACTTCACATTGAGCTCCAACCAATTTGACACAAAAGTATACAATGGATCACAGTGATCATCTTTCCAGCCACTTTTAGGATCATATTTTTCTCCAGAGTTAGGGTATGTAACTATTGGTATTTGTTTGTCTTCCAGGCTATTTATTAAGTCACCAACAAATTTGGGAGAGCAACAGTTCATTCCAACAGCTATCAGTTGATCAGGGTTTGTTCTCCAACACTTAGCTGCTACTTCGCAGAAACTCTCTCCATGCGAAATTCTCTTGTGATCTTTGCAGCTGAAAGAAATCCACCCTTTAGTTTGCGGATACTCTTTCAACATATTAACAAGAACCAGAGCTTCCTTTTCGCATGGTATCGTCTCCAACGCAATTAAATCTACGCCCGATTCAACTAACACATCTAAACGAGGCTTATGCCAATTCCTGATGTGTTCTTCTGTTATTCTTTCGTTGTAGTCGCCGCTGTATTCCGAGCCATCGTTCAAGGATGCCCCAAAGGGGCCCACAGAACCTGCTATCAAAATATTTCGTACTAGAAAATCTTTAGACTTACACTCTTCTATGTATTTGTCTCTAGCTTGCTGAGCTAGTTGTACAGCCCGTTTAATTAAACGCAAACCTTTTTCGGATGATACTTGAAGATGTTTAACGAAAGCATCGACAGAAGCTTGGTAAGTATTTGTGGATATAATATCTGAACCAGCTCGAATGAAGTCCAAGTGAGTTTTTACAACTTCTTCGGGATGTGTATGTAAGAAGCGGGAGGTCCATAGCGGGTCCCCTTCAGCAGTAGACCCGACGTGCCGAGACAATTGAGATGAAAATCCTCCATCTAATACATATATTTTTCGATCTTCTTTATTTTGACTGTGGATCATGTTGTGAAAGGTATCTATTTTGTTTAAAATAAATCTTTTAATATAGTTTTCAATCGTCTTAAATCCCTAAAATTCACAAAATATATAATATGTACCTTATTATTAGCTTAATTTAGAGAAAAAAAACCGTACAATTTCAAACAAATATGTACACAAACAATGCAATGCATAATAGACACGGATAGGGATACCGGTAAGCGGATATGCAAAAAGTATCGATACTTTTGTTTCGATACCAAGTATTTTTGTTTAGATACTTTTGAGTTTTCTCTCCATTTCTAATAAAGAAAAGGAAATATTGTTAAGATCTCGGACCAAGAATCAAGATTGGTCCGAGTGTTAAGATATTTTAAACAAAATATTTTTCACAACACTACTAAATTTAAGACATAATTAGGGGATTGGTAGTGACCTTGACTGCTAAGCCGGAGGTCGTAGGTTCGATTCCCACCCAGGGCAAATATTGTGTGATCAGCATGGTCATTTGCTCTGTGTTTGGGTGTAATTTATCTATAATATGTATGTATTTAACAATTTATATAGATATGTTTAATGTTTATCCTGGTTACCTGGTTAAAGCACAGGCTCTTCCTAATTTGGGAACAGATGGCAGAGTGTGAGGTGTGTTAGGTATATTATTATTATTATTAACTTTAAGGTTTTTTTATAAATGTATTAAAAAGTAGTCGATACCTTCAGGTATCAATACTTTTGATACGATACTAGTATCGAGTAAAGTATCGATACTATAGAAATTTTGCGTATCCCTAGACACGAATATGTAGTTTTTTTTTTTTTATGGAATAGGGAGCAAACGGGCAGCCTTTGTAAGTTGTAAGCCTTTCACCTGATGGTAAGTGATATCCGGCGCCCATGGACATCTGCAACACCAGAGGACTTGCAGCTGCGTTGCCGGCCTTTAAGAAATGAGTAGGCTTTTTTTTTGAAGGTTTCCAAGTCGTATCGGTTCGAAAATGCCACTGGCGACAACTGGTTCCATAGAGTTACTAGTTCCAGATGGAAATAGTTCTAGGACCTATCACCTATGTCTTCAACAGGAACTAGAACATATCGTTCAATCAGAATCTTAGAAAATTGTTAAATATTTATAGTTTTAAATACTGTCTCGCTAATGTGATATAGCATTAATCGATAAGAAATCAAACAATCTGTTTATAATAAATTAGACTGTTTTGCTTGAATACAAAAAAACGCTCTTGTGACCTAGTGGGCAGTTCTAGTAAAATGAAAAGAACCACACGTGTCATGAATCATGATCATGAATGTAACATATCAATAACGTATTGAACAAATCTTGTTTTCATCCGTCAAAAAGCTATGACAATATTTTACATGTTGAAGAATGAAGTAAGTGTTAATGTTTACGGTCATAAATAGAGTGAAACTTTTTTATATTTTTATATAAAATATGCTGTAATTCGTATTAAGTGAAATACGTAATTTTATTGTAATTTGTACACTTTAGATAAACTTACATCTTGAACAATCAACTGATTGATGCGTTCATTTCTTAAATGCAACGAATTTTCATAAGCACTTCTTATATCCTGTAAAATCGATGCGTATGTTATGGAACTATTAATTAATTCTTTGAGAGCTTCCCGATAAATCTGTAAATTTATTAAATATTCAAGAAATAAAGTCTCACTTTTGTCGTAAAAATTATAAAGTATATAATATATGAAGTTCTTTACTTCAAGAATTGCATCGCAATATTTTTGTCTTTTTTCCAATAGATCCGCTTTGTTCTTCTTTACAAATTTTAATTTTTCAATTATCCGCTTTTCAATATCTTTGAGATGTTTTGGACTATTTGTTTGCATGTTTTGGAGTTTTGTCTCTAAGAAATGTTAAAAAAACTACAAAAACCTACAATCTTTTCACAATAATGTAAAGTATAAATGTTACACTTATTTTCCCGGTTTCTGTAGTGATAATCTATTTATCATATTGCTTTGTGTGAGATAAAAAGATAAGATGAAAATCATATTCTATTTCATTTGATAGTATTTATGTACTTTACTAAACCTGGTATGTTATATAGCATGAGAATAAACCAAGCAATAATAGTTATTATTATTGAAATGGTTACTTTTATGTATAAAAATAATTATTAACATGTATACAGTACATCTTTTTTTTATGATTTCCATTAAACATACTATTATATGATATTTTTTGGCAACATCTTTATGTAATTGTACTCTATGGTGATTGGCCAACATAATGACAAAAATTGGATGTGACGTCATTGACAGCTACAGTAAGACGTACGGAAATCAGAAATGGCTGCGATGGGTAGTGGACGAGGGACGATGGATTCCCAAAATCAAGTGCAAAGTGATACAGTAGATCGTTTAAAATTGCTATATCCTAATGTGAACGAAGATGAAACGCCACTGCCGAGGTCATGGAGTACAAAGGACAAATTTAGTTACATCGGACTATCACAGAATAATCTTAGAGTGCACTACAAAGGTAAGAACTTTCAGGGTTTGTTTATGGAATAGTTATTCGCGATTTTGTATAATACTTTGGGAGTTATTCACGTAATGCACTTATAATTTAATATGTTCATACTTTTGTGATATTAATTGTCGTGTCAGCATAGACGCTAGGTTTGAAACTGTATAGTCACTCAAACAAAGAAATCAGCTGATCGTCTATTTTGTGTCAACACGCTATAAAAATGTTAATGCGTTTATTATAACAAGTCATACGAACGTTTTAACTAAGTTTTATCTTGTTATCGAATAATTTATTGGATTTAAGGATAAAATAAGGTCTCTCCTTTATATAAATGGCAGGCACGATATTTTTGTTTGATATATACGACATTGCTCTAACGTTTTAATAATAAAAACATATACATAACTACGTTGAGCAAGTCATTGTTATATTTCGTCACATTAAATAATGAACTTAATATCATATTTACTTTAAGTCCACTGATATAACCTTGTTATTACAAATATTAGTCTGTTCTATGTTCAATTAAGCATCCATACAAAAACATTTAAAGGAAAAATATGCAATAGAAATACAAAATATAAGGAACAACAAAACAGATATTCTATGTATGTATATTGTAGTATGTATTTGCATTTATATGGAGATTGGGAAAAGTATGAATTGTAGAGACAGTTAAGAGCACATGTGATTTAAAATGGTAGTGCAAACCTTACCTCTAATAAATAATTATTTAATTTACAACATTACAATCATCTTTACAATCTTTTCGAATTATAGTAATTGGTTATCTATAAAATAGATTTTTCACTAAAAGTCACCTAAATAATTCAAAGCAAACACATTTAAGAAAATTGCTATCAAATTAGAAATACCCTAAATCTAGCAAGAAAATTCCTACTCACTGATGACATACTTTAAATTGAATAAGACAAATGGAAAGTAATTGTGCAAGCGCTTTGGCTTAGGACTTTGGTTTCTTTGTTTAACTTAACTTTTTATTACTTTTTTTGATCTCCTGGGAATAGTTACCGGATTAGTTATCAGATCAAAACGCTATTTATTATTTATATAGTTTTAAGTAATCCGGTATACAGTATTTTATTTAAATGTGTGATACTCATGTTAATAAAAGACAATATTATTATCAGATTTGAAAACCTCTTGAACCAAAAATTACATTAGTCATTCAGGCTGAGTTTGACAGTTAGGAGCCTCTTCTGAAAACCAGTGTTGCAGTTTGTAACTGCAACAAATGCTGATGAAGGGACATTTTCGGCATTACACAAGAATGAATTTATGGTATGAATATTATGGTATTAGGTGCGGAGGAGGTACAAACTAAAAAAGTTGGTAAATAAATATTTCTTTAATATGCTATTTCGTTAGCCAGCTCCTGAATTATAACTTAAA
The DNA here is from genome assembly GCA_905404175.1 of Anthocharis cardamines. NCBI lineage: Eukaryota > Metazoa > Arthropoda > Insecta > Lepidoptera > Pieridae > Anthocharis > Anthocharis cardamines. The sequence goes on along the minus strand of FR989965.1, from coordinate 11,600,594 downwards.
GACTAATCAAATATAAATTACCTATCATCGTTGCAACTTTAAGACCCTATCTTAAGACTATCTATCACTTTTGGCGTAATCACTTTTTTACGCTAGCCCAATCTACATTTTGAACCTCTATCAAATGCAAAAACTCTCATCTGTATACAACATTTCAATTGTATTTGTTTTACAAATTTCAAAATCTCCTATATACTTGCTTATTGAAAGTTGGTACTTAAAATATCTTTTTTTTTATATTAATATTAATTTTCTTTTCTATTAGCAATAGTTGTTATTAGGTTTATAGTTTATACCTAAAATAAGCAATAGTGACAACATTTATTTTTATTCAAAATTACACTTGAACTGAACATACGATATATGTATAAAAATCTCGTGTCACGGTGTTTGTGGTCGCATTCCTCCGGAACAGCTTGACCGATTTTTATGAATTACATAGAAATATATTTGGTATGTATGAGAATAGGTCGTAAAGTATATTTCATACCGCTAGGTGATTAGGATGTACCTACCCAGATTTTTTTTTTGTATTTTGTTTTGGCATCGAAAAATACCTATAACCCCAACTTTCACTTTGTCCAGTGAAGTGGGACCTATCAACTCATAGAAATATAATATTCAATATTAATAAATTATTACTATTTCAATTATTGCCGTGGGCAAAAGTTCGTAACTTGTTACATTTGGATCGCCGTTAGTAAACGCAGTAAATATTATTGGGTTTGAAACTTTGTGGAATGTAAAAAACTGTGGCTCATAGTCGCTCAATATTGATTTATATTATAATAATATTTGAGTAGTGTACTATAAAATAATATTATATTCAATAATCATATCTTATCTTGTTCACCCATTTTAAAGTTCAGTTAGATCACGTTTTCCTTGGTGACCTGTAGTATACCAAAGAAAATGGATTACTAATTTATTCTAGGAAATTGCATTATATCTAAATCTTTTATCGTATGTCGGGTGTCGACCCATACTACAAGCCAATGCACTTTATTTACCGTCTGGAGTCTAGACTAGAGTCTAGACTCCAGACGGTAATAAGAATAGAATCGAAAATAGAGGTCTGTAATAACCCAGACAAGTAATTCGTCGTAAGCAAAATTACATATGTGCAAGGACCATAATAGTTAATTGTGTAGCTATGTTCCCGCCTGTATGTCATTATTGCAAGCGCAGAGGACGTAATGTACATATTGGCGTAAACATCGCGGTCTGTCCGCCAGCGGTTTGCACGGACCATTTTCATGCCCTAATATCAGTTAATGACCGGTTTCCATATTCTACCAATTTATATTCATTGTAAATTACCATAGCAACATTGTTACATGTCTAAAGAAGCTACTATATATTTTTGTAAGAAAAAATATTTTTAATTGTAGTTGTAGTAGGCTTTTAATTTTTAATTGTAGTAGGCTTGTAGTTGTAGCTTTGAACTCGGTTTTTGTTTTTTGCTTAAAAATATTTTTTTTTCTAAATTTTTGTAGGATAATAATTTAGTAGACCTACCACTTAACGTGCTGCTCAAATGAGACAGCGCCGTGAAAGGAACCACAAAGCAAACATCATCATACGTAGGTATAAGTAATTTTTTGTTATTGTTGATTTTTCTAAAAAAGCACCAAACCAATGCCGATAAAAATTATATTATGGGACCACCTCTGAAATATCCCCTACCAAACAAAAAAAGAATAATCCAAATCCATCGCGTAACAAACATACAAAAAAAAGCAACATACAGACGAATTGAGAACCTCCTCCTTTTTTGAAGTCGGTTAAAAAATGGTTGCCGTAATCCAGCTGTGGATATATCGCCAGCACTAGGCACTGCACTGTGTCCTCTGTGCACGTTCATTGCATTTAAGCACAAATATGTCATTTGTTTATCTAAAAGTTATTCAACCGATACGTTCGCTACTATAAATACACATTAATTTAAGTGAGATCCAATTCGCACAAGTCATTAAGATGACTGTATCGCTATAGAACTTTCGTTTTCAATGAGATGTTAGGTAGGTACTAGGCACGAACTGACAACGCTTTTGTCATGGAAGAGGTCCCTCGTCAGTTGATACACTCTAGTTAATTGGCAATGTGTGGACTATGATTTGTTTCAGTCTGTTTCACAAAGCCTTCGAATGCTATTAATGTCCGTTGTCTGTTGCAGTGGCGATGCAGTCGATGTAAAATTCATAGTCGATGGGCCATAATGACTCGAATATCGATCGAATTCGCTACTATAGAATTCTCCAATTCAATTTATACTTGCAAACATTGTTCTTAACATTCCTATAACTTCGACTTCAAGTGACTTCTGTATCGGATATGGCTTCTTCAAGGCTTTTTTTATTTTTGTAGTTTGTAGTTTTTATTGATGAAAGAGAGAAAAGACAAAGTTGGTTTGGGTCAAAGGTTGGCTGAAACATAGGTTGTCTAAATTAGAGTGATAATTCTAAAACCTTTCTGCCGCCGAAGATCTCTCAAATGGTGACAGAAATTCGTACGACGTTGAATTGTCCAAATTTTGAATTTCTCACTTGAATACTTGCCAACACATAGTTCGATAGTTAAGTGGCAGGTGCGGTCGAGGCGTTAATCTATTGATATTCGACTACGTAGCTACCTCTTATGTAGTCAAATGAAATCGTTTAACTATGGTAAGAATTCATAATTTTCACGATTAGGAATCGACGAGCGACAATCTCATGTGATTATTTCAACAAAAACTACAATTAACATAGTGCTTGTGGCAACAATATAGGTAACTGGTTCATTTTTGATGTAATCCGCCCTTTAGAAAATACTTTAGTAAACACACTTAGCCAAGTGATTCATTACACTTAGCCAAGAAAAACTACAATATTTCTGACGTGTCACATCGACTCGGTAATATACTAGTACATATATTATTATATTATGTGCTCGATTTAATCTCAGTAGTATCCGGTGAGAGTAGTGCTGTAATTTTAACCCTTAACTACCTGACGTCGGTCTCAGAGACTCTGGCGATTTTATTTTTCAAATTATTCTATTGCTATGCACGCGGTGCAACCGTGCGTTCATGTACTTTGCCCCCTCTCTTGTCAGTTCACGCCACGCGCTCGGCAGCTTCAGATGTGCGCGCATTTGCAAATTACAGGTAATTATATTTTGCGTGCGGTCCGAGGGACCGACGTCAGGTGGTTACATTATTTTTACTATATGCTATTTAAGTTTTTGTAGGCTTATAATGTCGGATCCAAACATATCACGATGGCTAGAGGAAATGGATTCAGACTCCGAAAACCATCTCAATGCCCTAGAACTTTCGAATGAAGATTGCAGCGACGTAGAAGATGTTCCAGAAGATCACATCATTGATGGCGAGTGTCAGTCAGATTCAGAAGTGGAAGGTGACGAGTCTGAGTTTCAACCAATTGAAAACAACATCGTACCACCGATGATGAAAACATCATCTTCTGATGACGATGTTTCGCTGTCAAGGCATCGAAACTTCTGTGGTAAGAAAATCAATCATCAGCTTGTCATCAGTTACATGAATCAAGCTCAAGCCAAGATTTCAAGAATAGTCTATAAAAAATTGGCAGAAAACCTTATAAAGGCTCATCTGGAACGCCGTGCATGCGCCTTTGGTATGCAAAGGGATCTTCAGTGCACTATTCGTCGAATCCAACAAAATAGAACAAAAGCCTAGTACATCAACTTCTGAGCTTTCTGAAAAATTTGAAAAACGCAAGAAATGTTCAACATGTGATCCTAAAAAGAAGCGGAAAACAGCATATATGTGTTTTGCATGCAAAAATCCGATTTGCATTGAATGCAGCCAAAAATTGTGTCGTGATTGTCGCCGCAATTTGTAAAAGTTTGAAGGTTGTGATTTTATAATAATTGAGCCTTGATCATACCAAAAATGATTTTAAGTTTAAGATTATATACCGAATTAATAGTAAATAAGTAAAAATATTTTGTTTACCTTAGGGTTATTAACCAGATCTCTGATTTCCAAAGTTTATGGTTTTTTTTCTAAAATGTTGTATTTTTATATTAAGTGTTGATTTTAGATAAATAAATGAAGAGTTTTTCATAGTTTTAAAACTTATTATTAATAAAAATATAATGATAATACAGATGCGACTTACTTTTAAAATAATAATTAATTAATATATTAATAAACATGGCAACTACGCAAGCGGTCTCTATGACCGACGTCAGGTGGTAGTGTAACTGAAATACACGTCAGGTGGTTAAGGGTTAAATTAGTAGTTTAGGAGCCACATTTATTTTACGACTTACGAGTAGTTTTCGGCTGCACAAATTAAAAACACAGAATCAACCATTTTCTTATTTTTACAGTAGAGCGTGTTTTGTAAAATTGCAAAAACAAATGACAATATAGAAATATTTTTAATATGTCTGTTAATTAATATGTGATAAATAGGCTCTACTATTATGGTAGATATGTATCGTCAGCAAAGTGTTACAAAAATCTAATAAAAAATACAACTGTTCATAAAACAATGGTAATTAAGAAATTTTATATTGCATAAAACAGTTTAAAAACACAGAATAGTACTATTCAGTGTTTTAAAATGGTTTTGGTAAGTTAAAAGTTTAGAATAAACTTAATAAGACCACATCAAATTAAACGATTATCCAGTTTTATTTTAATAAACACAATGTTTATAATCTTAAAGAAATTTATAAAAAATATTATCTTCATCTTGATTTACTTGACCAACAGTCACCAAATCGAAGACATTATTACTTTCCACCATAGTATGCCAAAATGTGGTTCTGTTATTACGCATCAATTTGCAAAGCTTATCGATAATAATGTTTCTTTTTTTTATAGGATTAATACCCCGTCGTCTAATACTAATATCATATTATAAAGATATGGCGTCTTAGTAAAAAAGTAACTATTTGTATTCTACGTCGGAAAATTTTTCATTGAATTTAAGTTGTCGTAAACAGCTTTTAAATTTTACACGACAACATTTCTTAAAGCGAAGTCTTTCAAATCGTCGTTATCTTTAAGCGGTTGACGCTTTTCTTCTGCCAATTAAGAAATTCCTAAAAAGGGACAATTTTGATGTTCTTTCTATAATTTCAATTAAATCACGGATATCATTACTTCATTTTTCTTTATTTTTTCCATGTATTCCATCTGAGCAATCGTTAACAGCAATTAAGCAACTAACAAAAAAAGATTATTTGACTTAAGGCATGTGTGGAATCAATAAGTCCATAGGAAATATTATTTTAACTGATTATTTTCTTCAGCTTTAGAATAATCCTTATATTCATCGATTGCGTCGGATACTTTTGCTTTATGTGTCTCATTCTTTTCAGTTATATCATCTGCGATAACTTCTCCTTTTTCTCCATAGTCGTATTTATTTCTTTCATACACTGCACAATAGTAAAAAATCTATATTTTTCGAAATTTAGTAATTTTTAAATAGCTGTATTTATGTAAAGATAATCGTAATTTGTAATAGAGTTTTGTAAAGCTCGAAGACTCTACTTTAAGGATATAAAATCGTTTTTTATAAAAAATTGCGTTAATTATGTGTAAATTCAATTTAAAACAAAAAAACGATTTTTCCCATGTTAATTAAATGGGAAACTAAAAAAACAATAGCGACCCCTTAGAGTTGAGCTATAGGGCTCGGGTTTAGTGAGAATTTTTTTTTATATCAAATAAAAACATTTGAGAAAGTATCAGTTAAAAAAAAAATTAAAAATATTTTTTGAATCACCCTACTGCACAATCAGCACATATGTCACATTTAGGTGTTTTAACGAAATTTCAAGATCTTTTAACACCTTTGTATATAGGTAATAATCACAGAGTACATTGGTAATAATAAATAATAATAGGTTTCTTTTGAGGTCACCAGTGGGTGCTTACTTTTGAAATTAACTAGCATAAAACACTGAATATCCAAGTATATTCAGTGTTTTCATTTTGTCAGTGTGATAATCATTGTTTTAATTTGGTTTATTTGAATGATGTTTGGATATTCTGTGTTTTCCACTATTGAAAACATTAGAATAAATGTTCGTAAAAAAATAAGAGTCTTTGATTAAGATAAAAAATTACACGGAATGTCCAAAAATTCAAAAACTTATTTTTTATTGATTTGGCATATTCAGTGTTTTTAATTTGTGCAGCCGTTTTGCTTTCATTTCGTTCTCTCATCTAAAATTCGCCTCCACGGCATGACTTTATATCTTCTTGCATTGTTTTGTCATTATTTAAATGTAACTGGATGCTTTGCCTCTGTCTTCTCGACTATAGCCAGTTTTACGCTGCCAATAAGTAAATTCATAAAATTATATGCCTTGTACATTATCAACATTTAACCCAGAGGGATCGAAAGGTCGTTTGGGGCAATAAGGTCGTGCGGTGCGTGCAACTTTCTGAAAAGTACCCCTCGTAAATCTATACGTATCTATTGACGTGAATTACGCGAGGATAGATATACATATTTATTGCTCTTATACATGTCGCACTATTTGACGTCGCTGCGAGCTTTCTGTATACTATATAATAGGCAGGGTGTAGTGGTGAATATAATTTTATATTTGATGGATTTGAGACTGTTGTTGAAAAATTATAATCGTCTAGTGCTTAATTTCTGAAACGTCCATTCTAAGAGATGATTGGGAGTATTGGGATTTTAAAGTTTAACTACCCGAAAGGAATAAGCAGATAGCAATGAATATCAAGTAAGGGTTGCTTCACAATCAAATAATAATTATTATGTCTAATATTGAGCACAGTAAGTAGGTAATATGAAGTCGCAAGAACGAAAAGATAAATCTGTTTTATGTACCGAACCGTAAGTATCGTGGTTCTCGGAAGAAGGACAAACCGATCAGGTGATGCACAGAGCTTGTTTTGAGATCCTTTTGTGCCGTCTCAAGATCAGCCAGAAGCAATAGGAAGATTGCTTACTAACTGCATTAAACTTAATCACTTTGTCTTTGTTCCGAGTCGATGAACCGCGTCAAGTTTATTGCGAGTGTGTATCATTGTTTTGTGTTTGGTTAACAATCGTTTTATCAAAGTTTTGGTATTTAAATGATCGCCCTTCATATCCAAGAGCATTTAAGTTAAAAAATATAAAGTATGACTTTTTTATTTTTGGTAAGAAATTAAACATTGGCTGTTATTCTCGTTTTATATGGGATATTCTATAAGACATTGTACTCCTAGAGTCGGTATTTATGTTTAATCATATTTATTTTTTATCCATTTAAATTCGACGTTCATAAAACGTAGCTTCTACTTTACTCTCTAACGATCGCATTTTCAACTGAAATTAAGTTTAATCATCCTTTATTCCTGCAACTCAGAATATTTAAATGTAAGTAACGGCAAGAAACTTTTTTTAAATGTAAGAAACATTTTTTATACAAAATATTAAATGCTGTGTTAGTACTATTTAATTACCAAGTCTGTACTATTAGTTCAAAGAAAAAGAAATTGGTAGATGATGACGAGATTAGCATTTCTTATAACAGTTTGCATACTAACCAGTTTTTGTCACTTGACCTACTTTAAACGGCACATAATATTCATAGAAAAGGTAAAGAATTCATCCATTTTCATTTATTAAAGGATTTTGATAAAGTTACAGGTACATAGACGATACAAGAGAAGAGATTATATTTCTGAGCGTATCCAGTAGAAAGAGACATGATCTTAATGAAGCTCACCGTTAAGAGCTTACCAGACTTCCTTTATGCGATTCAATGCATCACCTCTGTGCGGTAACGACTGGCCAGATTGACATGATTTTTAATCTGTGCTCGCTTAATTAATGTCGAAGATGCTAAAAAAGAAAATATTTGTTTTATTCAAAATGAGATTTGTTTTGATTTGAGATTTTTATGCTACAGAAGATGGCTGTGGATTGACAAAAGACAATGATATTGAAAATGAAACAATGAAATTGATGATAATGAATATTAACAATATAACAATATCGTTACATATTTATGATTGCCTCTAGATGTTCTATACATACATAGTTAGTTACAGGTTGTAATAAAGCGACCTAATTAGGTTTGCTTGTTTTCAGTACTTTGTTTGTCATATACATATTCATAAAATAGCCATTATATCGGATGCTTGAGGTATGGTGCTTTTCCAAATTCCTACTGAACTGCATGATATTAACACTTCTGCCGTAATAGATAGTTACAGAAGTTATATAAACAGTTAAAATTTTCTCCAATGTTATGTCCAGGTATGAACAAATTCGTGTATTTCATTTTACACTCGCAACAAACAATAATAGTAGCAAGGATCTTAATAATATTATGAGATCGGTTTCAAGAACAAGTTGCTATATAAAAGGATAAGAAATGTATAAGTCGCTCACAACGACGCACTAAGTAGCTGTATCAAAGAACATGACATAATCACGGTTGGATCGGTAGGGGAGAAATTACAAACAACCATTTGGAAGGGCTTTCGACAGAGGACCGAAATGGTGCATCTACTAACTGGGTCAAGCTCGCTTGCGTTGGGTCGCCACGTGTGATCCCCACCCCAGTATTACATGACAACCAAAAATGACCCCTCGGCTATGGCTTTAGAGCCTATATTTCCCTTTTTTTGTCATGTTACGGCCTCGCTACCGAGGTGCATGAATTAGATAATATCGTGTTGGAAAATAGACTCTATCTTCAAAGCAAACGTTGTAAATTACATTGAATATATGATACGTTAAAACAATGGCAATTTTACTTATAATTGACATTAGGATTTTTCTGTTACGCTATGATTTTCTTTGTTTAGTTTGAAGTATAAAGTCTTGTTTTGGATTTAAACAATTTAATTGTGCTACATGTTTACACGTTGTTATTATATTGGTAATATGTTTTATTTGTGAAACAATATGATATTGATATTTACTTGAATTTTGAAATGTTTAATTTTTAAATACGATCGAATCATTAATTCGGAATTCTTCTTTCATCTGCCTTCAGTAGTCAAATATCATTAGAACATTCTTAGATCCGGGTAAACGGATATTATAACTACATAACATATCTATTAATACGGTAGTGAATACAGTTAGATAACTACCATAAACCTTAAGAGCTTGATCTAAGTATATATGTAAATAATTTAAATATTTTGATGCCCATAGAAATTTGCTATTTTTGTAAAGCTGAGAAATTATTTTTTGAAAAATAAATAAATGGTTTATTAAGGGTCCAAAGTCTTCTCCGTGTCTATCGGTGTCAAGTTAAGAGCGGAATCAATGTAGGTCGCGCCAGCCAATACCGGGTCAAGTTCATTTTGCAAACTTACTACGGTCTCTATGACGATTTTAATCACTAAGCACTGAGGAGCTTCCATTTTTAAAGCTTTTAAATAATTCAGTTATCAGCATTTCTTTAGAATTTCAAAGTTATAGAGTGTTGCGTGTTAACAGGATTAGGAATAGAGTTCTCTATTGCGAATAGAATCATGATGTGTTCTTTTTTTAAAATATTTGATAATATCTGAAAAAATTCAACTGTTAAAACATTAAGCCGAATTCTAAACCATACGTAGCCAAACCTGATTCTATGACAGATTATATTGTTATCCGCCGTCGCGCGTCGGCCTCAGCGTTCATATACTCATGTACCATACGGTTATACATCTATAATAATATTAACTCACTTCTCATTTTAATGTAGGAATCCTAATCGTTATAACATTGTAAACGCGTGAAGGAGAGACCTTATTGAACTTTTATGTCATTTCATATATTTTTAAATAAAATACTGTATACCGGATTAAAACGCGATTTATTATTTATATTGTTTAAATTATTTATCCCGACGTTTCGGATGCTTTACAGCAACCGTGGTCGCTATTTTGCCAAAATCATTTATAAATAGTTAATAAAAATAGGCTAAGAAGATGTAGATGATAGCATTGTTGTTCAGCTCCACAGCACCACTATGCTCTAATTGCTCGTTTGCGGGTAGTTAGGAAAAAAACGACGAATGGTTTGCGATAGCGTCACAAATATCGCTCGCTGCCTTTGCTTTGCGTAATATACATAATAAACATTGAATGATGTTATTTTAATGGATTAAAATCGGGATCATACAGTTTTGAATATTTAACAATGATAATAATTATTTTTATTCTATTGTTAGAAACGTAATTTAAAGAAGATTCAACTGTTCGATTTAAATCCATTAAATTAGCTCGAGTCAATCGCGTGTAACATAATTTGCAGTTGCAGATTTTACAGTTGTGCCTGCCTTTCCTCCACCTGTGCTTCCTTCTCACAACTTTGGCACAACTTTAAAATCAGCTTAGTATTGGATTTCCGGTCCGGATTGGATTATCATCGAGCAGCCAGGCGCGTAAGTGGTGTTCGGGGCTCGTGCGAACTGTTTAATGGACATGGTTTTCTCTTTTGTAAGGTGGGACGCAGGGTCCGGGACGGAGACCCCACCTGCCCTATCTCCACTTACGCCTCTGGATGTATCGTACGTGTATATCATATAGCTGATCTTGTTAACAAACAGGGCAGAGCCGGATTAGCCTGCCTTGAGCGTTCACCTCACTGTCCTCCCTAAGCGACTGTAATCAGATCTTTGATATCTTAATGTTTTTGAAGCATTAGCCGAAAATATTTTGAAAATGTTATGTTATTCAAAAAATACCAATGGCTAGTGATACCTTTTTTGGAAAGTATGAAACTTTGCATCGGTGATAACATTTCACTGTGATATAATAAATTCTTGTTAACATAAAGTGCATTTTATTGTAGATTTTAATATTTCAAACCTTAATTTTAAAACGTTTGCTCTGTTTGTTAACATATTCCACGTAGAGTATTATATTTGTGTGTGTTGTACTTTACTTAAGCTTACTTATCCTTCTATTATGTGATCCTAGTTAGATAGCTAACTTAAATGTAGTTAATCTAAAATATTTTTTTAAAATTACAAATAAAAATGTTTAAAAATATCAAACGTTGTAAAAAAGTTATAACCACTTCTGCTGATTCTCATTTCATAAAGTAAATGCTTGTGGATGTGGGTGTCTGGTTTGGATTTAAAATTTCATATTGATTATTTCAAACATTTTAAAGTACTGTAGACTTGTCCAGGTTGCGAATGAACTTATTTTTTGTAGTTAATAATATTTTGTGTTAAAGAAGATGGATGTCATGCCAAGCTCAGTGATCACCGCCGTCGAGCAACATTGCACGTTCATTTGTTTTATTTTATTTAATATGCAATGTAAATTACTATACACAAAAAAATATTGTACTAATAATGTAGCTTTCTATTGGTGAAAGAATTTTTAAAATCGGTCGAGTAGTTTTTGAGTTAAACTAACAAACCTTTCCTCTTTATAATACTAGTATAATAGATAAACGATGATAAGTAGACTGGTCACAGACTTAAGAAAAGCTATAATAAGGTAATTTTAATATTATCGAGTAATGTAGAGAGTGAAATTGTGTGCGACAATGTTGTAACATCGCATTGGCGTCTGGGTTATATCCCGCAGTGCGCTCGCAAGGCACGTAGTAACAGGCGAACTCGAACAGTTCATGTTGAAGGTTAGGGGAGAGCGTCAACGAGATACTTTCACAGTTTAGATAGAAAATGTCCGATTAGATGAGCAAGTTAGGTAAGTTTGCACCGACATGCTCGCCCTTGACGGCTGTCAGAGCTCAGAGCAGTTGGCAACAGGCGAACATCTCACTCGCTGTCTATTCCAAGCCTTACAAATGACATTGCGAATTGCGACCTCGACTTTGAGTCGCCTTTGCAGCAGTTTCGCTTGAATGGATCAAATATATCTGTTCGTAAGTTTAAAAAAAAAAGCAACTTATTTTGGACTGAGTAACTATTATGATGATATATACTTGAAAGAAATTATTTGTGTTTTGATATCAGTGTAATTTCAGTCTATATTTTAAATTTTCTAATGTAATCAACCTAATTTATATGGTATTTGATTTTGCTGAGACGAAACCCACACTGCCTTTGATGATAACAATAATATTTGATTATTGATAATTATTATATTTAAATACTTCTGATATAACATGATAAATGATAATAATCAATGTGCCTACACCGATGCGCTCGGGGCGCACTTGAAAGTAAAAACTTCATAAATGCATTAGCAGCGTACAGGTCGGCTAGCTCGTAGACATTGCCTAGAATTTAATTACACATTGAAATGAAAAAGTTGTATTTACCACTTCTTTAATTTATATACACTAAAAATAAAATTTATTTACAAAATAAATGAGATCCCGACGACCGTAATTGCACTACGGGCACTACGGTTGGCGCGGGCGGGAGGTGGTGTCCGAAAGACCGGGTTGGACCGGTTTTAAGGGTTTAAGAGAAGATAGTTGGAATGAGGAATCTAGATTTAGCAGCATTTTAATATTCCATAAAATTTGTTTTAGAACTTTTTTTTTTGTACCGAAGTTTGACCTTGATTAGGAACTATTCTATCACGTATATCTTAATCTGCTAGTATTTTAGCTCTCATTTAGTGCGTCAATTATAGCACTGCCATAAATACAGACTCATCCTGTTTTTGTATTGCAAATAAATCTTCAGCTGTAGATTGATACTGGGATCACATTGCAAGAGTATGCGGTACAACTTTATAGATAATTGAATGCCAGGTGGCGCTGCTTGAGCTACTAGCGACCTAGACCGCTTTTAATCATTAATGGCCAAAAATTTCTCTGGGCTTTTGCCGAACCCTAAAGGGACAAGGGGACGGACGCTCCCACTTTCAAAAAAATGGCTTTATTCTAATCATTGTTGACGCTCATCGCTCATTACCACGAGTTTGAATTATTATAAATAATTATTTCATAATATATAGGTATAGACAATACATGTTAAGATTAGGATGAGAGTTCGCTCGCTCCGTAAGTCTATATCCGTTGTCTAAATGATGATTCAGTAGAGTTGGTAACAGTTGCAAGTGGGGGGCAATGTTCTACTAATATTGTCTTTTATTAACGCGAGTATTACACATTTTGTTCAACTATAATTAAGTTAATGTGCGAAACACACAGCGCTGCGATGTTGAATTAAATTGAATATGCATCGACTCGACGGGTTCGATTCTTAGCAGAGACGACAAGCGCATTGAACTGGTGGGAGGAACTTTTTACTTATTCAATCACTTGTCGTGGCTGAGATATCGCCTAGCTGGACAACTACGCTTCACGCTCGTCTATCGATATCTGGTACAAAAACATATTGAGCGTCTCCCACGGTCACAAAACTATACCAGCGATCTCGCGTGTACATAGGTACGTAAACACGGGTTTGTTAACCTGCGCAAGAGTCGCCGCATCTGCGCACTTTGTTTTCGACGTTGATTCTTCGCGAAAGTTTAGACTCGAAAATACACAATTGTGAACGCTCTATAAACTCTGTTTCGCTGAGTCGGTTTGGATGTTTCTCTGTTTATATTCTGGTGAAAGTTTGTAAGAAGGTATATGTATGTACGGTTATGTAGTGCAGATGACATTTAGCTATATTGCTGTATACCTACATTTAGCTACATAGACGACTCGATGCCAGCTGTCTATGCAATAACTAATATGTTGCGCTCGATATAATTAAGAACAACGCTTTCACCTGCCACAAATATTTAGTCAATATCCTTTTGTGAAAACGACCAAGCAGCTTCTATCAATCAGAAAACCTGCCTTAAGAAACCGATATCAATACAAATATATACACTTTTGATATTATTGTTAATTATTCGAAATGATGCGCAGGCGTTAGCCGCTATGTAACAACAACACGTTTAGAAACCATTGTTTTGCCGTTTGCGTGGTAACATTTACAACGGTCGACCTTGATACACTTGATAATGTTTACAACCTGTTTCTCCTTGAATTTGAGCTTTATTCTAATGCGGTTAGATGCTAATGTGCTTGTTGTGTTGAGTGTTCGCACTTCGATACACTTCCGCGTATGCGTCTGTGAACTAGTCAATAATCGCCTTTTTCTAATTTATAAATCCAATTTAAAATGAAAATTATTATTAGTAGGTACTCATAGTGTTTTGAATGTTAGTGTTGGTTTATTTTTGTCAACAATGGATTGATTTACGTAATTGTTTACACCGAGATTCGTGGAGATCTCTAGAATGGTCATGAGATTATATTTTTAGTTTTCTTCATTGCATAACTGAAACAACAGAAACAGCTTCAAAAATCTCTCTATGGTCGTGTCAATGTGTTAGGCTATTCCGGATATTAAAACAATAAGGAAACACCGTTTTCATCTCACAAGTCAAATATAATTTCTCGTTGTTTACGAACTTAAAGCATTGCGCACTTTACGTAATACCGTTAACTATACGACTGCATAGAAATTTCGGGTTTATCGAAGTATGCATCATCGTCGATCGCTTTCGTAGCGCACTTAGGAGCCGATGCACTTTTAACAAAAATGTATTGAATAAGGTCAAGTCGACCAACAAACAAACCCTTCAGGGGACCGGGAATATCATGCATCGTTTCGCCTATTGATGATTTGTTTACAAAGGGTAACCGACAACCGTTTCGCCTTGAACAAACGATTGTGGTGTTAGCGTGAGGTCATTAACACTGACGACCTTGCGATTCGGAGAATATCGTTTTTGGCTGAAATTCAAAAGATAACGTCTAGCATATTCCAATTCTGGATTCGCGTAAGATTATGTGAACATATACAAGTCTTATGTTTAGCGTGCCCTCTGTCGTAATAGTCACTAAAATAATTGCAGCAATAAATATATGCTGACCTGCTGGCGAAGACTGCAGTTCTGGGCTTAACCACAATCTCATAGAGCTGTATTATTGCAGGAATCGTTGACGATAGAGCGAGATATAGCTGTCACTTTCTCGTAAATTCGTCGTCATCGTCAAACAACGACTGTTCTGGTTTATTAAGATTTCAGTTTTATTTGCATAAAATTACTAAAAAATGCCCTTTATCGACACACCAACAAAAATTGGAGTTGGATAATAACAATTAAATAATTCAACAAATTCAACGAATGCGAAAAACGTCGCGTATTCGCTGCTGAGTATGCAACTCGTAAAACATGTTCATATGTTCATTTTTCATCCTGCATTATACTGCTCAGCGGGCCAGCTTAGCTTGTGGCTTATCAGAGGTTGCATTATAATCTATTCACTATTGGATTGATTGAACCGTACTTGCGACATATTACCTTCTGAGTCTATTGAGTGCGCATGTGTGTGTTGGATCGCTGTAAAAGTCGCATAATATGATGCATCTTGTTTCACATAATATGTGTGTCCAAGGTCAGATTTAGTGGTTTTCTTAAGATGTTCACGATTTTTCGCGAATAAATCATATTTTTGATACTGTACATTGCGTCTCTATCCGTGTGTGGCGGTAACTCTAACAGTATACCATCAGAAGCTTACACCACCATTTAAATTAAGATACCTCAGACTTAACGTTCCATTATTATTTAAGGCTGAAAAATTATTATGATCATACCACAGTACCACGTTCTTAAATGTTTTCCTGTTCAGATCTGGGGGCACGGTAGTGCCCCCGCCAAGTCGAGCAAAAAGCGGCACGGCCGTACTATCCTTTTCTCGAAGTAGTTCGGGCCATTTTCGACCCCCTATAACTTCGTTGTGGATAATTCTAGAATCCTGAATTTTCAGTCACTAAGCAGGCATTGTATAAACTCGGTATATTTCAAATATCAGTCTGTTTGAACCAGTAGTTTAAGAATTATAACTAGTCAAAGTTTGATAATTTGTCACTCACTCACTCACTCACTGACTGACCGATCATCAAAACTCTAAGGCACTTCTAGCAGACATAGAAACTTGAAATTTAGAATACAATTAGTGTTTAGTCTATAAATCAAGGAAAAACTACAATATTTTGAAATTTCGGTCCAGTTTTCTAGATATACAATTTTTTTTTGTATTTCTGTATGTAATGAATAACTTAAAAACTACTGGACCGATTTTAAAAATTCTTTTACCGTTAGAAAGCTACATTATCACTGAGTAACATAACATATATTTATTACTAGAAAAATAGAGATCCTTAGAAATCCCTACTAAAAACAACCCAAGGTGTAAAAAAATTTGCCATAAAATGTCTTTCACCGCATGTGCTGCGGAAAGTATTGATGATAGAACAAAAAAACGTTCTACAATATTATAGAACATATCAAAATCTACAAAAAACTTCAGGAGACCATATGTCCAACTATTGTAGTTATGTCACTATAACTACTTTTTTACATTAAAAAGTTGATAAAAATGCCGATCAAAATCAGTTTTCCATAGCTTTGTATTAATTCTTATCCAAATAAACTAAAAAAAGGACTATCTACAAAAAGAAATGAGATGCCATCAAAAACATAAATTGTAAAAAAAGCCAAGTCTTGCAACTCAGTTCTTCTATCGTAAAAAGTTGTGAGATCCATATAATACCAAGTCGGTCAATTTATTCAGTCTCTACTGAAGGATCCTTCTGTCTTAAGTAATTACATAATAAGCTAACCTTACAATATCTTATAGTGATCATATCAATGCCAATATTAAAAATCTTTGATGTTTAAAATAAATAGATTGACTTGGCAATCGCACTAAACAATCTAATTTAATATAATATATATGTATTACTTGTGAGATACATTATGTTTTTAATAAAATAAAAAAAGATACATAGTGATTTCATGCGATAGCCGAGTCAATCTATTATTTTAAACATCAAAGATTTTTAATATTGGCATTGATATGATCACTATAAGATATTGTAAGGTTAGCTTATTATGTAATTACTTAAGACAGAAGGATCCTTCAGTAGAGACTGAATAAATTGACCGACTTGGTATTATATGGATCTCACAACTTTTTACGATAGAAGAACTGAGTTGCAAGACTTGGCTTTTTTTACAATTTATGTTTTTGATGGCATACAATTGTTAGAGCGTAGTAGAGTAACGGTTTTAAAGTCCTCCTCAAATAACTACGACGTCAATAAACTAATATAATTGACATTTGAGGCGTATTATTAATATTGTTTAAATGAGCATTTAAGATTGTAATCTATAGTTGCTGTGCCCGAACAAGGCTTTCATTAGAAATTGTTGAGCAACTAACAAACTCAATCTTATGGTTACTTTCAGTGGGCTTACTAATTATAGTAATTAAATGATTGCGATTGCGAAGTCTGATCTTCTATACATATAATAAAAGAGTAGGATCGAAATTACGCTTCATACATATAATAAAAGAGTAGGATCGAAATTACGCTTCACTAAATATTTTTACCAGAAATTAAGAGGGGTGATAAAAGAAGGGTAGCAGAATGCATAAATGCAATTTTTAAGATTCTTGTCTGTCTGTCTGTCTGTCTGTCTGTTTGTTCACGCTAATCTCCGAAGATACTGAACCGATTTTAATGCAATTGACACAAATATATTGAAGAAAGCCCGGGGCAACATATAGGCTTTGTTTCATCGAAATCGGTTATCGGAAAGAAAAGTTAAATATCATCATTTAAATATTATTTTAAAGGCACCATATCACCAAATTTCAATGCAAACTGACTCGCGTTGAACTTTTTCGAATTGTCAGATGTCAATCACAGTCTGATATGTAAATGAAATAGTTTGATTATTTTGCCATTTTCAATATGTATTCGTAGAATAGTGGATAGAATAGTGGATATGCAGTCCTATAGCGTAGCTTTTGATGCGAGTTCGAATCTGAAGTTGAAATGAAAGAAATATTTTTTTGTATTTATTTATTTATTTTTTGAAAGAACTATATTATAACAAAAATAGAAAACGTATTATTGAAATATTATATGAAAAAGGATTTCTTATGAGATCATTTATTTCATATTTTCATCAATCCTTTCTCTTAAACAGAATTACGATTATTCGACATTGCTTTTTTGCTTCCGTATCTTAAGAGGTTTCCGCATTTAGCACCGGAAACCCGGGCAGGAATCCCGGGAATTTTAAAAAAAATGTCCGAAAATGAAAATGACCAATTAAATGAACGCACGCATCTATTTAAGACAGAAAATGCATTGAATCCAATCTTCGATTGAACTATGATTAGTAGAAAAAAGACACATATCTGGATTTTGGTCACGTAAAATTTAATTAATATGAATCTCCCTAAAGTCAGGTTAATTATTTCAACTATTGAATTTCAAATAATCCTTCGAACCCCAATCTCAACCACCATTAAACATGTCGATAACATGATGCAAAAGAAACCGTCAATGGCTAATTTGATAGCTCTTTCCCATAAGAAATCACCAAGTACAGAGGGTGGAGGAGGATATGTCATTTGAAGAAAGCTTGCTCAAAAACTCAGCTTAAAGTGAACCCCACGCGAACGAAGTCGCGGGCATCAGCTAGTTTATAATAAGTGCATTTTCGACTAATTTCAAAATTTCCTTACATGCGGTACTATAAGCGGTTATTTTTATTTTTTACATATTATATACTTAGTCATGACCCCATTTGGGCCAGCCAGGTACATGGTTATGGTTGTTTCATTGATCTTTTGATCTCTACAAACTAATAGTGATCAGTCTTCTGTGTCCGAACAAAATATATTTTTCTTGTTATCTCGGGATTGGAACTTGAACCTTTTGGTGATAAACGCAATGCGCATGTGGTAGGTATGAGCAATGCGGTTAACAAGAAAGTAAGCCACACACAGTCTTACTTATATCAGCAACGAATTATTCCTTGTCCCCGATTTCAATGTAATTCCAGCAATGGTTCTTCCATAACATTAACATCTTAATTAAATTACGTACTTGCATTATTGTTTAAAAATATGCACACGATATTGGCATTTAATTATTTCAAGTAAACATGTGCATAGCGCCTGAAGTGTTCTTTTATATTTAATTAATATCTCAGTAGTTTTAGTGACCAGCCTTCTGAAACGTAATAATCACTCATAATTACAATAATTTCCAGGTCACGGCAAGACCCACAAGGATGCCGCCAGCGTCCGCGCGACGCACCCCATACCGGCCGCTTGCGGATTGTACTATTTCGAGGTGCGCATCGTCTCCAAGGGGAGAGACGGTTACATGGGCATCGGCCTGTCTGCGCACGGCGTCAACATGAACAGACTGCCTGGTGTGTACTAGCTGCAAGTAAGAACCGCCCTTAGGTCATCTACTGCAGCGAGAAACGACCGGTATTTGTAGGATGAAGTTTCAGGTGAAACGCGAAATCGAAAACCCCGAGCCTCAAAGCATCAATTCGGAAATCTGGCGAGCCCTCAGATTCCGCCTCAATGGAATTAATTCTGGTTACAATCCTTTATTAGTATGTTTGTTTAGTCCCCCGTAACTCATTTCTGACAAAAGAAACATTCCCGAAGGTTCAGTGCAGCCGTAACTTGACCGGTACGTCATTGCAGGCTGGGACAAACACTCGTACGGATACCACGGCGACGACGGCCACTCGTTCTGTTCGTCGGGCACGGGGCAGCCGTACGGACCCACGTTCACCACCGGCGACGTCATCGGCTGCGGCGTCAACCTCATCGACAACACCTGCTTCTACACCAAGAACGGCCACCACCTCGGCATCGCATTCAGGGGACTACCGGTGCGTGTGATGGTATTAAAACTTAGGTTGTTATTAGCGGTAATGCGAACCTTGGAGCTCATTGAGAGAGAGAGAAAAAACCTTTATTCCATAAAAGCATTTGACAATTAAATAGAATCCGCATAGTGTGGTAACTTCTTTAATTATATCGACTATACTGGCTTGGTAGACAGCTACCTTGTCTATGTATTATTGGTGAAGTCACGGTTTTCCTAGAACTCTTTTGTGGGTAAAGGGGATGAATAGACAACGGTTGAGAGGGGGAGTTGGATCAACGGAATGTTATTCACAAGAAGCGGTAGTTAATATAGCAAACAGAAGCCGGCTTAGCTAACAATGAATTTGGGATTGACAGGCAGGTCGTTGAAGGCGAAACGTGTATTCTGAATGTCTCGGTGTTGCTCCACAGCCAAACCTGTACCCGACGGTGGGCCTGCAGACGCCGGGCGAGGTGGTGGACGCCAACTTCGGGCAGCAGCCCTTCGTGTTCGACATCGAGGACATGCTGCGGGAGCTGCGCGCGCGCACGCGGCTCGCCATCGATGAGTTCCCGCTGCCCGACGGGCAGGGCCAGTGGCAGCAGGTGCTGCACAGGTACCCCGCTGCCGGGCCACGGCTCCGAACACTATTCTTAATAACTGATCGACAGCTTTCACGTGTGAACTTGTGTGCTCTCATTTGTTAGTTTTGTATAGCGTCTGTCTGTTAAACCTCTAGTTGTTGCAGGCGCTTCTTGTGTTCACAGTAACATAACATAGAACATAGTTTTAATTGTATTTTATACTATACTATTTGATGCCAAATCAAAACAAAAATCTGGATAGAGACACCATAATCTGGATATGGTATGGGCGGCGGTGATCACTGACCATCACGTGAGCCGCCTGCCCGTTTGCCCCCTATATTATAAAAACAAACAGGATGGTGTCGACGTACCTGGTGCACCACGGCTACTGCGGCGCGGCCGTCGCGTTCGGGCGGGCGGCCGGCGAGACCATCGGCGAGGACATCGCCTCCATCAAGAACAGACAACGTAATTACCGCTTCTTGAATTCATTTTATAAGAGATTTAAATGAGTCACTAACATAATATTGTCTTTTATTAACGCGAGTATCACACATTTAAATAAAATACTGTATACCGGATTAAAACGCGATTTATTGTTTAAATTATTTATCCCGACGTTTCGGATGCTTTTCAGCAACCGTGGTCGCGGGAGACTTCGGGAAACGTCGGGATAAATAATTTAAACAATAAATCGCGTTTTAATCCGGTATACAGTATTTTATTTAAATGAGTCACTAACAGTTTCTCATCGGTCTCTTCTCGGTAGACGTAACATTGGAGGGGGTAGATTTAAAAAAAATGACGCTTTAATGTGCTTTTTAAAATAAAGCTTTCTTATTATTATAGACCAGATAAACGAGCAGGTGGGTTACCTGATCGTAAGTAATTAAAATTCAATTCAAATTCAAAAATCATTTATTCATTTAGGTAATACAATGTTCACTTATGAACGCCAATAAAAAATACATACTAAATGCTTCTAATTTAACATTTACCGCCAGTTCTCAAATCAAGGGCCCTACGCCCGGAAAGGAAGAAGAGAACTGGCTAAACTCTCCGCCACTCTTTTTAATCGCCAAGTTTTTGTTTTTCATAATCACCACCGCCCATGGACGTCTTCGCGTCTCAAATGTCTCAGTTGTGTTGGCTCATTTTTTGAAACTACGAAATTAGCGGTACCAGCTAACGTAATGCACGTTCCGATGTGCGGCAGGGATATTAAAGCTGGTGATGAGCGGGCGCATCGGCGAGGCGGTGGAGAGCGTGCGGCGGCTGTACCCCGGGCTGCTGGAGCGGGACGCCGACCTGCTGTTCCTGCTCAAGTGCCGCCAGTTCGTGGAGATGGTCAACGGGACCGACTCCGAGGTACGTGTGGGACCGTCTGGGGGCAGGTGGCGCCTCGGGGGGAGAGCGGGCGGCGGCTGTACCCCGGGCTGCTGGAGCGGGACGCCGACCTGCTGTTCCTGCTCAAGTGCCGCCAGTTCGTGGAGATGGTCAACGGGACCGACTCCGAGGTACGTGTGGGACCGTCTGGGGGCAGGTGGCGCCTCGGGGGGAGAGCGGGCGGCGGCTGTACCCCGGGCTGCTGGAGCGGGACGCCGACCTGCTGTTCCTGCTCAAGTGCCGCCAGTTCGTGGAGATGGTCAACGGGACCGACTCCGAGGTACGTGTGGGACCGTCTGGGGGCAGGTGGCGCCTCGGGTACAGAGCATCTGTCAGTGATGCGCTGTCGTCTGTCCATCCTTACAAGGATTGAATAAACTTGTAAATATCTATACAAATTTAGTGTGCGTTAGCCAACAAGACAGATGTATCTTACAGATGTGCGACGGAAGCGGTACCAGCTCCTGCCTGTCGCACAACGGCGTCGCCACATCGGTGATCTCGCACACGTCGCGCGCGCACTCGCCGTCGCCGCCCTCCCCGCCCTCGCCGCCCTCGCCCGCCCACACGTACAACGGCCTGCACACTAACGGTCAGTACGTCCGGCACGAAGGATCAAACGGTCGGCTACAATATAACCGGTTCCACGTTTCTCAAATAGTACAGAGTAAATGTTGAGATGATCGAATTAGGGAATTAGGGATTTTTGAGATTAATAATTAGCTATAGTTTCGAGTGCTTTGTAGTGGTAGCGTCGTAGCCATGGACATTAATTACAGACCGACCTCGAATTTAAAATTTAAAAAAAAAGTTAGTAGGAGTGGGCGTTAATTCAACAAGCTGCTTTTCTAATGGTAACGTATTAGCTGCTTTTCGTTTACCGCAAAAGCCGTTAAGTATATAAGACAATATTTAGTTTTATCTTCAATTAATCGTAGGAATTGTAAATTGGAAATAAACGATTGCGTTGCTCTGTAAATAAAGATTTATTTTAGATTTAGTACACAAACAATGTTACACTTTTAGGTTTTTAATTACACTATTCTCACCTGTAAATAAAGAAACGACATTTAAAGTCTATTACACAAATTATTATCAATTCCTTTTTCAAATCTTATTTAGAAATTAGGCTCAAATATGTTAGGTTATAAAAAATACGTTAATTCTCAGGTAAGAATGATCTGTCAACTTTCAAACGACAGCTGTTCGTCTTAGCCGTCATTACTTTTAGCGCCATCTATGCAATACACAAGTAATTATAATCGACCTAGTAAAGCGCGGTAAAATTAAAACTAAAGAAACATAACAATGTTTCTTTACATCTCCCCTCCCAAAGAAGAAAAATGAATATACAATTTACATAAATACTATTCTTATTCAAAAAAAAATATAAAATAAATACTATTCTTATTCTAAAAATTCTTAATACTTATGCTAGTTAAATTAAATTTTACAATGCAAGCTATCATAATTAGTTTAGTGGTATTAGTTTTGTGATGTGAAAAAGGTTAGATTCTGACTTCTTATGACCCGTATCAATCTTATATATCGAATTTGATATTTTTTCGATAATTTTAAATGGCCCAATTTTCAGTTCATCTAATTTATTCCTATTTAGTTTGTTCCCATTCTCTACATAAACCATATCCCCTGTATTAAAATTAAATTGAGTTCTATTTTTATCAAATATTTGTTTGTTGTAATTATGTGATTTTAATGAATTTTCAAATGCTGTCTTCCTATCTCTTAACCATTCTGTTTTTGTTTTCTCTACTTTTAATTCATTTGGCAAAAAGGAAACATCTGTTCCATACAAAAGGTATTTTGGCGCAAAGCCTGTTACTGTATGCTCTGTATTATTATATTTATCTACACAATCATGAGCAATGGTTGTCCATGCTTTTTTATTAGTTTTTTCATTTATTTTACATCTTATTTTGTTTACAAGTGTTTGGTTTAATCGTTCATTTAAACCATTGGAAAAAGGGGCATTTACTGCAGTAAAAATCATTGATATAGATTTTTCATTTAAATATGATTTGAATTCTTTTGAATTAATTCCTGGATATTGATCAGTCAGAAGCATTCCAATTGTGTTAGAGTTGGAGTCAGTTGCTTTATTGACTAACTTAACAAAATCGTAAGCACTTTGCGTTTTTGAGGTAACAATATAAGCATATCGTGTAAAGTGGTCCACAAGTAGGTGCAAGTACCTTTTTGTTGATCGTGAACCACCGAAACCTCCTATCGTGTCTATTGAAACTATTTCGAACGGTTTTGTGGCCGGACCTAAATGTGACATTAGTCCGTATTTATCATGTCCTCTCGTTTTATTTTTTATACATATCTCACAATTTTTACAATGACTTTTTATATTAGCGATTAAATTTTTAGCCGTATATAATTTACTGATTTTATTTTGCATTTGTTTTACTCCTAAATGACATAAGTTGTCATGTATGTCTTTAATAATTTTTTTACTGAACTCTTCTGATAAAATAATTTTCTCGCCTTTCTTTTTCTTCTTATAATAAATTTTTTGTTTAAATATTAAGTTTTGTTTATTATTTTGTATGTTTTTATTGTTTTCCTGATCTGTAATAATATCATTCAATGTTATTATGTTCACTAATTTTAATTGTTCATCTATATTCTCATTTGCCTCCAATACCGGGTTCCTACTTAAACAATCAGCTTCCAGATTTTCTTTGCCTGGTGCATATTTAATTTTAAAATCATATTGTGACAAATAAAATGTTAAATCGCCTAATTCGTCGTCCGTCCTTGATTTAATATTTAGATTTTCTAACGGTTTGTGGTCCGAATATACTACAAAAGATTTACCTATTAGCCAGTATTGCCAATACTTAATTGCTTCCTTAATTGCTAAGCATTCTAAATAAATTGCCTTTTTTTTCTTTTGCACCTGGTTTAATTTTTTTGAGAAGTACGCTACTGGTTTATCTTTTCCATTTGGTTGAGTTTGTTTTAAAACCGCCCCAATACCCTCTAAAGATGCATCTGTGTGAATTATTGTTGGCAAATTGTGATCAAAAATTTCTAGGATTGGTTGTGAACACAATAATTTTTTTATATGTTCAAAGGATTTTTGACAATCTGGAGACCATATGAATTTCTGATTTTTCCTTAACAAGTTATGAAGAGGTTCTAAAATGATTGCACTTTTTGGTATGTATTCATGATAAAAATTAATTTTCCCAAGGAATTGTCTAATATTTTTTTGAGTTTTGGGTATTGGGAATTGTTTTATTGAAACCAAATTATCTCTTATTGGTCGTACTGTATTATTATGTACTAGCTGATGCCCGCGACTTCGTTCGCGTGGGGTTTGCTTTTGAGCAAGC
The DNA here is from genome assembly GCA_905404175.1 of Anthocharis cardamines. Lineage (NCBI taxonomy): Eukaryota > Metazoa > Arthropoda > Insecta > Lepidoptera > Pieridae > Anthocharis > Anthocharis cardamines. Next base: position 11,575,603 of record FR989965.1, on the reverse strand, counting down.
TTTCTTCAAATGACATATCCTCCATCCTCTGTACTTGGTGATTTCTTTTGGGAAAGAGCTATCAAATTAGTCACTGACGGTTGATTTTGCATCATATTATCGACACGTTTAATGGTGGTTGAGATTGGGGTTCGAAGTATGATTTGAAATTCAATAGAAATACCATTGTTGAAAAATGAACCTGACTTTAAAGAAATTTACTTATTTTTTTTATAAATTTAATTAGAGGTGAAGATACTGTATCCACCTCGATATTTATTTCATTTAATTGATCATTTTCATTTTGAGACATTTTTTTTAAATTCCCTTTTCCCTGGATTCCTACTCGGATTTCTGGTGCTAAATGAGGAAACCTCTAAGATACGAAGACAGTCCTTAAGAAGCAATAAAAGCAATGTCGAATAATCGTAATTCTGTAGAGAAAGGATGGATGAAAAGGTGAAATAAACGATCTCATAAGAAATAATTTTTCATATAATATTTCAATAATACATTTTCTATTTTTATAATATAGTTCTTTAAAAAAATAAAAAAATAAATACAAAAAAAATATTTCCGTCCAACTTCAGATTCGAACTCGCATCTGAAGTTACGCAATGGGCCTGCATATCCACTATACTACGATTACATATATCGGAAATGGCGAAATAATCAAAGTATTTCATTTCCATATCAAACTGTGATTGACATCTGACAATTCGAAAAAGTTCAACGCGAGTCAGTTTGCATTGCAATTTGGTGATATGGTGCCTTTAAAATTATTTTTAAATGATGATAACTTTTCTTTCCGAGAACCGATTTCGATAAAACAAAGCCTATATGTTGCCCCGGGCTTTACTTAATGTATTTGTGTAAATTGCATGAACATCCGTTCAGTATCTTCGGAGATTAGCGTGAACAAACAGACAGACAGACAGACAGACGGACAGACAGACAGACAGACAAGAATCTTAAAAATTGCATTTATGCATTCTGCTACCCTTCTTTTATCACCCCTCTTAATTTCTGGTAAAAATATTTAGTGAAGCGTAATTTCGATCCTACTCTTTTATTATATGTATAGATTATATGACCGAGATATTTTACTGAATCTGAGGCAAAAGTACATTTTGTGAACTTTAATCTAAAACCCTCCTTTTTTATAGCTTCTAGTAATTGCGTTAGATGAGTAATGTGCTCAGAGAAGGACTTAGAAAAGACTAAAATATCGTCTATGTAATTGACAGCAAAATCAGTTAAATTATGCTTTCTTAAAATGTTACCCAGTATCCTTTGGAAAATGGCCGGTGATGTCTTCAAACCAAATGGTAAACACGTCCACTGATAATGGCCTTCTTGTGTCACGAAAGCGGTTTTCTTCCTGTCTTCAATTCTTAGTGGAATAGACCAGAACGCAGAATTGATGTCAAGTGTAGTGAAATACGTTGAGTTTCTTGTTTTAATCACTAGGTCTTCAATCAATGGGAATGGCTGGGCCTGTGGAACAACAATTTTGTTCAGATCCCTAAAGTCTATGCATAATCTTGTTTTTTTATTGTCTTCTTTTTTAAAAGGCAAAGTCACTGGAGCCGCAAATGGACTGTAGGATTCCTCTATTAAATTCTTGTTAAGTAATTTTGCTATTTGTTCTTCTATTTCCTTTTTGTCTTCAATGGTACATCTATATGGTCTTTTGCTACAATATTTGTCCATGAGTAGATCAATACGTGCCTCATAATCTTTGACTGTGCCAATATCATATTTGTCTTTTGCAAATATTGATTTGTGTGATTCTATCAATCTGTATATTTCAGATTGCTGTTGTGTGTCTAAGTTACTCATGTTTATCAGAAATTTTTCCTCTTTTATATGTTCATTAAAATTTATTAAACGCAGATTTGTATAATTTTTCACTTCCTTAGAAGCTTTGATAATATCCTCGTTCTCATCTGTTGGGTTCTTTTCCTCTTCTATTTTGGTTTCTTCTCTTTTTTGAGTAATTTTTAAGTTCTCATCTTGAACAAGTTTAAATTGTGTTATTATATCCAGTCCTATCAGAAAATTGTAGTTGAATTCTTCTCCATCAATAATATACACATTAGCCATCTCTTCTATATCAAAAATTTTTAATTTTATTTTTGCCAGACCAATTGTCTTCTTCACACCATTAATTGTTACTAAATTATCACTTTTTGGGTCGGCATCTGTTTCTCCTTTTAGTCTTATTAATTTTGAATTAATAACAGAAACATTTGATCCTGAATCATATATTCCATATGTTTCCAATTGTGCGTTTAATAGGAGTTTTACTTTAATTAATGGTGTGATTACTCGTTTTTTTGATGGTTGTTATTAAGTTCAACATCAATAACTGAATTGTTCACAGTCTTGCTAATGTTTTTCTTATAACCTTTTTCTTCTGTTTGTCTGAACCAGCACTTTTCTTCAGGATGTAATCGAATGCCTTTATTCAAACTTTCACAAATTTTACATGGTTTCATTATGTCTGACTTTACTTTATATTCATTTGAGTATTTCTTATTTTTGCTGAAACTCTTTCTGTTCACCATAAAATCATGTTTTCCAATTTCATTATAAAGGCTTGCAGTAGATATTGCAGTTTCCTTATCAATTTTTTCTATTATATAATCTGGTAATCCCATTACAATCAGATTTATCATAGTTTGGGTGTCAATATGTTTGTTCACCTCTAATAACAATCTTTCCTTTTTAGTGGCGTATTCTAATAACAATCCACCTTGAAATTTAAATGTAAATGCATATTTGACTTGGGACCAACCTTTGTTTCCATATGTTTGACAAAAATTGTCCTTCCATTCGTTCCAATCCGAATCTACCGTTAACTTTATTAACATACTGCTATACCAATCGAGACACTGCTTTTCAAGAAGGTGCTTTAAAGTTTCAATTTTTTCTTCATTCTGTACAATCTCAAATCTTTCGCATTCACTTTCAAATTCCTTTAACCATTGTTCAGCATTTGACGTTTTATTTGAAAATTTTTCTATCAAAAATCTTTCAGCAGTTTTTCCAAGATTTTTTGTCTCTGATATATTGTTAATAGAATTATCTCCTGAAAAAGTTGACTTTTTAATGGTGATTTCATCTAGGTATTGTTCACCGAACTGTAAATTTTCACCTTCATCTAGATATATAATATATTTCTTATATCTGTGTTTAAAGGGATCCAAATCGAGCGTGTTTGGTGCCTTTTTTTGAGTGAATTTTTTACTTTTACATAAAAATCTGAAGAAGCTATGGCAGTGTGTTTACTTACAGAGCCTTTAATTCATCTGGTATTTTAAAAATACGTCCATCTGGTGTCTCAATTGAAGTTATGCATATTACATTTGTTTTTCCATCGGTTGACCCCAATACTACAAATTTAAATCGTAGTTTTTCCATGTTTCTTTATTTTAACTAGAAATGTCGTTTTATAAGACAATATTTAGTTTTATCTTCAATTAATCGTAGGAATTGTAAATTGGAAATAAACGATTGCGTTGCTCTGTAAATAAAGATTTATTTTAGATTTAGTACACAAACAATGTTACACTTTTAGGTTTTTAATTACACTATTCTCACCTGTAAATAAAGAAACGACATTTAAAGTCTATTACACAAATTATTATCAATTCCTTTTTCAAATCTTATTTAGAAATTAGGCTCAAATATGTTAGGTTATAAAAAATACGTTAATTCTCAGGTAAGAATGATCTGTCAACTTTCAAACGACAGCTGTTCGTCTTAGCCGTCATTACTTTTAGCGCCATCTATGCAATACACAAGTAATTATAATCGACCTAGTAAAGCGCGGTAAAATTAAAACTAAAGAAACATAACAATGTTTCTTTACAAGTATATTAACTCTTTCATTCACCGATTTTCGAACGCAACGCGCGGACTAGCTCAACGAACATTCAACGCGTAGTCGCTAACATCATTACATCATCCGAAACAGCTTGTTTATTTAACGCAAACCTGTTGAATTTATTAACTGTTAATTTATTTATTAACTAATAATTGCTACGTAAAATCTGTTGACATTACTGCAAACCAGCAAATAACATAAGCTGCTTTTTTAACAGTTTATGAGTTTGTAATTAGCATTTCATTTCGTTAACACAAAACCCTCTAGTCGTAAGTAAGTAAGTAAGTAGTCGTATTAATACGATTTTTGATGACAGGAGTAGTCGGCAGACGAAGTAATTCTTATTCCAAGAAATCTGATTCCATTTATACTGAGGTATAATCTAGTGTTGTGTACTTTTCAGGTGTGACAGATATATCGGAGGACAAGCAGAGCTGTGACGTCGAGATGACCCCGCCCCCGCCGCCGCCCGCCGCGCCCGCCGCCGCCTGCGCCCCGGGCGCCGCCCGCGCCCCGAGCGCCGCGCGCGCCCCGGGCGCCGGCCCCGACAGCTCGCCCAACGGTGTACACGACGGTAAGACGATGCATTCTCATAGATGCACGAACTGGACGAGATTTGCAATTTTAATCAGTAATTTTTAAAACTGTTTCAAGGACTCAAGGCCTAAGCTGAAATTATGAATTATTGTTCTCATATTGATATTTGGAGTTACGTTGCCAGCTGTTATATTGTAGTCTTATCCTCTTACATGACTTGTATCGACATTCGTAACATGAAAATTTTAATTATTTTAAACTGAATAAAATATAAAAATGAACTGGCGTTATGTTATAAATTATACAAATGTTTTATTTATATTAAGGGTTTATTTTAATTGGATTATATTATTATGTAAAAAAAAAATGATTACATATTATTTGCACATCATACGATCACTCATACATTGATATTTTATTTATATTATTATTTTATAACATGTTATTTATTATTTGCTCGTCGCTTTTTAGTTATTTTTATATTTAAAAGATTGAATCAATATTTAACACACCATAATATTTATGTGTGTAAAAATATTTGTGTATAATATTACTATACCATTACACTGACAAAATAACAAATTATTAATATTAATTTAAATTATTAATTCTTAATTTATTTTTACATAAAGGAGTTAGAAAAATAGTATTCATTAATTTAGAAGTCTGCCCACATTAATTTTTATATTTACTACATTTTTAAGACGTTAAGAGTCATTCTAGAGAAAGGGCTGTATTTTAAGTAGACAAGTTAAAAACGTTCATAATTCTAAGAAAAACATTTAAACCTTAATTATTATTAATTATTAGATCATTACGTGACTTCCTACAGTATTACTCTGACGGCCGAATTTGTTGTTACTACAATATTGACGGGCATTTGGAAATCGTGTGTTAGACAGAAACAGCAGCGTCTGATTGCAACTATAAATGATTATATAATTATATTTTCGTAAATTACCCTATACTGACTCGCCGGCTTTGAGCAGTTAATAGTCAATACAAATATATTTATTTTGTATTAACATAATTTTGTTAATGACTGTTGGATCCGCATGAATTTGAGTTAAGGGTTATGAATTATGATACACATGTGGTACACATGTGGTACATATGCTACTTGAGAAGAAATTACTTTGAATGTTACAAAACTTTAACGGAATTAATGTCTGACCTGTTTGTATGTTCCTCCAACTGTTTAAAAAAATCCGAGCGCAGATTGTTTTAAACAGTTGGAGGAACATAAATACAATTAACTAAAATGGGTAGACGGCCTATCGATAGTTGTCCTGTGGTTGAGACCCACCATTATACCACCATGCAGATGGTGGCACTCGCACTACTGTGTTTCTCATCAACAAACAGCCCAGTTGATTAAACCAGACCTTCTGACAAACTACGCGTGATTTTACTGTTATAATATATTTGGATCATATCATCTCTATGTCTGGGAATCCACAACGTCGCGATTCCTGAGGCACTGACCCCCGCACTACCGCTCTAGCCAGCTATCGCCGGCGGTTGTATCTTCAAGTAGCGACCCTATACATGCGTTAAAGGCCGGCAACGCACCTGCAATACCTCTGGTGTTGCATTATTATAGGCGGTGGTGATGACTTACCATTGCGTGAGCCGATGCCCGTTTCTGTAAAAAAAATACCAGGAAGTACCGTCACAGAAAGTAATAAAAGTTTTTCTTAGAAGGAACATAGAAGTAGTTAGCATGTCAGTCTGCTTGTTATTCACGCCACCCGCATCTGAAGATTCACTATCTCTCACCCGTTATCACTATCGTAACCATAAGTTAATAAAATGTCATGACTAGACATCGTTATCGCAAGGGCACGAACGAACATGTCAAAGAATATCTATCTAGAATAGACTATTAGTATGTAATATTTATTTGTGCCAGTAGTGTTTTATTCAAAAAAGATCTACATACGTATTTTAAAATTTAAAAAATATTGACTTGTCGATTTTGACAATTTGTCAGAATGACCTGGTATATTCTCTTAGAGATGTTAATTCCATGGCCTTCTCCTATTGGTATTTAACCTCCTCGGCCTTGTTACTGAAAGGATATCAATTGATGCAGAAATGATGCAAAAAGTCCCAATGTAGATATAGGTTAGGTTAGACAAAACACTTTATGTAGTTTGTCCACTCTGTTTACATAATCTATAAATGATTCGTGCCCCCGCGATATCGATGTCTAGTGATGACTTTTCATACAATTTATGAAGGTCTTAGGGCTTCTTATATCATTAGCGCTACCGCATGCCCCACGCGCACCGCATTCGGTGATTACAGGAAATGTACCGGCGTCGGTAAGGTGACTGTACGTGGTAAGATATGGCGTTCGGAATGGGGACACGATCGATCATCTTAATTAATAATAATAATAATAAATTTATTTAACCATAAAACTTAGTCTAAAATTCTTACAGACACTGGTCCCCACACTAGGATACCCTGTGTTGTGGGTGACCAGACTCTTCCAGGGAGCTATACATTTGAAGGATAAATAATAATAGTTAATATTGACTTATTGACTAATTTAAAATGATTGGCTGGTTTAAAAAAAAAGAATACTTAACAATATTCCTATCGGGTTAGAGTTAAGATCGTTAATTATAAGGATATTTTAGATTTCGACTTTACTGTATGAGTCGTATGACACAAAGGGTGGCTACCGACACGTAAGCTTACTTTTGACAACGTTATATGTTAGTTTTAATATAAACCAAGGTTACGTCTTCATATTGTAACAACTAAAGCGAGACCGAAACAAACTCATATATCGTTGGTTCAAAAGTAAAACTAACTAAGTAACGTTTTGAATAAAAAATACATTTTGCTACTTTACTCATTTTAAGAGTAAATGTACGTAATATTGTCTTTTATTAACGCGAGTATCACACATTTAAATAAAATACTGTATACCGGATTAAAACGCGATTTATTATTTAAATTATTTATCCCGACGTTTCGGATGCTTTTCAGTCTCCCGCGACCACGGTTGCTGAAAAGCATCCGAAACGTCGGGATAAATAATTTAAATAATAAATCGCGTTTTAATCCGGTATACAGTATTTTATTTAAGTAAATATACGGTTAGAATGAAGAATTATAATTACGAATAAGAAAGAATAATTACGTATTCTGGTCCATAACTTAACTATAAAGCGCAATACACATCAATTTATTTGTTCTTATCGTAAATGTACGCTTAAAAAAAGGTATTTTTTAAACACAACTTGTATACATATATGTAACATACTAAATGAGCTCGACCGTGTCGCCATTCCGATGGAATGTCCAGAACATACCGCACATGTGAAATGATTTGACTCGACATGAGTACGCTCGCAATACTACAGATCTATTCGGTCTCTAGTATTGCAGAACGGCTGTCTCGCTACCTGGCTCTCACCCACGGGATTAATAACGGACGAGTTATTATTTTTTAATAAGCCTATATTAGTAAATATACCGTTCTTAAACAGTGGTTGAGTGGTCGAATGGGGATGCAAGGTGCTACGCGAATATGCCTTTTTAAATCTTCTTCACCGTAATGAACTGATGTCCTAAGATTGGTGTATAATATTTTTTTATGCCTAAGAGCTTTGCTGACTTTTGATGATGAGGGAGAGGGGGAGCTAATAATTACAAAAAATCGGCTTATTTAATAATTGTTCATCGCGAGGGATTCAAAATAATCAGAGAATGGTTTTACCTAATTATCAATGTTTATGTTGAACTGTTTAAATGCGACCAATATCCTTAGACATGTCGTTCATCTGATAAAGAAGCTCGACATATCAAAAGGAATAAATTGTGAGTATGATGATTTAAAAGTTTAATAAAAACTTTAATATAAAAAAAATATTGACTTATTTTAAACACCTTCTTGACTACCAGCCTCAATCTAAAATACAACAATATAATTACGACACTTTTTAAACCGTCACATCTAAAATATCCTCTTATCCAATTAAGGTACGTCCAGCTTCTCGCAAATTAACGAATATAGTTTAGCTTAAATACAAAAGCACATATTCGCGTCGCACTTTGCGGGTGGCGGACGCCGTGGGGGTGGGGCTGGAGGGCAGGGGAGGGGCGGCAGCGGGGGTGTCTCGAGGGGCCGGCTGAGCGTGGGTGGTGGTTGTAGGTCGGCAGCCGGTGAAGGGCATGCCGGGCGTGACGGCGAGCGTGGCGGCGTTGCTGGCGCCGCGCGGGCTCGGTGCGTATGGCGCTCGGGGCCGGGTCGGCCGGTGGTGCACTCTCGATGTATCGCACCTTGAAAATCAAACCGACACTCCAAAACGGACGATTTTCAACTATCAACGCCATCTAGTGAGATTATTGTTCGTCATCAAAATGCAAAGGGTCTTTATGCCGCTAGACGGCGCGAGTGTCACTATGTCATTATTGGGAACTCGTCCACGTTACGAGCACTTTAAACGGGATTACCCTTGTTTAGTGTCAGTTTGGTTTTCAAGGTGCGATATTGCGATTAAACTGTTAATCGACATGATTATTATGTTATCAGGTGTAGGCATCGTTATTCGACATGGGATGATCCGCGATATAGATATAGAAACCATATTTTCTAATTGATAATTAATCGGACGATTAGCAAAAAAGATCCAACACAAAGTGTATTTTTTGGGACTTGCCTAATAAGACCTAATTAAGGTATAGGCCCTCGTCAACTCGTAAGTTGGATGCGATTTCAACTGATTTCTCATAAAACTTACAAAATGACGATACGAATAGCTCAAGTTATATTGTATCATGTCTCAGGTTCTCAGTGGTCTTGTCCAAGTACCATCGCCCGACACGGAAACCCTGTTTGTGTTTTATTTCTGCGTGAGATGTGTGCTTGCACTTCCTTTCCAAACTACTATGATCAGTCATCTGTATAAAACTTACACTCATGGATATCCGACTGTAACTAATTAATCTATTCCCGAGCCATTCTCACATATGAAAAGGTCCCCCGAATCAAAGTGATAACAAATGCTGCGACTCAAAAAATAAGCTAACTTTTAGATCATACTGAGCATAAAGAAAAGGGTGTGTTTGGCAAAAAAATAGTGCTTGGATGAGCTTGTTAGCAAAAAAACTATTTTCCTCTAAAAGTTAGTTTTAACCGGGAAATCAGACCTAACATAAATATGTTTGTAAAATATTTATTATGAATTACCAATTATACGCCCATGTATTTCACAATTTTTTGAGCTGACATTATTATTAAGTGTAATAATACTTAAAAATTAATTGCACAAAACAACATATAAACTGATTTCAAAACAAACAAAATTGGCGCGGCTTCTCACTAGTCTTGTGTAGTTCGCGAACGAACTAGTTCGTAAGAGCGCTCCCATAGATGAACTACGCGAACTAGTTCCCTCATTTCTCGCTCCATAGTTCGTTAGTTCGTGACCGAAAGAGCGAAAATGGCGTTAACCGAACCAATGTCGTTAAATTTTGTTTGGTTTATGTCATGTGTTATTCTGTCAAGGAATAGAATTTCAAAACTTCATTATAAATATAAACTAATCCAAAAATTGAAGGTAAAAGTACACTGTACAGCATTCCATAATCATATCGCATGATGAAAACGATCGAACGATTTGCTTTTCACTGATTCGAGCTGGGAGCTGACGAACTAGAAGAGCGAACTAGTTCGTTTTGGAGCGGCGAACTAAACTGAGCGATCTCAGTTGCGAACTACTATGCCCAAGACTACTTCTCACGTCAACGTGACGCTTGACAAAATAAGCAAAATGGCGGATTGTGTCAGCGCTGTTGAAGCTAGCAAGCGTGTCCGGCAGACGACTGTAGTTCGTTTCTCAGCGCTAGCAAGCGCTTTTTTCTGCCAAACATTAGTTCCCCACCCCCCACTATGTGAACAGTAGCACATTCACGTTAAAGTCTAGTGTCAGAGTGCGTTTATTACTGAGTTAATATCACAGCTGCCCGATATCGAGTGGCACACTTGACAGTTTCGTCATTCTTCATTTATTTATGGCTGGCTATAAATAAATGAAGAATGCTTAGGATCGGAGCATATGGAATTCCGTGATCTCTGCCTACCCCGATGGGAAAGAGGCGTGATGTATATGTATGTATGGCTATATTCATCATTTAACCCTTAACTACCTACTCCTATTTTGGGCATCTTAGTAGCTAAGCCCGGCGCATTAGGGATATATCACTCTCTAAAAAACAACTATGATAACAAATTGAAATGAAAAAGGATTCCTTTACAGATTTTAATTTATCTAAAAAAACTATTAACACTTAAAAATAGCATTGTTTATAAACTAAATAAGATCCCGACGAGCGTAAGTGCGGCACTACCTATGGCGGGGACGAGGTGTGGGGTCCCTGAGATCTAGGGCAGGTAGTTAAGGGTTAAAACTTATTAATCTAGTCACATTGTGACATTGCTTCTGACTGCGGAGAGATTTCATTATAGATTGGATATGCATGTGTATTAATGGGATGGTGTTCATATTGTGTAATAAAATAGCAATGCATGTTTCTTTCTTGTTTTAAATATATCGTTCGTATCTATCTATATACACAGTACATATGATATCAATATACACAAACTGACATATATTACACACATTACAAACGCACACCAGTCTTTATTCACGTTCCCTCGTTGTCATGTTGTTTCACTTTTTCAATTTCCCTTTACACAGTGTGTGTTTGTTTGTTTATAAAATCTATTATTTATTGTAGCGGTGTGTAATTGTAAGTACCTAGCCTACCTATTGGCGTTTCACTTGAATGTTATATTTATTTATTTATATGATGTTTTATTGTTTATTCTAGAATAAATACGACGATGAATCACAGTATACAGAATTGATGGACAATTTTGGACGTAATGGGTTCGATTCCCGTTAAAAAATGTGTCGTATCTGAATAAAAAAAAAGAAACTTTAATATGTTATTAAGAACCATCTAGTCATTCGAACTCATTAAGCTAGTTAGGTACTTTAAATACTTTTTTAGCGATGTCGATCGGGAAATTTTCCTCAAGGCATTGAAATTGGTGGGAAGTGTGCATCCAATTATTAGATGATATTTTTTGCATTTGCTCATTAAAAAACAGGCGAGGGCGAGGGCTGCCGCGCGTCCGTGGAGCGCATGCTGGCCTTCGGGCGCGAGCTGTACGCGATGAGCCAGGCGCAGGACCGCGCGCACCGCGCCATGCTCGAGGTACGTGCTCGCGGGTGGTGGGGCTGGGGGGCGCTGCAGGCGGGGGCGAGGGAGAGGGAGAGGGAGAGGGAGAGGGCTGCCGCGCGTCCGTGGAGCGCATGCTGGCCTTCGGGCGCGAGCTGTACGCGATGAGCCAGGCGCAGGACCGCGCGCACCGCGCCATGCTCGAGGTACGTGCTCGCGGGTGGTGGGGCTGGGGGGCGCTGCAGGCGGGGGCGGGGGAGAGGGAGAGGGAGAGGGAGAGGGAGAGGGCTGCCGCGCGTCCGTGGAGCGCATGCTGGCCTTCGGGCGCGAGCTGTACGCGATGAGCCAGGCGCAGGACCGCGCGCACCGCGCCATGCTCGAGGTACGTGCTCGCGGGTGGTGGGGCTGGGGGGCGCTGCAGGCGGGGGCGAGGGAGAGGGAGAGGGAGAGGGAGAGGGCTGCCGCGCGTCCGTGGAGCGCATGCTGGCCTTCGGGCGCGAGCTGTATGCGATGAGCCAGGCGCAGGACCGCGCGCACCGCGCCATGCTCGAGGTACGTGCTCGCGGGTGGTGGGGCTGGGGGGCGCTGCAGGCGGGGGCGGGGGAGAGGGAGAGGGAGAGGGAGAGGGAGAGGGCTGCCGCGCGTCCGTGGAGCGCATGCTGGCCTTCGGGCGCGAGCTGTACGCGATGAGCCAGGCGCAGGACCGCGCGCACCGCGCCATGCTCGAGGTACGTGCTCGCGGGTGGTGGGGCTGGGGGGCGCTGCAGGAGGGGGCGGGGGAGAGGGAGAGGGAGAGGGAGAGGGCTGCCGCGCGTCCGTGGAGCGCATGCTGGCCTTCGGGCGCGAGCTGTACGCGATGAGCCAGGCGCAGGACCGCGCGCACCGCGCCATGCTCGAGGTACGTGCTCGCGGGTGGTGGGGCTGGGGGGCGCTGCAGGAGGGGGCGAGGGAGAGGGAGAGGGAGAGGGAGAGGGCTGCCGCGCGTCCGTGGAGCGCATGCTGGCCTTCGGGCGCGAGCTGTAGGCGATGAGCCAGGCGCAGGACCGCGCGCACCGCGCCATGCTCGAGGTACGTGCTCGCGGGTGGTGGGGCTGGGGGGCGCTGCAGGAGGGGGCGAGGGAGAGGGAGAGGGAGAGGGAGAGGGCTGCCGCGCGTCCGTGGAGCGCATGCTGGCCTTCGGGCGCGAGCTGTACGCGATGAGCCAGGCGCAGGACCGCGCGCACCGCGCCATGCTCGAGGTACGTGCTCGCGGGTGGTGGGGCTGGGGGGCGCTGCAGGCGGGGGCGGGGGAGAGGGAGAGGGAGAGGGAGAGGGCTGCCGCGCGTCCGTGGAGCGCATGCTGGCCTTCGGGCGCGAGCTGTACGCGATGAGCCAGGCGCAGGACCGCGCGCACCGCGCCATGCTCGAGGTACGTGCTCGCGGGTGGTGGGGCTGGGGGGCGCTGCAGGAGGGGGCGGGGGAGAGGGAGAGGGAGAGGGAGAGGGCTGCCGCGCGTCCGTGGAGCGCATGCTGGCCTTCGGGCGCGAGCTGTACGCGATGAGCCAGGCGCAGGACCGCGCGCACCGCGCCATGCTCGAGGTACGTGCTCGCGGGTGGTGGGGCTGGGGGGCGCTGCAGGAGGGGGCGAGGGAGAGGGAGAGGGAGAGGGAGAGGGCTGCCGCGCGTCCGTGGAGCGCATGCTGGCCTTCGGGCGCGAGCTGTACGCGATGAGCCAGGCGCAGGACCGCGCGCACCGCGCCATGCTCGAGGTACGTGCTCGCGGGTGGTGGGGCTGGGGGGCGCTGCAGGAGGGGGCGGGGGAGAGGGAGAGGGAGAGGGAGAGGGCTGCCGCGCGTCCGTGGAGCGCATGCTGGCCTTCGGGCGCGAGCTGTACGCGATGAGCCAGGCGCAGGACCGCGCGCACCGCGCCATGCTCGAGGTACGTGCTCGCGGGTGGTGGGGCTGGGGGGCGCTGCAGGCGGGGGCGGGGGAGAGGGAGAGGGAGAGGGAGAGGGCTGCCGCGCGTCCGTGGAGCGCATGCTGGCCTTCGGGCGCGAGCTGTACGCGATGAGCCAGGCGCAGGACCGCGCGCACCGCGCCATGCTCGAGGTACGTGCTCGCGGGTGGTGGGGCTGGGGGGCGCTGCAGGAGGGGGCGGGGGAGAGGGAGAGGGAGAGGGAGAGGGCTGCCGCGCGTCCGTGGAGCGCATGCTGGCCTTCGGGCGCGAGCTGTACGCGATGAGCCAGGCGCAGGACCGCGCGCACCGCGCCATGCTCGAGGTACGTGCTCGCGGGTGGTGGGGCTGGGGGGCGCTGCAGGAGGGGGCGAGGGAGAGGGAGAGGGAGAGGGAGAGGGCTGCCGCGCGTCCGTGGAGCGCATGCTGGCCTTCGGGCGCGAGCTGTACGCGATGAGCCAGGCGCAGGACCGCGCGCACCGCGCCATGCTCGAGGTACGTGCTCGCGGGTGGTGGGGCTGGGGGGCGCTGCAGGAGGGGGCGAGGGAGAGGGAGAGGGAGAGGGAGAGGGCTGCCGCGCGTCCGTGGAGCGCATGCTGGCCTTCGGGCGCGAGCTGTACGCGATGAGCCAGGCGCAGGACCGCGCGCACCGCGCCATGCTCGAGGTACGTGCTCGCGGGTGGTGGGGCTGGGGGGCGCTGCAGGCGGGGGCGGGGGAGAGGGAGAGGGAGAGGGAGAGGGCTGCCGCGCGTCCGTGGAGCGCATGCTGGCCTTCGGGCGCGAGCTGTACGCGATGAGCCAGGCGCAGGACCGCGCGCACCGCGCCATGCTCGAGGTACGTGCTCGCGGGTGGTGGGGCTGGGGGGCGCTGCAGGAGGGGGCGGGGGAGAGGGAGAGGGAGAGGGAGAGGGCTGCCGCGCGTCCGTGGAGCGCATGCTGGCCTTCGGGCGCGAGCTGTACGCGATGAGCCAGGCGCAGGACCGCGCGCACCGCGCCATGCTCGAGGTACGTGCTCGCGGGTGGTGGGGCTGGGGGGCGCTGCAGGAGGGGGCGAGGGAGAGGGAGAGGGAGAGGGAGAGGGCTGCCGCGCGTCCGTGGAGCGCATGCTGGCCTTCGGGCGCGAGCTGTACGCGATGAGCCAGGCGCAGGACCGCGCGCACCGCGCCATGCTCGAGGTACGTGCTCGCGGGTGGTGGGGCTGGGGGGCGCTGCAGGAGGGGGCGAGGGAGAGGGAGAGGGAGAGGGCTGCCGCGCGTCCGTGGAGCGCATGCTGGCCTTCGGGCGCGAGCTGTACGCGATGAGCCAGGCGCAGGACCGCGCGCACCGCGCCATGCTCGAGGTACGTGCTCGCGGGTGGTGGGGCTGGGGGGCGCTGCAGGAGGGGGCGAGGGAGAGGGAGAGGGAGAGGGCTGCCGCGCGTCCGTGGAGCGCATGCTGGCCTTCGGGCGCGAGCTGTACGCGATGAGCCAGGCGCAGGACCGCGCGCACCGCGCCATGCTCGAGGTACGGCGACCCGCCCTCCCCCCCCCCCCCCCCCCCCACCCCCTCGGCCGGTCGCACATTGGACACGGATTTGTATCGTACGGAAACGTACGTTTTTGGACGTACGAATTGAATGCGCACACTGGTTAAAATGCAAGTAGTGACTGTGAACCGTAACATGTAACATGTCAGATTTTTTTAAATGTTAGATGTCGACAGATGAGCATGAGGTTCACTTGATGGTAGGTGATACCTGAGCCAGAGAACATCAGTCAACGATGCGCTGTCGACCTACTTTTTACTTCGAGCATTCGGAAATCCATAGACTGAAACCGAAACGCGCAATATGCACTTCACGTTTTTTCCCGTGTTACCCAGTTTACCCGGTTGGAATTTCGATATTCCTCCCACCCGTTCAATGCCCGAAGTTACCAGACGTGTCGGTTGCAGGACGCCTTCAGCCTGCTGGCCTACAGCAACCCGTGGGACAGCCCGCTGGGCTGGCAGCTGGAGCCCGTGCGGCGCGAGGCCGTCTGCGAGGCGCTCAACTCCGCCATCCTGGGTGAGAGGCCCCGTTAGATGTTGGACATCGACTGGCGGGCCCGAGCCTCGATCAGAACAGCAGTCAGTGATGCGCTGTCCGGTTACTTTTTATTTCGAGCATTCGGAATTACATAGACTGAGACTCGTGGTTCGAACGGTGCTTCGTTACTCGTTCAGAATTTCGGTATTCTTCTCACCCGTTTAATGCCCGAAGTCACGTACGTGGGGAAGACATGTTTATAGAAAATTATAATGATATCGTCCCGGCGGGATTCGAACCTGCGACTCATTAGTGCGCAAGGTGTTCTGTCAATCGCGCCAACAAGCCTGTCTGTATGAAATTACTTAAAACTAAATTTAATTAGATATGTGACAATGAGATAATTTTGCTGCCATCTATTGAGCCGTGTTTTAAACATTCTGTAGTGTTTTATCGATACCGATAGAGCTTGTGGATAAAATGGTATAATATAATTTACTTCTCTAAGAAGCAAATTATATTGTACTAGCGACCCGCCCCGGCTTTTACCGGGTCGGAAATGTTATGCCCGAAGTGAAGTATAGCTATAGTTTACAAAATATGCAAGCCGCGCGGGATTCGAACTGGCGACCCATCGTAAGTCGGGTAGGTCCTCACGGCGCGTGCGCGTGCCCCGCAGAGTTCCAGGGCCTGCCGTGGGTGTCGCCGGTGGAGGCCTGCGTGTCGCACTCGCGCGAGCTGCTGCGGCGCATGGCGCGCGCCTCGCTCGGCTCCTGCGCCTTCGCCGACCTGCCCGCGCTACTGCGCCGCTGACACGCGCGCCGCCCCGCCCGCCCCGGCCGCGACCCCGCCCGCCCCGGGCGCCCCGCCCGCCCCGCGCGCCCCGGCCGCCCCGCCCGACCCGCGCGCCCCGGCCGCGCCGCCGCCGCGTCGGAATCCAGTTTTTGATTTAATCATTTTAAATTTTATTAAAGATATGATATGTGAAATGAAGAGCAGGTGTGAATACCTGGCGTATGTAACAAAGATTGTGTTCTGACTGTATATTGATTACACTGTTATAATCCATGTGGAGACAGAAATAGAAAATGATCAAAAGAGCCTGATATGCATATCACATCAGTACATGTGGCTTCGGTCTATGGATTTCCGAATACCCAAAATAAAATCATCGACAGATGTCCTGATGACTGAGGTATCGATTGAGTCTCACTTTCCTGGGGCGAAATCTAATGTGAAAAATCTCCAATATAAAATTGAAACATAACAGTCTCGCCTTATGTGATAGATGTGAAATTTTTTATATGGTAAAAGAATTTGGAATCTAAATTGTGGTGTTTTAAAATGAAAGTCGGACGGCCGGGCAGTCGGGCGGCCGGGCAGTCGGGCGGCCGGGCAGTCGGGCGGCCGGGCAGTCGGGCGGCCGGGCAGTCGGGCAGTCGGGCGGCCGGGCTGTCGAGCGTCCGCCGTACGGACGTTATTGCAATGACATTGGGGTTGGCCGCTGTATAATAGACAATGACGACGCTGCAGGGGGGCGTGCGGGCGAGCGGGCGCGACGCCGGGCGCCATCCGCTTGCAACGATTTGTTTTTAATTGATAGATATATTATAGAATTATATAAATAAAAACAATAATATAATCGGTAACGCGGGGCACTACTTATTTTGTACGATGGCGAGCACTTTACATTATTATTTTATGATTTTTCTAATACGATCGCTCTTAATGTATTTAATTTTGTATATTAGTTTGTAATCGGTTTTATCGATGTACTCGTGTCCTTCGGTCTACTGAGATGTAATGAATAAATATATGAGTGAAAATAATTAAAATCAAATATTGCTTTAATATTATGTAATCTAAAAGTGTATCTCCTTTTTATCCGACTGAGCTTTACGGGCAGAAGGCTTCTCTAATATTGTCTTAGATTTCTGTTTATCTTTAAAACGTAATAATTGGCCGTAGACGAAGGGGACTTTTGAGTTTGTGAAAAAATAATTGTAAATATGTGTGTATGTGTATGGCCTACGATCAGCTGCGATGTGACACGGTAGGGCTCGTGAGACGCACTAGTGCCGCCGCTTCGGTGCTTCTTGTTGGCCAATTAATTGGACGCCGTCGCCTGTCGCCTGTCGCCCGCTGTACGTACGTACGTACAGATACGTGTTCGTTAGTGTTTCTCCCACATACATGTCAGAAATAGTAATTCTAAGTTACTAACGTAATAAAAACTACATTTTCTTTTGATTTCAATTATTTTTCAACACTGCATCAGTAATGCTACCCGGATACGTTCCTAGTGGCCTTCATCGATACTCATTCTAGGTAAAAAGCATTTTTTACTAGTGTCGATTATAGTAACAATATTTTTTAATAGAATTATTATCTGAATAACTGAAATCGTAATAGCTGCTAATTAATTGGCTGAAAAAGATGGTTAATAATACTAATTATAATACGAGACGAACTGTTTGTGAGTAGTTCATTATAAGGATTAAGAATTACGTCACTGCTTTTAGACCACGCGACTGGCTCGTGTCGAGTTAGAGGGGCAGATCTGTTTTCTCAGCCGAATAAGGATTCCAACATTCAATATAATCATAGAAAATATAATGGAAGTGTTTCCTCCATTTGGAGAAGATTTTGTAGTAATGAAAATTTTGGGGTGTAAAACTTTAAACTTACGTTTGAGTTTCGGGAGCGGCTCTTCCTAGGCGAATCTCTAGTCTAGGCCTAAGTTTATCGAGATTCTATTTATGAACCAAAATAACTATTTGGAATTTATAGTTGGAAGTCAGAAAATGTGCCTATTATGCATTGATGTGTTTGTAAAGTCACAAAATTGTATGTAAAATAACCTTTATTCTCTCAAAACTGCCCTCCATCTAACTGAGATACAAATCAGTCGTGTGGTTTTTGGGTCGCCATTTCGATGTAAAATATATAAATAATATGACCTTATGTCTGAGCTCTAAAAGCAGTGGGGATGCGGTGTCCGGGGAGCGGGCGCTGCGGGCGCGCTGGTACAGTCGCGTACACAAGTTGACTACGATGTCCCGCGGAACAATTATGTGGACGCTGTTAAACAATACAGTGTCAACCCACAAAATTATAAAAATGTAAATTTTGAGACCAATCGCTTCCTTATGAGCTGGAGTACATATTTCAAGAGAGATATATATCATATAAATCGTTTTAATAGCAAACATATTGAAAATACTAGTGGCCACGAAACCCTAAAATGTTTATAATATTCAATAAAAATGCACTAAATTCTATTACTTTGATTGCTAAGAAAAACGATTTAGTGTAATAATAATAATTACAACAAATTCTATATTTTCTGTTATTTTTTAAAATAAATTTAATAAAACCTAATCAAATTCAATTTTCTCAAAATGGCAACCACGTGGGTTGACACTGTATTGCTTAACAGCGTCCATTTGTTGTTAAAAAATGACTAGCTGTCTGTTGAGATGTAAATAGATGTGTGATCGCGAGTGTGTCAGCGTCCCGGCGCGCTCGGCCGCTCGCACCGCTTTGTGAAGATGATTCTACAATATTGTTCTTATATTGTATTGTTTTCTTTTTTTAATAATATATTGTGTTTAAACCGTCGATTGTTTTTCATTTTTACCTTCATGTTACCTTACAATTACAGTATGAGATGAGAGGTTTTGATGTGACAAGAATGATTCTCGAAGAACGGAAGACATGTTTGTGAGTTATGTTGGTAGTGTTGAGAGCTGTTCGAAGCTGGTTTTGAGATGTGTCAGGTCTAAAGATGAGGTTTTGACTTATAAGATTATTATTGTTTTTAAATAAAATGAGTAAATCTGAAGTAAGTAAATTATATGAGAGTTTCGCCCTGCTGTTGCTTTCTGGCTTGACTAGAAATTAAGTATTGATCACTTCAAACATTAAACGCTTGTAAGCAATAGATACCTTGTGACGTTGCTATACGCATACCTATATAATGCGTATCGGCCTCCGTATTCATCGTGTTGTTGATGATGTCCTGTGGCCGAGGTAGGGTCTACTATTGGAGTTCACGTGTGAATAATAAAACATTGAAACGTTAAAATAAAACACCACTTTTTAGGTTCCTTACGATATTTTTTAATTAGGCATCTTGTACCTTCTCCTGGTCAACGCTGAACTATAAAAACTACATATAAGGAATTGTGCGGCGGTAAATATGCATATTGTTCTTTTACTTTAAATTTAAAAATAAATAACCCGTTTTGTAGTATTATTATCTCAGCGATAAAATTGCGCTAGATACACTCTTCCCATCGTAGAAATTCTATTTAAATTGTAATATACTCGTAGTATTGAAATATGCAAATTATATCCCCCAGCGGAATAAATTATAGCAATTTTATCAAAACCTTCGGTCTTAGGGAGTCCATTGATTGTAACGAATCATTGAATAATTATGATAATTGTCTAAAATTATGGGGTATTCACGATTTTGTTAAAAAAAACAGTCGATTGGAGGATTCGTTTGGGGAACATTTTAGATCGGGAAATTATTTTATGGTGTAGAATATTTAATGACCCAATTGTTTAAAAAGTTCAAATATTTGATTTAACAGGACCTTAATTGAAATCTGTAGGCCCTGTAGTTTTGTAGTAATTTGAAGAAAATATATAAAGGTTATTCGCTTCTTCATTTAAATATAAAATGAGAGATGTTTAAGCAGCGCTGGAATTTAGTTGGAACAGTGGCCATCGTGAGAAATTGAAAGAAAACATACAATATTTACGTTGAGCGGATACATTGCACTCTTCGGGAATAAACCACTCCACCAGAGAAAATATAGCGCATGCAATCTATTAGGAAAATAGTGATGAATAATGTAGTCGTTTGAAGACGGTCCTATCTCTATATCAAGAAACAATGAAGCGCTTTGCGCTGCCAGAGATACAGAGAATATTAAAACACTTAATTTTATATGCAGTGTCGGTGTTGTTAAAGTTCATGGCGTAGCATAATGAGGTTCTAAGCAACCGTGCCAAAACTTATGGTGATTTTCAGTCATGACCTAGCTCTAGATTTAGCATTCCTGGCTTGAAATGAAGTCATGTACATACTGGTATTATTTTCATTGCGGCCTGCGTTAACTGCGACTGCCGGAATCACATTTGCCGTGGAGTATACTATTATATTGATTTTACAAGATTATTCGAAATTAATTCAGCAATATTTTCAGTTTATGTACTTATCTGTTATGGTTAAGATGCGCGTAAGTCATATTAAGTTACATTTACAATCGAGACCTTACATAACAAATAACACTTTTTAATATGTTGCGTAGTATAGAAGAAACAGCCAATAAATAAACACAAGAGAATATGCTTTGAAAAAATTATTTTTGCCTTCTTTTTCAAAATCTCGCAAATGCATTTTATGTGCCCATTAATTAAACAAGTTTAATCGTTGATATATCGTTTAGTCACATAGTTAAGAGAAGAGATAAGTTCTGAAGAAGAGAAGCTTTAAACCTCTTCATTATCTTGTTAGCAAATAATTGTCACTCGAAAACACCAGGTTTCGCTGCACCCTCTCCACCATAGACAAACATTGGGAAATGGGATATTGGCTAAACTAATATTTGTAATTATGATGAATTATTCATTGTTTCCAAAATTGTCTTTACAAAAGCTACAGGCTGTTTGTGGCGGAAGTCATGCCATAATACATTTCCATATATTCTCCATGTTTAGCTTAGTGATGTTCACTTTTACTGATGAAATTAATGAATGACTTAATATTGATATTAGGCGAAACTTCAGATATAATAGTCCATAGACTGAAAATACTCAATTTGGCGTAGGGAACACATTCTTACAAATAACTATAAATATGTCAAACCCGGCGGGATCCGAACCCCTCAACTCATCGTATCGCAAGAAAGAGCTATTACTACGGGCTTATTTTTTTATTATTACTGTTCAAAAAAGTAATCCCCTGAAACATTCAGATAGCATTGCATATGCTTAGATTTTTTTTAGGTGAATAGCTTTCATTTATTAAAGTTTGCGTGTTTACCGCTAAGAAAACACCATAATATGTCGTATCTCTTCGCTTCATCAGGCTCTCTCCGAACGGCTTGACCCCTTGGCAATTCGTAGAGATGTTGGATCACTCTGCATCTTCTATCGCATATATCATGGGGAGTGTTCCGAGGAATTGTTTGGATTAATCCCGGCTGCTGAATTTCAACATCGGACATCGCGACAAAACACGAACTTCCATCCTCACCACCTCGATGTCTGGCGATCCACAACTGCTGGCTTCCTAAGGCACTTTTTGCCAAGCACAACCACTCTGTGGAATCAGCTCTCGCCGGCGGTTTTTCCGAACCGATACGACTTGGGAACCTTTAAGAAACGAGCCTATTCTCATCTTAAAGGCCGGCAACGCATCCTCAAGACCTCTGGTGTTGCGGATGTCCATGGGCGGCGGTAGTCACTTACCATCAGGTGAGCCGCCTGTCCGTTTGCGCCCTCTAATATAAAAAAAAATCCCCACGGAAAACTTACTGATTTTATTAACAAAGTGCAAAGATATTTTTTTATAATTCTCTCTAAATAAATAAGTTTATTGTTAAAAACTTATTGATTTATGAGCAGCAATATAGCCACAATATGATAAAGCTGTACTATGTTGTTATATAGACTATATAGATATCCAAATATTGTGTATAAAAGACTGTCGATTAATGCATAATGTATTTTGTAACTTGTATAATTGTATAATACATTTTTAAACGACCTACTTGTATTATTATACATAGAAACCTAAACTTAAATATACACTTGTAATGGAATTTGAACAAAACAATTGATATTGAATTCTCTCTACTTTTATAAATGTCTGAGATCTCGCCGCTCTTTTAATATTTGATCTGCATATTTATAAAGTCTGTTTGGTCGCGTCCGCCGCGGGCCGCGCTGTTTGTGATCGCGGTTTATTTTATTCCGCGCCGTTGTTTGTTCAAGCTGAATGTCTTCGAGATATTGAGCTTGGATTTTATCAATAAAGAATTTATTATGCTTTGTTTTGAGACAAATAACAATAGTATGTATCCATTAGTTGTTACGAGAGTTGCCAAGGGCATTTGAAGAAAGGGACTAATAATTAGAAAACAACGTTGGATGTACATGTATCTAAGAAACAGTCGTTATATTATTGCTTCATGTGGACTTGCAATAATATTGTTCATTCTTTCGAAAGACAATTTCAAAACTATTGATATGCTATGTAGATGAGCAGATCTGGGCGCTCTCACAGGGCACATAGCCGGCTTGTCCATAGGTACACAGCAAATTGAGAAAGAACTCTCCCGAGTGGCGTTTATGTGCGTGTCTTATAACAGAGAGTTTCGTGTCGAGCACCATTATGTTGGAAGCGTTCTGTGTCGCGCGGGGCCACTGCAGCGGCACCCGGTTTGTGCTCCTCGGTGTTGGGTTACTGGAAAATATTAATACAATATAAGACCAAACTATGTTTATTTTAGCAAAAGCAAGAAATTAGCAGAATATTCTGAAAATTCGCCTCGTTTTAAATTAATCGACTGATGTATTTATGTAACCAGATATTTTTGTAAATATATTCAGGTATGTAAAGTAGGTATATTTTAAGATCACAAAATTAATTAATACATCGTGTACATTTAAGTTGTTATTTTTGTCTGTGTTTACGAGTAGGTACGTAGGCATATAATTTGGAATTACATAATGGTTTTTATGTGATACGGTGCAGAAAAAGAAAAACATTGAAAACTCACCCATATCTCATGAAATTCGTCATCATCGTCGTTAATTTGTCCATAAATTTTGCATCCCTTGCAGACAATAACAAAGGGATACCGAAAGGTTTGAAGATATAAAACAGCTCTCCAGCGTGTACGGGACCTCTTAGATTCGGTATAAAGATCTTCGCGAATTCTCTATCACCCTCATAGGCGAATAAATAATTGTAGACAGGCTGATTGGAATATAGAGATAATAATTTAGAAAAAGCTACGATAGCTGCATACGCTACCCAGTCAGAATAAAACTGAATTAAATTATCTACCGAATTCTTTATAATATTACCGCTACCAAAATAATAAGTTCGCAGCGAATTCGCTATTGTTCGTCTATTTGAGGGACACCAAGAAAATATAGACGGAATAGTTTCATCAAAATTATTATTCAAATTTGTTACTGACGCTAGATCTAACAGGCCATAGAAGTAAGAACCCTCAGACTCAGTGTATCCCATCATGACCGGTACACTGTTGAAGTTTTTTGACTTTATTATATTGTATGGAGTATCTCGAAAGAACGGGTCTGAACTGTTTGTTTCCACACATGGAGAATATTTGAAGTGTCTCGGATTGACTGATATATCTTTGGTAGCTGCTACTAATGTTTCTAATGGTGTTGTCTTAAAAACTCTAATGACATCATCTGCTGTGCTTACGTGTGCTATTTTTCCAGCGTCTTCAAACGCAGGTTTAATGGGCTCCAGATTAAATGCCCAAACTGATAATGCTGTACCACTCATGAGGATCACTTTGTGAAATAATCCCTTACTAGATTCTGATAAGAGATGAAAAGCTGCTGAGCTAGCGCCAGCACTCTCCCCACATATGGTCACATTGTCCACATCTCCACCGAAAGCGGCAATGTTTTTTTGTATCCATTTTAACGCAGCGACTTGGTCCCTCAGTCCCAAATTGGATATTTCATTTAAACATAAGAATCCAAGCACTCCGAGTCGATAATTGACAGTTACAACAATAACGTTTTTCACCACTAAGAATTCTGGGTCATATAGATTTTTAGCGCCCATGTAGTAAGCCCCTCCGTGGAGGTAAACCATCACCGGGAGCTTGCTTCTCGGCGTTGCCCATTCAGGGGCGAAGACATTGAGGAGCAGACAGTCTTCCCTTCCGAAGACGAAGAACTTCCTCCATTGCGGACATTTCATGTTTTGACTGCGGTAAATAGCATAGAAAATGCCCTGCCATTTTTGTGGTTCTTTTGGTTTCTGGAACAAACATACGCAAGTTATTATTGTAGAATGTAGATTAAAGTTGAAGATGATAAACAATTTAAATTGTATGATTACCTATTAAATCATTAAAACAATTTAAGTTCTTATCTTGTAATATAATTGTTCATAAATACTGTTTTTTATTATCACTGATTCCTTTTAATTATTATAATAACGTTATTATAATAATAGATGACAGCTTGTTTTCAATCTCTTACGTTATTTATTATAATAGAATAACGTGGTGTTGATATTAGAAGAGGTTTTTAGAAAAGTCTTATTTCGTAGGTTTAGCTTTTCATTTATTTACCTGAAACCTACCAGCCGCGGCATACGGAATGTTATAGTACCGGTTTTGTCCGAACACGCTCGTTGATCCTCGCAGTTTGCCTTGACCTATTTCTACAACCGGTGTTAGTAAACTAGACACAGTCTCACAAATCAGTAATATTTCTAATATCTTCAATGTATTCATTTTTTAAACGTTTTAGATACTAAGATAAACTCTTACATCAGAATGGCTTTTTAAACACATTTAATGTTTCATATACACTTCTGGTGATCACGTTTATTTTCCTCTTGTCCAGAACGACCTTGCAGCTGCTCGAAAATCTTGACACAAATAGTTTCGAATCGTCCTTGGTCAAGTTTAATGTTTATTTGTTCCTGTTTTTATCCTCAAATTTACTTCTGCTAAGAACACTTTGGAAGATTTATTTATTGCTTCCGCACTAAGTTTTAATCACTTAAAATATTGTATTGTATAAGGAATTTATCACTATTACTCGGTTACGTTAAATCTTGTTGCACGTTCTCTACAAAGTGAAGTTTTTGCGAGCTTTCATTTGTACGTGATGAAAGAGCTGGTCTTATGAGCAGATTTCGCAAAGCAACGATAAACTGTTGCAAACAGTCGGGACGCTGATAAAATGCGACACTTTCATGATTTAAGATTTTTGATTATGACTAGCTGACTGGTGGCGAGTTACAAGAAAGCGGATAGTCTAAAAACCTCTATGTAAAAATATATACGTAAACGTGCCGTTTAATGGTGATGAACGGTCAAATGCCGCGTTGAAGTTAGCGATTTCATATTTACCTATATACAAAACATCAATTTTACTATAAAAAGACGAGATAAATAAGGAGACATGATGAACTAACGGACGTATAAATTAACTTTTTAGCCCAAAAATCTTTATATCAGCAAGAAAATTTATATATGTTTCACATATAACTGTATGCGTGTTCTCGTTTGACCGTTAATGCTTTCAACCGCTTAACATAATGTGTATACGACTTCTCGAGCCTACCAGTAACAAACAATAAGGATCTTCTGTGGTGAGGCCTTGTAATATTTAAGGAGATGTTTGCAGAGATCTTGCAAATGTAGACATATTGCGAAGTCAAAGCTTCGAGGAAAACGCGGTCAAATCTTATTTAAAATGCGAGACGTGGGCTGAACCGTGTTTATTTACATCAGGCTTAATACAACCGATGAAAAGTTTCAGCCAAAGTCACCGCCGGCTCCAGCACTGCAATAAAATTAAAAAGCAAAGCTTTTAATTTTATTTTCTCGGAAATACGCAGTTATTTCTCGACAGAAAATGCGAGCAAAGTGCAACAATTGCGTCAAGCGGCAATTCGTTATAAAATGTAATTAACGTGGCCAAGTGCACGCCGACCGGCGCGGCGACCGGTTGGGGGCGAGGGGAGGCCCGGTTAATCCGGGTAATAAAGAAAAATATCCGGGAAGCGAGCTAATTGTTATAAACTGGGCAAACATGCAAATTGGAAGAACTTCCTCGGCCTTTTAATTGTGAAGTTATCTCGTAGTTAGGGCACGCTACACTGCCTCCAACAATGCTAACAGTCTTCCGTTTTAATGGTACAATATTTATTGAAATATCAGTGGGATGGGAACGAGGTGCTTTGTAACATCCCGACAGTATTCGGCCATCTTTTCTTAACGCGAATACCATATTATCTATATCTATACCTATATACTAATACTAGCGACCCGCCCCGGCTTCGCACGGGTGCAATGTAGATGAAAAAAAAAGCAAAGCCTATGTTACTCACTGATTTTATTAGCTTTCTATTGGTGAAATAATTTTTAAAATCGTTCGAGTAGTTACCCCTCGCCGCATTGCCCGCTGCGCGCGCTGCGTGGAGCCACACCGGCGCGACGGCGTGTATTTTTGTTCGTATTGACATTTTTAATTTCGTAATATCTTTTGAATGGAATGTCCGATTTCAATAATTCAAAAAGTAATCAATAGGTATTGAAACAGTCTTAAATACGAAATAATTTATTTGGATAAGAATTAATACAAAGGTATGGATAACATGGTCTGATTTTGATCGGAATTTCTTTCAATTTTTAAATGTTAAACAGTAGTTATAGTAACATAACTACAATAGTTACACATATGGTCTCGCGAAGTTTTTTGTCGATATTGATATGTTCTATAATATTGTAGAACTTTTTTTTGTTCTATCGTCAATAATTTCCGCAGCGCATGCGATGAAAGAAATATTTTGGCTAATTTTTTCACACCTTGGGTTGGTTTTAGTAGAAATTTCTAAGGATTTTTATTTTTTTCTAGTAATAAATATAGCCTATGTTACTCAGCGATAATGTAGCTTTCTATTGGTGAAAGAATTTTTGAAATCGCTCCAGTAGTTTTTAAGTTTATTCAATACATACAAAAATACAAATCTTTCCTCTTTATAATATTAGTATAGATATAGATTAGAAAGAGGAAAGATTTGTTTGTTTGTTTGTTACGATTTAACTCAAAAACTATTCGATCGATTTTAAAAATTCTTTCACCAATAGAAAGCTACATTATCAGCGAGTAACATAGGCTTTTTGTATAATAAATCTACATTGCACCCGTGCGAAGCCGGGGCGGATCGCTAGATTTTAATATGAATAACTTTTTATGAATATGAAAATGTATTTCAAGTAGAAAGTTATATTTCGATGGCATTTGCATAATTCGAGAAACTAGTGGTTAAAAACATCTTTTGTCTTGAGATTTCATATTTCGATAAAATTTTCCATGACGCGATTTTTTGTGTTTTTATGCATAAAGAACATGAAAGAAAGCAATTTCAAGATGGCGCGTGATGTTATTTTCAAAAAAAAAAGTTTTTTTTCGTAGAAAATTTTTTCGTCGTAGGAATTTGTTCTGGCACTCGTCGGCCGCTGCCGCGGCACCGCTCGCTACGCTCGCTCGACTCGTGCGCGGTGGTCACCATACTAACATAACCTAACCTAGGTGGTGGCTAACCCTACTAGTTTCACTCTTAAAAGGAGCCACCATCTAGGTTAGGTTATGTTGGTATAGTGACCACCGCGCACGAGTCGAGCGAGCGAAGCGAGCGATGCCGCGGTAGCGGTGCCAGAACCGATTCCTATTCTCCGTTTTAGAGTCTTCTCCTCGCTCTCTCGAAATATCTGTTATCAGCACTAAATTAGCACTAAATGAGCACTAAATTTTGTGATATAAAACGAGTGATTCTGCCGACTTGACCTTTCTAGCTTTACAGACGTAACAACAAGTCGAACAAACGTTAACAAATTTTCCATCTTTTTTTTTTTTTTTTTTGGTAAAAAACATAATGCGACATCTTAAAATTGCTTTCTCTCATGTTATGCATAAAAAACACAAAAATAAATTTTTTACCCCCATTTTCGCAGGAGCCCCACTTCCGAATAATTACCAAATTTACTAATAAAATTGTTTAATTTAAATATATAAGTACAAAAATATGATTGCGATGGTCATACATATATCGACATTCGAATGTGAGGGTAACTTGATGGTAGGTTAACTATCTCAACCACAGGGTATTATTAGCAGTAATGCGCTGTCGAATTTACTTTTGACTTAATTTTTGACGGCCTTGTTGGCGCGTTCGGTAGAACACCTGCCGTGCGCATCGATGGGTCGTGGGTTCGAATCCCACCGGGACGACATATTTATAATCTTCTGTAAGCGTTTGGTAACTTCGGGCATTGATCGGGTGGTCGAATATCGAAGTTCCGACCGGGTAACGTACCACCGTTCGTAGATGGAAAACCGTAAAGTGTAGGTATATTGCGCGTTTCGGTTTCAGTCTATGGATTTCCGAATGCTCGAAGTAAAAAGCGCATCATTGACTGATGTTCTGTGGCTGAGGTATCACCTATCATCAAATGAACCTCATGATCGTTTGTTGATATCTGACATAAAAAATATATAAATTAAGGTTCAAATCTGATACATATTTGCACTTCATGGCTGGTTTATAAGAGCCGTATTCTGAAACAATACTCAAGACAATTATTTAAACGACAAATTTCTAAATGAGATAAACGAAAAAATGGTTTGACAAGTAGGTAGGTACTGAAAATAGGTTGAAAGCTGTCAGACATGGTTATTGAAGTATTACAACCAACGGGACCTGAACCGACCCTTGGGTACAATCCAATGTTCCAGCGTGATCCTCAGAATTGGTGCAAACTCTGTTCGAAGGAAATGTAGTATTGTAAATAAAAATATCAAAAAAATAAGTAATGTCTGTGGTTTATTCAAATAAACGTACAAGTTTCTGTCGGCAGTCAGTCAGGCAGTCGGCAGCACACTTGACGGAGGAACAGGCAGCTGTCCAAGTTACTTGTTTTATTTGTCTTTTTGTTCATTTAAAACTTTTTGTAGAAGCGTCCTTTGATATTGCACTTCGTAACTACATCGCTCGTACTGCGATACTATTGTTTGTTGGATCATTTCCGATTTAAACTCCAGTAAGACACGAACACTTTCGATCTTTGTACAGTCTATTCAATGAATCCATACTAATACTAATATAAAGAGGAAATATTTGTATGTAATGAATGAACTCAAAAACTACTTGACCGATTTTGAAAATTCTTTCACCAATAGAAAGCTAAATTTTTTTGTGTTCATATACAAGCTTTGCGAAGCCAAAAATAAAAAATATTATGATGTCAAGACTATCTGGTATATAAATGTAAATTATTTATTAAAATCTAATAATTATCATCAATTAATTATTTATGCGATTACGCATTGATTGCAGTAATAATAATAAAAAAAATTCAGTAATAACAGTTCTTAACATTAATTATTATCTACTAACAGTAAGTAGAGTAGATGAAAAAATTTTTTTTTAATATTAAGAAGTAGTTTTAAGATTTAAAAAAAATAAACAGATTAAAAAAAGAGAATATTAAGGAGACAGTAATAATTACATATTAATAGCGGTCAACTTGGTCAACACAGTTTTTTGTCGCTTTTTTACCCTGAATATGTTTTATGGATAATACTTTTTTTGTATTATAAAATGACATCATCGTAATGAAATGATACATAATACTCGCGTCTGAATAATGAAATGTCCTGTGTAAGTGGACTCGATAATTCGAAGCATATAACAGCAGTAAGTACCGAACTTCAACGATACTAATAATTTTTATTAGAGATGAAACGGATAGCTGTTTGGACCCCGGATATCCGGCCGAACATAGCCGTTTGGTGCATAGCAAGAAATTTTCAAAATCTATCTTATCTTACACTGCTGCAGCGAAAGAACTTTTTATAAACCTGGACTTGTTTATAAAGACAAGCGAAACATCTTGAAGTGGCAACGCACCTGCAAGCCCTCTGGTGTTGCGGATGTCTGCCCGTTTGCCCCCTATACTATAAAAAAAAAATCTTTTCACTTCATAATGAAATTATTAGTTACTCACCATAATTTGCCCTTAGTGCAGTACGAGTACTAAATCATTTTCTAAGTTGTAGAATGAAAATTTTGTGTTTATTGATGTTTCTGCCCTAATCCAGGGTGTGATGATATATATAAATAAGAAGCGGACTGTATAAAAACTGGATTTTATTTACAATAATAATCTTGGAAATGATATTATATACTGAACGAGTGAACGTATATATGTTGCGCCGAGCACCTCGCTGCCGCCGACCTTTGCCGAAAGCGGCCGATGTTCGAATCTCGAACAATTGATTTTGTTTGTTAAGTGATATAAATAAAAAACTTATTTGTATATTTCGTATTTTTTTAAATATTCGGTATCCGGATAGGCGGTTGCTATCCGGTATCCGGCCGGATGTTTTATTTAATCCGGATAGGCCAGATACCGGATAATTGCCGGATATCCGTTTCATCTCTAATTTTTATGTTTGTTTGTTTGTTACAATTTAACTCAAAAACTACTCGACTGACTTAAATATTTTTTCATCGTAATTTAATTCCAGAAATAATTAGAGATCCTACTAAAACCTGAATAATGTAACCCAAGTTGTAAAAAAAGGGGAACTTTTCGTCTCTCGGCTCGTCTGTTTTCAATTAGACCTTAACTTTTTTCTTTCCCCGGGATTCGAACCCATTTGCGATAACCACTCAGTCACAGAAACAGTGATCTTTTCATTATTATTTATACGATACATTAAAATAAACACTTAAATTTATTCCCATTATGTATTTCTACATCATAAATATTAATAACTTTTTTCAACTGTTTTATTATTTATTTCTCCTACTAAAAAATATGAAAGACTAGAATTAATATCACCAAATTTTATCCATTATAATATATTATTAAGATGAAACTTGTCCCCGATATAAACATAAATGATCCAGAGATGCATTAAAAACTAGACGCTTAAAAAATAAGAAAAAATAAGGGGGCGGCAAATTTGGGATCCGCACCGGGTGCTAGTAGCCTATGCTATGCCACTGGAATTATGGTGACAATATACCTAATGGTACAACAATAATATACTCAAAAAAAAAAGGTATGTGTGTACTTATGTATACGCGTTAGAAGTTATACTTCTTTGGCGTCTGAAGAAAAATTTAAAAAAACAAAACTGCAGTAAATATCGAAGCAAAATGTTAAAATCAATCAAATTCTATTCTGTAGCCAACTTCATCATGTTAATTTTGTGTCACAGATGCGCGCGCATCTTAAAATTTCACTCTCATCATTTTTTCATAACGCGCCTAAAGAAGTATAACTTCAAAAAATAAATAAAATCTCATACTAGTTGGACTCGTCTTGTTAGTTATGGCAGTCAACATTTACCTTTTAAACAATAGCTATTTTACATAACCCGATTAATTAATGAGTAATCTTAGAATAGTTTTAATTATTACTAGTGGACCCCGCAGACGTTGTTCTGCCACAATTTTGGCTTCGAAATTATATAATTAAATTGACTCTAGAAAACGTTTGTATGGGAAATAGAAAAGGGCTGTTTTTAGGGTTTTCCCGGAAATTATTCGATTTTTTCTCGCCTTTTAAACCTTCCCTAGACCTCCACGAACATTTCAAGACTAAGATAAGATAAATCCGTTCAGCCGTTCTCGAGTTTTAATCAGACTAACGAACAACAATTCATTTTTATTTATATAGATGATACTAGCCGTCCCCGCCCGCCCGCTTCGCTAGGCGAATTGTAAAGGATAGACGAATATGAACTATCCACATAAATTTGAAAAAAAATGGTAAAGGGTTGATGGAATTCATTCCGCTTCGAATGGTCATGGTATCATGCCGATCGGTCCAGTAGTTTTCAAGTTTATCGATAACAAAGAAAAAAAAAGTTGCTTATATATATATAGAAGATATACGAGTATATAGATAGATTTTCAGTCGATCGTTAACGATATAATGTTGACGACGGACGACTGGCGATTGTTTAGTGTGGCAACTTGCACTATAAGATCTAATGAAATCCGTATGTTTTCCTTCTATACTTGGTGTAGGTCTTGTTCCAGAGCATGACAGCTTCTTCGTCCCACATAGGCGCAATGGTGAGCTGGCGGTCAATCACCAGGGCCGTGGGGTTCCATGACCGACTGGGTTGCCACCTGACAGGCAGCAGAGGCGATGTGGAGGGGGTGGGGTCGCTGAAGACAAAACACAAATATCGTAAATTATTTATCGGATTGCTGCAGGCTGATAAGAGTCGAATGGTGGTCCATAAACAATAAATGTTGCCATAAACCCTTTT
Source organism: Anthocharis cardamines (assembly GCA_905404175.1). NCBI lineage: Eukaryota > Metazoa > Arthropoda > Insecta > Lepidoptera > Pieridae > Anthocharis > Anthocharis cardamines. The sequence continues at coordinate 11,542,951 of FR989965.1, read as the reverse complement.
AAGATATCAATATTGTCTTTTATTTACGCGAGCATCACACATTTGAATAAAATACTTTATAACTGTTCATATTTGTATTATTACATAAATCCGTTATAAAGTATATTATTTAAACTTAAGATTTTTCTGGTCACATCGTAATAAAAAATAATGATTAAGTCGTTAAAAGTTTTTTAATTGAATCAGTCTCATTATTTATAATAGATTTCTTAATCAGACGCCTGAGAGACCGAAGAGGTAATAATACAGCAGATCTGTGATATAAGGCTTAAATTGGAAAGATCACAAATGGTGATAAATATTTTAATGCCTAAAAAGTATTTGCTTTTCGAGATAAGACCGATCAGTCATATTACGACTATTGAGTCAGTAACAGTTGTAGTTCAATCCAGACAGAATAAGATAATTTAAAGGCCGGCAAGTCAACTGCAGATCCTCTGGTGTCGCGGATGTCCACGGTTTTCCACCGAGCGAGCCGCATGCCTGTTTGCCCTTTTGATGGCCTTGGTTATAATAATTATCCAAGATTAAGTTGAGATATTAATAAAATTGAATCTTTTGACGAACCTATTGCAATCACTTTTAAGTATTGTTGCGTGTAGCAATAGAAATTCTATTATAGAATGGTCTAAGATCAGCGTAAATCATTTTATAAACAAACATTTACCATCTCACAATCAATGGATTTGAACTTGTACCGGCACTTTAAATGTGACGTCGCGTCGTGTGAAATAAAAAGCAAATTATGATGCATGTTCCATTTAATATGCGGATCACGTTCGCGTTGTAATATCGGAATTTATTTACGTCGTTATGTCATTTGTATGGGAAATCATGGATTTGCAGATAAAGCGACTTCATTTGTTTGACTTAATTTATTATTCAATAGATTTTATATTAAGGTTAGGAGGAGGCGGTATCCGCTGCAAGTTTACTTCGACCTGTGAGCGATTATCGCCGTCCATGAAAATATTTATGCTAGCGTGAGTAGCGGCGCAAGTGTTTGTCATATTTTTATTGTTATATTTTGTGGTTATATGTAGGTATATGTGGTTATATGCTTCGGCCTTCGAATTATCTTTTTGTTTTTTTTTATGTTAGATATAGACAGACGAGCATGACGTTCACTTGATGGTAGGTTATACCTTAGCCACATGACTTCAGTCAATGATGCGCTGTCTACCTACTTTTTACTTGGAGCATTCGGAAATCCATAGACTGAAACCGAAACGCGCAATATGCACTTCACGGTTTTTCCATCTATGAACGGTGGTTCGTTACCCGGAAGGAAATTCGATATTCCTCCCAGTCTATCAATACCCGAAGTCACGAGACGTGGGAAAGATGTGCTTACAGAGAATTATAAACATGTCGTACCAGTGGGATTCGAACCCACGACCCATCGGTGCGCATGGGACGTTCAAAGATAATGTTACATATGAGAATACGTACCCGTATTTAGCGAAGTTGGTCCAGAGTGTGACCATACGTTTAATCATCTTCGTCTCCAAGTAGCGCGTTGGAAGTGGAAATGTGTGGGGTTTGAATAAGTAGAAGAGCTCATCTGCATGAGACGCCCCCTTCGTGAAGCCAAACTGCGATATAATCTTTGGCATGTTTATATAGCCACTATATTTAAACAGATAGTAGTACATCGGCTGCTCGTTCGTTTTCGCATACAATTCAGATTCAATCACCGCTGGATATTTAAAATGCAGATCCGAATATAAATTAATCATATCCATTATTAAATCCTCTTTCCCCGATGAAAAATAGTATTCGATTATTTCTTGCACGGTCGCGTTTTTGCTCGATTCAGACGGAAAAACGAGATCTTCTTGTAAATGTACTTTGGGCTTTTGTTTTAAGCTTGTTCCATAGTCTTTTGATACGAAATATATTCCTTCGCGATCGTTATAGCCGATAATCATTGGTATTTTAGAGTAGTTGCCAGAACTGATGATATCAGCCGGATGTTCGGTGAGTACGGCCTCTTCCCCTGGTATGTGTTTCTCGATACACGGCGAGAAGAGTGTTTCTGCGGTGATGTAGTTCTTGTTGTCATCAGTTTTTATCGCATTTATTAACTCCTTTACACTTCTATTAGATAATGTGTTGTAAATCTGGTATGAATCTTTTCCAGTGTAACCAAATTCTTTAGCAAGGTTGCTCGCTGTTTTAATTGGATCATGTTGAAGGCTCCATGGGGCTAACGTTGAGCCGCTTTGTAAAATCGCTCTGTGAAAGAGCCCTCTAGAGGCGGGTGATATGATATGATAGGATACTGACACTGACCCAGCACTTTCACCAAATAGAGTTATGTTATCCGGGTCTCCTCCAAATGCCGCGATATTTTCTTTAATCCACCGTAAGGCTGCTAATTGGTCTTTCAAGCCCGCGTTACCGGGGGCTTCTTTAATACCTAAGCAAAGAAAGCCTTCTACGTTCAATCTATAGTTGATACCGACAAATATAATGTTCCTTTCGACGAAAAAATCAGGGCCATAGAGGAAAGCGGTTCCTGTTCCTTCGAAGAAGCATCCTCCATGAATATAGACCATAACAGGATGGGGTTTGTGAGGCATCGCTGTGATGGGCGTGTAGATGTTCAGCTTGAGACAGTCAACTTCGCCAGTGATGAGAGATGCAAACATCTTCTGCGGACATCGCGCATTCTCGTTGATCGCTTCGAAGATCCCCTGCCATTTCGGTGGGGGTAGAGGTGCCTGGAAATGTTTACATTATAGACAATATGTAATGAATAAGAATGCAAAGAGAATCATATACATATATATACTCATAAAACTTTATGAAAATAACAAATGGATGATATATTAATACATAATATGAAAAGAATTCGTATCTGAAGATAAGTCGAGAAAATGGCAAATAACACGAGAACAATTATTATTATTGAATCATTATTTTCTCGAAACAGCTCACAATACTTTTTCAGTATTCTGTATTATGGATAAAGGTAGAATCCTACTTCTACCTCATATTGGAAGTTTGTATTACTTAAGAAGAAATATTAAGTTCTACTATTTTGGGCTGTTGCGGATATCTCGGACAAACCTATTAGTTGTTGTTCTGCAGATGAATAGAACATTCGTAGAGATGTCGACTAATTTTATTTTTATTTGGGGTGTGATTAGAAAATAAAAATATATTTTTCAGAAAATATTATTTTCCTTTTAATCATGCAATCTAAAATGAATATTTGATTACTTTCAACATAATACTAATAACATTATTATTTTGGATTGATTTTTGGTATAATATATCTTTTTTACATATATGAAAATTATAAAACAGAGATTACGTCACGTCACGGCTAAACCTACGTAATGATTTAAATTCTCTAGATCGAGTACACAAATCATACATTTTAATGCTATTTAATGAATGGTGTAAATACGATACGAATATATTATAATATGAATATAAATCGATTTATAAATTATATTGACGTCAAACTCTTCACACGTGTATTGCGCACAGTTAAGCTCTGTTTTATGGTTCCGGCTTATCATATTTATACAAAAATATTCATTAATCAATAACTTATGGTGACCGTCCGTGACCATCTAGCACGCACATTACTGATCTTGAGAAATTGCGTAAGTGGTTGTCCATAGGCGATTTAATGATCGTACGCGGTCGGCCTTTGAATGGATTAAGTAAGATTTTTCTTTGGCTTCAAGAAAAATCTTACTTATTCCATTCAATCCAAAAAAAATACCAAGTGAAATGCAATTTTACAGTATTACTTGTAGTGACTTTTTTCTCTAAAAATTAATTAAAGTGAAATACTTTATGTTATACAGTGGTATACTAATCTTCTAAGTAGATTTCTTTAAGTCGAAAACTTCCAGAACTCGAAAAAATGTTTTGCACCCTTCCCTTCGTGCTCCAAAACCTCCATTACTCGACAAAGTCGTAGGTCGAAATCATCAGTGAGTGCCTACAAGGCATTTAAGTATAATAGATATTTTCCCTCCATAACTCGAAAAAATAAATTGGTCCTCTGCATCTCGAACATTTGGTATGTTTGATTTTACAACTCAATCATTTGAAACTAATTTTACCGACTTGACAATGTACGAGTACGTTATTGTTTCTTATGATACAATGTATACAGTAAATAGGATTACCAATTCTAAGAAATGATAAAGGATTTTATGGCTGACACGTCCTTATTTACATCTTAGCCTCTATAAGTCGAATATTTCCTTACACAATCCGCCTAAGTAGAAATTCTTAATTTTTTTTTATGTCAGATATGGACAGTCGAGCATGAGTTTCACTTGATGGTAGGTGATACCTTAGTCAATGAACATCAGTCAATGATGCGCTGTCGACCTAATTTTTACTTCGAATATTCGGAAATCCATAAACTGAAACCGAAACGCGCAATATGCAATTCACGGTTTTTCCATCTATGAAGGGTGGTTCGTTACCCGGTCGGAATTTAGATATTCCTCCCACCCGATCAATGCCCGAAGTTACCAGACGTGGGGAAAACATGCTTATAGAAACTTATAAACATGTGGTCCCGGTGGGATTCAAACCCACGACCCATCGATGCGCACGGCAGGTGGTCTACCGAATGCGCCAACGCGCCCATCAAAATCATAAGTCGAAAACTCAATTTTTGTGGCGTCTCCCTTAAAGTTCGACTTACAGAGGTTCTACTGTAATACCTACTTTACTCAAAAATTAGGACACACGCTTATTATGGGCATAGAAAGTTACGAGAGATTTTTTTATTACCAATAGTACGTCTATTCAAGGAAATTAACGAGGTAAGATATTTTTTTGGAGATTCGAATTAGGTGTAAGAACTGAATCGTATTCTGTCCAGTTTAGTAGCTATACTGTCGCCATAAGCTAAAAAACGGTAGCTCAAAAATAACATTTAATTTTGTGCTTCTCATAGATACCTAGTAAATTGAAGTAAGCCGAAAGACGCTAAATTGTCTTAAACCTTAATAAAAACGTCTAAGAATATTCTGTATCATAAGTTACTGAGAGATGACATTTACATGCCCCTTCACAGGGGTGAGGGGTGATCGAAAGAGTATTCGTATCGTCGAACTGTCATTTGTATGAGATTTTTCATACAACTGACACTTTGACGAATCGAATACTTTGTCGATAGTCGTTCGAGCTCACCCCTAGCCCCGAGCGCGAACGACTTGCGAGGAAGTAGGTAGGAATCTGCCAAGTGTCAGTCAAACTGATCGTGCTTGGACATATTCTAAGTTGACACTATAAGGATAGACAGCAGTATTGGCGTACTTACTTGGAACCGATTGGTCTCATCCACAGTTCCATACGGGATGCCGAAGTACTGATAGAACCCGCCGTCGTCACTGACCCTGCCTCGCAGCAGACCGTTAGTCACTCTTATCACAGGTCCTTGTTCCCTCACCAAGTTCGCCACTATCAGCGATATTAGCGCCAACCATTTCATTATCTCATTACAACTTCAAATCAATATCCTGTCACTATAATTTCAGCACAATTCGACATTAGACAAAACAAATAATATCCACCCTCTTTAATATTAATTTTTTTTATTTAAATTTGAGTGTTACCATAAAGATTATTCGTCTTTAAATTAAACAGTAAACGTAATAAAATATATAAATAAAATACAGTAGAAAAATAAAACGTTATTCGCGCGTAGGCTGTGTCTTGTGACTGTTTAAAGGATATTTGCCGGCTGTTGGTTCCGAGTGTGTGGCGTGCACACATACAGTGACACGAAGGGCAAGGTTCAATGCTAGAGTTGTCTATGCAGTTGATAAAACGTCCGTATATAGTTTTAGTTTAGATAATGGGCGACTAAGGGTATTGTTGTATTTATATTATTAGTAATAATTGCAACTTAGTTTTATTAAAAAAAAACACAATTCAGTATAATAATAGACACGCATTGTACACAGCTAAGTAATATAGACACGTTAAGGAACTGTAAAGGAAGTGATAACTAATATTTAATTTGGTAATCGCCTTTAGATATATGCTAGATATCAGATACTGGTATTCTTGATTAGATGTATTGTTGCAGAATATGAATGTGAATGTTTATCTATATCTCTACATATATCTTATCAATAATAAAAAAGTCGTGTTAGTTACAATATTTAGGTATAACTCAAAAACGGCTGATATCGTATTTGTTGGATTCGTCTATGTCCCGAATAACAGAATATCTATTAAAATATCGGAAATTTCAGTTAAATAAATATGCAAAAATTAATTTTAATATAAATTATACACTTAATAACCGAATCCTTTTTTTTATTTAATCTGAGAACAGAATAATAATTTTTGTAATTATTATGTATAATAGAAGTGGGAGATAGCATAATATTCAAATCTAGAAATATTTTTTTTTATTTTCGAAGCCAACATTCTGGGCAACGTTTGTCTGGTTCGCTAGTCGTATAATAAAACCTTTGATTATTTATATGTATAAATAATCTAAGAATAAAACTTAGATACTAGTGAATTTGATCTCATAATTTTTCTATTAAAAATCAGATGATTATGAAAGAAAGAAAGAAAATATATGAAAAATCGTTAAGAAAAGTGAAAAATTTCAACACGTCTATTCGAAAAAAAGGAGTAGATTCTAGGTAGGGAGATCTTAGAATAATATATTGACACATTTTTGTTCTCATTTTCTTCATTAGTAGACGTGCAAAGCCGGTTCGAGCTGCTAGTATATCACATTATCTTTAATTAATCTCCTTATCACATATTTAATAATGGATTAAAAAATAAAAAATATAAATGATATTACCGCATTAGTGTGTGTAAAGGTGTGAGCGTGTGTGTCGAAGGGCAAGTGCACGTTTGCATGTCAAGCTAACTTTGCACAACAGTAAACAGTCCGTACGTACGTAATTGTTATTACTCGTGAAATACTTGCTAACTATGCCGCATCGTCGATAGGCCGCCGGCCGCAATGTACCCACGCCTATATCGCACTGATAGTTTCCGTTCTGGGAAGGTACTATTAAGATAAGTATACCACTATTCCTGCAGAGACCAGTATGTAATATAAAAAATTTTATATTAGTGACTAGTCACTAGTGTAACTGTAAATTTTATTAGTATTCAATGAACAGGCAAATTGGTTATTTTCTCTAGCAGTAATATTGTTTTATATAAACGTTAATTATTATCGACAGACGTTAATTATTTACTTGGGAAAGGAAAGCCAGAGATGGAGACCGATGCCACATTCTGGAGGAGACTTTACCGCGAATAGCGGTCCTTACATAAAATAGTTCTTTTACTTTTCTATATCTTTTTATTTTATAGTTTTTTATATTTTACTAATAGTATTAAGATTTAAAACACTACTGACAAAAACTGTAAAAACTATGTAATAAATTAAAAAGCTTTTTTTATACTATCGACAGACGAGCAAAAGGCTAAGTTGGTGTAAGGCGATACTTCCGTCATAGGACTTTAGTCAAAGATGTGCGTTGGCTGATGATAGACTGAAACCGAAACGTGAAGTGACAGGACGTAGCGAACTCGGCGGGATCTAGAACCTGCTTCACATCTAAACGCAAGGTAAGTGTATAGTTTATGTATGCGTGTTATAAATAAATGGAGCACAAATCCGACGGATACAATAACATGTTGACCAACAATCGATATTGTGAAGTACTTGCTTCTTGTACTAACTGTCGGCGTGTCCACTCGCTCCGTGGTCGAAGTCTAGTACTTTGAGAATTTTTATTATTGAAAACTAGCAATTGCCCCCGCAACCCCCCTTGTGGGTTGAATTTCGTAAAATCCGTTCTTAGCTGATCTCTACTCGGCGAAAGGAATATTCCTACCATATTTCAAGTCGCTACGCCTTATGGTTCCAGAGATATCGTGATGAGTGACTATATAGGTGGAAATCTCTTTTATCTATACTATACTTTACTATACTAATATTATAAAGAGGAAAGGTTTGATTTTTTGTTTGTTTGTATGAATTGAATAGGCTCCGAAACTACTTGGCAGATTTGAAAAATTCTTTCACTGTTGGAAAGCTACATCATTTCTGAGTGACATAGGCTATATTTCATTTTCAAAAAAAATAGGCATCCTTACTAAAATTACGATAACGTAATCCAAGGTGTGAAAAAAATATCAAAAAACTACCTTACATCGCGTGCGCTGCGAAAACTATTGATGATAGAACAAAATGATATACTACATTTTTTTAGAACACACCATTATCTACAAAAAATCAGCGGCAGCATATCTCTAACTATTACAGTCATGTCACCGTTATGTTTACGGCCGGTGCGGCTTCAAGCAGCGCAGCGCAGCGAGCAATGCTGCGAGGGGTAGTATTGTATATACTTTTTTATTTTCTTCAATTTTTGTGGTTTTGTTACGATTTAATACAAAAAATACTTGACCGATTTTAAAAATTCTTTCACCATTAGAAAGCTACATTATCAGCGTGTAACTTATTTTCATCTAAATTGCACCCGTGCGAAGCCGGGGCGTTTTGCTAGTATATTATATATAGATTGGTATTATTGCGGGAGAATAAGGGCCGGATTTAGAGATGTGGAGAAGTGGCCCCAAATTTTTCTTGTTAACAGTATAATCACGTTTGTATAAAGTACAGAGAGTAAAGTTAAATAGCAAAAAAATATATCAGGAAAATTGCCATTGCATAAATAATTTATCGTATGACCGGTACAATACTGCATTTGTTTATGTATAATTAATCTATTAAATTCTGTTTTGTGGATCATTAAAAAGTACGATTCAGGAATGGTTATACATGATTGATTGAAAAATGATATCTATCTGAGCGTATGTCTAAACTCGAAAATAGCAAAGTCCTATTAAATCGTGTTTTTTTTAAAGCTACCAGCCAGCATGGAACACGATATACTTTTGTTGAAAAACTCTGTCAGCTGACTTTACATGACCATCTAGAGATATCTCGCGGACGAGTGAAGACAAACTAAGATATCTCGATATATTATATCTCGACATAGAAAACTTTGATAGACAAGATATCTTGATCGATAAATATGAAAAATCAATGAATTTGAAAATGTATCCCGATACAGCCGAGTATTTTCTTCATTACAACTATATAAGTTGAGTGAGTAAAAGAGAAACTTTGTACAATATTTAAATCTATACATATAATAAAAGAGTAGGATCGAAATTACGCTTCACTAAATATTTTTACCAGAAATTAAGAGGGGTGATAAAAGAAGGGTAGCAGAATGCATAAATGCAATTTTTAAGATTCTTGTATTTAATATTTTTGAAATACTAGCAATTTACATATTTATAAACATTGCTTCTTATTTTATTCAGGCGCTATAAGCAATTGTGTTACAACTTACAGAGGTTCTACTGTATAATTGTATTATTGTACTTGTATACTGTACTCTTGAAGTTTCAAGAGAGACGCCAAAAATTAGATTTCGAGTTTTCGACTTATGAAGGTTTTCTAATTAGGCGAATTGTGTAAGGAAATATTTGCTAAGGCTAAGATGTAAATAAGCACGTGTTAATGTCAGCCATAGAATCCTTAATCCTTTCCTAGAATTGGTAATCCTATTTCCTGTTCATTTAAGTCATTTATTCATTTATGTAACATTATGTATATTCTATACATTGTATTACAAGAAACAATGACGTACTCGTACATTGTCGGCAAATTCTTAAAGTCGGTAAAATTAGTTTCAAATGATTGAGTTGTAAATATTGAAAAATCAAACATGAAATGCAGAGAATTTCGTTATTCGAGTTATGAAGGGAAAATATGTAATGTAATGGCTTGAGTCTGAGTATGAGTCCCTACTCACTGATTATTTTACCTATAGAGGGTTGATATTTTGAGTAATGTATGTTTTGGAGCTTGAAGGGAAGGAAACAAAAATTTTTTTTTTGTTCCTGGGGTTTTCGACTTACCGAGGTTCGACTTTAAGATGTTCTACTATAATATAATTATACTAACTGCATAACTTGGATAAAAAATAGTATTCAGTTTTAACATCTGCTATAATATATTAATTTGGATATTCAACAAGGTTTTCTCTGTTCTAAGTCCCATTTTGTTAAAAGTATAAGACTTGGTGTATATGCTGTAAATGCGTATAGAAGAAAAGGATTTGTCATTCTACCTTGACCAGAGTGATGTGACGAACTTGAATAGCATCAATTACATTTAATGTGTCATTACCACATCCTTGAACCGAGTGTCAAGTAATTTCGCACAAGAGCATTTAATGGGCATGAATTACTTTGTTTATACCTTATCAGGGCCGGATTCAGGGGAGGGGATCCGGGGCAACCGCCCCGGGCATCCACAAAAGAAGCCCCCACAATAGAAAATTCGGAAACAATCTTTCAAATTCTGTCTCGTAAACACTATCTTTTCCTTTGATATTTATTTTAGCTGTTTTACCTATAACTGTATTTTGTACAAACATGACTATATTGCTAACATTAAAAATATTTTGGGGCCCCGGGGCCTCCACTCCTTTGTTGCCCCAGGGCCTCCACACCTCTTAATTCGGCCCTGTTTATACATAAAATATACGCGCGTATATCAGTATTGAATGCTATACTGATATGAAAATTAACATGATATGATTTCGGTTGCGAAAATGTTAGATAACGTAGATCTATAAAGATGAACCTAAAAATATAATAATACTAGCGATCCGCCTCGGCTTCGCACGGGTGCAATGTAGATGTACTATTCACAAAACATAGCCTATGTTACTCGCTGATAATGCAGCTTTATATTGGTGAAAGAATTTTTAAATTCAGTCCAATAATTTTTATGTTTATTCATAACATACAAAAATTCAAAAATATAAATCTTTCCTCTTTATAATATTAGTATAGATTACCAATTGAAGTCAATAAAAACATTTATTCTTGAGTAAAATGCTAAGTTGTTCCTATTTTTTTTATAACAGAGCGGACAACCGAGCAGGTGGATTACCCGATGGTAAGTAATCACCACCGCCGACGGATATCCACGATGCGTTGTCGGCCTTTCAACAATTTATAGGCTCGCTTTTTAAAACCAACGAGGTCGTAGTCGGACGGAAACACAGAGGGTGGTAATTCATTCCATAGTTTACGCGCAACTTGCATTCATCGAGGTGATGTGGGTGAGGTCCTATGTTTTGACATGGCAATATTGAGTAACTACCACCAATTATATATTAATAGTATATTAAGTAACTATCGCTCTTGCCTGAGAAGTCGTGTGGTCATCAGTTTGTCGAAAAAAACCCTGGTACCTAATACTATAAAGAATAGGATACACTCTAACTATAGTATTATGTAATACTTTATACAATCGAAATGGTTTTTAGCGATTTAGTTGTGACAATCGAGGTCAGGAAGTATTCAATAAATAAAATTTATCGTTAATAAAATTTTAACATGCTCTATAAATTGATAATTTAATAACTCAATTAATTCTTCTATATTTAGCATAAGTTTCATTCCAAAATAGTAACATCTCATCGTCCCATAGAGGTTCCGTAGATAATTCTCTGTCAATAACAAAAAGTCTTAGATTTTTTGGATTCGCTGGTTCCCACTTCAATGGTAGTTGTTTAGTCTCGTAAGGAACCGGGTTTCTGTAATCAAGTCAGTAATTAAAAACATTTATGAACACAATTTAATATTATTTTCACTGTCTCTTTGTTTAGTTTCAGAAGAATTTCATTTTAAGTCACATAATACTCACTCATATTTCGCGAAATTGCTCCACATCGTTGTCATTTTATCAATCATATTCATTTCCAGAAGTGTTAAAGGCAAAGATCCTTTTGGTTTAAATATGTAAAATAATTCGTCACCATGAGATGCTCCAGGATATGTGCCAAATCCAAAAGCTATCTTCACTAAATTCATTAGACCACTGTATGAAAACTTGTACGAAAAGACAGGTTTGTCCGTATGTTTTAGAAGTAAATCCGTCGTAGCTACCACAGGATATTTTATTCCAGCGTCTCCTTCGTATTTAACTAAAGCTTCTGTGCTAACTTGTGGACTGTTTTCATAACCAGAGTAAAGTTTACTTAATTTAGCTGCAACTTCCTTTATTTGGGTATCATTTGTAAATGTCAAGTCTCGAGGTAGAGCGTTGATGAAATTGAACTCTGATTTAGTTGTAGTATTCTCTTTTCCAACAAACATATATCCTTCGGCACTGTTAAACCCGATAATAATGGGAACTTTATTGAATTGTCCGCTACTAAGGGTGATATAAGGACTGGTTGTTAAAAATGGTTCAGTTCCTGGAATAGAATCTTCAATACAAGGAACAAAAATATTTTCTGATTGTACTATATCTCCGTTAGTTCTTGGTACTCTAGTACTTAATAATTCTTCTGGTGTTTTATTTTTAAATATATTTAAAATTTCGTTTACACTTGTAGTATTATATCCCATTTGCCGAGCCAGTTTAAAAGCTATATCTTTAGGTTCGAATTGTATACCCCAATATGATAGAGCTGAACCGCTCTCCAATATGGCTTTATGGAATAATCCTTTTGACATCGGTGAGAGAATGTGGTATAACACTGAAACTGAGCCTGCGCTCTCGCCAAAGATTGTAACGTTATCGGGGTCTCCTCCGAAGGCTCTGATGTTTTTCTTTACCCAACGAAGTGCCTGAACTTGGTCTTTTAAACCCATATTACCTTGAGCTTCTTTAATCCCTAAGCAAAGGAAACCTAAAACTTCAAGCCTATAATTCAAAGTTACTAAAATAACATCATGTCTGACCAAATGTTCTGGGCCATAAAGAAGAGGTGATCCGGATCCGTCTCTGAAACCTCCGCCATGGATGAATACCATGACAGGGTAAGGCCTATTTCTGAGCTTTTTGGGAGTATAAACATTGAGAGTGAGACAGTCTTCATCTCCTGCGACTAGTGACTTTAAGAACCTTTGAGGACATCGAATATTTTCATTAAATGCATTGAATATACCGTTCCACTTAGGTGCTGGTTCAGGAGCCTGGAAATAGTAATTCAATTGTCAGTCGCTCATATGTCGATATCGGACATAAAAAAACGATTTAGGTAATTGGTATGAGTTGGATTGCTCATTTTAGGAATATGAATGAAGTCAAAATTGCTTTCCATTTGGAAAGCAATTTAAATAATTTATAGATATAAATTATAAAAAAACCTTAAATAATTCATTTAGCATTCACGTAAAGCATACTGAGTATTGATGGACTAACGTATTGTACTTTAAGCTGTTGCAATAAGCTTATTGGTGGGGGTTGAGAATGCGTGGATAGTGATTTCAGTCTGCGATATTGTTATTACAGTGGTAGAATTTATTAGATTAAAGGAAATGTGATCAATTCATACCTGGAACCTTGATGCAACGGCGTATGGTATGCCATTGTAACGAAGATGCGAACCATCTAGGGCGATCGTGCCTCGGAGTAGACCTCCTGATACTCGTATCGGCAGCGTGGGCAGATGAGCGGCCGAGAGAGACAGCAGCATAAGTAATAATATGTTTGTTTGCATATCTACTTTGAATATAGTGTTTTATAGGTGTTCAAGATTGGAAAAACTAGAAGACAAATATTTAGATTTTGTTTAAATTAAATATTGGCAAACGGACAGGCGGTCTCTTGATGGTAAGCCAGACATTGAGGTGGCGAGGGTAGAACCTTAATGATAGCGTATTTTTAAAGCTCTTTATGAAGTTTCATTGGAAACTCAGTTAATGGTAAGGAATCGCTGAACTTCAGTAATAATATAGTTAGTTTGAGATAAATATTAAACTTTACATGAAGTATTAAAATATTGGGTAGGTACATGAATGACATTGCTTGGTAAAAAAATTGCGGAGTTTACTCACCAAAATTCTCATTACTCAACTGGTAAATATTCTCGTATATCTGAATGACCTGGTCTTAATGTCATCAACTCCATGTTGCAACTGTTCTGAGATAAATCTGGTCATAAATTATGTGGCTAGCCGATTGAATGGGAGGATTTACTGAGTACTGACAAGCACATAATTGTAAAACATAGGTAATGTTCACTTTCTATTCATTGATTTAGTCATAATCCGTAAAACGATATAATAAAGCAAATTCTTGCATATTAATTAATATATAATTTCATGACAATATCTCACGAGTTACAACACACAGTAAATAATATTATTTAATACTCCTAATGCAATGAATTAAAGGAGTAACAAAATCTAATAGCTTTCACAGATGTTATTTCTGACATAAGATTTCTCTTCTTTATATATTTTTCATATAATTAATGATTATGTAAAATAATATGAATGTATACTGCATTATGCAATTGTAAACTGTAAACTGAGATCATGGAGATGTGCACAGTTCTTGTAAATACAATTACAGAATTCTCTATAATTTGCTTATGGAGAAGGAAAAACAATAACTTGATTATTACACAACGTTTAGAGATCCCTGATTGAAAATGAAGGAAATTTACAAGTAGTTATGGGCTACGGAGATGTTTAGAATAACCAATGTAGGTAAAGCAAGTTCAAAATCATTTTGTTTACATTTGCTTTTAGTTCCTTTCAAAATAAGTCAAAAATAAACAATATAATTTTTGTGCTATGGGGCAGACCAAAGATGTCATGTGGAACATGGTGTAATGGTTGCAGCTCCTTACAAACATTTTGTAAACCAAAAAACTTGGTGAATAAAAAGAGTGGCGGAGAGTTTATTGCCAGTTATTCTCGTCCGTTCTACGCCCTTGATTTGAGAACTGGCAGTAAATGTAAAATTAGAAGCATTTAATATGTATTTTTTATTGATGTTCATAAGTGTACATTGTGTTACCTAAATGAATAAATGATTTTAGAACCATCTTTTCCGTGTCTATTTCATCAATATTTATAGTTCCTTTTTTTTTCCGGGAAACAATCCTGGCACCTTCGGTGCTAAATATAATATTGTTCATAGCTATTACCACATTATTATATAATATGATATTTTTTTACCTAAAAATTTTATACATTCTTACTTTTTATGATTTTATGCAATCGTCTTTTTCAAATTAAGCACCATTAATAAAACTAACGGATTGATATTTTTTAACAGATTGGTCATTAATCTGTCTGTGACCACGCTTACAGGGAAAGCATTCGATTCATATAAAATGTCAATGCACTCGAAACATCGGCGTAAGTAATATACATACATACTAAGACGAGTTTTGAACTGTTAATTTTTTTTTCATTTGGAAGTATGAATTCAAGCAGTTTTGCTAACAGAAATCATCATGTTTTATGAGAATTCGACGGAACACAGCAAGTCACGGCTCGCACGAATTCATACAAACAATTTACGTAGTAGTAAATTCTGACTGATATTTATCTTGTGACAATAATTACTATAAGCGCTATATTTGGCTAACAAATTAAATTTCGCTGAGAGTACAGCATTGTATGTAGGTTGCGGGTATTTAATGAAGAATTTATATATTCACCATATTGTATGAGTTTAGAGTATGGCTTGCTATGGACTTATTAATTATTTGACCACCTTTACCATCATATAATAAACAATCTTGCATACTTATTTTTTTTTATTCCCAGATTCACCAATCTAATACCACTGATGGTACTAAAGGTCTCCCTAGGACCACTTGGACAATAATAATTAATTATGTGATTTGTCGAAAGTTAAACGTGAAACATAGTTTTTTTAGCTTATTATTCTAATTAAATCTATATCTAATTAAAATAGTTGTTTGAATATACAAATTATTTTATTAATAAATACCTTATAATTTTATTTTAATGTTACTGTACTGTACTTGCGCGCACATCTCTGTCAATCAAGCTGGTAGAAGAGATGTTTAACATTACATTTTGTAATTTTTTCATATAATGACATTTTCAATTTTTTCTCCTATATTTTGTGTATGTTTGGTTCCAGAACAGTATTCTCTCATCATTCCAGAGAGGTTCTGTTGAAAATTTAGTGTCGATGACCAATATTTCAGGTTTTAATTTATTAATTGGTAGCCACTTCAATGGAAACTCGTTCGTCACTTCCGGAATAGGGTTTCTGTAAGAAAATATTTCAATTAATATTTTTCTCAATAAAACGTCGCAGATTTGTATGTTTTTTAAATTTAATCTTCACTAATATTTAATAACTTTCAACATAGAAATGGATTCACTGAATTGTTAAATACGGGTTGGTTGTGGCAGAGATTCTTATTATCCTGGGAAAATACCCCGTTTCCTTGACGCCAGCGAGGCCGCGATGTACAGTCATTCAAATGTGAGATTTTTTGTATACTATGAAATATGAGTGAGTGAGCCTAAAACAATAATAAAGGAATAACTTACTGGAATCTGGCGAAGTTCGTCCACATTGATGTCATTTTATGTATAACATCTTTTTCTAGGAACGACATTGGGAATGTGATTTCCGGTTTAAATATATAAAATAGTTCGTCTGCATGTGTCGCTCCGGGATATCTTGCGAACCCAAAAAGCATCTTCACTAAATTCATCCAACCATCACGTGCGAATTTATAAACGAATACAGGCTTGGCCATGTGCCTCACCATCAGATCTGCTGTTATTATTATTGGATATACTATGCCTGAGTCACCTTCATATTTCGCAAGTGCGTCTAAGCTTATTTTAGAATTATCTAGATTTTCAAAATACAACTCCTTTAATTTTGCCACAGTAAATGTTTTGTCAGCTTCCGTTTGAAATTGTAAGTCTCTCGGTAATGAACTTACAAAATTAAATCTGGATATTGTAGTATCATTCTCTTTTCCAACAAACATAAATCCTTCTGCGTTGTTATATCCAATGATTAAGGGTACTTGATTGAATTTGCCACTTTTTAATATATTGTATGGACTATCTGTTATCACATGTTCGAAATCAGGAGTCGTTTCTTCAATGCAAGGAACAAATATATTTTCAGATAGTATTGTATCTCCATCGGCTCGAGGTATACGAGTACTCAGTAATTCTTTAGAAGTTTTGTTCTTAAATATCTCTAAAATTTCATAAACGTCTCTTGTTTTATGTCCCATTTGCTCAGCCAATTTAAAAGCTGTATTTAACGGTTCAAACTGTAGACTCCAAGGTGAAATGGCAGAACCACTCTCCATTATAGCTCTATGAAATAAGTCTTTAGAAATCGGTGACAGGATGTGATATAAAACTGAAGCAGATCCGGCGCTTTCCCCAAATAACGTAATATTATCAGGGTCTCCACCGAATGCCTTGATGTTATTCTTTACCCAACGAAGAGCTGTAACTTGGTCTTTCAATCCCATATTTCCAGGTGCTTCTTTTATGCCCAAACAAAGAAATCCTAATATCTCTAATCTATAATTAAATGTAACTAGAATAATTTCATTTTTAATGAGATATTCCGGACCATACAGAAAGGGTGAACCGGATCCATCTCTAAACCCTCCTCCGTGGATATATACCATCACAGGGTAGGATTTTCTAGAGGTTTGTAAAGGTGTGTAAATGTTTAATGTGAGGCAGTCTTCATATCCGGTAATCCATGATTTCGAAAATCTTTGAACACATCGTATATTTTCATTAACTGCATCAAGAATACCTTCCCATTTTGGAATGGGCTGAGAAGCCTGAAATGATAACAGATACATTTCAAACGATATTATAAACATATGTATATTATAGAAAAAAACTTTTAATGTGGAAATATTACTATATTGTATAACTATTATGATATTTCAATACTACGAAAAGAAATACATGAAAAGAGTCTACACAGATGCAAGATTTCTGGTGTTTCAGATAATAACTTATCATGAAGTGCGTTGTAACCGTTTGCCCCACTACAATATTTCTTTACTTATGCTGTGATAAGTGGTTTACAAATATTACATTAGCCAGATATATTTCTCAAACAGAAACATGGGGATAATTGACTAAAAATAATCTTCAAAGACCTGCTGTGTGTTTTTTTTAGTTTTATCTGCTTTGTGATTCTATGTAAGAATTTCAGCACAATCTGGACTCATACCTGGAATCTGTGTGGTACGGCAGCGTAGGGTACGCCGTTGTAGCGGAGATGCGTCCCGTCCGGCGACACGGACCCCCGCAGCAGGCCAGCCTGCACGCGGACCGGCGGCGACGGCTGCCGCACCAGCCGCGCGGCCCACAGCGACCACAGCACCACCCACTTCGCCCGCATCCTCGCGCACTACACACACACACATTGTCTCTCATTGTTGACTAATATATGATTGTTTCCTATTATATATGGTTTGCCTGGAAGAAATCGCGGCCACCAATATGTACTTGTCTAGATTACTTATGTTTGTAATATTTTTTAATTTTTGGTACATTTATTATAATAATAATATATTGTCTCACACTTTATGATCGTTAACTTTCTATGACTGCCGCACTATAGTGTACATTATCACTTAACGTTGACACGGTCAGAGTCCGCTTGCGCAAGATGTTGACAATTATTATTAACAAGCTCAACACTGACACCCTTTAGATTAAAAAGTTTTTTCTTTCACTCTGTTGGAATTACCTATTTATAATACAATTTTAACATTATCACAGCTTGTATCAGTTATTATTATTGTCTATTATTTCATTGATTAAGAAATTCTATTGAGTTAGGTATTTAATTATGTATCTATTACTATGTTGTGCACCTTTTGTACGTAATGTTCTACTGATTGCATTTAATTTTGAATAACCGATTTGATGACGTGGTGCGATCAGTTTACAAACAATGAAACAATATCAGTTTCTTCCCACGACCTATTCAACTTTGTAATTACTTTAGAATGACCGGTTTAAATTGAATAATTAAAATGTTTATAAAAGGAAACAAACTGAACAATAGTGTGTTACATAATTTAATTGTTTTATTTTATAAATCATCTGAGACAAAAAAACAATTGAAAGTCACCTTCGTGTTGTTAAAATGTTGCCTCAATTAAATAATTTTATTAATTTTGTTTTGTAATATCACAAAGTTTCATTAAAATATATTCTGTGGTAGGAACGATACAGAAATATTATAAGCATTCAGCATAATATCATCTAACATAGACGAAGGCGGGTAGATTTTACTTAGAGATCGTAGAGAAAACACGGGTTAGTAAACTGTATATTTTATTCTAAAAAATGTTTACATATTCCATCTTAAAGTTCAAGAACGTAAATATATTTTTTTACCAGCCACTAGTTGGTTGCTAGCTACTTCGTTCACGTGGGCTAAGTAAGCTATTTAAATGATGATAATTGATATTTTTTGTCCCCGACGCGACGTCCGATTTTGATGAAATAAAGTTTTGTTATTAACAAAATTTTCAAATAAAAAACAATTTATTCTACTGTTTTATCACATATGCATAGATAAGAATATTAGTTATACAAAGATTACATTAATGATTACGATTTGAGTTCAGTTATTTCAAACAGATTGACAGAACCACACAGACAGACACAGACAGAAAACCACATCGAAGGCACTTCAAGCACTTTCACCTTTCCTCAGATAAACTCACTTATAATAATGCACTTTAAATACTTTAATTTATTTGCAAAATCTACACCGCGTCTCGAATCGGCCGCGTCATCGCACCAAAGACATCTTTGATCGTATACGCTAAGAGAAATCCAACTCACCTCCACTTTGCAACTACAAACCTTATCGCCTAAGAGATAAAGTTGATTATGGCAATTGTGACATCTCCGGTACACTTATACACAGCCTGTTTCTCAAGTAACACTTTATGAAAGTTCATTCATAGGTTATTTACTTGTTGTATTTTAAAAAAGAATAGTGATGAAAGAGTTACGATCGAGAGGTCATGGTCATGTTTCCTTAAATATACATATTATAATGATGATCAATTAACATGTAGTTATATCAGTAGTAATGATGCAAAGAATATAATTTTTCAAATACCTATACGAATTATTCAGTCATTACGCAATATTTGACACACACAGTAGTCATTTTTTTCTCACTCTGTTCATTGCCGTGCTGATTTAAAAGTTAGGTTAAAAAGTAAACATTTTACACCACTTAATTATTTGTACCTACCATGTTTTTGGAGAACTATCACAGTGAACAAAAATATCGCTTATTTGCGTAGACTGTCTTAAATATGAATAGTATGTACATACAAACTATGTATCTATGGCTTGTATACGTTATAGTTCTAGGAAATAATTCTCATATATCCGACTTTTACATTTTAAAATATATAGCTTCGTTATAGCTTTGTAATTGTATAAGTAATTATTATTATCGGTCTCAGGAGTAGTGATAGAGTTAGGAATGTAGACACGAGAGAGAAAACCAAAGATACAGACATTTTGCATAGAATTAACCAACTTAAATGGAAATGGACTGGATATATGATTGCTCTAAAGAGGGAAAGTGGAGTACAGAGGTCACTAATTGGTATTCCAGAGACTGGAAAATAAGACGAGGAAGGCCTAAAACCTGCATATGAGAAGACTAAATAAAAATGACAGCTGGACTTTACTGGAGAAGAGTAACAAGAGATAGAGTTTAGTGGAGAGAGAGGAGGCTTTTGCCAAGAGGCAAACTGATGAAGAGGTAAGTTTAGATTGTAAAATATTAGTAAAGTTATCATTTATAAGATTTTTTAATAACTCAGTAATGAAAGCCATTTTATTTTATTTTAATTATTATGTTATTTAGTAGATATTATTTCGTCATTACAAGTATTCTATTACAATTTAATTATTTTAAATTTGAATGCATGTATCATCGCGTATAATATATACGTATTATATCGAATGTATAAAATAAAGTGTTGGGCGACAAGATGGATGGAGGACATATTGTGGCGAAGATGCCAATGTTGCAAAAAATTAGTAGTGTCAGATTGAAAAAAATATAATTAATGAGTATATTTGAGGAAGTATGTAAGTAGCGGCACCAGTTACAGATTAGATAAAGAGTAACAGAAAAGGGTGGTATGGAGATTTAATGAGGAGGGATGATAGTCATGTAACGAAAAGAGTTTTGAGCATGGATGTTGACATTTATAGAGGTAGAGGAAGACCGAGGAAGGTATGGATGGATTGTAAAGTGTGAGCACTGAGTTGTCTACTGATAGAAGGTAAGGATAATACATGGTGTCCCGACCCTACATGGTAGGATCGACATTGGATATAATTTGCCGTCAATGTTTCAGGTAAATTCAATGTGTAGCGGTCTCCATTTACAAATAATACATTTATCTTAAAAATCTGCAAGACTTACAGAACACATTTGGAATTTTTTTTTTGTCTTGACTTTTAACAGATAGATTAAAGTGAGCTTGATAGGCTTCGCAAATACTTTTTTTTCTCTTACATTAACAAAATCCGCAGAAAATGTAGCAAAACGCTGACTCGCGTCTCTTTTACAACCTCTCGAAGCTATTTTGTACAGGTTGATACCGGGAAGAAATATGTAATACACATTATGCCTATGTAATACGTAAATACGTACACAATTATATACATATCAGCGACGCAAGAAACATTATCTTACTTTTCTTTTGCAAGTGACAGCACGCAATGACCGACATAAGTTGGGCGCAAAAATCAAAATTGCAACAACTTTTTTAAAAGCAAATATTTTCAATGTCTAATCGCACTATTTATAAAGTTTTTGCTTACATAATCAGAATATATTTTATATTTTTTTGTTGACCAGTGTTTTGATCTTATACATAAATCAAAATACTCTGATCCCGGAAGTAGTGTATAAAAAATATATTAAGCGATATGACGTGGCGTCTCCTTGAATCACTTCAGAAATCTACCTCGATTATACATAATTTATCGAAATACTCGTATGTATATTCTCAGCTCGCATCGCGTGTCCGCACGACGCTCCTCGCTGAACTAGTAGACAAATATATTATATATACCTATTTATAATGTATATGTACATATGTACATATGTATATGTACTGTGCGTGTTTTGCGGTTAAAAACAATTAATTTATAACACTAACATCAAAACGTTTTTGTGTAATGGCTTTATTTTTAACATTTTATATTGGTAATTATTTTTAAACGTGTTTTGCAACGAGTATTACTGTTAACGATTCTGATTTCTGCTGTTACCTAATATCGTATAAAATATTCAGTTCTAATTTTAAAATTTAGTTTTGATTGTTTTAGCGTGAATCCAATCGAAATGATAAGTGGCAAGGTCGAGGATGATAACTGGGAAGAGAATTGATAAACGACGTTAGTATGTGATAACGCGATAGACGTCTGCGTGACTCAGGTAAATTGAGTTTTTTATATTAGTTTCCGATGTGGTGTAGACATGACAAGTTGTCTTCTTGGGCAAAGTCTAATTTAAGTATTACTTCAATATTGCGGCTACAGTGACACACAGGTCTAACGTTGGGATCTGAGTCTGTGATCAACTAGTTGTAAAAGTGTACTTTGTCAAGGGATCTCTTACTCTTACTCCGAATTTTCATTTTAATAAACAATAGCATATTCAAGTTCACACTAAAATCCAATGTCTATTATGAATTGTTTTCTGGTTATATTCCGTATGTCTGTGCGAGACTGACGCAATTGATATAGTGGGATCATAAAGTGTGAGTGGGATCACAATGTGTGTGTAGTGCGCGAGGATGCGGGCGAAGTGGGTGGTGCTGTGGTCGCTGTGGGCCGCGCGGCTGGTGCGGCAGCCGTCGCCGCCGGTCCGCGTGCAGGCTGGCCTGCTGAGGGGCTCCGTGTCGCCGGACGGGACGCATCTCCGCTACAACGGCATACCCTACGCTGTCGTACCGAAGAGATTCCAGGTATGCCCATCTGAATCCCACTGTCGAGGTAATGTTACCATTATTTAGATGCATACCATGTTTTTATACTCGTTTCTTTTTTAATATTAAAAAAACAAAATTTAACGAATTGGAAATATGCGTTATTTACTGCAGTTTCCATACTTAAAATATATAATAGGAAAGCGAAATAATTATATTCTGTACGTTTCAGAAACCTGGTCCGGAACCTAGATGGGATGGTATATTTGAAGCAATTCATGAACATATCCGATGCCCTCAGAGAATTGGCAAGACTGTGGTAGTTGGTCAGGAAGATTGCTTGACCCTTAACATATATACTCCAGTTAATGTTGAAATAAGCTCCAAGTTACCAGTGATGGTGTTCATTCACGGAGGAGGATTTTATGATGGTTCTGGAAACAGCTTTATGTATGGTCCAAATTATCTCGTAACTAAGGGAGTGATATTAGTGACAATTAATTATAGATTAAATATTCAAGGCTTTGTATGTCTAGGTATAAAAGAAGCACCTGGTAACGCTGGAATGAAAGATCAAGTGGCAGCCTTGAAGTGGGTGCAACGGAATATCCAAGCGTTTGGAGGAGATCCTGATAATGTTACCATATTTGGAGAGAGCGCTGGATCTGCTTCTGTTTCTCTCCACGTACTCTCAAAAATGTCTGAGGGACTGTTCCATAGAGCTATATTGGAAAGCGGATCATCACTTTCCCCCTGGGCCCTACAATATAGACCCGTATACATGACGAGCTTGCTGACAAAAGTCATGCTTCATAATACCGAAGATCCATATGAACTTTATAATATTTTAATGAAGAAAACAGATGCTGATTTAGTTGTAACGAGAGTGCCTAGAAAAGAGGGAAATGTCATTATATCTGAGTGTCTATATGTGCCTTGTGTGGAAGAAGAAATTGATGGTGAAGAACCCTTCTTGACCAAATTACCTTATGACATATTATCTGAAGGTACCTATAATAAAGTGCCCATTATGATTGGCTTGAATAGCCATGAAGGATATTTGTTTGCAGCACTTGAGAACGGCACGACTATACCTAAAATTGATTTTGTTAAGTCTATACCTAAAGATTTAGTAATACCGACTGAGGAAGAACGATGTGAAGTTGGGAAGACATTAAAGAATAACTATATCGGCGAAAAGAACGTCTCGTGGGAGAGCTTCCTGGAGCTAGCCAATTTTCACGGAGAAGTGTTCTTTTCGTATCCAGTATTAGAAGAGACCGACTTATATATTGAAACGAATACTAAACCAGTGTACAGTTATCAATTCAAGTATAATGGAAATCGAAACTTCGCAAAAATCTCAGCTGGCGACCCGTTCGCGAGTGCGCCCGGGGCGACCCACGCTGATGAATTATTTTATTTATTTAGTCAATATTTTATTTCCAATCTCTTTGAGAGCAAGATGATTGAGAAGATGACGACATTGTGGACTAATTTCGCAAAATATGGGTTTGTATACATTTCTTTAAATTTCCCAACTTTATAATTTTAAAGATAGAAATAATCTAATATTGTCTTTTATTAGAAATAATCTAAATAATAATTCTAAATAATAATCTAAATTTTATTAGAAATAATCTAAATAATAATTGCGCATAACAACATACTAGGGTATTCGAGTGTATTTAAATTGTTTTAAAAGTTTTTTGAAATAAGTATCTGTGGCTTGATATATTTTCAATGGCAAGATTGTAACATAGGACCTAGTTTCCATAATAAGGCAACGTTCTTGTTCGCTTACAAAATATGAACAGGAAATATAGCAACATCATTATCGTTTGTAATAAGCGGAAAATGCTTGCGAACACTCGGTATAAACTCAGTATATTATATATGACGTCAATACCTAATTTTCTTGTATTTTCAATCATAAGTAATATTATTTTAAACAAGTGATAATAATCTTAAAATTCTATTTTTAATGTTTCTATAATGTTGTTACGGGCGGCGGGGTAAGGTTAATTCTAATTCGTACAAAAAATAATTCGTGGCATATTTTTGTAACGACGCTGTTAAAATCTTTTTAATAAAATAATTAAAGTCATACGTATGAAGTATGAAATTTTCACGAATAAATATTAAAAAATACGGCCACTACTATTTAGACGTGTCACGGAAAAAACTAAAATTGCGGTGCCTCTCATAACTTGGTGCTGGATCGTCATTCGTTAGATAATAGTTTTCCCCAGGTAACGCTGGGAGGGTTTTTCGAAATTTTAATTTTTCACTTTTTTGGAACACTTTGGAGGGAAAAACTAGTTTTAAACGGCTAATTTATTATTGTAAAATAAAACACATTTAAAAAATTTAAAAATCTCTCCAGCCTTACCTCGTTGTTGTACATGTAAGTACTGAAATAGTTTTCAAAATGTTAAAAGGATCGGTGCAGTAATTTTGAAGTAATGAGTGGCACCGACTTTGAAAACGTGAGTTGCGGGGAAAACGCTTTAAAATTTTGAACACTAAAAAATCTGGTATAAAACGTTCATAAGCGAATTTTATCGGCTTACCTCATACTGAATCATCAATGCCAGGTCCATAAAGAATGTTACTATCATCCATTATAAATCTAAAGCACCTTTTTGCTATATTATTATTATTACTACATATTATTATTACATATTTTTTAGCTGACGCGCTAATTGTTGAAATGCCTTCGCTTTTACGTTTTTGCGGAAGTACAATTTTTCTAGATAGATTTAACCTAGAACCATCGGGTCGGGTAGGTATTAAAATCCCATAGGTATAAAAATACTCATAACTTCGTCAATTTTGCTCCAATTAACTTAAACTATGGACACAAAATTCTTGAAATATTATGCATTCAGTTAAAAAATAAAATGAAATGCAAAAATAAAATAAAAAAAATTCACACCTTACCTCGCCCTTAAAATAGTTTAAGTTCGTGTTTTCGAAAAATACCCAACAACCGTTTTTATATCCATATAATAACAAGAGTGTTCCCAAACTTTCGCTAGCATGAAATAGCAAACCCTTTTTCATTCTTTTGAACCCTCTAGGCTTCCTCCGGTGGAAAGTTTTATAAAAATAGCTTTAAATAACCGCTAAAATATATCAGACCTACATACAGAGTGACTTATACTGCGTGGTTATATCAGAACTTATTATTTATTTGGTTCCAGAGACCCAACTCCGAAGACAACAGAGCTGCTCCCAACAAAATGGTGGCCATCTACAAAAACGACACCGCACACCTTCCTCATAGACTCGGAGTTTAGTACGGAACCGCTGTGGAGTCGCGAGTCTCTGATGTATTTACGAAGAGTTTATGCCAAGTACAGACGAAAGGATACACGGGACTAAAGCTATTGAAGTAATAACTACGAGGATTACTCATTTCCTCAGTAGCCGTAGAGGCAAGCGAAGGAATTACTCAAGGTTGTTACTCAAAGTAGCTCGAGAGTTGTAATTTGCAATTTGAGTAAATATTTTTAAAAGGTTCCTTTATTGTATTTTAAGTATTATTACTTTGAGTATTTTTAGATAGCTGGGTTGAAACTAAATGTTTTTTATTAAATATTTTTTAATAAAAATGTTAATTGTTCAGGTTGGTATTATTTTTGAGAGATTAAAATTAACTACTAAATTACACTTCTGAGTAAATTTAAAACAAATTTTACATATTATTTTTTATTTCTAAATTCAGAAACAGATTACATATTATAGATATAGAGAATCTATTTCAGAATTGCGAACACATTTTTCTACAGATCTTTAGCAAATATTGGTAAGAAAGGCTATATTTACAAACATTGTCCTAATAGGGCTAGCTCTAATGGGACCTAATAGCCCTGAGGGAGCTAGTTTCGTAGTGGCAGGACTCATTAGATAACGAAAAAAAATAATATGGGGCTGCGCTGTGGCGCTCCACATTATAGCTGTGACTATCTAGTATTTTAATCCCGAGTTCTTTAGTGAGGCATTTTTCTTTACATGAAAGTAGATCTTCTCGACAGATCCCACGAGAGCTAATTTCTAGAGCTTGTAACTTTGACATAATTAAACAAAAATCTATGGAATGAAATATGTAATTGGTGTTACATAGGACCCGTCGTTTTGTGCTCTGCCCGAACCGAATAAATATGTTTAAAATAGTTTCCCCGGGATTCAAAACTGAAGCCTCTGTCGCTAAACGTAACGTGGTTACGTAACCAAGGAGAAGATTAATTAATAACACTATATAAATTATGTAAAATAACTCTTACGCCGATTGCGAGGTCGTAAGTCGTAACCTCACAATCGCATGTCAACTGAATAATGATCTATAGTGTACACTGTACCTACAGGTTATCACAATAAACTACAAATCTCTTCACTCTTCAGAGACGTAGTATCTAAACAATTTAGTATATGATTTTGTATTATGAGCTCATTATTATTACGACTTAAACGCTTAAATTATATTAATTGCTTTTTAAGACTAGCGCTTATGAATAATGCGATGATCGGATTTAGCTGTTTTATCAATATAAATCTAAAATATCGGATCGGTTAGTATCATTAATATGTTAACCGATCCGATATTTAATGTCAGTGTAAATTAACCACGATAATCAAACTAATATAGGATAGAAGGCGACAGAGGGAAATATTTTGAAGCCAGCACACCCTCATATTCCAATGATTCTTACAACAAAAAGGTATTATTAAAGTTTCACATAATAGAATGAATTTGTCTTACAAAATGAAAGGATATTGCCCCAAAATCAGTGTCCCATCCATTCATTTGAACCCGAAGGAACCCGACTGAGCCGTTATTGGACCAACTGAATGGGACCGACTGAATGACAGACTTAGCGAGTTTAATTTTCGCCTCTTTTGATGGATGACCGAGTTCTGAGCCGTCGTAAATAGAGGCACATTCTTAAGTCGTTTCATCGAGTTCTTACACTGTTTAGATTGAAATTAGGGGAGTATTTATTGGATATTTCCGATGAATTTTATTAGATACTCTGAAAGCCTGCTCTGCCAAAAATTATTAAGATTTAGGAAGGAACATTCCTATGAAGTAATTTTTAGCAGAGAATACTCGTATTTGTATTTTATTGTAAACTAGCGGACCCGACAGATGTTGTCCTGCCAGAATGAAAAATTAATTAAATATAGCGTTGTTCTTATAGTGGATAAATTTTAGGTCTTGCAGCTGTAGTAGGATTTTGTGACCAGCCAGCCGCCAGCCCGCTCTTTAATAAACATAAAAACAAAGCCATTTTATAAAGAGAGAAACCTACGTCATAACACTTTATCATGTCGTACACATGAGGATTAGAGAACTGGGAGCCTAGCACGAACGACTATCGACAAAGTATTCGAATCGTCCATCTGTCGTCGATACGAAAACTTGTTCGATAGTTGTTCTTACTAGGCCCTCTGAGGGCTTCATTATACGCGTTACGCGCATTACCGGATCGCCGAGCCTCAAGCCTCAGTTCGATCCAGGATTGAGGTTTGATATTTGCGAGCGTTTTTCTGGCCATACACATATCAGTGATTTCACATAGTGCTTTGTTACTTAAAGTACAATGCGTAACAATTCTTGTCTTAAATTTTAATGATCAGTAACTTTATTTACAAACCAAGTTGTAAATAACAACTCAGTTCCCGCTAGGCCGCTGTAGTCCGTATAACATTAAAAGGCCTGCGCCGAGATATCCGGATATACCCGGATTATGTTAAACACTACTTGGCTGGGATTACGGGCATTTCCCCGGATTTACGGCGTTTTTCGATGCGTTCCCGGGATTTTAAGCCGCGTATTGAATAGTGCGGTTAATCTTTATGGGCTGCGGATTATGGGTGAAGATGTATTGTTTGCGAACGGCGCTGTAGTTCGGCTTGTGTTTTATAATTAAGGGCTTTTTGGTGTAGGAGATGGTGAACTTGTCGTTCTGATGGGTCACGGGTTCGAATCTCGAATTTTCATAGGTCTGGTTAATTAGAGTATTTTTGGATAATTGGTCGGTAGATTACGGCTACGGATTTCGGCTTCAGTCTTTAAATTATATCTTATTCGATTGTTCGAATTAAAAATATAATAGATCGAAAACGAATTATTGATAAAATAATTTGATGTATTGAGGCTGAATTATGAACTACCATCGAGTTACCAAGTATGTTTCAAGCTTATCTGACGATGTCATATCTATTTATGGACATTTATTACATATTATAATCTACAATATTTCGCTGTTACATTTAGTGCCCTGAAGAAAAAAAGCCGTAACTATTTTTTAGTTTTGTCACGAGAATTGAACTCAGGACCTTCCACAGATAATAAGGATGGTTCAGTAAATATACATATTTAGATGAAAAAAAAGTATGATAAAATAATATTCTTAATAAATAAATGGGATGCAATTGTGTATGTTGAAGGCAAATAGTATATAGAAATTTGTAGGCGTCTGTTTGTTGACGCTCGCTGGTAAAATGCCGAAGGCCTATTGTCATATGTTAGGGCTTCTATGATTTTAGGACTAACTGAATATCTACGGTGCACGAGCAGCTAACGGTAATTAATTTTACTAATTTATAACATGAAAGAAAAGCCTAGGATTAAGCACAGTTTCTTTGAGCTAATTTTATATATTTCTTATTTTTCGTTTATTAACTCAAAATTTAATTTCTCGCGCCGAAACGGATTAATGAAATTTTTGTTACTTTCATTAACATTGTCATAAAGAGTTTATGAACCCGACAAAAATTTCATAAAGACCTAATTTTTCAGAATTAAAATCATAAAAAGCCTAATGAACTTACCGTTATTATAATCTGGATATTTTTTAAATATTCAGGGAGCTGAAAGGAAAATCACTTAACTTACATTCATTATACAGAAAATATTCATTTTTATTATACACAAAATTCATACATACATACAATATACTAGAGATTTACCGCGACTTGATTGAGAAGAAAACAATACGTATTGAGTTATAGGTGGCGGTAAGTAATCACCATTGTCTATGGACTCACAAGTCTTAGATGCGTAACTGGCTTTTTAAAAAAATAATATTTTATTTAAAGACTGTTCAAAACAAATAAAACGGTTGAACATAAAATAGTGAAAACTGAAAATGTCCTTTTCTATTTTTCCTGATTAGAGCATTGACCGGTCCTATCGCATCCTTGATGCCCATTTAGCATTTATACCAGAAATATTGCGGTCCGGGGCATAAGAGCTTGAAAATCCTCATAAATTCTAGGCAAATCCCATCTACCTACTAGCGCAAGTATTACCGAGTCTATTATATGCATTAATGGTAATAGGCGACTTAACCCTTCGATAAACTAAAAACTGCTCGGGATTTATCGACCGACAATAACCCTCGACTGCTACAAATCTGATTGAATGTTAAGTGTTAGTGATGAGACGTAGCGATTTAAGTTTTACTCAAGTAATATCTACGATGTAGCAGGCATATATAAGAAATATGTTAGATGTTAAGTGTGGGGCATAGGGTAGACATATTACCGTGTCTGTTTTACTGATCAATAAAAGTAAAATATTTTTTTAATTTTCCCCGGGATTCGAATCATGTCAATCACATCTAGCGCTAAACGCAACGCGCTACCAATAAACCACATAGGCAGTTCAGTTAAAAATGATCAAGTTTTTTGGATATGGAAAACTATAATATAAATTTAATGATGAAATAGAAAAAAAATATACACACTTGAGTAACGAATACACAATATTTGTTTCAAATCGAGTCTTTGCAATTTATTTAGTTTTCAATAACCTAGCATATAGTATAGGAGGTACCAACGTTTTCGAGAAAGAATTTTAGGTCAGCTGATTTTGTGATATGTCGTCCATCTTGCTTTTTCGGTTAGAGTCTGGGCTGTCTGGCAGGCGGTAGCGGTTGCGTTCGTTTGTGCGCATCCAACCTGTCAGGTGATAATCCTGGATTTTAAAAGCATTTTAAGACGCGTAATTTTTAATTTTTTGTTTTTAAATAAGTCTACCTGACATACTTTTTTTATTGCCAGACATTTCTGACGTTGCTAATTATGTGCCATACGCGATTTTTTATTTATTTTTTATAAAAATTTCAAAGTATTTTAGAATGTCTGTAATTTTAATATTATGTTATTTAAAGATAATAAAAGCTTGAAATTAATTTGCCAGACATTAATTCGGTTGTTAAACCTTGAAAATAAAATAAAAAAATCATGAAAAGTATTGCAGTACGAAGCTAGCAGTTCGAGAGAGACAGTTGGAGAATAAGACAGAGAACCATTGAAATTTTAAGATTAAATTATAGTAGGTATAATATATATATTATATATATAAAAGATAAAATTAAATATATAAATTTGTACTAAATGATGGTAAGAAACACCTCCGTTACTAAGACTTTTCCTTCTGCTACCATTCTTACACTCTAAAATAGAACAGTACGGCATAGTTACGAAAAAAAGTAATTTTATGACTCGACCGACTCAACGCAGTGTTATGACTTATGACGCGAAGCGAATAACGGAGGTGTTTCTTACCATCACTTAGTACAAATTTATATATTTAATTTTATCTTTTATATATATATAATATATATATTATACCTACTATAATTTAATCTTAAAATTTCAATGGTTCTCTGTCTTATTCTCCAACTGTCTCTCTCGAACTGCTAGCTTCGTACTGCAATACTTTTCATGATTTTTTTATTTTATTTTCAAGGTTTAACAACCGAATTAATGTCTGGCAAATTAATTTCAAGCTTTTATTATCTTTAAATAACATAATATTAAAATTACAGACATTCTAAAATACTTTGAAATTTTTATAAAAAATAAATAAAAAATCGCGTATGGCACATAATTAGCAACGTCAGAAATGTCTGGCAATAAAAAAAGTATGTCAGGTAGACTTATTTAAAAACAAAAAATTAAAAATTACGCGTCGTAAAATGCTTTTAAAATCCAGGATTATCACCTGACAGGTTGGATGCGCACAAACGAACGCAACCGCTACCGCCTGCCAGACAGCCCAGACTCTAACCGAAAAAGCAAGATGGACGACATATCACAAAATCAGCTGACCTAAAATTCTTACTGCAATACTTTTCATGATTTTTTTATTTTATTTTCAAGGTTTAACAACCGAATTAATGTCTGGCAAATTAATTTCAAGCTTTTATTATCTTTAAATAACATAATATTAAAATTACAGACATTCTAAAATACTTTGAAATTTTTATAAAAAATAAATAAAAAATCGCGTATGGCACATAATTAGCAATGTCAAAAATGTCTGGCAATAAAAAATGTATGTCAGGTAGACTTATTTAAAAACAAAAAATTAAAAATTACGCGTCTTAAAATGCTTTTAAAATCCAGGATTATCACCTGACAGATTGGATGCGCACAAACGAACGCAACCGCTACCGCCTGCCAGACAGCCCTGACTCTAACCGAAAAAGCAAGATGGACGACATATCACAAAATCAGCTGACCTAAAATTCTTACTTTCCAAACGTTGCAGGCTCCCGGACCAATACACATAGCAGCTCCAACCTCTATTCCCTTTCGACTTAAGCCGCACCCTGTCGTCCTGCAAAAATGTCCCTTCAGCCCGCATTACTTGCAATATCTACCTGCTACTAAAACCATAATAAATATTACCATATGATATCTGGTGCTAACTCGACCGAGATAGGACGAGTTACGGCCCGCCCTTATCTCCGTTCGGGTAGGACCCATGTGCTAAAACTGCTCTTTAAAATATGGTTTACACTTTTGTTTAATCTTTATTGGGTCATACCACCCGGCTATTTACATTCGAAAGGGTATTAGCTGTTCTTTATGACTACAGGCAAGGTTCTAAGCAGTTGGGTGTTTTGAATTATTTGAAAAACTCTTCGTTATGGGTATCGAATGTCTATTAATTCATGGATGTGTTGCCTGTAAGTTTTCAGTTGTTGCCCAAAGAATAGTTTTTACTCTTATCATTTCTTAGTGGAAAATTAGGGAACCAAAGGGTCTTAAGTCTTAAGGTAGGGTCTTGGTTGAAGCAAAGATGTAAGCGTAGTTGATGAACCCTTTAGACTTAAATCAATATAATAGCAATGGGTCACCGAAATTCAGGTGAATTGATAGCCAAGAGCATAAAAATATGCAATCAATTTTACATTAAATTTTTTGTCTTCCTTTAGGTAAATGGCGCTAACATATCTACCAAAAAATATAGACAGATATTGATAAGGAAGGTGTTTTTGATTTTGCTAGAAATATAATATTTTCTCTGTTAATTATTAAAATCAATTTCACTCGGATTACAAATTATTGTTCATAAGAATAGATAGGGAAGATCGAGGAATAGAGATTACGCTTTTCAGGTCAAGTCTTAATTTCCAAACGCTTCAAATGAAAATACAAGAGATCATTGACTGATCCACTTCTATTAAGTGATTATTAACGTTTTTATGTTAAAATCAAATTCCATGACCGAATAATATTGCGTAGTAATCCAAGAAAATAGTCATTAACTAGATTGCTATAAAGAAATAAGCCGTAATTAATAGAGAGGGAGAATTTCTGTGATTATTTACTGACCATTGTTTATGCAATGACATAAATAGTAGATATTTATGTATGGAAGGTCATAGATGCGTGGAAGCTAACAGCGTGCAGTAATTTATAGCGCCTGGTCCCGGCATGCCGTTATATTCATTCTGTTAACTTTGCTCTTGTTTTTATGAAAGGGGATATTTTTTGTCAAACCATCCTCTATGATATTAAGTGAATTCCCGTTCTCTGGAATATGGGGTAGATACATTAATGATTCTGTGTCTTTACCTATACGTATCTGATCAACAATGGTTTACTGTGTCTATGTAATGCTAAGTTTGACGAGCTAATTATTATAGCATTAGTTAGAGGGCTTTGATTTTTGTAGTTTATGTACAAAGGTTATTTACTATTGACTATTTTGGATTATAGGTAAACATCCACCGCTAGTACAGTGAAGTGAAATAAAAACAGAAATGGGAAAGTCGATATCTCAATATCATCTTCTATCAAGTAAGTGTACTATCATAGTACATATTACAAACATAGTAATGGTATATACGAGTAACGGTTTTAGTTTTGTGGTTTGTCAGATATAGGAATAGATAGTACCTATTTAGAGAATGTTTGCAGTTTTGATATTTATATAAAACTTATTGATACGATTTTCATACCTCTCTTTAGGTCACTTAACCTATACCTAAAACTTACCTAAAAGGTAACTGCAAAACTCTTGTTTAATGCATTGATTGATTTTTATTTACCGGCTTTATTAAAGTAACAAGCGAATAAGCAATGATTAAATTAGGAGGAAAACCCTTTTTCCCTTTTTTAGATAATGTCTTATTTATGTTTTGTGTGGGTTTAGAAAAAATATCCTGTGAAAGAATTATAATCTCCTTAATATATTAATATATTAAGGGTAAATTTAGTCCGCAGTGAGCACAGTTGCACGGTTGTCACGTCCAGCCCGTTATCAAGCAAGATATTTAATTAAAACAAATACAATTAGGACAAAACATATTCAATAACGGCCCAGAATCATCCGGATAACTTAGGTTATTTAAGTTTCAATGTAGA
The DNA here is from genome assembly GCA_905404175.1 of Anthocharis cardamines. Classification (NCBI taxonomy): domain Eukaryota; kingdom Metazoa; phylum Arthropoda; class Insecta; order Lepidoptera; family Pieridae; genus Anthocharis; species Anthocharis cardamines. The sequence goes on along the minus strand of FR989965.1, from coordinate 11,508,443 downwards.
CTAGGGTTGAAACACGAGGTAGTTAATTTTTTTTTGTAATTCATATTATATTAGGTGAGGCCGTCGTGAGGTTTTTATGATAGCTCAACAGTATAAAATTCACTTTAATGATTTGTTGCCTGTTTAGAATCGTTATTACATGAAGTGAACACACAGAAATTTAAAATATATTTACAGAAAATTAAAATATTGTCAAATCTTGCGGCATTAAAACCCGCGACCAATCAGAACGCATGAGTGTTTTATTAAACGCACCAACCAATCTGTCAAAAAAAGTAGGCTTTTTGTGCTGCTGATATCTATTCAGTTATAAGATGTCAAGCTATCCATTTTTTAATTTGAGCGTTTACCAATAGACCGTAGTCGAAAACATGCGTACACAATATTTTTTTAAATTGTTTTATATTGGCGAAGAGTATCTACTTTATTTCCTATATCTTAATTTTTGTACGATAAAACTACAATACTGTTGCGAGCTATAGGGGTTCGGGATAAAAAAACGCCGCTCTTCTACACTGAGGATTTATTTATAACAAAAATAAACAAAAGAAATTGAATTAAAAATAATAAACAAAAACTTCTTTTGTAAGTTTTAAATTGTTATGAGCAAGCATTTGACTGTTGTTTCACCTGTTGGAGAATGATAATGCGGCCTAAGATGGAACACGCTTGCTCATTAAAACCTAAGGAAATATGAGAATCGTTTCATATTATATTGTCTTTTATTAACGCGAGTATCATACATTTAAATAAAATACTGTATATGTCATCTTTCTGTCTCCCCGTGAACACGGTTGCTGAAAAGCATCCGAAAACTCGGGATAAATACGAGTTATTAAAACAATATAAATAATAAATCACCTTTTAATCCAGTATACAGAACTTTATTTAAATTGTTTCATATTGGTAATAATACGCTACAACTACTTTTTAGGAAAGTGTAACTGTGGACTCAATGAGGAATGATCCAGAAATCTTTAAGATAGATAATGATCGGGTAAATGAGCCAAAAAAAAGACTTTTAACGGCATACTCGACAACCCTATTCCCGGGTTCATTCACTGGGGAACCCTAATCATGCACATAATTAGTTGATTGCGAACCCATCCGATAGAACAACTTTTGTAGTTACGCAAATTAATATGCTTTTAGGAATGGTTCAATTAGACTAACTTGCGGCGAGAAAGTTAGTTTCAAATGTACATTACTTTATGAATATACTAGCGAGCCCGACGATGTCACTCGTAATCAAATAAATATCTTTATAATAACGTACATACATATACATACATATTTCCCACCTCTTTCCCATTGGGGTAGGCAGATATGACGGATATTATGTTGGTGTGTTTGTGTTCACTTGATTGCAGGTGTTATCTCAGGATATAGGATAACAATCAGTGATGTGACTATCAATTTTTTATCAAGTAAGAAACCCAAACGTGCAATGTGCACTTCACGATTTTCCCATCTATGAACGGTGGTGCATTACCAGGTTGGAATTTCGGTATAACCTACCTGTTTAATGACATAACTTGAAGTGATAATGTTTGTGGAAATAAACATATTAGATTCGGTGATTTTTACATCACATTTTACAAGAAGCCACAAATGCCGACCGAAGTCAGGGTTTAGACTAGTCAAGACCGGTCGTCAGTCGTGGCGTCCATCACGCACAGGGCTTCCGCTACAAGACGGCACATAAATAGCTCTCGAATTATCTGCCACGGACGATTGGCGCCCAATGGAGTGAGACTCATTGCATCCAGCCTGGACGCTCGTTCGGGGTACACGTATACACGGTATAGCCTACGTGCTTCTGACTAACGATATTAATTATCTAAGAAAACAAATTCTATGTAATTAGGGGGAGAAAGCAGACATTTTTCATTGAACAGCGGGGACTATCTCTATAATGTTCAGATCGAATCAACACTACGGTCGGGAAAGCGGTAAAGTGCAGACTAGATTCCCATCTGAATTCCTGAATGATTGATGGTAAAATAATATGAAAGTGTATCGTTGATGTCCAAGTATGCCTCTCGCTAATTTTCCAATTTATGATGTAAAAATAATAATTTAAACTATCTTAAACCAGCAGAACTCAGCGCTTGAGGTCGTTTGATATGAATACGTTCGTTAATTTAAATAAAATACTCTATACCGGATTAAAACGCGATTTATTATTTATATTGTTTAAATTATTTATCCCGACGTTTCGGATGCTTTTTATTCCCCGTGGTCACAGGGAGACATCGCGTTTTAATCCGGTATACAGTGTTTTATTTAAATGTGTGATACTCGCGTTAATAAAAGACAATATTACGTTCGTTAATATTTTTTTAACCATTCAAATTCAACTCCATCCTCTTTCGATTAGTGAAATACGTTTTCCTAATCGAGTAGAACTCGATTCGAGTATAATCCGAATGCAATAGTCTAGATGATTTGTATAAATAATTCAAGTTGCTCGATGGGCGGGCGGGCGCGGCGGGCGGGCGGCGGGGCGGGACAATCAAATTACTTCACTTGTTAGTTGATTGCAAGCTGGAAGTACTAACCTGGAAACAAATTCAAATGTCTCTCACAAATGTAGACCGTGCACATGAGATGAAAAAAGCGATCAGCCATTTATATATTTAAAAAAAAATAATAAAAATATTAATTAACGCTATTCATTATCTCCATAAATTTATGTCATAAGCAATCAGTTATACGATAGAATTCTAATTATACTATATAAAAATGAATACTGGGATATTGATATTTTAAACAACTTCCCCCACCGTCATTAATTCGTTCATTTATTACCGTCATTAATTTAATAATTCGTTCATTTATTCAACTAGAAAATTCGAGTCGAATCATTCAATAGGTATGCTTTAAAATTATGAATGTTACAGTATATACCTATAATTTTCATTTCTTTCGTCTCCATGATAGACAAACACTAATTGGAAATGTATGTCCAGTCCATATCTTCGCTGTGCTCGCCTCGGGATTTAATTAATGTCATAGAGCAACACGGGCCACCGGCGAACCGGAGGGGAGTAGCCATACGCAGGCGTTCCCCTCTGTCAAAGTACAAGTCCAAATGGTCCTATGCGTACAATAAAACTAGTTGTAGCCACACTTTTCACTAGACTAAATCCAGATGCGCGACTGAATCGACCTCCTAAAAAAATGCCGAATTGTTTGTGTTTCTTGTTGCCAAAAAATATCTGCCATGTCAAATTTACAAAAAGATAGCGTTATCTTTCATATGTAGGTATTTTTTAATCATATTATTACTATTTACTTCTTTAAAACTTAAAAAATTACAATATTATCGGTCGTGTTGTTTCGGATTTTTTTACCAACACAGTCGCTCGACAGATCCGCGTATTGTATAAGCCCTCATACAATACACGGATCTGTCGAGCGACTGATCCGAGTTTATTTCCGAGAAGTCGCTGTCACCGAGCGATAGTGTTGTTGTCGGATTGTTTTAAGTTATCGAAAAAAAATGGCAAAGGAGTCTTCTATACAGAGACAGTTTTGAGATTAAATTTTCTGATTCAAATATTATATTGTGATAATATAGTTATATTGTTAAAATATAATACGAGTATAATACTTACGCGCGTTAGCACATTTATTAAAATCACTTAGTGTAAACTTCAACCATAATGTTTTTTTTATTTCCTAAAAATCCAAAGGATATGGAAAATTGTGTAACCCAAATTTAATAATTGCGATATGATCTAGAAAAATGACATATTTTTAATCTTATAATATAAAAAATCGGCTCAATTCTCAATCTGGGAGAGGAGAAATATGAGAAATATAGTTTTCCTGAGATTCTCGATTAATTGAATCGATTACACAATCACAAAAAAAAGCCTTTGGACAAGGTAATTAACTCAAAAGTAATTAAATGCACTTTAAATACAATATATTGCATATAATTACAGTTATGTTATTAAATAAAATATATTAATTAAAGAAAATTAATATACATAATTATCGATTTTTTATCGATTAAAATCGATCTTTTATTTTAGTCTGTCGTTGGCATGCCGCATGACAGTTTTTTTTTTTTTTTTTTTAATTTATTTACCATTTAAAAATACAAATTCAAAAGTTACATTAAGAATAGCATCAAAAAACCACTAGGGTTTAAACATGTGCTAAAATTAGTCTACGCCTTAACATTAAGTTTTGTAATTAATACAAACTAAACACATAATGTAGGAGCCAAGTAATTATAGGAAAAAAAAAATTAAAAATGAAAATGATTATTTAATTTAGTTTTAATATTATTATTTGTTAAGCTGTTTCGTAAATATAGGGGTAAATTGTTGATAAGCCGAGGGACAAGATATTCAGTTGTGCGCTCGCCATAGACATTGTTGGCGGTCACTGTACGAAGATGATTTTTTCATATGATCAATAGATTTTTTTAGTTCTTCATTAAAAAAGTTTTCTTTTAAAAGTGAGTGTTGAACTTGTCTCTGTACTGGTAAAATTCGACAATGTTTAAATAGACCAATGTCATCATTATGATATTGATTTCTTATTTTAGGTGAAACAATCGACTTAATAATTTTTAATTGTAATTTATAGATATCATCTAGGTAAGTTTTATAAGTTCGCCCATAACTGCTAAGACCGTAAAGTATGTAAGATTCTGCGAGTGCATGGTAAAGCATAATCTTGATCTTATACGGAATTCGATTTTTTAGAATTGTAATATTCGCAAGGAATTGTCTCAATTTAATACAAACACCCTCGATATGATGGCTCCAGTTGAATTTTTGATCTATTACTAAACCAAGGTAAGTTTGTTTATCAACAATATCTATGGGTGGGCAGTTACACGTCCTAAAAGCGGAATGTAGACAGTTGTGGTCGTGAATAATTAAGTTTGGGATGGGGGATTGCTTAATATGTGGAGATTTAATTATTAATAATTTAGTTTTACTAGTGTTGATTACCAAACCAGCATCATGACACCACTTTGTGAGGGCATCTAGGTCAAGTTGCAAGAGAGAAAGGGCAGTTAGTGGATTTTTTGCTGCAATAACAAGACAAGTGTCATCGGCAAACTGATAGCATGTGCATTTTGAAATGCAGTTCCTCATATCATTAACGTAAGTCAAAAAATGCAAGGGCCCGAGGACAGAACCTTGCGCCGTGCCTTCCGTTACCGATATTGGTTCACTGTCAGTATTATCAATCTTAACGGAGAAAGTTCGTTTACGTAGGTAATTATCGCACCAAGATAGCAGGGGGCCACGTATACCGCAGTTATCCAACTTATCTAACAGCTGATTGTGCACCAAGGTATCGAAAGCTCGCGTGAAGTCAATAAAAAGAGCAAGTACATGCTTTTTCTCATTTAAGTATTTATTGACTTCATCAGTAAATTTTGACAAAATGCCGGCAGTACCTTTACCTGGTTGAAATCCAAATTGATGTTCACTTATAACGTTGTGTTTCCTATAAAATGCATGTATTTGCTCACAGACGTATTTTTCTACTATCTTATCAATCGAGGAAAGCAATGTAATAGGACGGTAGTTGGAAAAGTCATTACGTTTACCCTTTTTGTGTATAGGTCTAACACATCCTTTTTTGAGGTCATCGGGATATAGGCCGGTTTTAATGCTATGATTGATTAAATCAGCAATACTAGATGAAATAGTTTCTCCTATAATTTTTATATCGGACACTTTAATATTGTCAGGTCCAGGAGCTTTTCTGGAGCTAAGCTTACTTATAATTTTTTGAATAGAACTACCTGTAGCTTTTTGAAAACGAATGCTCGAATCTATAGGTTTACATGTATTGTGGGAATCGAATAACTTTATGTTACAGTTGGGCATGATAGCTTTGACGGATCTATCAAAACAGTTTGCAAACTTATCAGTTAGGTCCTTTGTTGAAAGCCCTTGAGCCTCAAATGCTTTATGTATAGCAGAATCGATAGATAATGTCACTCTTCCTAACATTTGGTTAATTATTTGGTATATTTTTTTTGTGTTTTTTAAATTATTATTAATTTGCTTAAGATAGTATGAGTTTCGCTTGTGTTCTAAAACTTTATGAATTTTATTTCGAATTTTATTGTATTCTAGTTTTAATTTAGCATCATTTGAACTTTTTTTCCAGTTACAAAATAATTTATCACGTTTTTCACAAAGTCGAGTGACATTTCTATCAATCCATGGTAAATTAAATTTAGGGTAACTTCGATTTACGGAGGTTTTATTTATAGTTGCAAGTTTATTAGCATTTTGTAGTGATTTACAGATAAAGTCATAGATAGCTCTAGAAGAATGCATTTCTTTTGTTCTAATCCATTGTATTTTTTTGAGTTCATTATAAAGAATATTGTAATCTATTATATAGTTGTTTACTCTATGCTAATTCGTTTCGTGTTTTCTACGTTTTGAGTCTGAGTGCTTTTCCGATTGTCGTCATTTAGGAATTGTTACGATTTGACAACTACAAATATCATTGATCACAGATTTATGATATATATGTCAATTATTGATTGTAACATAACCTTACTTTTACAGTTTACTACTTAAAACTCTAATAACTCGGCTCTCAGATTGTCAAAACTAATAGAATTTTCAACGAAGGACTGTTAAGTCTCAATCTATTAATTCACAATTTCATATTGTTACATTGGGGGCCCAAAGTTGTTAGTAATCGTTTCCATCTCCGTTAAGGGATACATGGAATGAACATATTTTGTAATTACGAAGTATTTTTCAAATTATTTCTAAGATTTTATTATACCTATACCAACTCATGGTCCACTCTCCGTGACCTGCTACGTGCGCATTACCCGACAAGTTCATTTTTATTATTGTAGTACGTAATAAATTAACTCCATCTTTAAAATAAATAAATTAATTCGAACTTATAAACCTAATTTCCCAAACCCAGTTCTTGAAATTATCGATACTGCGTATCGACAGTTGTTGCAACTACGGCTAAAAGGACTTGTCAGTGTAGTTGCGCCATTTAATTATACTGTTATGACACGGAATGTTTAAATGTGTGTGTGAAATTGTTAGTGTATTTTTTAATTGTCACGGTGTGAGTTTCGTAGTGACAGACGATTGCTCGTGTGTGCGAACTTGAGTACGCACACATAGCGCAGGTTTCCCCCCGCAAAAAATGACAGATTGTTTGGTATCGGTAACGAACGCTATGGCTACTCCCCTCCGGTTCGCCGGTGGCCCGTGTTGCTCTATGAATTAATGTGAACCGGTGAGCCGCGTTCACTTACATATAAAATACTTCTATTAAATATCTCCACCATTGTTCATTCCATACATTGTGTTGTAAATGTATGAGTACCCTCTTGTTAGGAACAAAAACTCATATGTACACTCAGTCCCTGTGGTATCCTACGATAATTGGTTAAATAATTTTATAGCGTAATTAAAAAAAGTATATAGAAAAAAAATACTATAAATAAGAATGACTTTTTAATTATATAAAAAGTATGTTTTCGTTTTTAACTTTTTTTTTAGAATAGAAAAGAATAAAAGTTTATTCATCAGTATGTATTACTATCTACATACTTCAAATGTTTTAACCAATTTCTTTAATAGTATAAAATGTTTGCTTCAGAGTTTCGATCCAAGTATATCTCTAGTTCTATACTAATATTATAAAGAGAAAAGATTTCTTTGTTCGTTACGATTTAACTTAAAAATTAATCGACCGATTTTAAAAATTCTTTCACCAATAGAAAGCTAAATTTTTTGTGTATAGTACATCTGCATTGCACCCGTTCGAAACCGGGGCCTGTGTTACTCGCTGGTGAGTATTTTTTGAGTTAAATCGCAACGAACAAAGAAATCTTTTCTCTTTATAATATTAGTATAGAACTAGAGATATAGTACTTGGATCGAAACTCTGAAGCAAACATTTTATACTATTAAAGAAATTGGTTAAAACATTTGAAGTATGAGATAATGTACCTTTGTGCTTTATACTCAGAATGGTTTGAACTTTTTATATTTTCTTAAATGACTTTTATTTTTATATCTGATCTAGACAAAATACGCCGCGATTCGATTCTGAGAAAAAGAAGCTGGCTCGCTCGCTTGACGTAGCGTCTGGATGAGAACTAGAAAGTTCACAGAAATGTTTCTTTGGAATTATTTGAGGCTAATCGTTTCTTGTAATGTCTGCTTTAGAAAATTATGTGTATATAAAAAAGGGTCAAGGGTGTGTCGTGCAATCCCAGTATACGTAGAGAAGGCTTGACATATAATTTAGTTTTTAATCTTTCATGATAACTGCTTCGCATTCTCTTGTGAAAGATTTTGATGTCCTCAAAAGTTTTATTTTCCCAGGATTGAATCGAATCCAATTTAAATGTGAGCAACACGGTGACGAAACTTCACTCCGGTATCGTAGCTTTCGTTTAGCTTCCGGTGTTTATACATAGGTGTCGCAGACTTACATACCTACTCATTTTTCAAACAATGTTTTTTTATTTTATCATTAAATTTTTTATAGTCACTTTTTTTATTCATCGCTGAACTGTTTTGTTTATTTTTTTAACAACATACGGTAGTTATTGATTTAAAAACTGTGGTATAAGGACTAGCTGAAAATCAGCGCTGAGCTGAGCCTGGTTTGTCAGCTTTATCCTGCCTTTTGTGACAGGTTAAACTTCATTAAGATAATTATTTTTGTACAGATTTAGTATAAGTACTTGTGACAAGAAAGTTCATATTTCTAATATTAATTATTATCGAATTGTGATTAATATACTATCCCGATGTTTCGAATGCTTATTACCAAGTGTGGCCACGGGCAGACATTTAATCCGGTAAAACTTATTTAATTTAAATGAGTAATACTCGCGTTATAAAGACAATATTATTATATTATATGTATTAGCACAGACTGTACACTATAACGGGCCAATTTTCATTAAATTGTTAAATGTCTATTTCTTAGAAGCCTCGAATTTTATAGCAGGTCCCTGACCCCGATGCCAAATACTAAAAGATTAACGATGTTGTTAAGTCTTTGTTGCGTCATTAACTATCGTAGACTATTGTTCTTTAAAATATTCGATTATGTTACAGTTAACTTAAATTAGGCTATTTTTCAAGTTGCTTACAAAACTATTATAAGTCGACATCAAAACTTAAACGGTTTAAATGATTAATTACAGATATATGTTTAATTAGATGGAAAAACCGTGAAGTGCATATTGCGCGATTCGGTTTCAGTCTATGGATTTCCGAATACTCGAAGTAAAAATTAGGTCAACAGCGCATCATTGACTGATGTTCTGTGGCTGAGGTATCACCTACCATCAAGTGAACCTCATGATCGTCTGTCGATATCTGACATAAAAAAAAATTAAGTAGTTGGTAGTTTTTAACTTGATGCTGAAATTAAATATAATTATTTTATAAAATCATTTGTTGTCGAGAGTTTTATGAACAATGTTCTTGTTTATATTTCGTCGTTTTGTATTTTATTGGCATTTCCCACTAGCAATGGTATCCAGTGGTTATGAGAGAGAATGAGATAATTTTTTTTTTAAATAACTGTGTTTTTTAAACGATCGCGCGCGTTTGGATTTAAGCTACATATAACTTAACATAGATTTATATATTTCCCATTGATTTCCAATTGTAATGGAAATCTTCATTAATGTACGAGTCGGACTATACTGTTTCAAACTTAAAATTTTATAATGAATGTGCCTACTTTTTTGGAAGTTGTTTAAAAAGTAACTTATTTAAAAAAAAATGTTTAACGTTTTTCATACATTTCTAATTTTCTCTGTTTATAGGATCAAATCAAAACAAAAACCGACTGAAATAACATCTTAATTGAGAGGTGTGTGAATGGTACAGTGGAATCGTGGATTTGATGCGTGCGATATGATAACTATAACGGTTGAAGGGTAAACTTTGACTAAACTTATGAATCAGTAATGTGACTTACACACTTTTCATCGGAGTTTAGACCTAGATACTAGTACCCTTAGTAAACCTCTGAAATTGATGGTTGTGGTGAGCTATGTTAATGCGTAGATAATTCCGGCTAATGTCCTCTCGACCCTAGGAGAGGGTCGGCGGGGGGAGGGGAGGGACAGTCCACAAATGACCCTTAATATACACCGCCTTCTGACAAAAGGCTTATCCTTCAAAGGGTCCAACTGCCGCAAAAATCTGTTAATTTTAGTACAGTAGATGTATTATATAATTTGGTTCCGTATAATCAGGATAACAATATTTTTTACTTGCGTGTAAAGAATTAGGTTTTTATTCGGATCTAGGTCTTAGATTAGGTATATTAAAACTTTAAAGTATGTAAATTTGCTTTTTATACACGACAAACGAACATAAATTTACTAATTTGGACACAGACTGAAGATTTTGATTTAATTATTAACTTCATATTAAAATAATTGCTTATTACTAAAATGGGAAAGAGGCTTCACATAAATTTTTAATGCATTCATTCGGGGGCTACACTACAACAATCAGGCAGAAATTTGAAATTGTAATATCCCTAATTTTACATTTTCGCAAAAAAAAATCTAAAATAAAAAAAAAAATATGAAACATATTTTTGACATTTATTTCCTTTTTATATTATACATTTTATGATTTAAATGTCATCATGTAATAGTTAATGCTTTACCTGGTCTCATTGTTTTCGCGACGGATTCCTAATCGTGCGAGGATCCGTGGGGTTACTCGTATTATAAGCGGTCTCATTATGAGCTATGTATTAACAAACCTCTGACGGGATTCAGGATTGCTTAAAGTTATAATAATTAAGTGTTACAGCTTAGGTGACTTAACGATGGAGCTATGAACGCTTTGGTTTTAAAAAAAAATATGTAGAAAATGTTTTGGTTTTGGGCTCGTTGGCGCGTTTGGTAGAACAAATACTACGTGATTGAAATTAGATAGAAAAGATTTTTATTTGATAACTCTTACTAGGAGTGAGGCGTATTTATCGTAACAGATATAAATCACAGGTATTCAAAGATAACAGATAACAGTTGTTCCTGCGGTTGGATATATCTGTTATTGAAAATATTATGCAATACTAAATATCAACTGTTACCTGTCTCAGTTAAACATCTATGATTGTCGTGCTAAAACGAGATGCACCTAGTATTTATTATCCAAAAAATACAATTGGATGTTTGACAGGAAGGAAATCACCTTGAAAAGTCACTCCTAAATTAGATCGTATTATCTGTAATTCCTCTAGTATCTAAATAACAGTCTGTTATGTAATAACAGATATTCAAATATGTTATTATTGATTAACAGTAACAGGTATAACAGATATGATGTTTGACCTGTTATCACCCATGTGTAACTCTTACTTTGTGTCGCTCTCGGAGGAGGTGGTAATGTGAACATATCGTGTAAACGCAATAACACAACGAGCGCTTATTAAAAACGTTTCAATGATGTATTGCGATAATTCAGCTGAACGTTGCCGAAAGGAGTTGATACGGCGACTCACTGCGAGCTATGCGATCGCGTTTAATTCCTTTGTAGGACAGATACACCGGAAGTTACATTTCCATTTTAATCATGATGTTTAGATACTATTTATTTCACTATTTATCACGTAAAATTAAAGAAATTTAATATCTAATATATAAAATTCTCGTGTCACAGTTTTCGTTGCCATACTCCTCCGAAACGGCTCGACCGATTCTCATGAAATTTTGTGTGCATATTGGGTAGGTCTGAGAATCGGACAACATCTATTTTTCATCCCCCTAAGTGATAAGGGTTGTTCACCCTTAAATTTTTTTTTTTAATTTTTGGGCGAAATTTTTTGTTTTAATTTTTTTATAATGTGGCATTAAAAAATACATACAACCCCTGCTTTTTTTGTCAAAAAATCTTGACCCGTGCGAAGCCGGGGCGGGTCGCTAGTTTAAAATAAAATTATGCAAACTAGAAATTAGTGACCTTCTAGCGATGCTAATAATAAGCGATTTCTACCAGGGATCTTCTGGAGAAAAAGGATGCAGAAGGAAATGATGTCATGGTGTAATGTTGGCAGTAACTTAAAGAATACATACAATTAAATGTCTTATATGTCTTTCGGTACGTATAAGTATTCAAGGATTGAAAAGGTGGGAAGAATATTAGAAGACTAATTGAAAAAATTAGCGATTTCGGTTTTATTTCTAAATCTTCGAAATAAAATTAAGGTTAACAGCGCATCATTGTTTCTGTCAGTTTACTGTCAGTCCTTTTACACCTGCGGCCTGTGGGTTAACTATACACTGCGGACATACAGCGATTTGCGTGTTCTATATAATAACGCGTTCCGGGTGCTGATGGGACTGCCGCGCCACTGTAGCGCCTCACACGGCTCACACAGACGGCTTCGCGGCCATCATGCGCCGCACGCGCGACAGTCCCAACAGCATCCTGCGCGCGCTGGCGGACCGGTGGGACTCTCCGATGCTGGCTCGCTGGATACGCACGCAGTTGTATAGTTATTTGCCGCCATCATCGGGAAGTCCATCCGGACCTGATCTGACCTGATTATCATGATTGTTTAAATTATATTATTACTAACACTAGTTTGTAAGCTTGCAAATTGTACTAACAAATATGGATGTAGTCTCAGGATGGATCCGAAATAAATGAATTATTATTATTATTGTTTGATGTCTTTAGATCTTCGATGAAGCATCGACGTTTTTGAGAGCAATACTCGTATATTCGCAAGTTATAAATTAAATGTATGTATGTGTATGGCACACCCCTGCACTACTTTTAGACTAGATTTATTCTCTTCGGGCTTCGGAATAAAGAGATCTTTTATTAGTCTTCTATACAATTTAAAATAGTACAAATAATATATCTTCGCTAGCGCTTAACTGTGGACAATGTCCTAAATCTTCCCCCGAGCACCGTTTTATTGGCTTGATTTATCGTTTTCTTAATAAATACGTCAGTGTTGCCCGATTGTTGAGGCTTTATTATTAATTGAAACGGATATTAATTGTGCGCCCTTACACTGAAATTGGTACGATTATTTTGTTTTTACAAGTTTTCATAGTAACATTCCACGATATCTAACATTTAAAAATTATTTAATGAATTAAAGTAGCTGTACTTATTTATCTAATTTTGTTAACTAAAATCAATTGATTGGATTATCAAGCCTATACGATGCCAAAACGAGTTTTTTTTACTATCAATGGAAAAGGTAGACTACTAAGCTCCCAGTCAATTTTATTTTTAGTAAAAGCTAGGTCAAATTTCAGTAAAAATATCCTAAAACTTCTGATTGAATTCACTTAATGATGAATTAAAATGTATAAGGTCTACGTAGACAATTGAATTAATGAAATAGTTTTTAACCTCAAAGCATGGCCTCCCCAGCCGCATCGACTTTATTGCAGTCATTGAATCCGAATGCTCTGAGTATTTTTAGCTGCACAGCCTCCGATTGACACTCAAATTGCGGCATTCATCCTCACTCTAATTGGACGGCATCAGACGGCGTCATGCCAGACAACTGCCTTCGTCAATTCCTTCTTTTACTTTTATTAAAGATAAGGTTAAATAGGATTTTATTTCAATAATTGAATACTTAGTATTATACTAAGTAGCATTGCCAGTTCTTCTCGTCCGTTCTACGCCCTTGATTTGAGAACTGGCACTAAATGTAAAATTAGAAGCATTCAATATGTATTTTTATTGACGTTCATTTGTGTAAATTGTGTTACCTAAATGAATAAATGATTTTAAATGTGAATTAAAAAAATACAGGCAGAGTTTTTGGTGGTTGAAAGACAATTTAGTCAAAACATATTAATTATTTTCTCTATGAAAAAATAGTCTAGAATTAAATTTCTTAAAAGTTTTCAATACTAATAATGTTCTAAATGAAGAAAACAAGAGGTAAAGGATGACCAATCATAGCCCGTAACATGTAATTGTGTACAATTCAGTAAGTACCAGCTCCGTAGAAATAGATGAGGTTTATTCTGCCCGTGACAACGCTAACTGAAAATCATTCAATAGTATTCTAACATTTCATTTACATATTTAATATGCGTGATGAAAAACGTAAATCTCTGAAGCCAAATATTATATTATGTTACACGGCCGTTCACATAACGGTGAGTGCCATATTCTTAAAAAAATGCTGTGCTCCCTAAAAATTTACCACTTTTTCTAGTGCACGTCTATAATAATTAGTTTTTCAATCAGTCAGTCATTCAATCAGTCATTGTGTCATTCACCTTTTTAGGTAAGCCACAATGTGTCAGGTGACATATACATAACATCTGATATGTTATGTAAATGAGATATAATCGGTAGATAATTGTAATAGATAACACAATACAGGCTCATTTCTAATTAAGTAGGATTAATAGCTTCCTTTGACACATTGCTTGTGCCTCAATTAAGACATCCACTTCAATATAATATAAATTAATTAGCGAACTGACGATGACGTGTCGCACGAGGTCATCGACCCTTACCTATAGGTAACCCTTAGCATATTAAATATCTAATTTATGCAACTATTATTTATCCTTTAAGTGCTATTAGTCCTTAATCTCGATAATTAGAAACTATATTTCAGGATTTTGTGCCTTAGTCGTAACGAGTAGGATATTCGTTAAAAAGATAATTAAATCACAAATTGATATAAAAAACAATGTAAATCAAATTCATTTTTTTATTTACAATTGGCCAACATCATTGACTGATGTTCTGTGACTGAGGTAACACCTACCATCAAGTGAACCTCATGCTCGTCTATTGAATTCTAACATAAAAAAATCTGTATTAGGTTTTGTACAGTTGATCTATTGATGTATCCATACTACCCTTTTTGAAGGTAAATTTAATTGTTCTATTTCATAATATTGTGATTCCTCTTTTATTATTTATGTGTTTCCTTATGTAAACGAAGGAACAAGATCCATGTAATCCAGTAGTACAACTCTGGTCGACCAAAGCGTTTTCTTTAGACAAGGTTTTCTGTCTGATTAATAAAATATAATATTTTGAATAAGGCTTATTATACAGTAAATTAGTACTTTACATCTGAACTGTAGCCGAGGTCTTAAAACTGATATTAAGTTTTTCCAAAACTTCATGACAACTTGTAAATAGGTAGGATCAATCAGTGTTGGGCCCAGTGCAGTGGAAAGCCAAGCAATTGTGTCATTATATCCAGTCGGGATCCGCCGGTGAATAAAATTATACCGAACCGTGGGAGTCGGCGAGTTTGTGCGGGCGCGGAGCCGTTGTTACACACGGCACGATGTTTTACAATAACATGCTATTGTAAGATAATATGAAGAGAGTTGTTTTGTTTGAAAAGTAACTACTGATCTGAAAAATACTTTTACTCTTGAAACGCTACACTATCCTTGATGAACTTAAGCATGTATTTATCGCAGTAAATTGAGTTAAAAGTGTAGGTAGTATTTCCGTGTTAGTGTAAGTTTAAAGAAAATAAATATATATCTAATAATATATATTTACCATGAATATTGACTCTTTTTTTTGTGATTTAACGCCGACGGGAGTGATACTATGAAAGAATGCTTCAATATAAAAAAAAATGTTATATAAAAAGCTATTAACGTCTACTAGATCTTTAATCTTGTAATAATTGTTTTAACTCAACAATCTATAGCAATAATCAAAAAATAAATAATATAATTATAGTTATAAGGAAGTTCGTACATATTACGTAAAAACCCTGAGAAAAGAGTCATAATTCTCCGATCCGATTCGAAAGCTTAATTATTCTTAAACAGGGCTCAGTTAATCTCTAATCACTGCGGCGAAACCTCCCCTATCGACTTTATGTTTGACACTGACATGCCATTCATGAGTTAAGAGAAAAAGCTCTCTGCCTTACATGTGCTGCTGGTATGATTAGTATGCAAATTACCTTTTTCAAAAACGTATATAAAGTTTTATTTGACAACTTAGGAAGTGCCAAAAATTGTTTGATGTTTAGAATACTATTTCAAAATCATTCAACGGTTTTTCAGCTTTCAATATTTTATTTACTACAATATTCATTGCATGTTAGTAAACAGCAAGTTTTCTACATATTTCTCGAAGCTTCTGTAGACGTTTAAAGAAATCGTGCTAACTTGGACATTGGAAACAAGCCCGTGGTAATGACTTGAATACAAAATGCCACCGCTCGCTGCTAAATTATCAATGAAAGGTATTAAATGATTTTTATTGAGGCCATATTTTATACTCGCTCTACTTGGGGATTTAATAATTTATTCTACTTAATTATGGCTTTTTATAAAGAGCCATAGAGAAAGGGTAGTTTTGGTAGTTTGAATTTATTGTCCTTTTTACTTCGCTTTATAACCCTGTTAACCTCGTTAACTACAGAGCGCGTGAAGTGCTCATAGTTCAGTATGCTTATTGTAATGAGATATTCTATGGATACTCATTATGTAGCAGTTATAGTATATTCAATTAAATTACATAGTACTATTATGTCATTGCTTCTAGATATATTTAAATAGTACCTGTATTTTTTTCAGATTAATGTATTATTACAATGCGACTGACTGTAAATTAATATATTTGGTAATTATTACGCATGCTAATTTAGTACCCATACATATGACTTTTGGCCAGTACAGCGCAAGAAAACATCATCTCTGCTAGGTAGGGTGAAAGGTAGTCGTAACAGCATCCTACAGACGGTGGCCGAAAACTATGGGGCACCTATCATGAGGCACTTTGTGAGTATACTTGTCGGTGCAAATCGGCGAGTGTACGTATTGATTGCCTCTTGATTTTTTCATAGATTAAGAATAGATTTAGGTACTAAATTAGAATTAAGCTCTTACTAACAATTGTGAATCCTTGTTATCTGATGATTACATAAATTTCCTGCCAGTTGGCAGCTTACAGTTTTTTCATATATATTTATCAAATTTTATGGTTGATTATACCAACAAATATTGTTGTAAGTATAAACTGACAAATACTACTGCTCTGACTTCATTTAATCTAAACCTTAGCTCGAGCACACGCCTCGTAGATAATGTAATGGAGGGACGATAAGGTAACGTAACTCCTTTTCAATCCTCTAGTACTCAGTAGTAAGGGTGAATAATGTATGTAGGTATTCTAAACGGCGGTCTCCTCAGATTGGTCCCAAGTGGAGGGTAGTTCTCTGTTACCCTCGCGCCAGCCGGAGCCTTGCGGACGTGTGCAGCCCGATAGAAATTACCATGAATAATGTATGCGCACGCGCTGAGCTCTCCTAGAATGTGAACTGGCCCCGGATTAGGTATGTGTGGATGTGATATTATTTATTTTGGTTATTAAAAGGCACATAATTTCAAGGCTTTTAGATTTTTGATATCTTTTAGATATTGTTTGTAAGGAGTTGAATACAATTAATGAGACGTAATTTGTCTACTGTTCTGTGCCTTTGCGAATCTTCAGAATTTTCACCCATTTGCTTCAAAATTAATCACACCGAATTGATAGCCTCTTTCTGTGCCCAAATATACTTAGATATACGTATTAGAATTATTCTGAATTAATTACCTTTCTTTCAAGTATCACAATGATTCGGACGGCTCGACGTCATATACGAATACATAGAAAACATAACTAAAGCGGGGATGATGTGATACCACATCCAAATAGCACGGCTTAATGTATAAAGTACTGAAATGCCCGGAGCAAACACTTAATTCTGTTATCACCTGGGTCTGGATACTGTTTCCCCCAGTTTTTGGTCGAATTCATTATTTTTCCATGCAAGCACCTCTTGACATGGCTGTCTATCATTGCATTTTACGACACAGAGGGGTCCATGTAGGCGATTGGAACTCAAACAAATCTTTTAGAATTTTTAAAATTGTAAAATTTCCTTTATACCTATCTAATATTAAATGAAATGAATAAACTGAAAGATTTTTATTTGGCTTCCACACAAGATTTTATAAAAAAACGAAAGTCTTTATTTTCTAAAACTAATAAAGCTAAAAAAATATATATGTATATGAAACTAAGCAACAACAGCTGTGTGGCCGCTCAAAAGGGTGACTCAGCTTCAGCTGATAGACACAGCGCTGGTTTTCAGTCACACCTTTGTGACTGCAATATACTCGTATGAGAGCGACGGAGGCAGCTGGCAGAGGGTTCAGCGTAATGTGGCGTAACTACTTCAAAATAGTCACGCTAAACCACATTGGTAAACATTACTCGTAGTGATTAATTAAGTCACAGTAAATAAGAGCCAAAAATATACTTTCTCTTCTTAAATATTTTCTTTCAAAACATAGGTCCAAATGATTCTGTCGCTTATTTTTTTAACAATAACCTCAATAATTCAAAAATGGTGGTCTTTAATACTTTTTTACATTGAATATTTTAGAAATACTTATGCCCATTTTCTTACATACAATGAATGCATACAAACGATGAAATAATCTAACTATCGATATCCATCAATTGAATATAGAATCTGGGCCTTAGTATTTGCAGTACAAAGGCTTCCTATTGCCTTTTTCAACTCCATAAAGAGATAGTTACTGTTCTTTTAAATTATAAGAATATTATTAGGTAGGTATAGGTATCTGTTTTCTACTGAATAAGTTACGTAATATCATGAATAGTTCATTGATTAAGCTCCGAGAGAGTCGAGAGGATAAAAGCATTCAGAATTAATAACAAAACGCTAACTTTATAGCGCCTTAAGCTAATAAAAACTTAGCGTATGACGAAAAGGTAATTAGCGGTAACTTTATGTAGTTTCCTTCATAAAGTTCGCGTGGAGCCGGGGCCATAAGTTAGTCGTAAAACGGAACCTAAACACTTTTACAGACGTACCCATTACTTGAATTAATGAAGACTTTATTGATGTTGAGATATAAAGGTTTTTATTTTATTTTCTTAAACCTTCTACGGGATTCTATTTACTTGCATATTTGAGTGATATGAATCATTATATTAGTTACATAGGCTATTTTTGTGTAAAGTATATAATTGTGAAGAAGTGGCGCTTTTGTATTTCTTGGCAAAATATTGCATTTGAAAGTGTGTCCGACGTCATAGGCGTTGTGGCAGAGTCCAGAAGTCCATTAGTAAGTGGGTACCACCAGCAAAACTATTGTCTGAGCAGACAAGCGCAAGAAGCTTATAAGAGAAACAAAAGGCAGCTACTTGAATGGCCGCGGTTCAAGTCTTTGTAGAAGTTTCTCCGCACCTTTGAAGCGATCATTATAGACCCTCGTTATTTTCTTTTTTTTCACTTTGTTCTAAGTTTGTTTAATTGTCGAAGTTGGTGACGGAAGGGAAATTTAGCGACGCTTCTTTTGACAGGACAAACGGTTTCTATTAAAACTTTCGACGACGAAACATGTATGTGTTTTTGGCAAGCCTAAGGCTCGCATGGCTGTCAATGAAGGACGTCTTTAGGCTTCCTACGTTTATCCATTGCGTTCACCTACGGTAGTTCATTATCATGACAGAATTAGGAAATTCTTCCCCCTTTTTGTTTGAAATAGATGTAGGAAAAATGCCTGTGTAGAAAATTATATATAGTAGCATAATATATTTTATCTCGAGCACAAGCAAACGGTAGGACAAAAGCTAGTATTTCTTTTTGTCTGTCAGTCCACATGCTTTTTCATATTCCGGGAATATCTAGTAGACGTAACATATTTGTTTCACAAGTACTTAAGCTTTATAAGATCATATGAGGTAGGTGTGAAGTGCGAAGTGTTTACTCGCTACCCCTGCCTGCGGGTGCGTCTCGTCTGCTACCTCTTCAAAATTTCACTAGTTTAATCTCTCGAAATTGCGATAGACAGCTGTTTTATTAGTAATTAGTTTACCGGTTGCAAGTCGGAACAAAAGTGTTAGGTACTTACTTTACAAATAGGGTTTTTCAATATATACCTATTATTACTTCCAACCTTCATCGCTTGTATGTATAAACCTTTTCGAAATTCCTCTAAGTCATGGTACAGAGATTCAAATATAATGTGTAGTTTAGAGATTTTCTAGCGTTAAAAATCATGTACTTTGGCCACTCCAACCGCTCTGTGAAACCAGCTCTCGCCGTCGGTTTTTCCGAATCGATACGACTTGGGAATCTTCAAAGAATTAGTTAATCTTTAAAAACTGGCATAATCAAGACCTCTATAAAATTCAGTTGGTATAAAATCTATTTAAAGAAAAGTCGACTAACACACTAATCTATCAAATTACAGCCTAAACATTGGGGTTAGAATTAGCGCAATTAACCTATACTAAATGAAGGACTTTCGAAAACATCACCCCATAATATTTATTTTATATATCAATTAGGAGTGGAATTCCGCCCTTTTGAAGTAACATTTATAAATATTGGTAGTTTGTCTGTGATTAGAAATACATGTAACATTTCGTTTTCGCAAGGGGTAAGTGATTTGAAAGTCTTCTGTGCCGAGCTCGACCGAAACAACTAAATCAAATCAAATCGTATCCAATATCAAATGTAATTTACAAACGGTATTTATCTAAGTAATTTGATATTTCAAAATTTATCTTTTAACTTTAATGTTATTTTATTATTCTCAAACAAATCTTCTTCTTCTTCCTGCCCTGTTCCCTTTTTTTTCTTTCATTTGTGGTCGGCGCAGAATGTTCTCTTTTTCCATTCTCTCCTTTCACTCGCCATATCATCAGTCACACCTCTCAAACACATAATTCTTCACACAGTCAATCCATATTTCTTTGGCCTCCGTCTTCCCCTATATCCATCCAACTGAGTATATGAAATATTCAAAAAGTTGAAGAAATAGCGAAAAATTCCTGGATTCTAATGTAGTACCACACCGGGTGCGATTGTGAATCTAATCCAGAAATTTTCATCAAATTTGGTCTAGCGTTTAGCAATAGTTCAATGACATACACATGTACAAAATAATTACGTAAATATGCATTGACATAGTATTAAATGTTGATCGAAGTAAATATGTAAGCGTTGAGTTGATGTGGGCATTTATGTATTTTATGTAAAAATTTAATACAAAATAATAATATTGTCTTTTATTAACGCGAGTATCACTCAGTTTGCCCGTGACCACGGAATTTCAATTTTATTTCAGAAAAGCATTCGAAACGTCATATACAAAAATAATTAAATCGCATTTTAATACAGTAAAAGATTTTTTTATTATAATAAAATGAATGTGTGAGTGTGGAAGGCTTAAATATTAACCGTTTTATTTTTATTTGTACTGTGTTTTGTGTATAAACGGTTCATCTATCTATCTATTTTATTATCAGAGTACGGTGAAAAATTATCGAGCCGACACGGTCTTAGCCACTCGGGTCTCAAAACGGCAGGATACCGTGTAACCAGATTATTATAGTCATGATGGCTCTTTGCAGACACGCGAGCCATGCCGTAACAAGCAATGTACCCTCGTACTGGAATCAAAATTATTATTAATAGATAGCTGTAAAGAATCCTAATGATAATTTGAGGTTCAGGTGTTCATAAGGTTATTTGTCTACGAAATATTAGAAAAAATCTTTGGCAGATTTTCTGGTGAGATACGTGAAACTACTTAATTTAAACGGCATATTATGTTGCAATTCCACGTAAAGGAAAAAATCATCCTTCGCAGGCGTTTACAGAACGACTCACTCAAGTTTCATCATAATCGGATGAATAGTTTAGAAGTGTACAGAGGACCAACACACATTGATTTTAATTTTTATATATCGGTGAATTCCCGAGTCCCCTATTCTGTGTCTGTTTCATTGATCATTATTATTTCAGTCCTGTCTGCCCGACCGAAACATTTTTTTTAAACCTTGATTCCCCGGGATTCGAACCCAGGGCCTCCGGTGCTAAACGCATCGCACTTACCATTTCTGAGTAGGTAATTTATTGCGTTTAACAAATGAACGTTAGGGTGAACGTCCACAAGGTAAGTTAAAGTTCGCCAGGTTTCTAGAAGCTGTCCACTGCTATGAACTCAGTTTCAATTTCCACTTCAAAAGAGCGCTAACAAAGCGATCGCTATCGGCTATATAAATTCTAAGAGGTTTTCGCAACTCCATCAGTTAAGCGTGAAACAGTCATTCTGTAACAAACTTTAGTTAAATTTTAGAGATGTAATTCAAACTCAGAATATTGATGTAATAATATAATTATTTGTTATATTAGTAATCGTTACATTCATTCTGACATGTTATGTATGTATTATATATGTATGTATTGAACTATAACAGACAATAAAATTAAAAGAATAAATAAATTAGTGAAATTTAACAATAATAATAAAATACTATAAATAAATATAAAAATATTACATTCGTAATCAACTATTCGGTTCTTGAAATTACAAAAATATTTTTTCTAGCAGAGAATAGGAAAAGATAATCAAAATATTAAATTTGACTTAAAACTATTATATTTCTGTACTAACTATTTATATACTAGTTGGCGTTCTTCAATGTGAAAATGTGTAATCGGAAAAAATATGTTTTCGGCTGCTATACGTATATACTATTTTCACGAAAAACATTTTTACCTACATTAACGATTCACTTGAGAAACAAATAAATTCATTAACATATAATATTAAAAAAATTTAAAATATAAAAAATAAGATTATTACTACTATTAATTATCACCAAGAAATATTACAATATCGAGTGACTCAAATATTTGTTTTGAATAGCAATAAACTACGGAGTACGTACCCACATACATTTAGAGTGGCGTATTTTAAATAAAATATTCTCAAAATGATCTCACCCTAAAGAATTAAGTTTATATATTTGTTTTTTTTTTAAATTTATATTCACAAACTAAGAAAAATCTTTTTGAATCACATGCCCCAGGTCAAAAATGTACATTTTCCATAGGGGGATTCCAAACCAGCGGAATTATGTTCGCTATAGGGCATAGTCACCTCGCCCGCGCCAGGGAGCTCTCTAAACATAATTGACAAGAGAAAAGGAACGTTCGGAAACGAAATAAAAGATGAAATGTGTCGGGGAAATAGCAGCTGCGAGACTCGGACGGACAGGTAAGTGCAGTGGTTAATACATTTACCTTGTATCTATGGGTCGTAAGTACAATTGCAATCTTGCATACTTATGTATTTCTAAATACTTTTTTTTATTTCTTCGAACCGATACGAAATCCTACCTCAAACGCCGACCACGCATCTGCAGATCCATTGGTGTTTCCGATGTTAATGGGCCGCCGTATTCACTTTTCATTAGGAGAGCCGCATACTTATTTGGCCCCTTTAAAGAACGAATTGAATTGAATGAATGTGACATATGATTAAACGACGGGCTCGTTGGCGCGTTCGGTAGAACACCTGCCGTGCGCATCGATGGGTCGTGGGATCGAATCCCACCGGGAGCACATGCTTATAATTTTCTGGAGGCATGTTTTCCCCACGTCTGGTAACTTCGGGCATTGATCGGGTGGGAGGAATATCTAAATTCCGACCGGGTAACGAACCACCGTTCATAGATGGAAAAACCGTGAAGTGCATATTGCGCGTTTCGGTTTCAGTCTATGGATTTCCGAATGCTCGAAGTAAAAATTAGGTCGACAGCGCATCATTGACTGATGTTCTGTGGCTGAGGTATCACCTACCATCAAGTGAACCTCATGCTCGTCTGTCGATATCTGACATAAAAAAAAAAACGAATATTCACTTAACCAATTAGTAGATACTCAGAACATAATTTAGAAAGTAACTAATCAAAGCTTTACTTGGACATGTTGAACGAAGCCCTTACTCTACTAGACTTACTCCGCTGGCTCTTTGAACCCAAATAAGTATTGTCCTCCGAAGCCACTGGGTTCTTTCCAGCCGGCCTAGCAGGACAACCGCGATAAAAAAATTCTCCGTTCCGTCAACCGTTTTCTCGTGTTTTAATCGATTATCTCTTTATTTCTTCCGGATCTAACATGACAATTACACTTAAAACTCGACTTTTAATATCAAAAATAGATATATTTGTCGATCGAGATATCTTTTCTATGAAAATCGTCGATGTCGAGATACAATATATCGAGATATCGTACATCTTAGTTTGTCTTGTCTCGTCCGCGACATATCTCGTGGCGGTCATGCTAGGCCGGCTGTACCATTACCTGCCATTTCCGTGAAGTCCTACTGTATTTATTTATCGCACCAACAAAGTAGAGACAAGGGTAACTATAGTCCAGCCGGCCTAGCATGACAAGCGCGACAAAATTTTGTCTACCGTTTTCTCGTGTTTCAATCGACTATCGCTTTATTTCTTTCGGGTCTAACATGACAATTACACTTAAAACTCGACTTTTAATATCAAAAATAGATACATTTGTCGATGGAGATATCTTTTCTATCAAAATTGTCGATGTCGAGATATAATATATCGAGATATTTAACATCTTAGTTTGTCTTCTCTCGCGCGAGATATATCTCGTGGCGGTCATGCTAGCCCGGCTGTAATGCTCTAACCAACAAGAACTCCAGCGCCGTGACAGCAGCACGTTACATTATAGTATTCCCTACTCACTAACTTTTCGTAGCACCAGCGCTACGAGTTACTCAAAGTTTGTCAGTTTTATATGGAAAACGGTATTTGCAAATCAGCCTGTCGACTTCGCCTTCAATTCAAGCGAATTCTAAGGTGGATTGACGTTAAGCTCGCTGTTAAGCACCACCAATAGTTAGACAATAGCATATTCGGCTATGCTATGAGTAGTATAACAACGTTATGTTTATTCTAAGGCTGGATTTCAGCATATTTGTTGTGGTCATCCTATGCTTTATTTAAATCGATATCTCAGATTGAAAAAAGAAAGGGCATATCTGACAAAATTTTGCTATCATGTCTACAATCAACTGTAAAAAATGTGTATATAAATAAAATTTATATTTGAGCATGCTGTATCCATCGTGGCTACTATATACTGAGTCGAGTGCCATTGGACACCACACTGCAACATTTCGAAAAAAATATTTATAGTATGTTTTAGTTATAGTTCTTTTTTTTGAATAACAGCGATAGGTTTTTTTTAATTGTATTTACTTTGTGTGTGTGTCAAATAAAGTATAATATAATGTACCTATTTTTTATGTTCGATATCGACAGACGAGCATGAGGTTCACTTGATGGTAGGTTATCACCTAGCTGCCAGCACCAGCCACAGGCTACCAGCCAATGATGCGCTGACGACCTACTTTTTACTTCGAGCATTTGGAAATCCATAGACTGAAACCGAAATGCGCAATATGCACTTCATGGTTTTTCCATCTATGTTGTCCCGGTGGGATTCAAACCCACGACCCATCGATGCGAAAGGCAGGTGTGCTACCGAACGCGCCAACGAACCTAATGTTGTATTCAATAAGAATACTACATTATTTTTAACTAAACGGGTCTGGATGTACGTATATAGTGTTTGTATCCGAAGTGCCTGATAACTCCACACCGCGTCTAATTCGTAATCCTGTGAAGTACTGCAGGGGAGATAGATCACAGTAACTGATAGTATAGTACATTCTAGCTGAAACATTCTGTGAATAACCAGAATGTTGCAGCATGAAGACGTAGTCCGAATGAAATAGTTAAGAAACTCTTGCATCGAGACACGCTACTGTATACAGTAGCGATAGCTACACACACACGTACACTGCTGGCCGATAACATTTCTCCAGTTACAGCTGATAAATAATATCATATAGGTTTTTTATTTTATTTTTATTTAAAAATGAAAAGTATAAAGGAATATTATCTTTTATTAACGCGAATATCTTACATTAAAATGAAAAACATTTACTGGATTGAAACGCGATTTATTAATCATATTATTTATTCTGCCTGACATTTTGAGTGCATTTCTGACTCACGGGCAGGCTGAATACATATGTATATAGGCAGTTTTTTTTGTATATTTCATCGGTAAGTTCTTTACTTATAAGTACATTCAGCCATCTGGAACACTCAGTCAGAAAATTGCGGTGATTTCATAAGAAACAATTATTTCCCCTTTTATCCTTAGTAAAATTTCCTAAACACTGTGACAAACTATGCAAGAAACAGAAATAGGTATCCTCATTATCTAAATTCTACTCTGACCGTCTAATCGGTTAATGCTATATGTCCCGGAGTGTAGTGTAAATGGAAACTAGCGGGTAATATGTGAAGTTGGTTACTAGTTGTAGTTACTAGTAGTGTATGATCATCCCAACTCGATTTCAATATCAATGGGAATGTTCGCAAGAGTTCGCTCTAACCGACTAATGGGGTGACGCGCACTGCGGCGTTATGATTATGAGTAATCGTTAGAAATTAGCGAAAGAGAAGAAAAAGGAGAGGGGAAAGCTTTCAAACCTTGTGTCATGGCTACACACTCGCGTGGTGTAAATCCTAATAATTCACAGCTTCAAAACTATCCGCAAAACAGCAAAATTATTTTCGAGTGAACCCCGTTAAAAGTGTTCCAGTTGTTATTATATAAATGTAAAAAAAAAACTTATGTTATGTAATAAAAAAATAGGTAGATTAACGGTTTAAACAGCACTTGTTTGGCTTCTGATAAAATGCAAAAAAATTACTACTTTTGTGTAAAAATGTTGCAGCGAACTAGTCTCATTCTTTGCATAGGTTTATACTAGGGATGTCACCTCCGATTCCGATTTCGGTTCCGGTAAATTTGAAACGGAGGTTATAATCGGAGGTCGAAGCACATCGGTTTGATTGATGACCATTTGATTTAATTAATTTCGGATTAAAATTTAAGAAAATTAGTTTATTTTTATATATCACACCCAGGAAGGTGTTCACTTTTTTGAACTGATATGAAAGAAACTGATGAATGTTTGTAATTTAATTTTATTAAACATCTTTCTTTTGTGTCTGCCTCCGATTCCGGTTTCGGTTCCGATTCCGGTTCCGATAAACCAAATTTAAAAACTCCGATTCCGAATTCGGTTCCGGTAAAACAACTTCCGTAACATCCCTAGTTTATACTATTTATAATTTGATATGATTAATGCTAGCTTTTATATCTTTATACTTATTTTAATATCATCTATAGTTATTCGTTCTCTACAGCTATGTATGTATGTATGTAACAACATATCAAGTATCAGAAACAAACGCAGTGATTGTAATTGGGTCACAGCAGAAGGCGCAGTAAAGCGCGAACATGGAATTAGGCCGCTCTTAGACGCAGAATCGTCGTAATGGCACGCCACGACGCTAATATAGAGTAGACATGCCTATATTATTTACTTACTATCGAAAAATTGTTACTTCGTCGTCATAATTTCGAATTTACTCCTCGACCCATCGGTAACAAAACGCGACAAATAACCTGTAAAAAAAGTATTACCATAGCATTGTACCTCATTAATGTTTGGGCTAAGGTACTCCTCGTCTAATGTCAACCAGAAGTAGTCAGAAGCTGATTGCTTTGGGCTCATATTATGCTTCTTCAAAAAAAAATAAAGTCAGTTCCCTTCATTATTGATGTACGTCCTAGATATTACAACTGTTTAACACATGATGTCCTCCTTTGATCCTCACTTTGACAGATAAGAAAAATAGTATCTGTCGTATCCTCATATATCTAACGTACACAAGTGTCCAATATATGTCGATTAAACGAATTTACATGTCAATGGGCGCCGATCGCGTTACGAGCGATTACAGCCGTTATCTGTTCAGCTCAGTCGACAGCTGCGAGTGGGAATTAGGTTAATAACTGCAGTTTTACTATTAGCTCTTAGTCTATTATTAATTATAATAACACATATTATATACATCCACTAATAATATACCTTATTGGTGATGACGCGAGAAGCGTCCATGACACAACTAAAAACAAACTTAGAAATATCTTTATATGAATAAGTTTAAAATAAAAACACTTTTATATTGTGTAACACATTTGAGTGATCCAATTAGGAGATGAAACTTAACGAAAAAAATTATATAATAAGCAGACAAAAATAATCAGATATTTTGCATAAACAAATAGCCAACTTGCTTACCACATTGTAACGATTTCCCTGGAATTGTACAACAGCAATATCGTATAATGTCCTCGTTTGCAATACACATTAGAGGCTCCCCTAAAATCTTCGATTCAAAGGACTAAATATATTGGCGTCGTAAACTAATGAAGAGCTTCCCCTTGTGCGAAGCAATAACTTTACGAGATGTCCTAATTCGCAAGTTATCGTCATTACAATTTCAGCTATGTCTAGAACTGTTAACTCATTGAAAACATGCATCATTATATCGCTAGCTAGCTACCACTAAATCACGGTATGTCTTATATTCTTTTTTATTGCGTCTTTTACTAAAAAATCTCGTGATATAATAAAATATACTAAGTAATATCTAACTAATTGAAATCGCTAGTACTTTAATTTCTCTATAAAGTGTACAAAACGTTTTCCCAAGTATTTAATATTGTCTTTTATTAGCGCGAGTATCACACATTTAAATA
Source organism: Anthocharis cardamines (assembly GCA_905404175.1). Classification (NCBI taxonomy): domain Eukaryota; kingdom Metazoa; phylum Arthropoda; class Insecta; order Lepidoptera; family Pieridae; genus Anthocharis; species Anthocharis cardamines. The sequence goes on along the minus strand of FR989965.1, from coordinate 11,479,913 downwards.
AAATATTGTATACCGGATTGAAACGCGATTTATTATTTATATTGTTTAAATTATTTATCCCGACCTGTCTCCTGTCTCCCCGCGACCACGGTTGCTGAACGGCATCCGAAACGTCGGGATAAATAATTTAAACAAGATAAATAATAAATCGCGTTTTAATCCGGTATACACTATTTTATTTCCAAGTTCTCAATACTTTGTGCAATTATTGCGATGTCTGACCAATAGATGAAAAGAATGAAGTTATTTATTAGCCTTTGGTTCAACATTAACACTTGCAAATACATTTTCAAGAAATAATTCCACACGTTGATCAAGATATACGATTACAATCATATCTAATCAGCTAAAAAGCATCCACTTATGCTCACGGTAATGAAACTAAACCAAAATATTATAGCGATTAGTGCCCTTTAGTAGTAGATACAGTTCTGCGTTTATTTCACTGATAACTTCTCTACAGGCAAGGTTTTTTGTGTCAGTGGGTATTATCCCAGGAGCTTTCATATTTAGCACTAGAGGTCCAAAATAGAAGAATCAACTTGATTCGAGCCATCTAGTACTTCATAGACAGATCAATCTATGAAGATAATATTGGGTATTCTAAGACCTACATACATACATACATATATATCACGCCTCTTTCCCATTGGGGTAGGCAGAGATCACGGAATTCCATATGCTCCGATCCTTACATACCACTTTCGATTCTTCTACTTTCATCAATGCTAAGACCTGTTTTAATATAATTCACGGTAGGTACATAACATGTTTATTCCTACGATTATTTACTACAAATAACACGACACAAAGCATCGTTATGCATACGTACTTGTATAGTTAGACGACGCGACTTCACTCGATAATTGGGGTCCCCTTTCATGTGTAATACTTGGGATTAGGAAACTATGCTATCAAAGAGATGCCGTAAGACCATCATTTCTATTGGCCTAATTGCTATAACATTTTGATATGGCTTTGTTAGTGTATGGAAATTTCAAAGTTGTTTTGCGTTTCCATTAAATTAATGTATGGTTTCACTTGCCTTTAGGTTGGTAAAACTAATATTGCTTTTAATAAGTGACTCAAGTGGTGTGAGTCTCAACAAATACGATAGTTCAACCTGATTCTTTGAAACCAACGTTCTGAAAAGCTCTTTTTCATATTTATCTTTCTCCTTCACTTATTTTTTTTTTTTATAATAATGAGATTTCAGAGACACCACAAAGGCTAAAGAAAAGTTTGGAATGTAATAATTTATAATCAATTATTAAATTAGTGGATTCATCACTAAGAATAGACACTAGTTAAAATTATACATAAATTGTTTGTCTCACATTTCAGGTCACGTGCGGCTGACAAAATATTCCGCCATCTTGTAATTTGTTTACGACGGTACAATCCATCATTATCAGCTAAGCATCCTAGGAAGAATTCATTGGTAGCCAATTAGTGTTAATAGTGCACATGTCGCCAATTAAAGTGAGCGACAGATTTACAGCGACGATACGGACGCGTGGCAAGCACCTAAATCAGAGGGACTCCGACGAATGATTTAGGTGGTGTATTGATACGCTCCTTAATGAGTTTTGGATTTGATGTTATCTGTGAGTTGCTGCAATAGAGGTGATCCATAAGCGATATGTTTGTTTCAAAAGTGACTATTGTGACGTATTAATAAAGTGACGTGTACACATGCACGGGACGGGAGGGCCATTGTGCGCTCGGCTGCCGGCTGCTGTGGACGTGTTCACGGCTTTCGCTGTAGCCGCTTATTGAATTTTGTTGAATAACCTGACTGAGATACACGTGGCAACGAGCCCTCAAAACACAAGGAGCGAGATAATAGAACGCACGCAGAAAAATGAAATAAGTATTAAGTGATATATGTATCTGTAGGAAATCATTGAAAAATAGATAACTGCCAACATATCAGATTAACAACTTGATAAAAGAAAAAATCTAAAAATATTCCCAAAAGTCTCTCCTAAATGGATGATAACTATATATAGCTTCTTGCATTTACACAGTATACATTTTTTTTATACAGACGAGCATGAGGTTCACTTGATGGTAGGTAAGGTACCTCAGCCTAAGATCATCATTCAATGATGCGCTGTCGACCTGTTTACTTCGAGCATTCCGAATTCCATAGACTGAGACCGAAACGCGCAATTTGCACTTAACGAATTTTCCATATAGGTATATATATATGTACATATTATGTCAATGACTTCTTGTCTAAATTGTTTTTACGTACAACGACTGTATGTTCTGAAAAACTGAACTGAAGAAAAAGAGTTTCAATTCATAAAAGTAGAACTTCACTAATAATTATTAATAGATCTTCATAAAACATAAGAATTACAAAGTCCTTCATCAATTCAAGAAATATATAAGGCCTCGTTTTATATCACATAAAATAGCATGATATATATGCTTGTTTCCAGTGTAATTACATTCTTTTAACCAATTAAAACATTATTAAATACTCTTTAATACACCCATTAAATCTTCATTAGAGGATTTCGTTACGTCTTAATAATGCCTCCCTTATTACGCTTACTGACTGTGCTATACTATATTTATGTTTGTTGCACAATAATTCACAATAATAATCTTTGTTTCTTATGTTAGATATCGACAGACGAGCATGAGGTTCACTTGATGGTAGGTGACACCTCAGCCACAGAACATCAGTCAATGATGCGCTGTCGAATTTATTCTAAAGCTAAAATATCAATTATATTAGAAGTTGTGATCTGGCTTAGTTCAGTACCGAATTTCATAAAAATTGAAAACGCAACAGACTTTCTTCAATGACTTCAAATTATGTTATTTGTTTAAAGTTTGTAGTTAAATAGCGTTAGATTGAATTGATAATATTTACTGTCTGGGTGATCCTGCTTGTGTAAAAGAAGAAGTCGGTTTGATTGCCAGGAGAAAGAAATAAGAAAACCGTTGATCGTAAGCGACTTAGCGCCCTCACTTGTAAGCGATAACTCTTTCTAAGAAATATACTCATTTCGAATATTGATTCAGAACTCCTAGATCTCACTGATATATAGCTACGTCGACTGTACAGTGAGTACATCACGAGTCGTAGGAATTAATTCGGTAGATTGTATGTTTTCGTCGTTACAACTAAATTATACGTTAAAACTCTCATTAATAGAATCTTGATTTACGCCAAATTGTGGTTAATTATATTTCGATTACACGAGCGCCTACGAATTGCACGACTCAACCCGTTACGGGGCTTCAGTTTTGTATGCCAAATTAGCCAATCCACGTGACATTCGGGACATATTTAACCCTTCTTTGCATGATGATGGAAATTTCCATCATATTTTTTTTTCATATTTAGACTAAGATTTCTTTTTATATTTTTCCATTAATCTAAAGCATGGATTATATCACCCTTATTTATATCACCAAAATAGAAAAAATCATGCAAAGGATGTTTAAAGTTTTATAGTAGCTAGGTATAATATGGTGCGGACTCATATAGGTTTTCTCTCATTGATTTCCTTCTGGAGATGATTAGCAGAAACATATTCACCAAGATTCGCACCCGGTACCTCTAGTTCTACATCCAAAGCGCGTACTATTGAGCCATCCATCACTACAAATATAGAGAGCGTCATGTTTTTTTTTATATCTCCTTAAGATTTTTTTTATAGAATAGGAGGCACGGACCTGTTACACAAGGTACTCAAGTTCCTTTCTTGTATGTTCCCAAGTCGTACTGGTTCTGAAAATCGACGACAGCTGGGTGACCATAGTGGTTGCGAGAGGCAGAATCTCATACTCGAATGAATTGCGTGGTTGTAGATTTATAAATATCGATGGCTTGCACGTAAACAACAGATATTTCTAGTTTTGTATTTAAATAAATTATATTTCAAGTATAATTTAACTCTGCATTCGAGATATAATATTTGAAATCGGTTCTCAATTTCTAGCAACTACATTTGAAACTCTTCAATTATATTAGGGTGTAGGGTGTAGACATCTACAGGAGAACGTTATTTGTCCCGTTCAAAGTGCCCAGACGTACAGAAACATACATACATAAAGCTATACACAAGTCATCGAACTCCAAATATTATCTGTATTTTCCATACTATAGGGACTCAATGGGCAGTTTATAATCCTACTGGTAATAGAACCTTCCCAACACTGGGAACATAAGAAGATAGTCTACAGTGAATGTTATTACTAGAGCTGAGATGCTCTCCAAATGAAACATTAAATGCTGCCGTACATAAGGCCACCGGTGGCGCCCTCTGGAAGCTGCCAGTAGCTGACCGCGACCACTATTCACGGCCACAGGGAGAAGGGAGTTGAGCGAGTGTCAGCAACCTGTGGTCACGGTCACTCGTATACTTTGAATCGTGAGCGGCGATGTCATATAAAATATATGAAGCTAGCGATCCGTCCCGGTTTCGCACGGGCATACAAAAAATAGCCTACCTATGTTACTCGCTGATAATGTAGCTTTCTATTCATGAAGTCATTTTTAAAGTCGGTCGGGTAGTTTTTGAGTTAAATCGTAACAAACAAACAAATCTTTATAATATGAGTATTGATAGATATCATGTCGTGGTCGATAGTAACTTATGTCGCCGATGTAGAATTTTTGAAGGATTTCATGTAGGTAACAGCTGATATGCTGTCTAGATATAAGATCAATACCTATATACTTTTATGAGATAACACCATTGAAAATTTAGTTACCTTTTAGGATTAAAAAAAAAGGTTATATATTTTTAGGTAAGTTTATTAATAATAATAAAGTTTATCCCTTTAGATTGTATAGTACTTTAGAATTAGTAATGTGCCTATTGCCTAAATTTGATATGTAAGTAATCTCTTACTACACAGTACACGTGAATCAATATATATAGAAGACCGTAGAGACATAATATTATTTTGGTTTTCTATATAAATTATTTCTGAATGATTTTTCCTAAGTTCTATAGACTCTTCAAAGAAACATTAAAAATGAATGTCAATCAAAATAAGCTAACAATGGGGAAATCCACGCCATACACGTGTACCTCTCAGTCATCAGATATAATCACAAGGCAGGCTGTGTCCGGAGTCAAGATTGACAGATATTCGGTGTTGCCAGATTATTGTAATTCTACACCACTGAGCTGCGGTGCGTGAAATCGTTTGTAGAGTAGAATGTTGAGAGAAACTATAGCATTGAATGTGATTCTATTTTTATTTGGCTTACAATCTATGTATTACTCAATTTTATATGCACAATTATGTTGTATATGGAATGCATTGCGGTAGTACATTTGTGGTTTAAGTACTGGCTGAAAATCTGCACTGTGCAAATCCTAAATCAGCTTTATGCTGATCCCGTTGCCGTTTATCACAGGCGTATATTATTATTTTAGATAAAATTAACGTCTAATTCAACCTGTGATTTTGATAACTTTTGGAATTTTTGTTAGAAATTGAGCAAAAAATAAGTAATCATAATCAGAGCACATACATAGATAGTTAAAAGGTTTTAACTGGCTCAATAAAATACGTGTTTGTTTCACTGATATTTTTTTATACAATCAATTAGCCATTCAGCATCTGTGGGCTTAAACACTTCATTTCTTTTCCTCGGGAAATCGAACTATGGCTCTCAGCTCAACGTACTAGCATACCTACTGAGGAGGAGGTAGAGGCGGTCTACAGAAAATAATAAGCATGTGCTCCCGGTGGGATTCGAACCCACGACCCATCGATGCGCACGGCAGGTGTTCTACCGAACGCGTCAACGAACCCGTCAGAATAATATAAATAGATATAAATAAAAATATATATTTTATTGATAAATCTGATATAAATAAATTATTACGTTTAGAATAAAGAAATTAATATTCCGAAAAAAACTGATTTTCTTAAAAATTATAATATTATAATTTATCAGCATTCGATTTCTGACGTTCACAATAATAACTATTAATTAATTTTCTATTAAGAAAGGTTTTACTCACCCGTACATTATGGACAAAGGATAACGTAACCTAATTCCCTGTCTATGGTAGTCCTAATTGCAGTTACGTATCTCTAAATTTAAAATGGCGACCATAAATTATAATAAATCATTGTAATAGTGACTATGAATAAGAAAATCGGCCTGTACCTACCTCAATATATGTATTTAGTAGTTGCAAAGATTGTAAATCTGTTCTTTGGCAGTATCCATTGCACCTACGATGAGGCGAATATGTCTTTCAGAAGTGGCTTTAACTAATCCTCACAATTTTGACTCTACATAGAGTTTAAGGCTTACAAAATATTTTAAAAAAGTTGATAACTGACATTTAAAAAAATGTTTGCATGGATTTGATAAATGCTTACAGTACTTTGCAAATATCCTAAAATTTTAAAATAAAGTCAAGTGGAATCGACGAGCAAAGTGATTTAAAAACGGGCTTACAATCTGAGCGGCTATATTTTAGACTTTGGATAGCAAATACAGACAAACTAGCCCAGCCGAGCCCATATTTCCTTGAAGCGTACTATTTTTCTATTTTAGACTTTAACATATAGTTGCACCCGTTGAATTATTTAAGAAATAAGTGATAAACGTCCGACTGCAGTTATAATATATCTTGCTTTTGAACTTCTCTGTATTATTATGTAAAAGTATTGGTCAAATCCGAATTACAATTTTGAGTTATTTCGAAATTAATTAGAAAAACACACATTTTGGTCACAAGAGATAATGATTTTGGTACTGATATTGTAATCATAATACAATTACGCTTTGTATTGCAAATTGAATTTATTAACACACATGACTGAACTCGACTGCGAACGCAAAATAATTATCTCACTCAACATAAAACCCCCTTATCAAAATAATTTCATCTGACAGCTGTCATCGATCGCGCGGAATCTAAAAAGGGCGCGCTATTCGAATCAGGAATTCGAAATCCAGGTGTTTTATCGTCAAAACGCTTCCCTCCACGGGAACAGTTCCGTTCGTTCAACAATTTCGCGAGCACGTGAGATCAAGCCAATGTACGTACGTGACCCGTTTCCGACATTCGCCCAGATATCAGTGACCTCCCTCGCCCCCCGTGCTTCAAACATAACGCGATTTTAGCACCGTTTAATAGCTGTTTTGAGAGCTCTTTTAAAATGGACGGCGGTTACAAAAGTTAGAAGCGCTATGACGTTTGCTAAATGCTAAGAGGAAATTATCGAAAAGATTCGAGTTGGCGGTTCTTGTGTGATTCTTAGATGCGATTAGAGAGTTTTAATTAGACACCATTGATATATTAGATACTTTAAGCCAAGGACTGAATACCGGTTAATTTACTATGGGAGTTATACCGGTATAATAAAGGTTTTTGTTAATATGCTTTAGTTTTATTTTTTTCACTCACATGTTTTAAATATCAGAATATCCTTTCTTTTTGCGTCATAAGGTAAGTAAATTACTTATTTGTATAATGTTATCAATTACTAATGATTAAACAATTATTATCAATTTCACTTTGAATACACAAATAGGTAAAAGCCAAATAAAGATCAAAGAATATATGAAAATATTATTTCAAACGTAGTACTTCTGAAATAAGTTTACTTGAAGGCAAATTGTGTATAGAATAGTAGACATTATTGGTACGTAATAAAGAGTATTATTGTCTGATGATTTGTATTTAATGATCAATGACTAGGGATGTATCACAAAAATATCCGTTACATAAGCAAACATGAATGTGCCTTAACGAGCTACTGTGGAGAGATAGTCACGTGGAAGCGTACTTTATACGACACGACACGATTATTTGAAATTAAAATCTTTAGAATGAATAATAAATATTTAAAAAGGTAATGATTATAAGGGTGCAATAAATATTACTTTTTGTACTTTGCAAATATTTATAGCTGTCAGATTTGATTACATATTATTAGAGTTATTGTAAGATTTAAAATTTATGTACATTTTTTCTGTACTTATTTTAAAAATACAGTATTCAGGTGATAATATTTAAATATGTATATATATTATACTTCCCAGTGCTTCACAGTGTCAAACGTTGAAAACGCTTATGAGATTTGCCATGTTTTCTTTTTTATAAAAGATGGTTTTATGAAAATTATCTTATCGTTTTTAATCTATTCCCGAATCATATCAATTTTATTTTAAGATATAAATTTGTTCTTGTATCGAGACTTTTAAGTGGCGGACTATAAAAAAGCAACTTACTGACCGACTGACCTATCACAATGATAACTTACTACTGTAATACTGGCATAACCCATATCGCTGAGAGAAAGTCGAAAGTATAAGTAGATCTATTAGGATTTTACACTTTCTGCTTCACATAACCGACCGATTTGGAAACCTTCAAGAAACGAGCCTACATCCTTATAACTCGATAACGCTGCAGGTGCCCTCTGATGTTGTAGATATCTACCGGTGGCAGTGATCACTTACCATCACGTGAGTTTGTCTATTCTATTAAAAAAACTAAGGAAATATTACGGATTTTTTTACGCCAGATGGAAATAGAGGGTTGAAGATCGTCACTTCTTATCGTATCATATAAAGTAGATTCCAGTAAGGGTGGCACCAATTACAGGCTACGATAATATACGTCTAACGAACGATAGCTCCGGAGTACAGGGTAAACAATTTTCTGTTTACCGCTATCCGCTCGTTCGACACGCTTGTTTTGCTTTTATTTACACCTAGATGTTGCCCGCGACTTCATCTGTGTGAAACTCGGTACTTTCAACCCTCATGTGCTCGGAATTTGCAACCAAAAATGTTTTAAATGCAGAATGAAGTCATATGTATGTTAGCTTTATGTGATTGGAATAATTCCTGATCTGTTTCAGTTTCAAATGGCATGAAAAAGTTTGCTTTTGTATTCAGGAGAACGTTTGAACGATATTTTAAATTTTCTTGTCCGTTCTACGGCCTTGATTTGAGAACTGGCAGTATATGTAAAATTAGAAGCTTTTTTAATTGACGTTCACAAGTGTACATTGTGTTACCTAAATTAATAAATTATATTTGATTTGATTATTAAAATTTTAAAGGTACTTTAACTTTATTTTAGTGGACAAGGAACGATTTTTTTTGTAGTTGTGAGTAATGGATGAACAGGTATGTATCTATATCTTATCTAACTGATAAATCAAACAAAACGTCGCTCGAGCAATATAACTTAAATATAGCAGCGACGTATTACAATATTTACTAGCTCCGACGACAAATGTTTGCCAAAATGAATAACCCAAACGATAAATATCCACAGGGACCCGGTGGCACTGCAATAAGAGTGAAATGTTAACGCGATCGCCGGTTCGCTTCCGGGCGAGGAATGGAACACGCATTAGCCATTAGCATAGCTCTGACGATACTTCCGCTCTAGTGATGGATACTGTCGATAGAAATATTATTAACGCTTATCGATATAATTTTCAGATTATCTTGCTGAAGGTATAGAAACATAAGGGTATACTCCAAATGTAAGTGATGGTGAAAAATGGTACGTCATTTTTCCTAGTAACAAATAAAGTACTTTAAAAAAAAATTCTTTACTTTGTATTTTTTTTTTGACTCAGTTATTTGAACGTAGTAGCACGGAGTAAAATGTTTGTAGTAAAGAAGAGAAGAATAAGAATATATTATTTGATACACACACAAACATAATATTATATACAGTTAAAAATAAGAAAAGAAATACTACACTGTTTTACTTATTGATTTATTTGATTAATCTAGCAAAAAAAACATTTTTTTTGTATCCTCTAAGTGTATCAACATGTACTCCAGAACCATACTAGCGCCACAAGAATGGCTCATAGTTACATAGTACATATATTAAAATCACATATAGTACATTTATTAAAATCAGTTTTGTCTAAGTAAGATCAGCCAGTCGATCGCCTCGCCTTCAATTCTATTGAATTCTAAGCTGGCTCGAAGTCTAGTTTGTCGTCGAGGAATTAGTGAATAGCATAACATACTACTTTATACTTATGTATGTATGCACTCGTACTTCCAACAGAGGATCCAACAAACGTTTCGATAAATGACTGTTCAGCACAAATATAAAGGAAAATAAATTAGGCCTCCGAAATTCTGTCGAAGCTAATTATTTTTATAGATATTGACAGACGAGCATGAGGTTCACTTGATGGTAGGTGATACCTCAGCCACAGAACATCAGTCAATGATGCGCTGTCGACCTACTTTTTAATTGGAGCATTCGGAAATCCATAGACTGAAACCGAAACGCGTAATGTGCACTTCACGGTTTTTCCATCTATGATTTTATGAATTATTCGTTTAATTTCACACTAAACTAAGGTGTCAAAAATACCTTTTTTTATATGTTTAATAATTTTGTATCAAATATTTCGACTTTTCGTATAGTAATTGTTAAATTTATTTAGTGGTATAATTTTCCTTACATTAAAAAATGCAGAGGTATGAAACATCTTTTGGTAGAAATAAGTATACACAAAACCGTGGTAGAAATTATGTTAATGCACATCAATATCATTGTCTCAATGATTACTTAGTAGTTCCCAGGCGTGCTGACTTCGCAAGATGTTTGCAGTAAGAGTACTGAGACCTATAAACAGTTTATTACATCCAGTTAAATGAAACAGCATATAACCTACTTGGACCTAGATCTAGCCTTACTTACGCTCAATACATTGTATTAAGGCGATATAATCGTCTATCACACCGAATGAAGCCGTACAAAATATTGATGACTATCCGTTTGTTATTAAACTATGACCATACCGGAGTGTACAATACAGAATAAAACTGTTCAACTGGCTGTCTTGTAGAAATAGATATCGCACGCACGAAGAAACGCACCTTAAAAGAAATCTGATTTTGCAACTAACATATAACTTATCATAAACATTATATAGCCAATTGTGTATAAATATAAATAAATAAACATTTAAATGAAAAAACCATTCAATGTATAAAAATACAATTAACACGTTCAGGTAAGTGAAACCACCGACAAAAATGAATATTATTGTCACTTAAATATATGATGCGTATCTAAAAAGGATATAAACTTATTTATTATACATATTATGTATTCTTCTTATCTCGCGATTATAGTTTATATAATTCTAAGAAAATAACTAATAGCAGGTCTGTACGCACCTTTCCTTGTACAATTGCATTAAATAAGCTACTTATATAAGTAATGACACCCTTCTATAGCTTATCATAAAAACACTAGTGATGAAGTATGGTTTCTGACGTACATTTATTTATCAACCAACTTATAACGTACATATTATTTTTACTTTCAATTATTATGATACTGCTAGATTAATATTTCTTATATTAACATATTACAAAATAAGAGGAACATTTTATATTTCGTCGTGATCGTAGAACAACGACGGTTCTGATTTTTTTACGATTTTAGTTCTATTGTATTAGTCATAACATGAAACTCCTTGACAGTTCTATATTGTATAATTTAGAACTGTCTAAAAACCCTTTATCGACAAAACAAATAAAAAAATGGAGTTTGATAATAATTAGTCAGATATTTTTATGCAATAAACCGTCGTTGTTCTATGATCACGACGATTAATTTGTGGTCAATGGTCAGTAGGAATATGAAAATGGATGGTTATCTATCTTCTTCTATACATATAATAAAAGAGTAGGATCGAAATTACGCTTCACTAAATATTTTTACCAGAAATTAAGAGGGGTGATAAAAGAAGGGTAGCAGAATGCATAAATGCAATTTTTAAGATTCTTGTCTGTCTGTCTGTCTGTCTGTTTGTTCACGCTAATCTCCGAAGATACTGAACCGATTTTAATGCAATTTACACAAATATATTAAGGAAAGCCCGGGGCAACATATAGGCTTTGTTTCATCGAAATTAGTTATCGGAAAGAAAAGTTATCATCATTTAAATATTATCTTAAAGGCACCATATCACCAAATTTCAATGCAAACTGACTCGCGTTGAACTTTTTCGAATTGTCAGATGTCAATCACAGTCTGATATGTAAATGAAATAGTTTGATTATTTCGCCATTTGCAATATGTATTCGTAGAATAGTGGATAGAATATTGGATATGCAGTCCCATAGCGTAGCTTTTGATGCGAGTTCGAATCTGAAGTTGAAATGAAAGAAATATTTTTTTGTATTTATTATTTTTTTTTTTGAAAGAACTATATTTAAAAAAAATAGAAAATGTATTATTGAAATAATATATGAAAAGTATTTCTTATGAGATCATTTATTTCACCTTTTCATCAATCCTTTCTCTTAAACAGAATTACGATTATTCGACATTGCTTTTTTGCTTCCGTATCTTAGAGGTTTCCGCATTTAGCACCGGAAACCCGGGCAGGAATCCCGGGAATTTAAAAAAATGTCCGAAAATGAGAATAACCAATTAAATGAACGCACGCATCTATTTAAGACAGAAAATGTATTGAAAATTTAATAAATATGAATTTCCCTAACGTTTCTTTAAATTCAGGTTAATTATTTCAACTATTGAATATCAAATCATCCTTCGAACCCCAATCTCAACCACCATTAAACATGTCGATAACATGATGCAAAAGCAACCGTTAATGACTAATTTGATAGCTCTTTCCCAAAAGAAATCACCAAGTACAGAGGGTGGAGGAGGATATGTCATTTGAAGAAAGCTTGGTCAAAAGCTCAGCCTAAAGTGAACCCCACGCGAACGAAGTCGCGGGCATCAGCTAGTAAGTAATAAAGTTTTCTTCCAAAATAAATTAAATTTCATTTCATTTCGCAAGGAAGTTAAAAGCCATAAAATAATGGATTAACTGTGTGAAGAAGAAGTATTCGAGGGGTGTAAGTGGTAAGATGAGGAATGAACGAGGAGATATTTCTCCATCTAAGAATCAGGGAAGAAAGTCAGTAATATCCTCTATTCTTTAAGCATTAGAGATTTTTAAGAGCAACAGCGGAGCTTGACAGCATAGGCTAATAATATAGTTTAATAGTCAATCGATATCGATAAGATAGTTAATTAAGGCACGTCACTCGACAGCAGGCACCCTCCTGATTGTTTTGGCACATTTCGCGTATTTCAGTGCGGCATCGCCATCTGAATTGAAGGGACAACTCTAAATTGAATGCACAATTACTTCCATATACGGTTTAATCGCGAAAACTTTGTCATTGCACCATCTCCCTCTAACAATAGTCTAATTTTTAGGTTCTTGGGGTGAAGGTCGCATTATTGCAGGAGTCTTCGATTGCAGCAAAATGGCTCTTACAATCAGAAAGGAATTGCTGAATGAGACTGTATTAGGTATTACGCTACTGATATTTTTTTAAATCCAGATGGTTGCGATCCAACTATAGCGACGATAAACGTATGACAATAAGTGATTTGGCTTTGTATTCACCAGATACTTTAATTATATTTGGTAGTATCTACCTAAATTGATTTAGACTGTATCAAAGGCACTCAAGTTATGATAAATTTTACAAAACGCCAGTCGGTTCTACACCGTAGCTTCGATCTTTAAATATGTTTGCAGTGCCGGTGCAGTTAGCTACAGGGCTTTATTAGTAAGGCTATAATAGAACTGTGTAGTGCACAGTTATGCGAGAGCTGGGAACAGTTAGTGATCGTCCCGGGGGCGACATAGCGGTCGCACGTGATCTGTCTGAGCGCTCAGTGCTGCGGGTAGATATATACCTACCTATGTTTTTAATTTCAAAATGCTGTTCAAATTATTTTCGTTCTATTTTAGAACATATGTATGATCTAATAGGTTATACGTAGTTTGCCCCACATCAGATTAAACGCACTCTAAATTTGAAGACAGGTTTCCTTCAGAGGCTGCAGTGCAGCTTTTCAGCAGTGTTCTGTGAGTCACCACACAAATAAATTTTTAAGACGCTTTCTGCTTCGCAAAGCACTATATGGAACCAGCTGTCGCCAGCGATTTCCGAACCGAGACGACTTAACAACCTCTACTCAAAAAGTATGTTTGTTGCCAAACCTGTAACTTGTATTGTAGTGGGCGTTAGTGATAATTTACCATAAACCACAGTAGGTAACTGGTTCAAATCCCGGGGTTACATATTTCATATTGTCAGGCGATAGAAAACTTATCTACTTGCTTGTAAAGAAAAACGATCAGAGAAATAGACACAAAGATGTGTTTACCCCATGCCCCACTAGGGGTCTCCAGAATTCATTATTCTAGGCCTCTTACAAAGCTAAATGTTTATCAGATAATCATTTAACAGATGAAAAAGCTAATCGTCTTTCGTATCATCTATAAAAAAGGTAGTTGTAGTTATTTCCACATTTGTACCGAGACACGGTTTGTTTGTCTTCATTATGACTGCGATATAAGTCACAACTAGTTTCGCTGAGATATATTTTTATTTAACGCTTTCCACTCAGTGTAGGGTGACCACACTGAACCACGTCGGCGCGGAGGTAATTTAATTCTTTAAATAGCTGAATGTAACAAAAACATAGGCTTTCTTCTTTTTTTATATATTTCAGTTTATACGTTGCAATAGTTACCAATTATAGCAGGTAAGATCAATAAAATAAAATTTACCGGATTTCAATTACACAATTACATTTATATATATTAATTATAAAACTTATTACGTAATGTGTAGACTAATTTTAGGACATGTTTACCCCTTAGTGGTTTTTGATGCTAATGTAACTTTTGAATTTGGATTTTTAAAAAATAAACTGTTGGCTGTTGCCACTTGAGTAGTTATATAGTAAGTATTAATCTGTACTAATATTATTATAAAGAGGAAATATTTGTATTTTATGAATAAACTCAAAAACCACTGGACCGATTTAAAAAAATCCTTTCACCAATAGAAAGCTACATTGTCAGTGAGTAACATAGGCTATTTTTCATCTATAGTATACCCGTGTGAAGCCGGGGCGCGTTACTAGTACTTAATACTATGCATTATACAAGTAAATATATTTGTGTTGAAACATAAATATGGTATAGAATACGAATACACTTATTCTATGTCACATATTTAAACTATTGCACTCCCAATATTTACTTGATCTATGGATGCTATTTGGTGAAAGAAAAGTCAGCTACTTAGCTTGTGCAACTGACCAGTACTGATTACTGCGCTGCTATTCAGTATCTGCCTTGCTGCTAATTGCTGGAATGGCACCATATAAATATGGTTACATAATAAACATACAATACAAAATCATATATAACATAAGGTATATATACGTTTTAGTATTTTATTTAAACAGTTTACTTGAATAACGGTACTTTATATTCACCCTACCGTCCGGGGTATCTTTGTAAAGCGTCACAAATCATGAGGCGGAATTCCTAAGTTACCGCGAAATGTACAATTCACTATATAGAAATATGCTTCGTGCTTCCGTCTGTGAAGCTTTTCAAATGACTTTGACGTTTGAATAGAGTTCTTAGAAGTGCGAATTTTTTGTCATTTTCATATATTTTTCTCCCGACGAAGATCTAGAAGGTAATAAATGGATTTTATAAGTTTATCCCGCAGTGTACTTGTTACGTAGCATTTTATATTTTTTACTTTTTAAGGGTCCAATCCCACTCCAGTGTATGTCTGTATGTTATCCTCTATTTTAACTACAAGTAAATTATTGAAAAGTACAAGTCAAGTTTGATCAAGATATAATTTATGAGAAATAAGATATTATTTTTACAATAGAAATTCATATTATTTATCTGAATCTAAAATATTTTGTAAAAAATGGTTTTGCAATTCTATGTATTTGAAATGGGATTTGTTGGGCTTTTTGGACTCCGTTTGTACGTTTCTAATTCAAGATACACTATAAATAGTTCCTAAAAGAGCTACAATACATTTCCTGAATTAAATGAAAAAAAAACTTTAATCGGATTAAATCAGTCTACTCGTGACTACACTTCTTACTAAACGTCGGGATAAACTATTGAATGAAAAAATATTTTTAATTAAATGTATGAAAAGTGTTTGAAATATTTGTTTCTAAGATAGTGAGAATAAATTTTTTTTTAATAAAATACTGTATACCGGATTAAAACGTGATTTATTATTTATATTGTTTAAATTATTTTTTAACATTGTGTTACCTAAATTAATAGATTATTTTTTAATTTAATTAAATATGGCAACTTTGTTACATTTCAAATAACAGACAACTGTCATCTTTCTGTCTTCCCGCGACCACGGTTGCTGTAAAGCATCCGAAACGTCGGGATAAATAATTTAAACAATATAAATAATAAATCGCGTTTTAATCCGGTATACAGTATTTTATTTAAATGTGTGAAACTCGCGTTAATAAAAGACAATAATAAAAAAAATGTTAAAGGACACTTTCTTAGTAACCAGGATATTATTACTTTAGGTTAGAATAATACATTTTATTAGCCTTAAATGTTCGGTTAGTGTGTACCTGTGCTAACGTGGTAAGTGCTTAGTTATAAAAAAAAAAATGTTTAGGTGAAGATTTCTTAAGAACGGTCAAAAATGCTGTTTTTTAATTCAGTTTATCTTAAACCGTACATAATTTTAAGTCTTTTTTGCATATGATGGACTCAAAACATAATTAAACATATTTAAATAAAATACTGTATACCGGATTAAAACGCGATTTATTATTTAAATTATTTATCCCGTTTTAATCCGGTATACAGTATTTTATTTAAATGTGTGATACTCGCGTTAATAAAAGACAATATAATTAAATATAGTTTAATGCGTTAAAAATCTTCAAACACACCTCTAATTTCTGTTTTAACGCAGTTTATCTCTTCATTAGCAATTGTTGTTCTAATCAAAAATATTCCATAAAATTTCACCTGTGAAATTGCGTTCAATGATCGATTCTTTCTTGTTAAATAACTAATATTAAATTTTTGTTTTACGACATACACTTGTGGTGCGCGGGCATTCTCAGCGGTAGCGCCCATTTGGTCAAAGTCAACGGTATTATACTGCGCCTGCGCCTAGGTCTACTTTGAAAATTGTTGAATTTCAGGGCTTTTACGCGGACGATGAAATCTCTCGTATCTCTGCATAAATGCTGGAAGTGACCGGTAGGGGTAGGGTTACTTAAAAGTCCTTTTGAAAAATACATTTAGAAACTAGCTCACGTAATACGAATCAGTTGTAATGAAATGCAGGGCCACCCGGACCCTTCCCGGAGCGCCCGGGATACCTCATTAGGGATAATTGTTGGGATTCGCTGACATCACGGCTTTGTGATAGGAAGAAATCGACATGATTTTTATATTTGAGAAGTTATTTTTATCCTGGGAAAATGCAATCACACGTGGACGAAAATGTATCACCAAAATATGCAAAACGAGCCCTGTCTCTACAAAAAATACGTTTGTATATAAAAGTGCAAGTTATTTCGGGATGGCAAGTTTGTTTTTATTATTTTGTGGTAAACAACTACCAATGTTTATATTAGTATATAGTGTAATAAAGCTAATGATTAAAAAAAAAACTTAAGTATTATATAAGTTTATTTTTATCATTAATCTAACAACTGACTATTAAATAATTTAAAACTAACATATGAAACATAATTCTTACTGACGTAAATAGGATTTTCTTATGTCAGAGCAGTGCCACCCAGGACCCACCATGTTGTAGTGTTCCCTACCTTGTTACAGTATTTCGTTTAGCAAAGTGTTTGGAGTAATTCGTATTAAAATCCCCTATTGACCGTTAGGTATCGGCACAATTTACCCATCTCAAGCTGACAGCAGGGTTACGCGGACACCAGGGAGCTGGCAACAATGCCACAGGATAGGTATACCAGTAAGGACGCTTTCTAATTTGTTAAAATTACTTTTTTGTTATAATTTTGGATCACCCGGGATGACAAGGATTCTAACAGGACATGATTCTAGAATACACGAACTCTGAAAATATTAAGCTTGTCCTGAGGGCCTAGCACAAACGACTTGTGAGTTAGGCCGACAACACATCTAAGACGTCCATGTCTCAGATGTCTATGGGCGGCGGTGATTCCTTATCATTAGGTAACACACCTGCTCGGTTGTCTGCTTTGTTATAAAAAAAAACATTCGTTCCTGTCATTGGTATGCAATTTCAAATAATTTCTCACACATCTGATAGATCTACGATTCAAAGACTTTTTCGATAGACGTTCGTGATGTAGCAAAAATATATGAATAACCGCAAACGACACCAGACTGTAATTATTGACTCATTAAGGTGTAGTGTATAAAAAAATTATATGCGAATTATCTAGAAATCTGGTTATGTATTGTATTTCGGTATATGGCAAAAGCCGGCACAGCCCTTTATCCAAGATATATTTAAATCGAAGTATCGTGAAGTCAAAAAATTGATAAAGATCACATCACAGATTTATGCTAACAAATAATAGATATAAATATAATATAAGAATAAAATTCTTTTCGTAGATCACTTTCCTGTTATTTGTTTTTGTACATCTCAGATTATCTATTTGTGCAACTCCGTATATTACTCCGTATTAAAGTATTTAAACTTAATTATTGTAAATTCATCACCATCAAATACGTTCTTCAACTAATATATAGTTTGAACTTTGAAAGGTCTTATATATTTTTAACAGCTTTATATACCAACATAGGTAGGTAGTGTTTTTGAATGATCTAAATATCTAGTTGTATTGTGTCGTATGTTGACCCCTGATGGATGGTCGTCATATCGTCGTTGCGCCTGCCAAATTCCATATGTGTTTTTTTTTTGATTTTTGGTTTTCGCACAAAAAATACTCTTCGTTTTATTCTCTATGTGTTACTAAAATCATTTTTGTGATATTCGAACTGGATATGAGTTTAACTAATTCCATATATGTTTTGACCGGTAAGAAAAGCTCCGTATGTGAATCAATAATACGTTTTTCGTAGTCTCCCAAAACTATACAAAAATCACATATGGAACTTGTCAGGCGCAGCGACGATATACCACTTTGGGTATCGATGGCTTAAAACATATTTTCCTACTGTTCTGCTGTATTCTGTGGCTGTGAGGACATCGGGGAGGTACAGTCGCGTACACGCCGGGAACACGTTCTAACGATCAGAAACATATCACTCGAACCTTCTATTAAACTTGAATGTGCGTCGCGCAAATACAGAGATAAATTTGCTGTTATTGACGATACCGAGGCTTTACCTGTTCGATGTCATGTATTTTATTATATAGGAGAAGCTTAGTTGCGTTGTATACATTATATCACTGTGAACTCCACACATCAAATATACATACACACACACACACAACATGCACACTCACAACTACACATACAGTCACTGCAGTCACACTTTACTGGTTTAATTTTGGGCAAATTATGTTTTTTCTTTATTTTTATTTTTTATCTAATGTTTTTAATAATAATTGTTGTCATAGGAAATAGGTTAAGTTTTACTGTAGCTTTTGTTATTTTTGGCTGATGCCTCAACATTGGTGAGGTTCTGAAAACCAGCGCTAAGCCAATAGTATTGACATAGCACAAGCTGAGTAACCTCACCATTTAGGTAGCTGGCAAACAAATTTTTCTTTTCTATGTTTTACTGATTTTATATTTTTATTTGTTCTCATTGTTTGTTTGTTTTGTGCTTAATAAATCTATTCTTATTCTTATTCTTATTCTAGATAGACCCTGGTTCTCGTGACTTAATTTGCACGCAATTTATTATTTATTGTTTAAAGTGTGTGTGTGTAAAATTGCGTAGGATTAAGTTGAATATTAAATTAAGTTATGGTCGTTAGTGTAATTCGTTTAAGCATTCCTATCGCATTAGGCATAGGTACCTGTAAAGTTAGGAATAGATTAAAAATAAATATCTTTTTCTTCCCGACATCCGATTTGAAACAAAATTTATATATGGATTCAGAGTAAACTTGATCTAACCAGTGAAATGCATGCCAACTGCACAAGCAAGACAAGAATGTTAAAAATGAATTTCCATGTATTCTATTACTATTTTCTATCATCCCTTCTCAATTTCTGGTAAATATTACCAAGTCCCCTGGGGCACGGGGCCTAACCATTTCTGTGTCTGTTTCATTGATCATTTCACAGGCGAGTATACGATCAGTCTTCTATGCCCTGCATACTTTCTATTCCCTCTTCTATATACTTCATTGGCTCTAAACAACGGAGGCTATAAATAAACGCAAAACAAATTATCATATATAAAAATTATGAATAATAATTATTATTATGTACCGCGACTCTCAACCGGAAGACTAAAATGCTGTTTATCAAGAAGCTCGCTGTTGAAAAGTATCAGCAATGATGTTTATGACGAGGTACAAGACGGCTACATCTCGAATGAGATTCGATTACATTTCGGCTGCCGCCCGCCGCGAGCGCCCTATATTTTATTAAATGCTGTAAAGGACCATGCACATAATATTGTCTTTTATTAACGCAAGTGTCACACATTTAAATAAAATACTTTATACCGGATTAGGACTCGATTTATTATATAAATAATAGCATATTTTACTCGCTGATAATGTAGTAAAATCGGTCGAGTAGTTAAATCGTAACAGACAAACAAATATTTATTCTTTATACAGATATTAGCCGGATTTTAGCACAGATAAATCACGCTGTAATCCGGTAGGTATAAAGTAATTCTATAGTATTAAGTAAATAGAGCATTCTATGAATTAGAATAGGTAGGTAGTGCTTTCATAAATTTTGAGTTTAGGTTCTGGCAAGATCAAAATGGATAAGAAAAAAGCTAGTTATTATTATTTCGTTGTACATCATGCAGTCTCCTTAAGCGAGTCGTCATTGCGTTACTTAATATTGAAATGATGAGGGATTTCATTCCGTTCTCGTATTACGTTCCTATTTACAAGTCATCTCAAAAACACGCTCAACCTCACGTGCTCCTCTGATGTCACGGTGTTTGTAATACTTATTGCTGACTTCGCAACTCTAAGTACTTTTAATACACGAACGATGAAATTTCACCCATATCTACTGCCTACATTGACATATGTATTGTATAATATCGTCTTTTATTAACTCGAGTATAACACGTTTAAATAAAATAAATTTTACTTTACTTTGGAATTCAAATCCGGGCAAAATGTTTTGTTTTTAATGTTAAGTAACTTAAATATATACTAAGCAGTTAAACAAAAAATGTTTTATTAATATAAATAATTTACTTTTATAATTTTAAAATGTTGTATTATAAATGAAACCCTACTAGATGCCATTTAATGTACGAAAAATCTGAGGAAATCCGGAAGGATAGCAACCCGAGTCATAACTTGAGTACCATAATCTGCCCTGATTTGAACAACTTTTAACTTTGAATATGAGACGACATGATACAAAATAGACATAATACGATTCTAAGTGATTCTAAGCATATTTGAAGCTTTTTTATTTATCACTGTTTAAATCTTAGATATTTCAAGACGCGAATCAAGTTCTAATCTTGTTCTGGCACTTGTCAAATAGGTTTCGACTTGAGTTGCGGTTTGAAATACGTGCTTTAAATCTTGTGGCTGAATCCTACTCGTATAGTGTTAGTAAGTAAGTTAGCTTATTACTTTCAAGCTTAAAGCCTTTAATATGCACGACGTATATAGGACGTTACTTATTTTTTTTTCAATGTTAGATATCGACAGACGAGCATAAAATCCATACACTGAAACCGAAACGCGCAATATGTAGTTCAAGGTTTTTCTACATATGTGGTGGTTCGTTACCCGGTCGAGTTTAGCCACTCGCCACTGATCCATGGATATACTCAAACGCTTTCTCTTTCTTTTTCCTTGATTTTTAAGGTTTGTGTCCAGTGATTATGGAAGTATTCAAAAGTGCCTCTGGTTTTTCTTCAAAACATGAGTATCCCAAGGTTATGACGGGCTTGTTGGTGGGTTTGGCAGCACCACCCGTGCACATCGATGGGTCGTGGTTTCGAATCCCACCGGGATGATATGTTTATAATTATCTGTAAACATGTCTGGTAACCCGTCTGGTAGTACGGGCATTGAACGGGTCGTAGGAATATCGAAATTCCGACCCTGTAACAAATCACCGTTCATAGGTGGAAAAACCGTGAAGTGCATATTGCGGTAAGTAAAGATTAGGTTTATAGCGCATCATTAATTGATGTTTTGTGACTAAGATGAACCTCATGCTAGTCTGTCGATATCTGACATAAACAAGGTAACGGTAAAAAATAGGTGATCTATTTGGCTACACGCTGTATATGAACAATGAACATGCTATAAGTCTGTCAGGGTTGCGGATGAGGATCACGTTGCAGCAGTTCTGCGGGTCATTGCCACGGCCACACTGCAGGACGTGTGATTTATTGATTTTATACATCCGATACCCGGGTATCGGAATACGCTTCGAACGGATTTTTGTGTTTCCAGGAAATATGGTAGAAATTTTTAGCAATATCTAAATAGTTTTTTTATGACATATCGGAGAAGGTAGGTGGGTACTTGATGGTAAGTAATAAAAACTCATCATAGATGTGTTGTCAGCCTTTTAATCAAAATGTATCGTATCGTGTCTTGAAACCAACGAGATCGTTATCAGTTGGAAATACTCTAGGCGGTAATTGTTTTTTTTTGTTCGTGGGCTGAAGTAAAACAGTGCACTACCTGCGTCTGTCTGTTTGGTCGCTTACTTATTCTAAACCATGTAACAGATACGCTTTTACTGTCAATTACAGAATTTACGAACATTTTATTCAAGCCGTCAAATATCGCTAACGCTGGCCAAACCTTATACATCCAAATAAAGACAATAATAATTAATTAATAAGTGTTGATAAGGATATGCAATTAAAAACAATTCTTTTTTTATTTGATTTTAACACTTAAATACGATAATTTCCAAAATATCGAGAATAAATATACTAAGAAATATTACCCAGTTTTTAACAGACAACATTAACAGCAAGTAACTGATAAAATATAAATTATCCGAGTCTCAGTTAAAGAACAAAACGGTAAAAAGTTGGTCTCGAACGTATAAATGACTGCAGACAGACCACGTCTTAAAGTCAAATGAGTCCTTTGAAAGGAGAAATGTAAAAAACATCCAAAACGTAAGCCTTTGTCAGCGGTATGCTAAATTTTAAAGAACGGAGCCGAAACTTCGTGTACCTTTAATGATCTTTTAAGATAGAGTTGGAGAGCTTTTAACCGACAGTGGGAATATAACTACATTGTCGCCTAGCTTCGTCGTCGTTGTAGTTTTAAACTAATTGTTAATGTTGGCATTGAACATTTTTAAAATATACACTTCGCGCACATTACGAGTATAATGGTAAATATAATGGTTAGCTCCTTACAAAAATTTTTGTAAAACGAAAAACTTGGAGATTAAAAAGAGTGGCGGCGAGTTTATTGCCAGTTCTTCTCGTCCGTTCTACGCTATTGATTTGAGAACTGGCAGTAAATGTAAAATTGGAAGCATTTAATATGATTTTTTTTATTGACGTTCATAAGTATACATTATGTTACCTAAATGAATAAATGATTTTGAATTTGAGTTTGAATTGAATTAGTTACGTCTCCCAGTGGCCGCCATAGTGCCACGGTGGATTAGTATTTCAACGGTGACTCCCAATGTCGAATATTCTGCAGTTATTATATAATTCTACTGTTATTGCTATTACTGTGAATCTAGTCTGGAACAAAATTTTTTTCAAACTACATTTGCGTAAACATATTTGAAGTATCACAGTATCATATCTCCCTAAAATTAAATTTAACTAAAATTTTACTACTATTAACTGCAAAACTCATCTATTTAACAAGTAAATAATTTTTTTCCCTAATAGTATAGTTATTATAGTTCGATACGATACGTATATTTAGATGTTACCAGTTTTAATTTCCAATACCGATAAATAGCCGTCAATTGCCGAGACTTCATTCATGTATTCATCGATCAAGCGATTCTTTGTAAAGCCTCCTAAAAGGCAGAATGTCTGTTTTTGTCTGACACATTCAAGCTGATGTTTCTCAAAATAAATTTAATAGTGAATTTCTTGGGTTATTTTCTCATCCTAGGTCATGTCCTTGAACATATTCATAAAATAGCGAACTAAATTGTCAAAACAATAAATGAATGAAGAATTTTGACTAATTCCATGGTCACTGGAATGTAAATGAGATTCTTGACACTTTTTAGAAAAAAGATATAACATAACTTTTCTATCACTTGAATGTAGTTCTAAATAGGATTGGAAAGGTCTGACATCGAACCTTAACCTTTCAAAGGGAAATCCCGAGGGTATTGTGTTCAATCTAAAAAGTATTCAATCACCTGCGAACTAATTTTGTCCAAATCCTCATACATATAAATTCGAGTAGCATTTGATAGGTTTATGTTATAAATAATATAAAGAATAAACCGCGTTTTAATCTTGTATAAAGTATTTTATATAAAGATTTAATTAGAGAAAACTATACGTGATGTATGATGTTGTCGCGTTTTATACTCTAGTAAAATAAAATGGCATTTTTGTAAATAATAGTCGAATAAGAGAGTTATTTATTTAAAAAAAAACGTATTCCCGAGTCCCATACCCCCAGTATGGAGCAGATTTATTTATTCAATTAAAATGGACATTCAAGGCCTATTACAAAATACAAATTACATACTAATAATACACATAATAGTCACACAATAGAACAGATACATTTGTCTGATCATTTTTCTTTACAGGCAAGTGGTGATCAGCCTTCTGTGCCCTTGCCCTGCCTGAACGAAACAATTTTTATCCCCCGGGATTCGAACAAAGGACCTCCAGGAACCAGGAAACCGATTTTACACCGTCTTTAAAATATATTTATTTTGATTAAATAAATATAAACGCTAATCACTGCAAAATACTTAGAGTCGCCTCAGGCGTTGTTTAAAGTATAAACTAATTAGGGAGAGCTTAAACAAATAATTATTAAGAAAGAAGGTTTTAAGTTAATATAGTGTCAACGATCCAGGTTTCCAAACATTTTCAACATTTACTGCAGCTTTTTTAAATAATATTAATCACCGATGCGTTGTCGTTTCATTTAATTTTTCTTTTATTATTTAGAATCTAATACTGTCGCCGAAATGACCAATTTTCCGCATGATATGCCTTTTTCAATTAATAGTTCGTTCCTCAGACGAAATGTTGATATTCCTCTCACATGTTAAAGTCACCAAATGAAAGGAAAAAAATATTAACTACTAGCTGATGCCCGCGACTTCGTTCGCGTGGTGATCACGTTATGGTGAACTTTTGAGCAAGCTTTCTTCATATTATATATCCTCCATCCTCTGTACTTGGTGATTTCTTTTCGGAAAGTGCTATCAGAGTAGTCATTGACGATTGCTTTTACATCATATTAACGACATGTTTAATGGTGGTTAAAGTTGGGGTTCAAATGATGATTTGAAATTCAAAAGAAATACCATAGTAATTGAAAAAATGAACCTGACTGTAAAGAAACTTTAGGGAGATGCATATCAATCAAATTTTACGTCACCAAAATGCAGATATGTGTCTTTTTTCCACTAATCAGAGTTCAGTCGAAGATTGGATTCAATGCATTTTCCGTCTTAAATATATGCACGAAAATTGTACGGGGGTTTGAAATTACTTGCGACACATGGAAAAAACGCCAAGAAAATGTCTAAAAACGAATAAAATGAAGGTATGGAGAAATGCAAGGTAAAATTAATTAAAAAAAATAGTATGGCCATGTTGGCCAATTACTTATTTTTTTATAAATTTAATTAGTGTGGAAGATACTATATCCACCTCGATATTTATTTCATTTAATTGATCACTTTTAATTTCAGATATTTTTGTTTAATTCCCTTGGAAAAGAAAGGATTGATGAAAATGCGAAATAAACGATCTCATAAGAAATACATTTTTATATAATAGAATAGTTCACTAATACATTTTCTATTCTTGAGAATAGATATTGATATTAGTTCTTTTAAAAATATAAAAAAAATAAATACAAAATAATATTTCCCTTAGGGATGATTCGAACTCGCATCTGAATTTACGTAGTACGACCGTATATCCACTATGCCACGAACACATATCGAAAATGGCGAAATTATCAAACTATTTCATTTACATATCAAACTGTGATTGACATCTGACAATTAGAAAAAGTTCAACGCGAGTCAGTTTTCATTGCAATTTGTTGAAATGGTGCCTTTAAAATAATATTTAAATGATGATAACTTTTTTTTCCGACAACCGATTTCGATGAAACAAAGCCTATATGTTGCCCTGGACTTTGCTTAAAATATTTGTATAAATTACGCGAAAATTGGTTCAGTATCTTCGGAGATTAGCGTGAACAAACAGACAGACAGACAGACGGACAGACAGACAGACAGACAAGAATCTTAAAAATTGCATTTATGCATTCTGCTACCCTTCTTTTATCACCCCTCTTAATTTCTGGTAAAAATATTTAGTGAAGCGTAATTTCGATCCTACTCTTTTATTATATGTATAGATAGATTATAATTATGTATGTCAGAAATGGCAGGCATAGAACTGCAAAGACCAACCATTATGTATAAACCCTTGTTTCGATAAGGCAAAGGCGTTATTTACTTTTAATATACAGATACCCATACTAAAATGTAGTACATACATCATACGTCGGAAGGTACTGACTTTCCTAACACAGGTTTACCCAAGCTGATAGTTTTAGTTAAAAAAATATTATTATATATTTATATATTAGGTAGGTACATATATTGCCCATTGTGTTAGGCAGAGATTATAGACTTCCATATGCTGCGATTCTTGCATACCACTTTCGCTTCCTCCACTTTAAATAGTTTAAGGTATGCTCGAAGTAAAAAGTAGGTCGATAGCGCATCATTGACTGATGTTCTGTGGCTGAGGTATCACCTAACTTCAAGTGAACCTCATGCTAGTCTATCGACCATAAAAAAGGTGTAACCACAAAAACACTAATGGTAGATAAGTCAAATATTAAATTTAATTAAAATAATATATGAATTTGTTGAAAAGTTTTAAAATTGCCTTTACGCAGATGAACTTTCATATTGCGATGAGCCTGAGTAAATAGTACCTTCCGAATGGAAGGGTTTGAAGGGTCCAATATAAATATATGCGCCCTAAGTGGTTGTATCGCCCCGTTTATTTAATTAATTAACATTTTTCTTATTACTTAACACTGAAATAACTTGTTTCATTTGAATTCAGGACCAATTATTTGTGAAAAAGTAGTTTAATTTCTCTATAATGTGATTTCTTGTAGATAATTCGAAATACGATAACGACTTCTTTTCGTGAAGCCCGTCAGCAGAAAATTATTAATTATTTTTTTTTACAGTATTACAATTTGATTTTTTTTTTATGGAACAAACTGGCTGTATAGTGTATACTCACTAGATGTTAAGTGATAACACATCTAGAATACCAAAGGACTTACGGGTGCGTTGCCTGCCTTTAGGAAATTAGTGGGTTATTTTTTAAATATCGCTTTATAAATAATTAGGGACTTACGCCAGCGGTATTTCCAAACTGATACGATAAGTCGTATCGGTTCGAAAATACCGCTGGCGACAATTGGTCCCACAGAGTAAGCGTGCGAGGCAGAAAATTTATAAGAAAACGCACCGGTTGTACATTTCCAAGCATCGAGATGGTGGGGATGAAATTTGGAGTTCAGTCGCGATATCAGTCCGACAATACAGAGATGATATCAGAGGCAGAATATTAATTTATAGGTATGTGAATTTTACTAATGTATTATATGTAGGCGAGTTACTACAAAGCGGGTAGCATAAAAACAACACACAACAAAACAATTTCAAACCCTACATTTTCAAACTGTTTAATAAAGAAATATGTTACTATTATGGCTGGTTTATTGTTTTTACCTATATCTGAAAATAATGATTGATATAGGCTCTATTAGCCTCTATTACCGACATAGATAATTATCACGCTAGTAAACATCCATAGAGCAGTAGCATCGCGCAGAGCCTTTCTAGAATTTGGTTTTTTTTTAGTTTTAATTTAAAAAAAACAAAAGCATTTCGTTTCTCAATACATTTCGAAGACTTTCGCGATGCTCTCATGCATCAAACCTCCAGATTTTGTTGCTTTTAAAAAATAATTGTATACGAAAATCGCTAATAACCTTACATCAAATAACATTTGAACTCAGTCTAATTGGCTCGTAGGAGGCGAGTTCCCTAACTCACTTGCAATACAGCGCGTTCTGGAAACTTCCGAATTTCCATCGACCTCCCTCTTCCCGCCTCCCCTTTCCTCTAAGGAAATTGATAAAGTTTCCCGATCTAAGGAATTATTGAAACTTTTCTGGAGCACAACAAAATTCAATAAGTGACTGTCACTGATTGGAAACGGGGGGCGATTTTCACCTGTGATGTAAGTTACGAGCGTCGAGCGATTAACGAAGTTCTTTATTATTTCCAAAGACCTCGTTACTGGAGAATATTACTCCTATTCAACAAGAATTGATAGTACAGCTGGGCTTGGCTAATAGTGCTAATAGTAATAATCAAGGGATGAACTTGAAATAATAGATTACCATTGACAGTAGCAGAACACTTGCTTTTTATATCAGATTTCGATAGACGACGGTTTGGTATCGCTAAAAAATAATTGAACAGGTGACAGGACGTCTATCCATGATGACCGGATGAACTTAATTTAACTTCGAATATTTAGTTTAGTTAGTGTACATTCCATAGTTTAAAAATATTTCAGGATTTTTCGATCTACATATATCGGGTTCTATATTAGAAAATGCGGAGCCATTTAAGCCTAGTTGGTGAAGAATGCATCGAAAAATAGGAGAAAAAGGTGTTTTGAAAATAATTATAATACACATAAGGCATTTCTTATTTAGATATATGTAAGAATTTTTGGGGTAAGGTGTATACACGTCTACATTTACATTAAAGCTGTTGTTGATTGATCCTAAACCCGCTACCGCTCATACCCTGGGGCAAGTCCCACACTTGACTTGTAAACGTTTACGATGTTTTCAAGCAAGTAACATTTATGTTCAGAACTGGACGAGCTTTTTTTACTTTATTGGTGGGTTTATAGCTTTGTTACTGCCGCGAGAAGCTGTTGCCGAGCTCCTGTTATTACTTGTACTTAAACGTTACTCGAAACTCACGTATACTTAGGGAATTATAATGAGAGTTAGTGAAAACATTTGGAAATTGCCACAGAAAAAAATATAATATTCGGTAATAATTTTAGTCTAGTTTATAAGAAGCCAAAGGACATCCAAAGATTTTAATAATAAAGTGCGTTAATTAATGTGTAGTTACTCAGTGAATTCCCCATTTACCTTATAGAAACTTTATTTCGACTTCAACTTTGATGTCCTTCGTGGGCGTGTGCTCTATACAAAATACCTCACTTAGAATTCGAAGCATAAGGTCCTGAATTTAGAAATTCCCCTCAGAAGTCTTCCACGTGAACAAACAACAAAACAAAATAATATACAAAACTGTATGTATGAGTTTTATATTAGAAGTAAAAGGAAAATGTTAATTGTAATTAACATTTTTGTTATAGGTATTATAATTATTATGGTCACTTGAAAATACTTAAAACTATACATATACTTCTATGCTTTACTATACTACTATAATATAATAATATTATAAAGAGGAAAAATTTATATTTTTGAATTTTTGTATGTTATGAATAAACTCAAAAACTACTGGACCGATTTTAAAAATTATTTCACTACATTATCAGAGAGTAACATAGGCTTTTTATTTGTGTATAGTTCACCTAATATACATTGCACCCGTGCGAAGCCGGGGCGCATTGCTAGTTGTAATAAAAAAATCATTAACGTACAATAATTTACTTATCAATATTATGTTTCATAATCTAATATTCCGCCATATAGATACGAAATAAATAAACAAATAATTATTTATACAAATGTTGTGCTTAATCTCGTAGTACAAGTTTCAAATTGAACATTTAAAAGCTACTCAAAGCATATAAAAGGAAAGCTTTCCAAAGTCGTTTATTCAAATCCGGCGCAAACGATTTGCGTGACGTCAGAGCTTTCCCGCCACTTTAGTATACGTGACGCAATTTTATATTAGCGGGACGCGTGTTTACTGTAGGTGCTATTCCCGACGACACTTCAATTTCATACTATTCTTTCTAATATTTGATGGCACGCTGACTGTGCGTTTTATTATATACAGATTACAGAGTGTGTCAGCCGCCTCCTCAAACCTCTACCGAGAGCCTGTTCAATACATATTTTAGGAAGACATATGATATTTATTTTTTTATATAGAGTTTTAAACATTTTATATTATAATAACCAAACGATTGATTTCTGACTAGCTGATACCAGCGACTTCGTTTGCGTGGACTTCGTCTTAAGCTGAGCTTTTGAGAAAAGCTTTGTATGAAACATATTGAATGTGGCGAAATAATAAAACTATTACATATCCATATCAAACTGTTATTGACATCTGATAATTCTAAAAAGTTCGACGCCAGTCAGTTTGCATTGCAATTTGTTGATATGGTGCCTTTAAAATAATCTTTAAATCATGATATCTTTTCTTTCCGACAACCGATTTCGATCAAACAAAGCCTATATGTTGCCCCGGACTTTGCTTAATATAGTTGCATAAAAATCGGATCAGTATCTTTGGAAATTAGCCCGTACAAACAGACAAACAGACAGAGAAACAAAAATGTTTAAAAAAAACTGGGTTTGTTCTATTTCTCTTCTTACATCCCCCTGACTCGGTTTCTAGCATTTTTTTCTATGTACCGAAATTTGACTACAGTTTTATTATATTTTATCTGAAATCTATAATAGGCTGAAAATAAGCGCTGTAGGTATGGTTGTAGAACCAACCAGCACAAAAGCTGAGCTCAGAGATTTGCACACCAAGGATTGTTTTCCTAATATTTTAGAAATTTTGAGGGAAGAGATACATAAATATTTATTCACTGTCACAAATAATAATAATAGTACTAATAATAATATTTTTGTAGTATTTTAGTGTATAATAAATTATTAATTATTTACTAGCGATCCACCCCGGTTTCGCACGGTACTAAAAAAAGAGGACAATAGCAAGAAAAGAAGACAACAGTAAGAATGTTATATAAGTTAATTCTTTAAATTCCTATAAAATATGTATTACAAATTATGATGTACTAGCAACAGACCCGGCTTCGCAATGTAGATGTACTGTACACAAAACCCTATGTACTATTTTACTCGCTGATAATGTAGCTTTCTATTGGTGAAAGAATTTTTAAAATTGGTTTTTGAGTTAAATCGTAACAAACAAACAAACAATATTTTCCTCTTTATAATAGTTAAGATTTAATAATTTTAAATAAAGATACAATTACATATTTTGAATCATAAAAAATATACATAGCTACATAGTTATCTGTGAAATAATATACAATTATATTTTTAGGAATCGAAACAGTCGAGTCAGAGACCAAACTATAAATTTAGTGTAGATTCATATTTTAAAGATAGTGAGACCGTGCGAAGTCGGGTCGCTACATTATAATTATCAGCAAATTCGCAGCGCTGAGACCTCGCGACGACAATTAGACACTGTTATTGCTGCGTTGCATCCCTTACGTGTTTGAGACACGACTGTTAAGTTGGTGATACACTGAGATTTCAAGCTCTTTTAATCAAGCTTTTAGCTGCGTTTTCACTTGGTGCCTGAAGAGTGATAACTTGGCTAGGATGTAGGAGAAAAAAACACGCTATAAACTTATATATAAAAAGTAATAGTGAAGGTACATTTTAATTTATTATTAAGTATGTTTGTCCTCTCTGCATTCTTAAACAATTCAAAAATTAATTCAGAGTAAACAATGTTATTTAAATAACATAACTATGTTCTGTTATTACCATCACAAGATTTTTTTTTAATCCCCACTTAATATTGTCTTTTATTAACGCATAATAAAAGGCAAATTTGTGACTATATTTTGACATATTGACCATTAGTCAATATTGTCAAAATATAGAAAATAACAGTAAATACCAACTCCGTAGGAATAGATGGCGTTAATATGGCAACTTTGTGACATTTCAAAAATCAGACAACTGTCATATTTCCGACTCCCCGCGACCACGGTTGCTGAAAAGCATCCGAAACGTCGGGTTACATAATTTAAACAATATAAATAATAAATCGCGTTTTAATCCGGTAAACAGTATTTTATTTAAATCCCCATCTTTTAAGCAATAAAATACCTTTAGTTACATAAATAGTTGGGTTTTAAACAGTTGCTAAATATAATGATTAATAAGTCTACATCTTGCGGTGGAAGTCAACAGTAGGGAAATCGTATATCAATAGATTAGTGAACTAATTGAAATGAAACTATTGCTTTTGGAACTCACTGTGTCTCCATCTTTATTCCCACGTGTGCAGAATCAGCAGAGTGAGTTATGTCCGAGATTATTGCTTCTGTTTACACCCGACTGCGCTCGTGATCACACGCTCCGCACCGCGCCGTGTACAATTTCATTATAATATTATTTGTTGAAAACTTGATTGTTGAAGAGGTATTATACGGCTTTTACTATTCTCGTGTGGGAAATACCATTTTCTGATATTCTGTACTTTATAAGTACCGACTAAGATGGTTTATTTCCAAACTTGCGGTTATTGAAGTACCAATATAAAACTAGCTAATTTTAAATGAATAAAATATTTTAGTTTTTTGTTGGTATGTCTTTATGGTTTACCTGGAACGGCTTTATTTTTAGATGTAATTTTGTAATTTAAAACCAAATGATGTTCATAAATAGTATATCAATACAGATAGAAATTTAAAAATCCTTACTTAAGCGGTTTCTTATAATTTAAATAGAAAGTTGATATAATATAAAAAATATCCAGAATAATATCCAGGTAGTTTATTAAATAGCCCATACAATGAAACAGTAAGTACAAGTTACACAGGAGGTGCAGGCACCCCTAGGGGTGGGCAGAAGGGAAAATTGCCATTAGTCCTTTGGGCAAAATTGATTAATCGACCAAGGACAGAGGCGAGTGAGGACCGCAATAAATAAAAATAAAATATGGCCGGCCCTAATGCTAATTCGTTCGCTCTTACTCACTGTGCTGTTTATATATTACTAGCTGCACCGGACATGCGTTGCAATGCATTTCGTTAATGTTTTTTTGGACCAGAAACTATCGCGGGCGTATGCAGAATAACGCACCAAAATTTCATCATAATCGGATTTTTTTTATGTCATATCGACAGACGAGCATGAGATTTATTTGATGGTAGGTAGTGCCTCAGCCACAGAACATTAGTCAATGATGCGCTTTCGACCTAATTTTTACTTTGAGCATTCGGAAATCCATAGACTGAAACCGAAACGCGCAATATGCACTTCACAGTTTTTAAATCTATGAACGGTGGTACCAGTTCGGAATTCCGATATTTCTCCCACCCGATCAATGCTTGAAGTTACCAGACGTGGGAAGGACTTACTTCTAACTAACTAACTTAGGCTTAGTTACTTCATTACAGGCACACTAAAATCTTTATCAGTTCACTCTGTCAGAAAAATATAATTCGGAATAAAATAATTTTATTAAAATCAAGGTTAGTACTTTTCTTTAGTACCTCATGTACAGCTAATCGCGCCATTAGATATCGCTTAGCACAGTGAGTAAACAGTTTAATCCTAATTTCTTATCCACGAGGCATTCAATGAAGGCGAGGAATGTATAGATAAATAAGGAATAACTGATACATTCGTTCCGCCCTGAGCACGTGATTTATATTAATATGAATTATTTATTTAGTAATCTTTGTTTTATCGCTTTTCTTTGATTTATACTTTATTTTGTGATTATTGTAATGAGTGTTTAGTTTGGTGATACATTACTGAATATAGAGGGTTATTATGGTATATATGCATGACAACTTTTCAGAACATGTCTAAATTAACTAATATATTAAAACTAGCGACCCACCCCGGCTTCGCACGGGTCTAGATTTTTTGACAAAAAAAAGCAGGGGTTGGTAATAGAAGAGTGAAAATATAGGGTTGTATGTATTTTTTAATGCCACATAAAAATAAAATATTTTTTTTGGGGTGGACACCCCTTATCACTTAGGGGTGGCTCAGTGGTAAGCACCATGCGTTTAACACCTCCTAGGTCCTAGGTTCGAATCCCTGGGAAACAATATTAAAAAAATTGTTTCGGTCGTGCAGGGCATCTGTGCCTGAAAATGTGAAACAGACGCTGAAAAGGTGGAAATAAGTCTGTCCCATGCCCCACTAGGGGACTCGGGATTTTACTTTTTACATGTAGTCGGTAAGTTGGAAGCCAGGAGTCAAAGGATGGTGAATTTTCTTTGCCGTGCTATACAGAAACAATTTTCTATATTTATGTGAATCTCAGGGATTCGAACCCCAGACCCGCAGTGTTAAATGCAACCTATATACTCTTGTGCAGTAAGTGATCTCCCGCCCAGAGACATTTGCAATGCTTGAAGGTCCTTACCTTATATACAGTAGAATCTCACTAATCCGGCAATAATAAAAATGGATTACTGGATTGTATAGAAAAATTCATAATAAATAAAATAAAGAATTTCATAATTTTTTCATATTCTACATGTTTTTTTATAACTGTTACATATCTCACAATTAACTAAGTTTTAAAATAATCCTTAGTTGGGGTCTGCTTTTGTGCAACTAATATGGGGGAGGCGCGGGTGGAGTGTGTCGGATTATTGGACGTTGCGGTATATTGAAGTACCGGATTAGTGTGATTCTAATGTACGAGTATATCGTTATGAAAAATACTAATCATATGAATAAGATATTATTTAAAGTGGTTACATTAATATAAATATATACAAAAGTACAGAAAGCTGACGAATGTAATCATTATCATGCATTTATACGAATAACTCTTTTCGGAACCATGAATATTCGTACTCAGAATGTTTGTTTGTTCAGTTTCGTGTACACAGCGGTGATGGATGAGCCGGGCTAGTTAAAACTCGAGAGACTTCACTACTGCAAAATGTTATTTTCGTCTCATTTTCGTGACAAACTCTATTTACAGTTTGTTTGAAATTTTAAAATATTTATTAAAACTTCACCCATGTAAGCTACACTATACTTATGTGGATAATATTTAATTCAAATCTTTATTCTAGTAACTTGTACAAGCACTTTTGATTTATCAATGAAACACTGGTTTAAAACGTTATTTCTACTGTAAAATCTATACTAAAATTATAAAGAGTTTGTATGTTTGTTACGATTTAACTCAAAAACTACTCGACCGATTTTAAAAATTCTTTCACCAATAGAAAGCGACATTATCAGCGAGTAACATAGGCTTTTTTGAATAGTATATCTACATTGCACCCGTGCGAAGCCGGGCGTGTTACTAGTTAGTAATATAAACGTTTCAAAAATGATTAATTAAAACAATTGTCCTGTTAAACGACAGTTGATACTCCATGTATTTTTATGTTCTCGGTACTCATTAAAAGTGTAATAAACATTTCGGAATAGATTTTTAACTGCTACCTGAAATTTAGGTAAACGAAGTTTATATAAATTTTGAGAGGTTTTAATATAAAACATACTTTCCTCCATTAAATAATTTTCAACTCGAAACTTATTCAAATACTACGACTAGAAGGTATAGCCACTAGCCAGTAGTTATATTGTTTATTGTCTAACAAGGATTTCTGTTTCACTGATCATTTTTCATTAACTAAGTAGTAAGGCAGGTAGGTGATCAGTATTCTGTGGCCTGCTTGATTAAAAAAAATGTTTTCTTTTTTTTTCCTGGGATTCGAACTCGGAACCGCCAGTGCTAAACGCATCGCAGTTACCACTGAACTGGAGGCGGTTGAAAATAAAAATCGATGGAAAAGCCGTGAGATGCACATTGTGCGTTTCGGTCTCATTCAATGGATTTCCGTATGCTCGAAGTAAAAAGTAGGTCGACAGCGCATCCTTGACTGATGTTCTCTTGGAGGTAACATCTATCATCAAAATATTATTTTCGTCTGTCGATGTCTAACATAAAAACACCTCGTGTGAAACTAAAGGGTGTGACTACTTCATATGTTTTAAATGTCTAACAGGAACATAATATAGATACATTATTAATAATTAAATCGTGCGGATTTATGGCGTCGTAAGTCATATTATATGGGCTCGTAAATGTTGACGAAAAACGCACACGTGTTGAACTCAATATTCAAAGTCATTGACTTATTTGATACTAAAAACAAACAATGTGGAAGAGTTTATAGAGAAAAATTCTAAAGAATTCATAAACAAATACAATATCACTAGATGTGATGGAGTAATGGATCGAGATGCCCTAGACCACAGTTTCTCCTGGTAATGGCGGCTTAGGGCGCCTGCTGCCTAACCTTGGAAGCCCGAATAAAACAGTACAGATCACTCCGCAGTACAGTCTTCTAACCGTTTGCCCTTACCCTCTTTAAAAAAAAGACCACAGTTTCTCAAAGTATCAGATAGCGCCCCCTTGGGACAGTGTGTCAGTAAAAAGCTCAGAGAACATTTTGGGTCGTAGAAGCGGTCTAAGCGATGATGGCTGAACTCATCCGAATATTTTCTGGGCCTTTACCTCCCCTGAAGTCTTCCTGTGCCCAGAAGAGGGGCGCTACTTTCGGAAACTAATAATATAAGTAAGTAATAATATACTTAAATATATGGATATTAGTGAGAGACGTTTGATGTCAACTGCGAAAACATTATCTAATTGTTAAGTAATAGAAATTACTTATAAACTAAACTTAAAAAATTATAATTATTAATATACATATTTATTATTAGTTCGAAAATTATTGTCTCGGGTATTGAACCCAAGGTTTTATATATCCATTGTTAAAAGGTAATAGGACATAAGTGACATTTTGGTCGAAAATGACTTATGAATGCCATTCTAATTTTCTGCTCTTTCGAATGCGCTCTCTCCCATGGCTCCCATTTGACCTACGCATAAACAAAAAACTACGTTTTCGAAGTGCTCTTTAAACTTAGTGAACGTTAAACTGCTCTCCTGAATAATTTGGTTTTTGTCGGTTATAAATAAAATTTGTTAATTTTAAATTTATTAGCAATGGCGAGGAGTTCTAACAAACCTATTCCTACCGGCTTCTCTTTACAAATAACCCAATAAATAATCCACCAACAAACTTAAATCAGTGAAAGTGGTGAAACATTTCGCTTTACTTTGGGCCAACCTTGCTCAGTATGAAAAATCGAAATTTCGGCGCATGATGTGCTTTTTTGAACCGGCTTACGTCTAGAAAATGTTCATCCTTCGCCACTGAAATACAGTTACTATTTTCAAACACAGCGTTTTTTTCTATGTCCGCACTGTTGATATCCATACTGTGGTGGCGTCTTCATGTCAAAAGTAGGATTAAACGTTATTATTCAGGAACAAGGAAAAACTGTCAGTCGAAGAGAAATGCAATGATAGGTAATAAATCCATGTCAGGTATAGATAGATAGCAGCACTATCCATTAAAAGGAAAAGCATTATTATCGACCGCATTTAACTGTCTCGTTTTTGCAAACACTTTGCATCTTGGGAAAAAATGGAAAGGGCCAAAAATGGACTTTAATTATATATTTTGGGTGGTATATAAGGGCCACTAATATATTACATATATATATAACACACCTTTTAAATTATATATCAAAAATTCTTGTTTTAATTTTAAATGCTTGAAATATAATCTTACTTGGACTTGATAATATAATTTCAACAACTAAGTGGATTGGATAAGTAAGGAAAATATTGTTTTAATGGTTAAAAAGTGAAGAAGAAAAGCCAACATTTTAAGTTAGGTCACTTTGATTCTAAAGGTTATTTACTAACCTTTAAACAAAATTAAATGCTTAATCGATGTCCTGGCCACAGCATCAGACACGCGAACTCTTGTTCACGCTCGAATTTCAGGTCTAAAATATAGGATGTGTCTCAATTATCTCGGTAAGTACCGCTAGAAAAGGGTGCGTTATTTTATAAGCAACGTCATAATCGAAGTCTGAAACACGGGCCCATTACGGTCCTAATGGTTCAGTCACACGCTCTATTAACCATCGGATTATTGTGTCATGCTGATTACAGCGATCTAGGGGACTCATCGTGTACACCCAGCAACAATAATGTTCGCCAAATATATTTAAAGTAGGTACTCGCAGCAAAATCTTTTAATAGTAAGTTTATCTATAAAATAAATTGGACAATATTTCCAGTAAAATATAAATATATTTTTAAATAAAATACTTTATTATTTATATTATATTATTTATGCCAACGTTTCGGATTCTTTTCAACAACCGTGGTCGCGGAAGACTGATTAACAATAAACCACGTTTTAATCCGTTATATTATTATATTCAAATGTGTGATACTCGCGTTAATAAAAGACAATATTATACAAAAACATTTTTATTGTTATAAAATATTGTTGTTTAAATTGATAGACACGCTGGAAGAAGACATTCAGATAACGTTGTAGGTAAATGTACATGACATAGATAAAATACTCTCTATTATAATACAAACATTACATAATAAAGAATTTATTTATTTCCCTTCTTAATAACAAAAAAAAATAGTTTTGTGAAAGATGAAAAAGGCAGTTGAGCATATGGCGCAGAGAACTGCAGCGCTAATTTTCAGCTTGTCTCTTATTATATATTCCAACTTCAATCAAATATTTACTTAAAGAATTACTTATATCAGAAAAAATATGATGCAAATGTTCAAGGACGTTCGCTTTCAATTCGATGAACTGCATACTCATTTTCCCGCTTTTTTCTTCTTTCTGACCTGTTCCCTTTTGGGGTTGGCGCAGTGTGTTTGCTTTTCCATTCTCTTCTTTCACCCGTTTGCCCCCCTATTCTATAAAAAGGAGGTTACAATATTGTGGAGACACGGCGCGTAGCTTGCCTTCCGCCTTTTCTAACTTTCTTAACTTACTTCATATAATCTTAATAAAACTATTATTGGAGCCGACTGTACAGTCCATAGAATGGTCATTACACGAAATTGCCCATTATTGTGCCTCACCTACTTTACAATATAATAATTTACTACCAAAACATATTATGTCCCTTATTGTATTATCACTTATTCACTTGAGATTTTTGATTACAAAAATATATCAAGTGTAACTCGAAACGGTTTTATGATGACGTCACAGATATTTTATTCAATAGAATTATGGAATTTTGTTCTAAACGTTGACAATTGGTGACATTTATATATTTTTTTAAAAAAGGATTCTAGAGCTTTCTTCGAGAGATATTCATAAAACTATTATGATCGTCACAAATTGTCATGACTGAAATGACAAAAGTAGTTTTTTTTTGTCAGATATCGACAGACGATTGTGAGGTTCATTTGATGGTAGGTGATACCTAAGTCATAGAACATACGTCAATGATGTGCTGTCGACCTAATTTCGAGCATTCAAAAATCCATAGACTGAAACCGAAACGCGCAATATGAACTTCACGGTTTTTCCATCTATGAAAGGTGGTTCGTTACCCGGTCGGAATTTCAATATTACATCCACCCGATCAATGCCCGAAGTTACCAGACGTGGGGAAGACATGTTTACTTAAAATTATAAACAATTAAGTCGTCGCAAGCAGATTCCTAAGAGAATAGCACTCCTGGACTAGGCCTCTCTTGTTTTCCAGTTGAACTCTGGTAAAGACAGATTCAGCAGGTGTACACTGACCGTACGTCGCGAAGGTCGCAGCTGTCGTGATTTCATAGCTGTGACATAATCCGACATCTGCCAGATGCGTCGTAAATTTTAATTGGCTTCGATTGCAAAATCCATTCGCCACTTGAAAATAAACTGCGGTACTTCTCTTACACTTAGAACTAATAGGATAGATAGAATATTATCTTTATTAACGAGAGTATAACAAATTTAAATAAAATATTATTTACGGAGGACACAGTCAATATTGCCATAATATAGAAGACACAGAACAACTTCTTCTGTTCTGTGATAGAAGATAACCGTAAATATCAGCTTCGTAAAAATAGATGGCGTTAGTATGACAACTTTGTGAAATTCAAATCCAAGGACTTTATATATATAACATATAAAGTCCTTGTTCAAATCAGACAACTCACACATTAGACAAGGGTAACTCAGCGAAATTCCCTGCGCCAATTCAGCAACTCAGGCGCAGTGTAGTGTGTCGGCTCCTTGAGTCAACTCAAAATTGCGCCACGACGCAGTAAAAATGGGACGCGCAAAGCGAGCAGTGAAACCTCCGAAACGCACGCAACCCCACGCTCATAGTTCACTCAGTGAGTGGGTACTGCGCCGTGCGCCAACACATTATGAATGTGTGAGCTGACTCACCCTGTGCACTGAAGCGTGCCGGCGCAATTGCGCGGCGCAGCGCAGTGTTACACATGTCTATCACACATCAGTCACACAGCAGACAGTCTCATTTCAGACGAAAAGCATTTGAAGTGCCGGGATAAATAATAAATAACGTTTTAATCCGGTAAAAGTTATTTTATAGGTAGATAAAATTGGATAGAACGTTATTATCGATTTATGATAGTTACCATAACTTATGTACTTATAAACAAAATAATAATCTATCAAGGATCTCATGATACAAACTCTCATGAAAAAAACATTTAATATTTTTTGCCTTTTGAATGGATCGAGTCTGAGTATCAATGTTGTACTACATACATATATTGGTATATGACTTTATTCATATAAACTTTTAAAGACACTTTTGCACTGAATTGTTTAGAGCTACCACCGGCCCCTGCTGAATCCAAAGAATGGTTGAGAACCAAAATAAAAACCAACATATAGAAGAGCTCTACTTAAAATATTTACATGCATATACACAAAGTACAATCTGCTACATCTATTCGTCTGATAAAGAGCAGTTTACTAAAAAACCGTTTAAATAGAGGCAGAGAGGAATAATAGCAAAAACTCTACAGTTTCGGCAACGAGATGAATTTAAAATTAATGATATGCCCCATTCGGGCGAGCCGGGCCGCGGGGCGAGGCGAGCTAGCTATAAATCAGTCCCCGGGACGGGCGGGAACGCCTTAACGCTGCACCCGCAGACACACCGACATTTTATATAGTTGCCGGGGAAAAATATGCTCCTTTAGTATATTAGGTATTGTGTGCTACACACTACGCAGCGCAGCGATTAAAACACACGCGTATGGTCACCTTATTTATATTATATCAGATTACCTTTTTTTTTAAATAGAGGGGCAAGTTCTCTATTGCCACGGGACGAGAAGCTAAACCTTTACGTGAAAGGTTTACCTTCCCGCCCCCCTCCCAACGAGGTCTTGTGGAATGCTGGGAAAGTGTGGGTGAAGATAATTCGCGACTGTCTGCTAGTCTGGTTACCCCTACCCACTAAACCTCCTCTTGACCCCAAGTTTAGCCATATGGGATACATGGGAAAGCAATTGCATTACTCCCCGTGGCCCCGGCGGATGTCAGATAACCTTTTTTTTAACGTGGGGAAGTCAAGTTTCCTCTACTACACTTTTAAAA
Organism: Anthocharis cardamines; assembly: GCA_905404175.1. NCBI lineage: Eukaryota > Metazoa > Arthropoda > Insecta > Lepidoptera > Pieridae > Anthocharis > Anthocharis cardamines. The sequence continues at coordinate 11,438,195 of FR989965.1, read as the reverse complement.
TCGCTTACACTTAGTGACCAATCCGGGAAACCGCTTAGTTAGCGCACGCCGATGAAGCGGCCGGATAGCCAACTCCATTCATTTTAAAAATAATCGATATTAAAATAAAATATCAAATATTCTTATTTATTATATACGTAAGTAAACATTATTAACACATTACAATAGAATCGGGTCCTTCGTGACTTGAACACTCTTAAAGAGGATTTTTGTACGAATAATTAGAATTAGTGAAGAAAGTCTGTAGAAAGTGATGACATGCCTTCACTTACTCCTTAAATCATCACCATCTAATGCTCTCATTGCAATGTGGATTTATATAAGAATTCACTAATCAACGTTTTTATGGTTATAGGACATACTGGTACTAAATGAAATTGATTTAAGCAGTTCTCATAAAGCGTCAAGCGTAAAGATAGAGAAATAAAAATAAATATTTGAATATTTATAATGACAGAGCTAAAACTGCCACCTGCTCTATCCTTTTTGTCCTTTAAAATCTAAAATACCGACGGTTGATTAAAAAAAAACACGAAAAAGCACATGACAGTGTAACCGTCACGAAATCGTTGAACTAGTTTTGTGTTTGAGCCGTGACACGGCAGTGAAAAACGTGGCAATTTTCAAAAAGCGACACGGAAACTTTTCGTGTAGCCGAGCGAACAAAACAAATGAGCATTTACACACTGTGCTACGAGACGCTACGGTTTTTAGGCGCACGTTTAAGTACTGGTCTTCTGCCAGCTTATAACTCACTAGCAACACCCTCTTTGTACGGATGCAGTATAGATGTACTATACACCAATATTAGAGAGAGAGAGAGATATTTATTCGTCGTAACACAAAAATACATTATTATAATCAAATATTTAAACTAGTTATATAGTACAAAATGACGAAACGGTAATGGACTCAGCATAAAGTGGATAGTCTTTGGCTACTTAGCCAAAGTCTACCACGCTGATTTTCAGCCATGACCTGAAAGCTATGAATATCTTACAGCTAAAAACAAAAAAAACAATTAATAGCAAGTGTATATCTAATATATATATAATAAGTGATAATGTAGCTTTCTATTGGTGAATGACTTTCAGTAAGAATAAAATCGGTCCAGTAGTTCTTGAGTTTATTCGTTACAAACATACAAAAACACACTTTCCTCTTTATAATATTTGTGTAGATTTGTTTCTTTAAAACGTTATCTGGAGCATAACATTAATCATACATTTATTTTGTGTTTACCACTTCGATTATTCATTTATTTTTCAATACTTTCTTGCTATTGAATAATTGCATGGCACTTTCCTGAATAATAATTCAGATAGTGTAATATATCTCTCCAATAAATTTGTGTCGCTCTTTAGGAGAGATCTATAATTTTTCTCAATAAATAACTCATATTATACTGTTCTGTCCGTTATTTTCTACGCAAAAAATGCAATGTATGGAATAAAAATGGCTTAAGACCGCATCTCTTATGCCACCTTCTTTGTAAAATAATAGGGCAATAGGTGAGGTATCTTTCGTTCCAGTAAAGTTAACGCTCCCTTATCAACAACCTTATTAAGAATTTTATCATACTTTATTGATTAATTTTTGAAACGATCAGACACGTTTCAAAACAGCCGCGTTCATCAACCCAGTCAGTGCAACCACGTAGAAGTCTATCATAAACTGTCCGAGCCGCGTCGGCTCCCATCAGTCAACGTCTGCTGCTATTACGTGCTGGCGTGTCAACACTACACGGATTAGCTAAATTAAAAACTCTGACAAATACTTTATTAATTTCATTATGAAGGTTGTGACAAAGTTGAGTTAGTCCCTATAGATTTGGTGAATCATATATCTATTACAATGTACAAGTATATTTTTATCCAAGTATGTTAGTAGAAATTTCTTGTACATTCAATTTTCAATTGTTATTATCCGTAATTACTAGATACAGCTTGCTAATCGCCTCCTCAGATACATAAAATACAGTATCGTTTCTTAGTGTTTGAAATATAAAACTGAGATAAGTATATATTGTAGAAAAATTGCTCAAATTTTTATAAGATATGTAAAAATATTTGCCAACTTCTAGAAGATGTGAAAATGAAAATTTTGGGTTTTCCTTAAAATAAAGCCATCCTTAATACTTATTATTCTCCATAACAATACTGTTGATTTAATAATACAATAGAGAAGCATCTGATCCAACAATTGACGCGCAAATCTTGAAAAACTGCTTAAAACAAACGGTTAAATTCATAGCGCATTGAACAAACATTGTGCAAACTTTCTCCATTTCCCGTCGCTCGGCTTCGAATTATTTCTAAAATAAACAAACGAAAGCATCCACCGTTTCTAATTATTATTTAGAAGCCCGTAAAGTTCGCTTCGAACTTGAACGATAACCATCTTCCAAAAGCCGTTATGGAATTTTTGGCTTTTATTGAACGGACTTTAATGAGCCGCGGTAACTGAGTTTAAAGTTACTAAGGAGTTTAATAAACGCGGTATTTTATAATGTGCGTGTTTAAGCTATCGTAGAAGAAGTTATAATTAGTAGCTTCTAATTTAACAGCTGACGGGCTCGTTGGCGCGTTCGGTAGAACAACTGCCGCATCGATGGGTCGTGGGTTGGAATCCCACCCGGAGCACATGCTTATAATTTTCTGTAAGCATGTTTTCCCCACGTCTGGTAACTTCGGGCATTAATCGGGTGGGAGGAATATCTAAATTCCGACCGGGTAACGAACCACCGTTCATAGATGGAAAAGCCGTGAAGTACATATTGCACGTTTCGGTTTCAGTCTATGGATTTCCGAATGGTCGAAGTAAAAATTGGGTCGACAGCGCATCATTGACTGATGTTCTGTGGCTGAGGTATCACCTACCATCAAGTGAACCTCATGCTCGTCTGTCGATATCTGACATACAAAAAAAATATATACAGGGTGGAAAGAATCAATGGGCCCTGGAGGGAACCACTTAAAATCCTTAAGATAGATTATTTTACTTAAAGGAAACATTCCTTTATTTTTAAAAAAGGAACAATACTGCATTCAAAGATTTTCTAAAATTCGTTCGCCTCGCCCGGAAATCGAACCTGCTAAAAATTCAAAAAATAAACACTCGCTATTTTATTCCACTAATCGATAGGATCAATATTCAGAATAAAATCTGTCTAATAACCGTTTTGTCTTAGAAATAAAAAAGACCATGAAATCTAACATTAATTTTATTTTATCATTAGTTCTAATACGAAGGATATGTAAACATAAAAGAAAATTACATTGCTACTTTTGTTAATAATTATTTAAAATTACCATTTTGTTACACTTTAATAATTTATCTGATAGTAAATTATTCGAAATAAGATTTTTTTAAAATGTGGTTAAAGGTGTTACACATACTTTGTCTTTTTTGAAATTCACTTCGTTTAGCCTTCTGCAAAGTGTTGTGGTGAATTCTTCTAATAATATTTTCTACTATTTTCAAAAAAACAAGGGATCTTTTTTCAAACAATTTATTAGTTAAATTAATTATTAAAGTGTCACAAAATTGTAATTTTTAATTTTTCGAGTATCAATGTCTAGCTAAAGCAGGTAGGTAAAAAATTCTGTCAGTTTACGTGTCCTTCGTATCAGAAGTTCAGAACTGATGATAAAATAAAATGAATGTAAGATTTCATGACCTTTTTTATTTCTTAGACCAAAGCTTTATTAGAGAGATTTTATTCTAAACATTGATTCTATCGATTAGTGGAACAAAATAGCGAAAGTTTAAATTTTGAATTTTTAGCTAGTTCGATTTCCGGGTGAGACAAGCTAATTTTAGAAAATCTTTGAATGCAGTTTTGTTTCTTTTTAAAAATAAAGGAATGGTTCCTTTAACTAAAATAATATATCTTAAGGATTTAAAGTGGTTTTCCTCCAGGGCCCATTGATTCTTTCCACCCTGTATATAATTTGCTTACCAATTTGTTAGATATTGGCAAGTTATTTATATAATTACTAGATGACTGTTAGCAAGTTACAACAAAGCAAATTCAAAATCATTTATTCATTTATGTAGGTAACACAATGTACACTTATGAACGCAGATAGCATAAAATGAAAAATTGAAAAAATACATGTAGTTGGTGACAATTTTCGTTCAAACGCCGTTGGAGTTTAGCAATTTCATTTTTGTATACAGGTTTGGATTTTGCAGAGTTATTTTAAATATGAGAAACGGTGAGCTTTAAATAGGATAATAATTTTCTCCAAAAGGGCAGCTTTTGAAGAATCTGTCAAGTGGAACATCCTACCTTAAAGTTCATGAACTGTTTTAACACAGACCCAAGTTCACATTTAACTGACATTTAAAATGTATTTCTGTAAACACCTATTTTAAGTAAACTCATTATTCAACGTAGCCTCATTTGCTTATGTGTAAAAATCGAGACTGAAAGACTTGACGTACTTGGTTGACCGTTTGTGAGTGACAAAAAACCATAGTGATGATACCTTGTTACTCTATTATGGGTTTAAAATATGTTTAATTTTCCTCAAAATATTGTAAACGGTTGCAAAAGCTAAAGGTAACCCTGGTGCCTTGTCACTGATATTTAAGGGACATTTGACAGAACATTTTTCCTAATATAAACCTAAAATTTAATATATGAATCAATCTAAATTTTACTTAATTCTAGTTTTACTATAAACCAATTAAAAAATAGTCAGAAACTTTTAAGTGTTTATGATAATATATAAATAACGAGTTTTGTAACTAATAAGTCAGAGAAGTTGGACCTAAATATTCAAGCCGTTAAATAGTGAAGCAAAATAATTGTATTATAAAAATATGAAGCTATAAGTAAAATGAATGTGTAAGTGCATCTAGGATCGCGACTGGTAACACCATCCAATCTCCACGAGCCATGCATCACAGCTTGTCGTGATGACTGCGATATATTTTGCTTTGTTCAAAATCTTAACAAATATAAGCGCGGTAATTCTGAAATGTTCCGTTAAAAGCATTGTTGAAGATTAAAAAGTTATTTAATAAAAGCAATCCGACTTCATGTCTCGTAGATCAGACTAAAATAGGGTACTTTTAGAAAGCTCTGCTAGTAGTGACATTTCTGGACAAATATTTTTTTGTTTTCCAGGCAGATGTGTAACCTTTCTTACATCGCAATATGATACATCGAATAAGGCATTTCAAACTGATTCTTGAATAAAAACAAAGTTGTTGATTGTTACTTACATTCTATACTAAAAAAATCGTTATATTACAAACTTTCCTGAGTTTGCAGTGTTGAGTCTTATTATTGAAATAATACATCGCGTTTTATTCCGGTAAAAGTTTTTATATTCGAATGTGTGATACGTGAATAAACGAAAATATTACCTTTTCAACTCATTTATATATATAACCTGAAAATAATAGAAATAGCGGCTTGCGCCAGCAGATAGTTATTTTTTTAGCTTAACACTTATCAGAAGGTTGTATTTTATATATTTTTTTCCTTACAACAATTCCTAAAAAAATTGCAGTCAAGAGTTTAATTATGTGGAACTGAGTGCTGTAGGTAGTTTGATTGGCGTAGGGCGTAGCTTTTGAATTCATTCGGTTTTATTTGTCAGATGTTGCCCTTTCGACAGTAAATGACAAGCAGAACCAAGCAAACGTTTACTAATCTATATACTAATGTATTATTACAAACAGGAAATATTTGTATTTTTGTATGTTATGAAGAAACTCAAAAACTACTAAACCGATTTTAAAAAATCTTTCACCAATAGAAAGCTACAAACATTATCAGCGAGTAACAAAGGCTATTTTATCCATCTATACATCTATATTGCACCCGTGAGAAGCCGGAGCGTGTTGCTAGTTTTATTATAAAATGAATACAAATCCTAGATAAAGTAACTACCAATTTAAAAGAAATTAATTAATTCAGTTAATTTGTGTTTACAGACGGACTTAATATATTTATAGTTAGGAGTGAATAAAGCATTAAAATAATTGTGAAATGAGGGATTTTTTTAAGGACACCGCAAAAAATATCGCCACCCTCGTTTATCACGGTCTGTTTAAATGATCAAATCGTCACATCCGGTGTTCGCGGGCAAACTTCCAACATGGCGGACCGGAAATTGTCATTGCGACGTATTTAATGAATCGAAATGGAAAAATGTGTCGGAATTTTCTCTCAGTAGATTACGTAGGCTGTTTATTTTGCTTTCAATAACTGAAATATAATAAATATGAATAGTGTTCTATGAGATTTTAAATCAAAATAGTTGATGGAATGGATTTGTAAAATAAAACGAAAATGATTTTCTTTTTAATTTAACTAAACACGAGGCGATTATCTTGGCCCACTTACAAATGTTTAATACATATATTTTGAATAAGTTCAGGTGAATTTTTTGATTTCGAAAGATTTGATACATATATTCAATCAAATGTTTGTTATTAGAATGATATATCTCTTATGTAGTGTTTGAACAACTTCTTGCTCTTATAACTTGGGTCACTATAGAATATATCTCTGTTTTTATATTTAATTTTACTTAGCATGTTCACTACGCTTGAGTAATAAATTTGTCTAGAAATGACATTTTAGTATAATTTCTTTAAAACTATAAATTCTTTGAACCTAACAAAACAAAACGTTGAAAAATAACAAGACTGTACGATAAGGGCGTATTCCAAAAATATCACAAAATAATGTTAAATTAAAATGATAACTTAAATGGATTAACTCGCGACAAACATAAAGATGTTTAATCACTGTAATTTAATGTCATTTTGTGTTTAAAAAGGCGAGGTCACGCGAGCGGTGAAATATGTCGTTAAATTGCTTAGAGTTAATTACGTTGATATGTTTAAAATGCAAATCCATATTCATACACATCTATGTTATTATTTTCATCGCCGAACCACTAAAGTAACTTGGATAATATTTAGTAAGCTACATATTATATTAACTTGAAACCTGAGGAATGACGAAGAATACTATTGTCGCACAAACCAAGATGCGGACAAACAGAATAGATGATTAGAAGTTTAAAGTAGTTTTTTTTTCTACACTAATAATATTATAAAGAGGAATGATTTGTATTTTTGTATGTTATGAATAAACTCGAAAACGACTGGACCCGTTTTAAAAAATTATTTTGCCAATTCAAAGCTACATTATCATCGAGTAACATAGTGTATATAGTACATCTGCATTGCACCCGTGAGAAGCCGGGGTGTATTGCTAGTTATATAATATTTAGAGCTAAATCACCACAAGTCCACAGCCCATAGTTGGGTTCTTCTCCATACACATTATTTTCTCTCTTGTGAAGTCGGCCATAGGGTTCGGAATATTGTAAACCGGACATGATAAAACAAACTATAAGCTACAAAATACTGTTGGAACTTGGGGAGCATATCTTTGGAATTTGGATCTGTGAACCTGACAACATTCGTAGACAAACGGACTTCGTGAGACAGAGTGTCTATACTGTTATAGGTCTTGTCTCTATTAAAGTAATTAAATAAAAGTAAATTCTGGAACTTTCTATTTAATTAATTATTCAGTATATTAGTTGTTTTAGATGCTACTTCAAACTTTACTTCGTCATAGCAAAAGAATGTCTAAAATTAACATTATATAATTCTGTCACGCTTCATACATTTATCTCTGTAAAAAATGTCATTTCTTAAAACCATTACATCACTACTAATTTCTATTTGAAGTGTTACATTTGTGAATGCTATTATAACTTCAATTTTCAGCTCTATTTCAATATAGTTAACGTCTAATATTGAATGTAATATTATGTCATTGACGTATGTAAGACAATCTAGAGCTTCGAGACAAGAATTAAGTATTGTATAACATTTGGTGTAATTAATAACTACTGTGAGGTGACATGAAGGGTTTTGGGTCTATTTAAATTGGACATTGATGTCATAGATTGTTTCAGAGTATAATTAGTTGAGGCGGGACGTTAATGAAAGGGATTCAGTTGTTTTAATAATACCTACTGTGTGTCCATTTGTCTTTGGCATGGATGTGTCGATACTATATACTCTCTGAAATTAGAAATATACTTTAGGTCCGTATATACCGTTATACCTCAGCGACAGAACATCAGTGAATGATGCGCTGTCAACCTTATTTTACTTCAAGCATTCGGAAATCCATAGACTGAAACCGAAACGTGCAATATGCACTACACGGTTCTTCCATATATGTAGAAGAATTTTAATTAATTAAATTCCATATAAGTAAGAAAATATCAAACAGGGACTCCGTTCAGCATATTGTGTCTGAGCTACGTCACAACACTGATTTTCAGTGGTTTTTTTCCTACTATTGGATTGACATTTAAATATGCACTTGTATTTTGATTCAAGCATTTAGACCAAAGGCTCAAACGTGGAATCTGTATTTCAGTCTACACGATTTTGACTTCAAATACAAATGTAAATTGAAAAATAGAAAAGGGTTTATAATTTATTAACCCAAAAGAGTGTTGATACTTCTTTGAATCACGTAACAAAAACATGAAGAAACTATTTGTAAACGCTACATTTCGACTATAAAATTTGAACGACTGACTCATCGTCATTATTTCTTTCAAATACGAACAAAACCAGATTCTTTTAAAATGACTCACATATCATTTCTATTACTGACATAGGTGTTGCATTTTACCAAATCAGATTTGATCGAAATGGAAACCTATACTCATGTAATAGGGTATATTTTAAAAAAAACGTAAAATTACAGGAGGAAATAATGACAGTACGATGTCTTTGATCAGCTAATAAATTTGAATAGTGGACAAGCTTGAAGAGTTATAGACGCGAACAGTAGCGCTAACTGTTAGTGCGGTTTAATGGGAAACAACTGTTGATGAAGACTTTAATTTATTATTTTCCTTCATCTATCTGTATTTTGATGGTTATTTTGATAATACATTGGCACCTTTCGGGTAATAGATAACGGTTAATTTATTTGAATACGTATTTATTAAGGAAACGTCCCAGTAATAGGTACCTATGAGAACTAAGAATTTATGACTTAAGTGTCACTGCACACGTATTTTGGTTTCATTTAGTAATCTTTATTAATATAAGGTATTTTTTTAAGAACATAGAGCAATTATATTCTGAGCCTATGTAACAATTTTTTGACAAAACTAGTTTAATCGTTTGTTTATATATATAATGATTTGTTTATATTTCATAAACGTTGGGTAATAACACCTTGCTTTTCGATAGGTCGTGAGTTCTAATCCCACCGGGTTTGTCATTTTGTCATGAATCTCTGGAAACCTTGTCCTTTATCATGTAGGTATTATATTAAATGGACTGGTGGCCGATTGGGTAACAGCGGAATTATCGTTCACACTGCGAAGTGCATATTGGAAATCAACTGATTCCTAAAGGCCCATTTAAATGATGCCATTTTCTGTTACATACAAGAGCAATAATTGAATACAACAATTTAAGCGGAATAATTTACAACCAAGAATTGTTAGCAATTGTGTTGACACTAAGAAAAGTATTGATACAAAACTTGTATGTACTACGTATTGATTAAATTGTATGCAACAAGCAATAAACTAGCATCGTGTAATACGTATTAATGCTCTAAACTATATAAGTCGACAGCACATCACTGATTGCCCTGTGGCTGAGGTATGACCTACCATCAACTGAGCCGTAAGGCAGGCGTAAGCTGATCTGTCAATATCTAATATAAAAAATGCATGTCGATCACACTTACACACTAGTAATGATTACTAAACATGTTAAGATCAATATTAATTGTGACACTATGACTAATCGTCCCAAATATTCAAGATACTTGTCAAAACAAATGATCTGACGAGGAATCCGAGTTACAAATGATATACAAAAGCAATATTCTTTTGTCTGAACTGAAGTCTATGATTTATGTTACTACATGCTATTAAAACTTTATCATTGTAAGTCACACTGCTTAAGAATTGTGATCTATATAGAGCTGTTATTCTTGTCTAATTAACTGATATACTCAAAGTTCTAATGCGTTACCAATTACAACCGTAAACCAAATAGCATAGCATTACGGTTTAAACATTTTGAGTAAAAGTCCTGATTAATCTTCATTCTTAAATCAGCAAAGATTTCCTCTCCTTTCATTTCAGTTATACCTTTGAAATACATATCATTCTTCACACAGTCAATCCATGTTTTTTTTGTAATAAACATGTTGACTGGAGTACCTAAAAAACGAAGCTAAACAAAGCCAATTGCTACGAAAAGCCTTGACTAAAAGTAAAGCATTAAAAATATTGTGGAATCTTCAGACTCGATGTGTCCTGAAATTCAGAAGTCGTGTTCCAAATTTAACTAATTATCATCTCTTAATAAATCCTACATGATATTGCGCAAGATTCAGTAGCGTAACGCCAATTGGTCGACACATGGCAGTATTAGTTTGTTATACGATTTAAATCTCAGTAAGCGTTAGCATTATTAATAAAGACGTCCCCATACGTTGATGGTTTCATATGTCTGTTTAAGTACGGTGTGTATTTGGGAGTAGCAATGGATACGCTTGAACTGACTTTAATCATTAGCTTACTATAGATCTGATGATATACAATGGACCCTTTCATTTGAACTACGCACATTATTGGTTATTTCATCATTTAGTTTAATGTCTCTATAAGTCGGAATATACACTGGTTGCCTAATTAAATTAGTCTTTTTATTGAATATGCAAAAGAGCAGGTGGCTCACGTGATGGTAAGTGATCACCGCCTCCCATAGACATCCGCAACACCAGGCTTGCAGGTGCGTTGCCGGCCTTTGAGCTTGGCTCGTCTCTGGAAGGTTCTTCGTCGTCGTATCGGTTCGGAAAAACCGCGAGCGACAGTTGGTTCTACCTGAGTGAGTGTGCGAGGTAGAAAGAGATTTTGGACCGACAGTTGTGGACATATTATGTATGTCACTGTAATGAAAACAAAGCCTGTTTAATTTGAGTTATATTTTTATTGACATTCGAATGTGAGGGTCACAGTGTGATAGATGATGCATACTACCAATTAAACATACGACAGCAAACTATTTTCTTATATTTAATGCTATAGTTTTAATGTTAAGCAATGATTTTAGAGCTTCTTGAAAACGAAAAATAACCGTTAAAAAATAATAATTAGACTTTGATTTCCTTTTATCCTATTGCGTTGTTTTTACGAGTGATGATTTTCTATAATTTCTAAACTTTAATATCTTAAAAACATTGTTATAATATTTTGCTCAACTTTTAAAATCAGGCGTAAAATTTTGCTTGATTTGACGTTCTTCAGAAACGACACACATTTTGACTAAGATGTAGGGTCTGTAGATAAGTCTAAGATTCACGCAGAGCACTATACGCTACCATGAGAGAGAGTTTAATATTAGGGCGTGTAGAGCTAGGACCTTGGCTCTCCATAATATCTGATAACTTTTTACAGCGCAAACAATATAACCTACTCGTCTTGGCGTTCTTTACATGAAAATGGTTTTGGTGCAATTTCAGTTTTCTCAAATATATGTAAGATGATTAATTTTGAAATAAGCTTAAAGCCGTTTTATAGGGGTTTCAAATCAAATAATACTTCTTGTAATCGATGTAAGTGTCTGTCTAGCCTAGGTTGTTATTATCTGGAGATCTAGAAAGTGTCTAAATACATTTATTTAAATGAATATTTAATATATTTAAATCAAACACTAACATAAAATTTAAAGAATTTAAAAATCTAAATTAAATTCCACATTATATCCACGACCTTAGTTCAATGTCGTAATGAGATTATGGCTTTAATTTGGAACACATAATGTGACTTAGATTCTGTTGACTAATTTAGTGGTTGACTACTTGATGGTGATTTGATAATCGATAAGTTAATATTTTGATGAGTCAGTCAAGCTCTACGGCTTACTTAATTGAAAATGGATGTGCAAATTCAAAAATATTCTTATTTAATAAACATATAGGTACTAAATATTTTCAAATAGTATTGTCTTATTGACTGTTTGTTCACGCTAATCTTCCAAGATACTGAACTGATTTTCATGTTATCTAATAGCTCTAATATCTTTAAAGTTATCTAGAATTTAAAGAGCTTGTTAAGATGCTCAGCTAAAGAAGCCCACGAGAACAGTCGCAGGCAACTAGTCTGACATAAAAAGCATTGCGCCCAGTGTTTATGTATATCTATTGAATTTCACCAAAACCAGTGTAGTAGTTTATCTGTAAAACAAAATAGACTAACTTTTGTGTGATTATAATCATTATTTTACTATCGCAAGGCCTGCGTACGATCGTTAACTCTCTGGGATCTCCTTGAAAGAACTTTAACATTTTCTTCCCTAATATGTCGAGAAGTTTCCCATAATAATATATCATTGATGTCCCGAACAGCATTGTTCTAATTACCTTTCTTGCAACTTTCTCCGGATATAATTATTTTTACGCGTTATTTTGGAGCGAAATCGAATCATATTTGCGAGCGGTAAGGGTCAGAATCAAACGCTAAGGGCATTCTGAAAGACAGTAAGATGGTCTTTGCAAAGTAATAATTAGCCTTACGGATGTCTAATAACACGGAAATGCCATTATCTCGTGTCAATGTGGGTTCTGTACGTAATTGTTTTGATGTTTCTAACTCATAATTACTAGCCGAAGGTTCGGGACTTAGTATCAAGTATGGTAACACAGTGCGGTCGACGACAGGTGATTTACATTATTTACTTATATTCTGTCTTTAGGATTTTTCAATCCGTTTAAAATCTATCGTTTACATCGGCCAGACTACATATAGATAACGTAATCGAAATCTGCAATTAAAATTAATTTTTATGCTAACAATCTATATTATCTTTATTTCGTTTTAGTTAACTCCAGAATCATTAATTAAATAGCTTTTTATTTAATTGATTTACATTGGTATCCAAAGTGAGTTTAAAGTTAATTTTCATCAATAGGTATTTACAGAACAACTCACATCAGAGACATCTTTCCAAATCACTTTTGTAGGTCTTTTGATGTAAACTAAACGGTTAGGAAGTATCTAAGTACCTCGTCCAACTATTGTGTGGAAACTGTTGACAACAATGATTTTTTGGGGAAAAATATGTATTTTACTTCATGATTTACTAATAGAAAGCTAAATTATCAGCGAGTAACGTAGCTATTTTGTGTATAGTCTACATTGCACCCGTGCGAAGCCGGGGCGAATCGCTTGTAAATAATATAAAACTAAAAGGGATTATTATTAATTAATATTAGATACTACAATGAACTAAATGGGGTGAGACACCCGGTACATAAAAATTCAAAACGTATTGCATGGTGTCGCTTACAACATTGAAACCTGTGTACAATTATTGAACCGTACACCTTGCATGTACCACGTATATATAAGCTATGATAAGCACATAGTTTTCACATAGTTTAACATTTTCAAATATAAACATAAGATTTTAATTTTTTAAACCCATTGTCATTCTTAACTAAATATATCAAAGTACCGGTATCCTCACTTCGCGTTATTGTAAAAAAAACTATCGAAATAATATAATTACCTTAATTACCTTTGTTATCACCAAGTTATATGCAATAATACTCAATTGATGGCGTGGTAGATATAATAGTTATAGATTATGATGTTGAGATAAAGTCCATTTTATGATTTTAGTTTTAGACTTTGAGTATCATTAGAAGTCGCGCACAGTTATGATATAATTTAGCAAAGTTAAAACATAATTGAAAATAAGATAAAAACTTATTGAAAGCTGAAAACATCGAGTTTCAAAATTATGAGTGGTTTGCGAACTTTCGGGCGAGGGACACTCGAGCTCAGCTCTCACTATAGTCAAGTTCGAGTGACTTTTCTAATTTCAATTACTTTTTTATTTAAACAATATTTAATGTTAGGTTTTATAGTACATATAATATGATTAGTTTTTAATTTCTTATTAGATTTTTTTGCAATCCTATATCTCTCCCCTTTGAGGTACAAACGATTTAAAAACCGGTACAATCCGGTACAAACCGGATACAATCTAATAGAATTGATAAAAACTTATTATTGTTCAGTTGATAACTTCACATAGATATCTAAATGTGAATAATGAAATAATTTTATTGATTTAAATAAAATACTGTATACCGGATTAAAACGCGATTTATTATTTAAATTATTTATCCCGACGTTTCGGATGCTTTTCAGCAACCGTGGTCGCGGGAGACTGGATTAAAACGCGATTTATTATTTAAATTATTTATCCCGACGTTTCGGATGCTTTTCAGCAACCGTGGTCGCGGGAGACTGTTTAAATTATTTATCCCGACGTTTCGGATGCTTTTCAGCAACCGTGGTCGCGGGAGACAACCGTCTCCCGCGACCACGGTTGCTGAAAAGCATCCGAAACGTCGGGATAAATAATTTAAATAATAAATCGCGTTTTAATCCGGTATACAGTATTTTATTTAAATGTGTGATACTCGCGTTAATAAAAGACAATATTATAATTTTATTGTTTGTTACAGAATTTATGTGGACTGTTGAAAGTGAAATGCAGATACGAACTTTTTCTTATGAAAACCTTTCTTATGCTTAACATTTTGTGTTAATTTGTATATTTATAGCTGAATAAATATTTTATAAAAAATATTATTATAATTTTTTTGTTTATTAAGTTTTTTTATTATTTTTTTTTTTTATTTTTTTTATATTTTTTAATTTTTTTGTATATTTGATTGACTGTGTGAAGAATGATGTGTGTTTGAAAGGTGTGACTGATGGTATGGCGAGTGAAAGGAGAGAATGGAAAAAGAGAACATACTGCGCCGACCCCAAAAAAAAAAAGGGAATAGGGCAGGAAGAAGATGAAGATAGCTGATTTAATATCTAATTTGTATATAGTTGTGTAGCGTTACGATTTTGTATGGCTCTTAAAAGCAATATTGTAGACTTAGTAAGCTTTCAATTTAACTGCTTAGTCAGTGTAAGTCGAAAAAGTCGCGAATGTCCAAAGCGGATTATCATCTGACTTTTTTTACAAATAACTAAATTTAAATATTTTTTAAGAGAATAAACAAAGCCAGGTTTTGGTATCGATCACTTGCTTTATAGTAGTTGAAACGTCGAGATAAATAATTTATGAATGTTATAATGTCCTCTTTGAAAAATGTAGAGTCACATTGGTTGTACCTAAGTGGTGAAGTGATTGCTGCAGTGACAATAATTATTGTACCCTTTTGTTTTATTTATTTATAACTAATTATATAAAAAGTAAAGTGAGAATTCTCGTGTTCCTCTATTGGGCCATGGGGCCCATTCCTGTGTCTGTTTCACTGATCCTTTTTCTTTACAGGTAAGTAGGTGATCAGCCTTTCGTGCCCTGGTCGACCGAAACATTTTTTTTTATTTTTAACCCAGGACATCCGGTTATAAACGCCACGGAAGCGTTCAGTTTATTTGAACTCGCATACTAAAGTGACTCAGCGGAACCATTATGAGACAAATTAAAGTGAAGGCAAGCCAGTAGTGATATCTAGTGTTAGCGATAGATATCCATCTGTTAGGTTAAATTAATAGCATTGCGGTGGAGGCCGCAACTCCCGGGTGCGAGTTGCTCAAACGGCTGCAATTATAGTAAAATATAGTTATTGATTGCGGGTTTCATTTGTGGATTATTTGCACAACTACTGGATAGTACGTAATGGAATTTACCCCGAAGTGAAATAACTGTTTAGCACCGGATTCAAATATCGAACAAAAATAATTATATGTTCAATGTGCATATACACATTCAACCAAAAGATCACTTGCCTTCGTGAATTGCAAGAACTATGTATTTTCTACTAGGGGGCTCGGGGCTTTTTGTAATGCGTCGTACTCGTGAACGGGTGCTACTTGTGGTGACAGGTCGGACTTGAATTGTGTATGCGAAGATGTTAGTTATTTCGACTGTGTGTTTGCGTGTTCCCACTATTTCTGACTGGATGAAAGGATCAAAAGTAGTCGACAGTGCATCATTGACTGATGTCCTGTGCCTGAGGTTTCATCTGTGGATATTTATTTAAAAAATAGTTGACTCTGCAAAACTATTATATCTATGGTTTTGTTTTTAAAAGATCACTATCCCCGGTTAGAACTTAGAAGTCGCGATCCTTAAGACGCGAGAGAAAGGGGTGAAAAGTAAAGCGGGTTGTAGGGGGGATGAGGAGGGGAGGTTGGGCCGTTACAGTAATTACAATACAGGTGGTGCAGCGACAGTGTTCCTAAACTTGTGTCGCACTTACTTTGAATCGCTTAGAAATGTTCATGGTTCCGATCATAAGTGATGGCGGAGCTTACAAATTATTTAATATAATATTTTGTATATATAGCATTTGTTATTAACTAAATTGTGGTGTGAAATATTATCAAGAATGTTGAAATACATATTAGTTAATAATATGAACTATTGTACTCATTAATCATATATTAATTATATGTATATTATCATATTAAGGCATAGCTCACCCAATGTAAAGTTATTATCGTCACCCATGACATTTTAAGATATATACAGGAGAAAAAATGCTAAAATCTACACTGAAATAAGCATATTCATAATTATGAATCCAATTAAAATGAGTAACACAAATATTAATTAAAATGTAGATTTTATCATTCCCATAGGATTTTGGATGCATTTTCCATATAGTATATATCCTATTGACGTCATATTAGTATTCCTAGTCTGGAATTCCGAGAATTTACTGATTAGTTTGTTAGATTTAACAAAGCATCTACTTTGAACCCCTTGAAAATTGTTATTCCAAAAATACATCAAACACAATGTTACTATAATATTTATCTATTATACTAAGAACTGTGATTACATCCTTTAAATGTCACATTGTATTCAAATTAAATATATAGAAAACAGCTTTAAACTTGGACCGCACAGTTGCAAAGCTAATATGAAAATTGTTGAACTAATAATGCAAGCGAAGCACGAATGCAAGCTTTTTAATTACTTTTAATATTCTTCAAAACATATTTATTGCTAGATGCCACCCGCGGATCTACTTTTGGGAAAATTAAATTCCTTTGCCAAAATTTATGGAATACCGGGATATGAAACTTATATATCATTCATATTACCGGTATGTGCCGGGAAATTATCATAGAACTGGGTAGTGTGTGAGTGTAAACGAGTCACTTCCCATGCACTAATGACTAAACTATAATACCTACTGAAGATATTCCTCTCACCCATTAGATAGCTTAAAGCGGCTACAGATACGTGAAGTAACAAAATTACTGAAATATAAGATAATGCTGAATATGACGGGATATGAACCTGTGATCCATTTTAATAACGTTCTACAATAGCTGTAGGAAGTTTTTGTCGGTACAGTCTAACCAACAAATTAGATATTCTATGACTAATATTAATAATAATTAATTTTAGTGGCTCTTTTTTCTTGTGTTCTTTTATGAAACAATGCATAAATGAGATTGTCGATGGCTGGATTTGAATATTATCAGCATGCAATGGTATAAATGTTTATACATTTTACTCACTATCTCTACAGTATTTTCATCCACTCTTACAACGACTCCGTGGCGCAACGGTAGCGCGTCTGACTCCAGATCAGAAGGTTGCGTGTTCAAATCACGTCGGGGTCAAACGGATTTTTATTTTTTGTTTATTATTTTTTTCTTTTTTAGTTACTGCTATAATATTTTTATTTATCGCATTATTAAAAAGTACTAAAATTTTATTACGAAGAAAGTTTTTGTATTAAAATAATCAGTTATCGCAAATCACTCAAGATTTAAGATTAACGTTTTTGCTACATTGATACAGTATTGGTTACCATCAACATTTCCGACAAAATTTAAAATGTCTAGATTATTTTAATTCGACTTACAGAAACGTATAAAAATAATAATACTGTATAAATTAAAAAGTATAAACCGGTATTACTGCAATCACTGTATTATTTTATATAATTAAGATAAGAAATGATAAAGTCAAAAGTGCCTTGTTTAAAATCAAGTGAGCGAAGGACTTCAAAGTAAACAGTTTCTCTTTATTTTCGAGATTCATAACAACAGAATTTTAAGTCTTACTGAATAAGTGAAATTATAGAAAAAACTAAGTACATTTTGGTACAAAGTATCAGACCGACTATATAATATTTGCAAACGATTTAAATAGCGTTAATATTAGCGTATAAGGTGAAATTAGTTAGCTGTAAAACCACAGAACAGAAGAAGTAGAAGTGCAATGTGTCATAATTTGTACCGGATCGACTGTGGCCAAATTCCATTTGTGTGAATGTTGTATTGTTGAATGGAGTATTTAACACTGCACACAGTTACATTTTTTTTTCAATTCGTTGTTTTTATTTAACTCAATTTATTCAACTAGCTAAATCACACTGGTCCTACAATTTATAATTATATCTTAATGCTTGGCGATAACAGTTACTTTGGCTTAGCGCACAAAGTACATATGACATTTTGTAATATTAAAATAAACTAATATATAATTACTAAACTAAACTTTATGTGATAGATATAAAGATGATTTGGCTGACTGTTATCGATTAAGCGTCACCATGCTTAATTGTGACACGCGTACCACGCCTACATCGCACTTCCACTTATTTTTATTGTTCCGTGTGTAAAACATTTCAATATTGGATGGTTCCAAAATTGTCAGTATACACTTTCCTGCAACATACTCAAACTATGCAGGCAAGTAATACGCAGTCCCGAGGTATATCGGAAGAGCGATTGCTTCATCCATCACAAATTGAAGGCTCTGATACTGTCCAACGGATTTTGGGGCGACATTGTGTTTACCCTACCTTTATAAGACAAACTTTACGGAGTTTTACGATACGGAAGGATTTCCCGATAAAAAGGGGAATTATTAACACTCTACTGCCTTTAAAAGATACTGTAAAATCTCCGCTGTTCAAGTTGATATAACAAAGACACAAATGAAATTACCAACTGTTATTAAAAATTTATTTAATGATATTTTTCGTAAACTCAAGAATGTACAGGATTTTTCTTGAGTGAACTCGAAGTACAGCTTAAGAAATTAACTGAACACGACTCAAGTCCTCGTTAAAACTTCTTATCGCTACTTTCGCGTTTTATCTTGTTCGCCACTTTGGAACTTTTCACTGTTTTATTTCTTCTTAATATTAACGTTGTTCATATACATTTTCTACGCTTTTGACTGTCATCGAGTATGCGTTTTTATCATACATAGAGACATTCTCTGAGTAGCTGGAAATATTTAAGAAGAAACTAATTGAGCTACTTCCGAAGGTTCCCAATTTAGGTTTTTTTAACAATAGGACATCTTGTATACCCCATTATAATTGGCAGAAACGGATTTAGAGGTGTAGTGGCGTAGTGGCAACAATACTTTGTAGTGGAGGCCCCATGGCCCCAAATTATTTTCATATTAACAGTATAAACATATTTGTACAAAGTACAGAAGGTAAAGATAAAACAGCGACAAAAAATATCAATGGACAAGTTGTTTACTAGTAGTTCGTCAGATTTTGAAAGATTTGTTTTCCGAAGTCTCTATTGTGGGGGCCTCTCTTTCGTGGAAGCCCGGGGCATTTGCCCTCCCCTAAATTCAGCTCTGATAAGTGGATAAACGATATGACATAAGTGTATTTGGGATCCCTTAATATAGCAGAAATATTTATGAGTATATTTCACTGATAATTCCTTGACACGCAATTGGTCAATATTCTCTACTCTGCCTTTGCCTAACCTCTCTGCCTACATTGTCAAAATGTCAAAATTTTAGAGAATATTTTAACCGTAAGGCCACTTTAATTGTTAAGGTGCGATATGAAAATGTAAATATAATGATGCAAGTGCACAGAAGTAAATCGGTTTTCAGTGAAGTGCCCGAACTGGATCGAGTGAGTCACTGAGATGCGTCACCTACCGGAGTGGAGCTAAACGGAGCGCGATAGGGTTGTCACTTACTAGTTTTATTATTGTTATACGTGTTTTTTAGCATCTGTAGCGTTTAGTGGTACGATTGGGGTTAGCAACCAGATTCCCGAGTTCGAACCCCTGATGTTTTTTCTACAATTTTTTTTTTTGCCAAAAAGTTTGCCTCATTTACAATATATATGCTCTTGTTATTGTCAATTTATGCATGCAATATTACAAAATGTGTATTATATTACTTAGGACAGACAGAGTTAGATTTCGTTAAATATCGTCTCAGTTTTATGGGGCCCAAAAGCTTGCTATCTGATTTTCTAATCATTGAAACACGCATAGAAGTATGTCTGCCCAAAGATCTCAATTATTTTTTACTATGTGTTTGTATTATATTATTTAAAATAATAGTCGCTATCTTCGTCTATCTATAAGTCAGCTTAATTTTATGATTCTATATGATACCCATAATATGTTATTTATTGCCTAAAATTTCGTGTAAAAATATTGGTGTAAGTATAGTATGGATGCATTATTGTTATTTAAAAAAATGTAAAATGTTTTTATCTATTATTTTTATTTTATTTTTTCTATCACAACTTACAACCCTATTCTTACGCACTATCGCTCGACATCTACGTTTCTCAAATCGAATATTTTACATCTTCGTCACCTCTGTATACATAAAACACAAGGATAAAACAAAAGTGCAAAATAAAACTCTATTCCAAAGACTTACAGCCTAATTCAACCGCACACGTTTTTCTGCCAACCCTAGACCGGGAAATATTATTTTAATAACGTGACTTTCACCGCTGAAGTTAAGGTTGAAATTAGCTTGGCTAAGATATTGTGTAATGGTGCAAAATTAAAGAGCTGTCATTGTGTTTGAAAGGTAATATTTTAGTGAATGCTAGTGTTGAGTGGTGTAGACATATTGAAAACAGTAGGCCTATTACGAAAATCGAACGCCGAAGTTTCGGGCCGAAACGAAAGAACAACGAACTTCGTATTCAAACCTATTACCAAAGCAGTTCGGATCCGACTAGTACGGACGGACTTCGTTTCGTAACCATAGACATGAAGATATTGCAAAAAGATGATTTGAGTGTACATCCTTATATTTCCGATAAAAACGTGCGAAAACCGATACAAATAAGAAACTTATAAAAAGGCTTTTCGTCATGAAAACTTGTAATTAAATAGTGGAATTACATTATATAACTGTTATGCTATCTTTTTAAAAACGAATTCTATTTTATTGCAAGAAAATAATATTTTTATTAAAAGTTTGACGGAACATATGTCATTTATTACATTCTATCTTTACCTAATCTGTGGTTAGTTCACAATTGTTTCGCGGGTTTTTGTAAACTAATTTAAAGATTTGAAGTTTTTAGTGAGTAAAGTTATAATTAATATTTAATTATTTGTAGGGAACAAAAAAAACTATTATATATTATTATATATATTTTATATACCTACTAATAAATGAATGTTCTACATAATTAGGACTTAAATATTGAGTTCTTATAAGAAATGTATTAAAGTTGGAAACCTTAATAATATAACTTACCTTGATAGTAAGATCAATTCCTCTGGCATTTTTGTTGGGAGGCATCATTGGTTTTATCTCTTCGCACAGATTTTCAAATATAATAAAGTTCGACTAAGGTGATATTTTAGAACAAATTCCTCATCGGGAATTTGCTTATTTAAAAAATATTGTCGAAGCCTAAGTCGTTCTTTGGCTCTTTATGATTTTCTTCGTGCAATACCTCTTCGTACAACAAAAAACGTGCCATTTTAGAATAAAAATAAATAATTTTTATATTAAACGAAAGCTACAAGTCTGTCGTAAAAAGTGAGGTTATTGTTACGATTACAATAATGTCAAACAACGAAAAAGTAATCGTCAAGTGAACTTGGTAATAAGGTAAACGAAAGGCAAAATGTCTAATCGCGAACTTCGCATCGATCGTCGGATCCGAAACACTTTCGTAATAGGAAAATGTACGTTCCGTCAAACGAAACTTCGTATTTCGATTTTGGTAATAGCCCTACTGTACCGGAATAAGCGTGCGCTATGTTTGAGAATGTTATCTAAGGATAATGCGTATTTCCAAATTTTGGAAGAAACTTAGATCTATACTAATATTTTAATTGTATTAATAAAAAATAAAATGTGTATGTTTTTTGATACGATTTAACTCAAAAACTACTCGACCGATTTTGAAACATTCTTTCACTGTTGGAAAGCATCTTCACCGAGTAACGTAGGCTATATTTATTTCCAGAAATAATTAGGGATCCCTACTAAAACTTGAATAATGTACCCCAAGGTGTAAAAAAGGTTGTAGAGAGTAATAAAGTAGTAGATTTTAAAAATTCTTTCACCACTAGGCTATTTTTTTTGTGTACAGTAGGTATATCTACACACCCGTGCGAAGCCGGGGCGTGTTATTAGTTTAAAAATATAAAGGGTCTATAAATCGAGGTGCATCGCGGCCAAATTAACACATTTATAGAGGATTCAGTATCCAATGTAGATAAAATATATTATCATAGTGATCTTCTGAGATTATTTTTAAATGTTCCATGAATGATTCTTTACCCGGTTGGAATTTCGATATTGCTCCCTCCTCTTTAATGCCTGATATAACCAGACGTGGGAAAGATATTCTTACAGAACATTATTAACATGTTCGAGGATTCGAACGCGCGACCTATCGGAGCGCAAGATAGTTCTATCAAAAGCGTGAGCAATCCCATTTTGAGGCACTGGTCGTCAGTGCAAAGCGATGGAAATCGAAAATAATGATTATAGTTTTTTTTTGTAGGCTCTTGTTTTGTTTTATTTCATTGTATTTTATATGTAACTTTTTAACTATGGGTGTTTTACCTGAAATAAAGAATTATTATTAAAACACACCAACGGGCTTCTCAAAACTTTCTTTCTTCTTTTTAATCTTTAACTTTTACCGTCAAATTAACTATAGATAGAGTATAACAATAATTAAAGTGTCGCGCTAAGCTTCAGTTGAAATACTCTGTATTTTCTACTCTACCGTATAACGGTACTACTTAATACTGCAATAAACATTTTCAAATAGCTAATTTTAAACTGCTACCTTTTAAGGTTATACTTATTATAAAAAAGTTAAAATGAAAAAACACTTCTTATCTACAGAATTAAGTCGATACAGCAATCTATTATGTACGGTCCGAATGTGTGTAAAATAATTAAATTACCCGCGAGATACCATCAGCATCCACGTCAGGGTGTTCACGCAGTGGACTGTTCGATTGCGCTTAGGCTTCTTACACGCTAGCGACTCTTGTAAAATATATCATAGATGGAAAAGCCGTGAAGTGCATATTTCGCGTTGCAGTTATGTCTATGGATTTCCGAATGCTCGAAGTAAAAAGTAGGTCGACAGCGCATCATTGACTGATGTTCTGTGGCTGAGGTATCACCTTCCATCAAATATTTTGGAGTAAATGAGGGTGGCCAATAAGGTAAGGAGGGTGGTGCATATTACGAGTAAGTGGTTTTGTTTAGTACCGGAGGTCTTAGGTTCAAATTCCGGTAGATAATATCACTATTAAAAACCTGCTACGAAGTTGTGATAAATTTGCTGTAATTGACATCATTAACTATGAAAATTAAGTTAATCGTATTATACGAACTATTCACGAACGAAGCTTTACTTTAAATTGATGATTGATTGATGATCGATGATTTTTAATTTTAATTGATGATTTTTAAGATCTACTCTGTAAGCAAATTAGTTTCTCAAATTGGACGACAGCTCACACATGAGGCCGTATACCATACTATGGACTTATAAAGTGGAGGAGGACAACGTTATCATCAAATTTTGAAATAATTAGCCATACATGGTAATTTTGAAAGAATGTTGAGTTGGGCCCTTATATGACATTCATTTAAGTTTTCATATTATAATATATCCTGCTTTATTTTCCTGTGTCACAAATCATTTCATCATCATTAATTTCGCATACGTATTACGAGCAAGCGTCTATTAATTCGAGAAATCGCATCATCTGTATTGTACCTAAAGAAAAAACTCACAATTTTTACACCATTTCGTAACTTTATGCGCAATTAAACGTTCCCATTGTCCCGGATAAAAACAATCGAGACCATCTCGATTTGAAATTAAACATAAACTTGTGGACTTTATTACGACGGCGTAGGGTTGAAGTTCGAATGGTGCGCTGGAGTCATTGGATTCGAAAACTATAAGCACGTAGATGAGTGACCTCTAAAGTTAGTAACGCCGCGTGAATACATTAATTACAGACCAGTCGCTTGATGCTATGTTGATGATGTGTTGATGTTACGCAAACGCGAAAAATCCTACCATATACATAAACCATCCTTTGCAAAAAACGGGCACACAAAACTTTTCTGTACAACTATGGAAATCTTAAACAAAAGAGGTTTTATATGCATTCAATTAACTAGAAACAATTGTCTACGTATTAAAAAGTACTGGCAAGTAAAAAAATGTTCCAAATTTGAAAATTTCAAAGTTATTTAATAATATTCTATTCTATTCGAGCATTTTCTCGCAGTTTGTGTTTAGATATTGTGCTTTAAATAAATAAAAAAGGGTTTTCTGTAATTTTAATGAATTGGTGTAAAATAATTGTTTAAATTGATTTTTTTTTGTGACAAACTTTAAACCGTAATATGGCAGACAAGACAATTATCGCTGGTAATACAGTGTAATATCTTCAAGAAGGGTGTTCTCAATGTTATGTGTCGGAACGGTTTGGTGTCAGTCGTTCCACTGTTCAGAGAACCTGGACCGACTGACACCAAACCAAAAAAGAAAAGAAGACCGGGATCAGGAAGAAACGATGTACTGAGCCCAGGGACGATCGTTTGTGTCTTTTTTGCAAAGGAATTTATAGTATAATGTATTTTTTCTAAATTAATGCATATCGCCATCATGAATTAATGGTAGGCATATTGCGTTTGGAACCGGAAATTCCGGGTTCCAGGGAAACCCTGGGAAAAAGGATAAACAATGAAGTTTCGATCAGGGCAGTGCACAGAAGACTGATCGCCAAGGGTCGATCAGTGAAATGGATGAGTCTCCCTTGCCTGCTAGGGATTAAGGACTCGGGGATTACATTTTTATATTTTTAAGGTATGATAGTCAGGCTGCAAAGACACATTAGTTTGTGGTATTTTTATTGAATATCATATATCGCGATGATACCTCAGATACAGGACATCAATCGATGATGCGTTGTCGAATTATTTCTTCCTGTCAGCAATGATTACCTGGATTTTCGTTAACCCTTCCTTCTACTTAAGGATCAACGTAACCGGACATACCGAAAAACATGCTCATATACAACAATAAAAGTTACACTATACAGTCAAACACGACAGGAATCAAATCTGCGATCCGGCCAACCAACAACCCTGTATACTTTATTATTAACAAATTTCAATTAACATTCCAAATTTATTTGTTGTTGTTAATTTAAATTTGAAATTGTTTGTTCTTTGAAGATTACTAGGTATATAGTTATTATCAAATTTCCGGCTCTTCTCGATAGAACGTTCTAAACCTTCCAACTGGTACTAAAATTATATATGTACTTATTTCAGTATTTGTATATAAACATTATCTATGGCTTAAAGAGATGAGAGAAAATATAGAGCACTTATCTATAATTACGTATAAGACAATAATTACTATCAACTTATTTCACGCACGCTAAAAGCCTTGATAGCTTCCTGCGATAAAGTTATTTGAAGAATTTTAATGCAGGAATAAGTGTTTATATGTACATACATATGCGATGTTTAAAATGGCCCGCAATCAATTGTGTTAAGGATGTAGTATACATTAATTACTGGCGGTGAGACACTAATTACATTTAATTTCAACGCAAACTAAAGTTATATGTAACTAATAGAAGTTTTAAATAATACTTAAATATATTTTAAGGTTTGTGTTAAAAGTTGTTGAAGCTTTTTTTCAATCGCGAAGTTCAATTTTCTATAAGCATGTTTTCCCCACGTCTGGTAACTTCGGGCATTGAACGGATGGGAGGAATATCGAAATTCCGACCGGGTAACGAACCACCGTTCATAGATGAAAAAACCGTGAAGGGCATATTGCGCGTTTCGGTTTCAGTCTATGGATTTCCGAATGTTCGAAGTAAAAAATAGGTCGACAGCGCATAATTGTCTGATGTTCTGTATCCTACCATCAAGTGAACCTCATGCTCGTCTGTCGATATATAACATATTAAGTCGATCGCATATGCGTGGTCACGGGCGGACTGACCAGGGACACTGGGCGTGACCATGCTTGCTAAAAAGCACTTGAAACATCGGCCAGTACCTCATACAAAGGAACTAAGGACTCTTATAATCTCTCGGGGTGCAATATTGCTATTGCTATAAGTTAGATCAGTGGGAATAAGTCAAAGGCAAAAAAATAATTTCCGCGTACACTAGTGGGGCTTAGGGTTACTGCTTCTCTGAACATGTTCAGAATTTCAAACTTTGAGTTGAAATTTTGAAGCGATGTTTGTGAAATTCAGCAACAAGGATTAATCTGAACAATTCCTAATAACACTTCGTATATTCGAGCTGATTACAAGGAGATCTGAAATATCTTTCCAAAAGTTTTCTTCTGGTTATTATTGAAAAGGAAAAATTAATTAATATATCCCGTTTAGCTTAAATAGCTAAGGTTATGAACATGAATAACAGAAGGCATCGTCATAGGAAATTTTAAAAAAAATCAAGAGCACAGTAACACATGAAATTTTTTTTAAATATACATATTTCGTTCTTATTAATTTCGTCAGTCGCAAATTAAAATATATCGTGTGCAGATTCTAGTATCACGTATCGAACAGCTGATCTGTCACCTGCCCCAGGTGTGCACAGGTGTGTGGGGAGAGAGGGGATAAATCGACAACATTCCTAAGTATTATTAAAATTTGTTTTGTGACCTATTGTTACTATTTAAACAGATTACCGTGTGAACATTCGTGAGGTGACTAGGCCACGGCTGAAAAACAGCGTGGTGACTTTGTCAAAACCTCACCACACCATGCTGAGTCCAGTGGCCTTTTCAACAGAAGTGTATGTATATTTTATATTTTTCTTTAAACTGTGCTTTGTATTTACATTACTTTTTGTTGAATAAATGTCTATTCTATTCTATTCTATTATCTTAGTGAGACCTTGAAAGTCTTCAAAGGGGGGCTAATTCCGTAATTCAAACCTCTACTGATGCAACACCAGTGGGTTTCTGGAAGGTTTATGTGTATATCTATGCAGGGTGGCTAGCGTTTCTTATATTTTTATGAAAATGCTGATGATTAATGATCATCGGCACCACATTTACAACAACATAGGGTTTGTGGTCTTTGAGGATAAGCCTTTTTCTTTATCCGGATGTACGAAGGTACCATATACCATAACAAACAATTATCATTCTGGCTATCCATTAGTCGAACAGAAGAAAACGTCGTATTATGAAATTACTTAAAATAGAGTTGTTAAATTGTAGTAATTTCTAAAACGAAACACATTTTCACATCTAATATTAATGAGCACAGCAATCTGTAGCACAAAGAACAAATTGAATTAGATAAGAGAAACAACAGTTCATACGAGATTAATCTAGTTTGGAGCGGCAGGTGGTTTTGACGAGTACAGCTCGCTAGTTATGCGAGTAACGAACTGTGTGATAAATACAAGCAATTATTTAGCTTTGTGCATATTTTATTAACGTTTCGGTTCCAAGAGACAAAATGTGATTAATTTGTCTAAATTTTTCATATCATAAATTTAATTTAACTGGAATTTATAATGGAGATTGTGTAATATATGAATATGATAAAGCTAACCTGGTGTTGAGTACCTGTGATTTTTAACTTTTACATTGTGTGAAAATGCTATGCCTGCCTGCCTACTATATTTCACTTCCCCTTCTCATGTCTTCTGTATTTGAAGTAAACATTTAAAGTTTCAAAGATCCATACAGACGAAGTCACGGGCAAAAGCTATTTGATATTCAAAACGCGGAGACGAATATTTATGAAATATAGTCTTAATTTTCGTTCCTTTCCGAAAACAATATTACAGATGTTTTATCATTGGGGATGGAAAATAATTATAAGCTACTAAATGTCATATATCTTATTGTTTGTTTTGAACATTACTAAAAATATAAAATTTTATCCCAATTAACAATATTTTTCTTGTTAAAAATATACAAAATGGATAATCATTGACGTGCCCCAAAATATTAGCAGTGTTAGGTTATATAGATGAACTACAGTGTTGACTGAATATTAGCAAAATTTTAAACACAAAATGATTATTATAAGACTATTGTAGCCCCGTTGCCCCATCGGTCGGTGCGTAGTCGCACGCGCATCATGTCGTCCAATCACATTCCAAAAACCAGTCAGTCAGCTGACTCTTTCAAATATGGAATTCAATTTTATCAATGGGAATTTTGGTTCATAACAGTATTAGCAATACCACGTATAGGAATAACGATTATGCACTTTATTACAATGTATATACGGTGATAAATGATTTAATTGGAGTGTCATATGCATAGAATTCCCGTCAGCTGACTTTAAAAAAAATAGAATTCCGTTGATTCAATGATTCTTGGTATAATATATTTTTCATTCATAACTTATAGGCACATTTCATTATAGACTTTAACACTAAAGAATATTTTTGTTTGAGAATTTAATATAATATAATAACGTATTTAAGTAGAAATAATGGTTATGTGATCTAGGAAATATATACTGAATATCAATGGTTAAAACTTTAATAGGTTTTGACGGGACGGTAGAACACCTGCCGTGCGCATCGATGGGTCATGGGTTCGAATCCCAACGGGACAACATGTTTATAGTTTTCTGAAAGCATGTTTTCCCCACGTCTGGTAACTTCGGGCATTGATCGGGTGGGAGGAATATCGAAATTCTGACCGGGTAACGAACCACCGTTCATAGATGGAAAAACTGTGAAGTGCACATTGCGCGTTTCGGTTTCAGTCTATGGATTTCCGAATGCTCGAAGTAAAAACAGTAGGTCGACAGCACATCATTGACTGATGTACTGTGGCTGAGGTATCACCTACCATCAAGTGAACTTCATGCTAGTCTGTCGATATCTAACATAAAAAAGGTAATAGGGGGCATAAGCAACATTTCGGTCGAAAATTACTTATCCTACTTAAAATTTTCTGCTCTTTCGAATGTGCTCGAATTTTCATGGCTTTACGACTTTTTTTTAACTTATGCCTAAACAAAAAAACAACGTTTTCGAAGTGCCCTTTAAACTTAGTAAACTGCTCTCCTGAACAATTTGGTTTTTGTCGGTTACACCCTATTACCTATAAACCGTCGATATTTCAATTTAGTAAAATGTATAGCCAAACCATAACCAACCAAAACGAGTTAAAATATTACCATTGTGATTAATTAGGAAGTCGTTTTTATGTTAAAAATAGTATATTCATCTTATGTTTCGACATTCCACATTTTCGATGCCCGTATTGTTTGAGAATTTAAGTTGAAGGGGTGGAATTTCATTGACATTCCGTACAAATCATAGATGAAAAACCTTGAAGTGCAGTCTGCTTTACGGCTTCATAAATCAATAGATCGAATGATCAGTGCAACAGACAGAAATATGACTGCCCCATGCCCCAAGAGGGACTCTGGAATTCAATATCAAAACTTTAATACGTAGAACAAGTCGCGGGAAAAAGCGAGTATGCCATAATTGTGAAGAAGCGAGTGAATCGAACCGTCAACAAACAAATCTTGAAGCCATTTAAAGTACAGGCGAGTAGAACAACAGATACAACAGAACTCGCGAAGCAAGTGCTAAGAGCCGGAGTCGTTAACGCGTGCCCCCGGGCGGCTTACAATACCTACGAGTTTACACGTGTGTACAATACATTGCTGCATTTACATAAAAATCATTATCACCTTCGTACCTCATATGCTGTGTGCATTGGATTTTCCACTTACAGGTCTCGGTTCTTTTCCTAGTAGGTTAAACCAACGTTCGTTTTACACTACTACTATAGAATGTTGAACTTTTGTGCAATTGGCGATGAAATTGTTAAATTGTGATTGCTGTGTATGTCATATAAAACTAGCACTTTAGTAAGTTATTGAGAAGCGAGCGACTTTGAGGCTCTTTTAATGTTAGGTGGTTTCCCAGTCATAGGACAATAGTATTTTTTTCATGAAATCGTATTCAGAAATCCACAGAAGCGAAAAATGTGTAATGCTTTACACCGCAGCGTTTCCATTTATGAACTTTTGTTCGTTACCCCGATGGAACTTCAATATTGCTTTCACCCATTAAAGTTATTAAGTTGGCAAGTTAGGGAATCTATTTGTAGAATGACTCAGGAATGGAACACGATGTGACCAATAAAATTACAAGCCAGGTGAGTCTATTATATAACAAGGGGTTTTAACCATGTTTAATAAATAAAAGTCGAAAGAATGTTGCTATTAATTCACATTTATATCCAATATAACTAAAAATACTAGGAATACGATCGAAAACGAAAAGATCGAATTGTTTTTCCTAAAAGCAAATCTGTATCATTCTGAGACATGGAAGTCAGGCTTAAAACCTAGTCTTCAGTACAATTTATTAGTAATGAATAAACACGCAATGTATACAATCCACAGTTTTGTACAGTCGAGTACAGCGAATGAGTGAACAATTTTTGCAAGTGCAGTCGTTTTGTGTTATTTCGCGTGGATGCGTTTGTTAACGGCGGATCCCGAGACGCGAGGGCCCTTGTGATTCATGTCAATGCGTTCGGTACACTCGTTGACATAATGCAAGTACGATGTAATGACAAGTACATATTATTCGATAACCTTGTTAGTACCAGTACAATCGTTGAAATAAATGATCATTTTTACCATCTAGATTTCATAATAAATCTTTGACATAGCAAAAATTTACAGTAGTTTTGTTTGATCTGATCTAGCCGATAAAGACCGAGCATTATGAATAGTAGCATATAACTTTAATAGATGAACAGCACTGTTATTTAGTTATAGCATTGGAATAGCGTAGATGATCTCCAAAATATATTGTTAATCATTTAAATAAAATACTGTATACCAGATTAAAACGCGATTTATTATTTATATTGTTTAAATTATTTATCCCGACGTTAATAATAAATCGCGTTTTAATCCGGTATACAGTATTTTATTTAAATGTGTGATACTCGCGTTAATAAAAGACAATATTATATTGTTAATCAATTTTATTCAGTAGCTTCATCAGCGTTATTACAAAGTAGCCTGCATTACTTGTTAGAACTTAGATAAACTAAACTAAAACTAAAACATAAACATACTTGCATATTTATAATATTAATTAATAAAATTATTAAAGCACTGTTAATGTATCTATTATTTTTTAATATATTATAGAATTCACTTAAAGTATAGTCAAGTACATAATGCAAATACATCGATGTAATGCCACTAACACACAATGTTTGCTTGAGTACTATTTAATACAAGGTATAATCGTCAACGGCTTTGGTACAGTTGTCGACATAATGTCAATATATCAATCGATGACAAACATCGCATGTGCATTGAGTAGCAATACAGTACAGTCGCTGACATTACATAATACAGCATATAAGTCGACAACATGGATTAACACGTATTAATTGAACAACTATATTACGGATAGCTCATTCACCAATGGTTCAATTATTTAATTAAAACCAATGGTGTTACTAAGTTCGAATACTGGGTTAAAAATATTTTTGTGAGTGTAATGATTTTAATATTTGTCTAACATATCTTATGAATCCGACAATTTCTACTTCAATGAATCTTTATATAACAAAATCTTCTGATGCTATTGTTCACGCCGTTGTGTGTTCGTGGCGCCTCCTATTGTGAGATGCACGAACCAACAATCACTCTGAATCGTTCAATGCGCGAACGCCTCTGCGAGTGCTCTTCATGTTCGATTCGCGACACATTCGTTCGTTGACTTCCAACGCTTCCGCACCGCATCTTTCTAATTTATCGCATATTTAATTAATACAATCGCTTTAAATCAATTTATAACCGTGTGTGTTTGTGACTTGTGTAAACGAGCCGAGGACGAGCTGCTTTGGAGGTAAGTGCTATCCTTTAGAAGGTTGTTTTCGAACACACATGGCCGCTTCTGTTATAGCATTTTAAATCCCTTAATTTTTCTACTTCCGAATACCCTGGTGGTGTCTTCTGCGCCACCAGCTATCGTTTCACAATCAAAGAGATTTCATTTGCTAAAAGGGGTTTGGACAAAAAGTGAATTCCCGAGTCCCCTAGTGTTGTATGGGGCAGATTCATTTTTGTGTCTGTTTCACTGATCATTTTTCTCTACAGGCAAGTAGATGATCAGTCTTCCCATCCGACCAAAACAACTTTTAAAAGATATTGTTTTCCCGAGATACGAACCCCGGACTTCCGGTGCTAAACGCTTTGTGCTTACAACTGAGTTACGGAGGCGTTCAGAAGAGGATTTGGGTAGAACACATTTAATAACTCATCGAATTGAAACTGGCGATACTGGACCCATTATTGGAACCACTGCAGACAATTGGTTCTACTTTTTTGAGTTTCACTCGATAGTAGGTTTAATCACCACACCACAACAGTACACCAAACAAAGATGCACTATTGAAAACTGCACACAATTTACTTCGAGAATTCGTCAATTCATAGATTTCAATCCCAAACGCTCTATATACACTTTATAGTTTTCAACCGACTTTAAAAAGGAGGAGGTTCTCAATTCGTCTGTATGTTGCTTTTTTTGTATGTTTGTTACGCGATAACTCTGCAAGTTATTCATGAAGCCAAGAAGGACAGTTTAATTCTGCTTTTATAACTTTTCGAACGGTAAGGATATTTAAGTATCAATATAATATGTCGATTGTCCTTAAAGGCTCTTGCTTTGAGGTCTTCGATCATTTAATACTACTGTATGTAAATGTTTGAGGTAATTAAAATATTATTTTTTGTATATAAAACTATAACTACATACTATATGTAGTTATAGTTTTGAAACGGTGTTTCATTACCCGGTCAAACCCGGTCGAAACGCAAAGTAGTTAGGTACTACACAACGCGCCAATTCCATTTAATATTTTATTCAAAGTTTCAATAATACACAAAATAATAACATAAAAATAATTTAAAACTGCTATATACGAGCTACTACTGAATTACGACTAATTGTTACTACTAATTGTAATTCTAGTTGTGGTTGATTCATTTAACGATCATCGAACCTATGACCTCCTGACGCAATACCTTCACTATCCAACTGAGGTAAGTATATAATCAAGATGATCAATTAAATGAAAAGAGCAATATAACAGAACTGCCGTAACGTAGTCGTATCGCTCGGAACGGCCGCCGGATATTGGCTCGGCTCAGCAATCACTCATTTCCGGTTTTCCCTTCCCCAATAATTCCCTCTGCTCCTCTGTTTGTTTTAGTGTTTACTAGCTATGTTCATATACCGCTTTCCGTCATATGATGTAGAGCTAATGTGTATCCATTATATGATTCTAATATATGATTTACCCATTATTACTTGGGGTAATACACCTTCCTAGGGGTTGCCGGTTCGAAATTCGAATCCCACCGAGATAACATTGTTTCTAATTGTAATGTTTTCTCTGGTCACTAAATAATACCGAAATTCCGACAGGACATTGAAAAACCGTGAAGGCTATATTATATATTCGTATTTATAGATTTTTTTAAAGTTCTTTTCGATGTCTGTAAGTTGTCTCTTAGTGTGACTAAAAGTTATAACACGTAGTATTTACCGAATGTAAAGAAATGACGGCATCACAGAACATAGAAATGTTCTGTTGGAGGCACATTTAATAAGCAGCTAAAGTATCAAAGAAATACTATTATAGAATTACACTATCACATAAGTTTAATAATTTATTTATTGCAAGTCGACACAACAAACACCTTTAGGTTAATAATAGTTTAACTATTATAATATTTTCAGAATTACTTTTCTTACAGAAGGGAAATACTGTTTGGGTCATTGGAAGCTACCCACTAAAACCTATCGCCCCTCATTCCGCCATAATAAGGCCTACGGGATCAATCATATGCCACCGCGGGACCCCAGTGGGTGGGTCCGAAGAACTTCGTCACCTCTGGCTTTAGATTTGGGCATAAACCTCCCTGCTCCAGCCTCTCGCTTAATCCCATCCGCGAACGGAGATATTCTACGGGACCACCAATCGCCGGTTTAATACCGGCCAACCCCCCATGCCGAAGCAACACTGTGCATATATTACTTAGCACTACTTCGCATATACCTCACGCAGAAAAAAGTAACTGAGGCACTCTACACTAGAACCGTTTTACGGTCAGAGAACGAAGGCATGGTCCAAACCTTCAACCAGCCATCCCACGTGTCGACCAGCCCCGATACCCCGATACCCCGGGGTATCCTCCCCACAAAGACGCCGAGCACCTTGGCGTTTGATGTCTTCTCTTTAGGAAGAGGGGCACAGGAAGCTGCCCACTAAGGACAATCGACTTATATCCCGGCTCAGTAGCCATCTCGCCATGATAAGGCTTGGATCCAGGTTCAGTGTTCAGAATTACCTTCACAACTATTAACCATTACCATTTTCACCTCTACACAAATCCCATTGTGTTCACTCGATTTCATGTTTTAATAAAGAAAAATCCATGAAACTAGCTTACGTATATGTAGATTCGTTTATCAATTCGTAATACGATATTCTGAATAATCAAATCAAAATATTATGAAAACGAGCAGGTGATTTCTATGATTTTTGGAGACAGCTGTCGTAACACCTGCAAAGGTCACAAGTGCTCTGTGATTTCTAAATAATTTAATTTAGGACCAAATTGTTTTACACCTGCCTTGTATCCTTGTAATCGTTTTATGTTTTGCTTATAACAGATTTCTACATACCAAAGTTGCGTCAATAAGGAAAAAGGGACGGTTTTAGTTATAATTTGAAATGGTCAAAATATTGGTAGAGTCGTTTTTTTAAATAAAATACTGTATACCGGATTAAAACGCGATTTATTATTTATATGGTTTAAATTATTTATCCCGACGTTTCGGATGCTTTTCAGCAACCGTGGTCGCGGGAGTCCCGCGTATCTGGTATACAGTATTTTATTTAAATGTGTGATACTCCCGCGACCACGGTTGCTGAAAAGCATCCGAAACGTCGGGATAAATAATTTAAACAATATAAATAATAAATCGCGTTTTAATCCGGTATACAGTATTTTATTTAAATGTGTGATACTCGCGTTAATAAAAGACAATATTAGAGTCGTTTTTTTTTAATAATTCGTTGAATAGCCTCTAGCCACAGAATATATGTATAATGTATATCTCAGCCCGGAATGAAGTACAATATGCTTTATTGTAACACAAAATTAAACAAAAAAAGGAAAAATAAACTAGACAAATGGCGGCTTAATAGCTATTTAGCTTCTCTCTAACCACAACGAAAGGATAGAGAGGAAATTGATAAGAATTAATGTGCGGTTAGTTTTAAAAGGCCATATGGCCGAAAACAATAGTGTCATTTCGAAAAAAAAAAAAAAAAAAATGATAAGAATTAACAGTAGAGTGTAACAAGAAGTTAAAATATAGGAAATTAATAT
Source organism: Anthocharis cardamines (assembly GCA_905404175.1). NCBI lineage: Eukaryota > Metazoa > Arthropoda > Insecta > Lepidoptera > Pieridae > Anthocharis > Anthocharis cardamines. The sequence continues at coordinate 11,402,406 of FR989965.1, read as the reverse complement.
ACATACTAAAGTAGAATGAACAATGCAAAACTTACCTTAACTAAACATACAACATTTAATAAGCCTTAACGAGGTTTCTGAAAGACGCTAAATTTTGCGCCTTTCTTATTAGAAATATATATATTTATACAGGTTTATTGCTTTTACTGCGAATGACGAATTATAGTGACGGAACGCGTAAAGATTAATTTTCATCAGACCGCAAGTTCAATCCTTTATCAGAAAGGTGCTCAAAATAATATTTTAATGAACGTTAAAAATATGCTTCATAAGCATAGATATGAGGATAATGAGTTAATTTCGTCACAAAACAAATGACGGCTAACACAAAACAAAATGTAAACAGTAAAAAACAACTTGATCTGTTGAGGTTTTCGACCTTACATCGCGATAGGGTAAATGCACGCTTTTACAGAAACTATGTGGGGTATCTATGTTCTTCAAGATTTTCAAAATTAAATCTATACTTTAGAATCATTGACTAGTATTTTAGAATTATCAATTTTTAAAGAAAATTTGTTTAGTCTGAAAATTAGACTGTAACTTGAGTTGCGATTTATAATATATAGGATTAATAATTAGAAGGTATGAATTAACCTAGTTACTAATTTCTAACACACAGTCTCCATAATATGAAACTTATATATATGTTCAATTAATTCTTAGTCGAAAAATAAAACAGTCTTAACAAGGTTTTGTTACATTATAAACATGAACCTGTATTATGAAAGCCAAGGAATTGGCCAATAGTTTACAGGTTGTTGTTCGGTTAACTTTAATCTTATTATTTATTAAAGAGAACATATAAAACAAACAACAAAGTAATAAACGTATTGATTCAAGTTCGTCAGCGAAAAGTGTAAAGAAAACTCTGACGAAAACGAAGGACTGATTAAATTATTTCTTTGAAGGTAGGCCTACAAGATGCTGAGAAACTTTCTTTTTGAGTAATTATTTCTTGAGAAGGCGAGGCAAAGCCTAGTCTCAAACTTTGAGATTTAAACTTAAATTATAATTGCGAATTTACGACGCGACTCTCTTTAAACACGCCCACGATGCCTTACTCTAAAATTTAAGTGTACATTAAAGTGATAAAAGATTTGTCGGAAATTTACGACTAATGACTTAAGTTTCTACGAAGAATTTTTATTTATCTACGCCAATATAATGAGTTATGTAGTGAGTTATCTGAAGAAATACTGAACTGAAAAAATGTGTAGTTAAATTTATAAGTCTTAATTAACAATAGTTAAATTTATACGATAACATTTAGATTCCAGTATTTTAATTTCTTTGCATTTCACGTCAAAATTTACTATGGCCGCTTTATCAACGGTTGAGATTTCGTGAAAGTGATGTACTACAATTTAACTTCTTAGTAGTTACTTTAAAAGTATTAAATATTTTTACTACGCGGAAGTAGTAGTATGTTTGATACTTTACATGTCTTAAAGTGAATCTCTATAGAATAAGCATAATGCATATTTATAAAATATTAAACAAAATGTTTGTTTATTGTTGTGTATAGTTGTATGATCGACTCTAAATCTTATTTTTATCGTAATTGTATTTAACCTGCTTAGATAGTAGATATGTGTAACACTGAACAATTGCGTCAATAACCTTCACTGAGCAGGGTGGATCAAGTCACACATACAAAATGTATTGGCGTACGGTATAGGACCTCACTCACTGCGTGAACTATGAGCGTGGCGTGGCGTGCGTTTCGGAAGTTTCGCTGCTCACTTTGCGCGTCCCATTTTAATGAGTCATAGCGCAGTTTTAGAGTTACTGAGTTAACGCAAGGAATTTCGCTGTGTTACCCATGTCTATTAGATAGAGAACTTTGTCTTTTATTAACGCAAGTATCACACATTTAAATAAAATACTGTATACCGTATTAAATTGCGTTTTAATCCGGTATACAGTAACTTATTTAAAATATTATAGAACTATTAATCTGAATTAGACATCATGGGTGTGGTAACATGGCGGTAGCACTTACCCTACAAACAATATGACATTCGACCTATATCTGTGCACATGTCGCTACTGTGAGAATAGAAAAAAGATGGTGTTACGATATACTATGTAATATATTGCGAGTCATTAATCTGGGGTCGCGCGTAAACAATACCGTAGGCCGCTGATGTCGAGTTTCATATAAACATGACTACTTTTAAATAAAATACTTAATTACGGATTTAAACGCGATTTATTATTTATCCCGACGTTTCGGATGCTTTTCAGCAGCCGTGGTCACGGACAGACTGTAAGGTGACATCTGTCTGATTTAAAATATCACAAAGTTGCCATATTAACGCCATCTTTTTCTACAGAGTTGATTTTGACTGTAATTTTCTATATTAATGTGGCATTATTGACTAAGAGTGTCCTCTTGTTTTTTATTAGTATACTTGGAGTTTTAGATTTTTAATAACAAGATCCCAGGTGTTGGAAAGTCTCAAACCATCTTCTCAATTCAGTTCTCAGTTCTTTAATTTCAATAATCTTGCGTACCAGTCTGGGAATGAATCTATTTTCTCTTTCGAGGATTCGGTTGGTCGACACGTTTTAAGTGATACTCGCGTCAATAAAAGATAATATTAACATAACTACTGTTTACGATTGTTAATTACGATTCTTTATCGGAATCTTATTCATAAATATTTTTCGTTTCACATCTTTCATCCATCCCTAAAATATGGCGAGGGGGCCGATGGCTGGCCATGCGTCATGCTCGTGAACGGGTGCTACTTGTGATGACAGGTCGAACTTGAATTCGTGCATGCGGTGATATTAGTTATTTCGTCTATGTATTTGCGTGTTGTTCCCACTAGAATGTGAGTGCTCCTATTGCACCATACATACTGCTGATAGAGGACAAATCTTTGTTTTATTTTTTTTATTTTTTCATTTATATAATATATTTTTTTTTTTGATAATTATAGTTAATTGTGTGATGTCATGTGGAACATGGTGTAATGGTTGCAGTCCCTTATAAAACATTTGTAAAACAAAAACTTGGCGATTAAAAAGAGTGGCGGCGAGTTTCTTGCCAGTTCTTCTCGTCCGCTCTACGCCCTTGATTTGTGAACTGGCAGTAAATGTAATATTAGAAGCATTTAATATGTATTTTTTATTGACGTTCATAAGTGTACATTGTGTTACCTAAATGAATAAATGATTTTTGAATTTGAATTTGAATTTGAATTCTACATTCCTTTTTCGACATGTATGGTCTAACTCCATACGAGAAAAGCTATAATTATATAATATGTAGTATTCCCCTACTTTAACATCTGGTACAACCCAAGATTTACCTATTCAGAAGAAATGTTTGACAGTCGACACATAAAACAAATTGATTTATGATTACAAATCCGTTGCAATAAATAATTGTTGCGAAACGCTAACGATTCGAACTACAATACGGAGTTAATAAGGACTGCAGGTGGATGTGGGAGATAGCGGGAATGACTCAATACTACTAATACAGTACCGTTGGCAAAACAGGCTAGGATTAAATTATCCATTTATTTTATTTTATACTAGCAATTGCCCCCGCAACCCCCCTTGTGGGTTGAATTTCGTAAAATCCGTTCTTAGCTGACCTCTACTCGGCGAAAGGAATATTCCTACCATATTTCAAGTCGCTACGCCTTATGGTTCCAGAGATATCGTGATGAGTGACTATATAGGTGGAAATCTCTTATATATATATAGAAGATGAGATGTGACAGACGAGCATGAGGCTTACTTGATGGTAAATGATACCATAACCAGTAGGTACATCAGTAATGATGCATTGTTGACCTATTTATTACTTCGATTTTTTGGAAATATAAAGAGTGAAACGCGCAATATACCTGACCGTTTCTCCGTCTATGGACGGTGGTTTAGTTTCCGATAGATGTTTCTATTTTGCCTCTCACCCGTAAAATTAAAAAAACATGTGATCCCGGCGGGATTTAAACCAGCAACCCATCTGAACGCAGGTTACTACCCAATGCGAAATGACCTCGATAAAATTAATTAAGTAATTAATGGGACATATTTTTTTTTGTTTTTGAAATAATTTTATTTAAAAATTAGTAGTTTTAATTTATCTAAACTACTTGAATACGTGACATCTGTCATATAGCAAAACTTCACACAAAGAATTATTAACGATTGACATCCGCAATTTAGGAAGTATTTGATGTTTAGTCTTTTTTCTATTAATGTAGGTGATGGGAAGATGGCTCATTTGATTGCAAGTAACATCTAATAAAAACAAACTTCAGGTTACATAAAATGTAAATTAAATGTGTAGTGATTTTGCTGACGGTACTTAGTTATTATTAACTTGATAAATGGTGACCGATTCGTCTCGGTTCCATCGCTCCTCAGCGAGATCTTATCCTATTCTAAAAACTTTTTGTTACACTCAAAATATTTCCATACTGTGACGATGACGGGCGCGTTGAAGCGTTCGGTAGAACCTACCTACAATCCGATGGGTCGTGGGTTCGAATCCCACAGGGACGACACGATTATAAACTTCTGTAAGAATGTCTTCTGGTCATTTCGGGCACTAAACAGGTGGGAGAAATATCGAAATTCCGACCGTGTAACGAACCAATATTCATAGAAAAAAAACCGTGAAGTGCACATTGCGCGTTTCGGTCTCAGTCTATGGATATCCGAATGCTCGAAGCATAAAAATTATTTCATCCTCAGAACATCATTTACTGATGTTCTGTGGCTGAGGTATCATCTACCATCAGGTGAACCTCGTGCTCGTCTGTTGATATCTAAAATTTAAAAAATGTACAACAGTACTAGTTGTTCCGGCTCGTCTTCATCCGGGTATTTTTATTAAAAGTTTTCATTATTTTTTCATAATGTATCAAGGTACACAGTACAAGTGAAATAAAGTTCCTGCCCTGCCCGACAAAAACATTGTTTTTTAATCCTATTTCCCTGGAATTCGAACCCAGAGCCTCCGTTGCTTAGCGCATCGCATTGACCACTGAGCCATGGACGATAAAGGTTATCATTTATTCATATGCTCAAGGTAAAATTCATCGTTTTATTAAAGTTAGGGATTTGTGATATATGTATACGTACATATAGCATTGTTTGACCTGTAACTAATTAAATGATGAAAAATAGTAACAAACTAAATTCATTTAACCACTGAATTGGTGAAATGAAATCATTGTTTTTTTTTTAGTTCACTTTATTATAATCTTTTATAATAAACCTTTGACTTTTAATGCGTTTACGTCGATCGATACGAGATGGCGTTAGGAGTGAAAAATCTCTATGATCTAAAGCTTCTGCTGAACTTTCTTCATTTAAATTTTTGCATTTATTTTTGAAATGCCAGTTTTTTTACAGGTTCAGATTTTTTATAATCATTTAAAAATGTATTACAACATAACAATTAAAGTGAATGAGTGGAACAAATATTGGAAGTGTCCGCTAACAGTTACAATTAAAAAAACTTAATGTGTTTTTATCTTGACTAATAATGGAATTTCGAATACTTACTCGAAGTAAAAAATAGGTCGACTGCGCATCATTGGTTGATTTCTTGTGGCGAAAGTATCACCTACCATGTATAATAGTAAAATAGTGTATATCTAAATACGGTATAATAATATAATTCGTTACGTCAATACGCCTTTCAGTCGACAAATGTTTCGAAATGTGTAATTACATTTAGTCATATCTATCGTTGTATATTAATTTTGCGTAAAATTAATTAGTTTTCAATTACCAATGAATTATAACTTTGTGATAAATCTCTGGAATGCCGGGCGTTTTCAAAATTAGTGCTTTTGATAATAATATTATTTAAGGTAAAAGATAGCCCATTTGACTATGTAATTGTTGCAGTTTATAATTTATTTTGAAATGTTTGAAACTAGTATGAAATCACTTGGAAATTAAATACATAAAGGAAATGGAGCCTTGAATGTTGGTATAGTAATATTGCCTTTTATCGCGATTTATTTAAAATCTATACCCCAAGACAAACATACTAAAAAACAAGAGGACACTGTTAGTCAATATTGCCACAATATAGAAAATTACAGCAAATATCAACTCCGTAGGAATAGATGGCGGCGTTATTATGGCAACTTTGTGAAAATTCAAATCAGACAACTGTCAACTTTCAGTCTGCCCGTGACCACGTTTGCTGGAAATCATTCAAACTTCGCGTCTAACTTCGAATAACTAGCTATCCGCCCCGGCTTCGCACGGGTGCAATGTACTTACACAAAAAAATAGAGTTTGTTAGTCATTGATAATGTAGCTTTCTATTGGTGAAAGATTTTTTAAATCGGTCTAGAGGGCCTATTACCAAAACAAAATACGAAGTTTCGGATGACGGATCGTACATTTTACTATTATGAATCCGATGATCGACACGTCTTTCGCAATAAGATATTATGTCTTTCGTTTGACATAACTATGATAGTAAGAATAATCGTAAATAGAATTAAAAATGTTTTCTTAATAAGTTAAAATACGAAGTTGTTTGTTCTTTCGTTTCGATCCGTTCGTTGCGTTCGTTTTTCGTAATACAGTAGTTTTTGAGTTAAATCGTAATAAACAAATAGATCCTCCCTCTTTATAATATTGGTATAGATAAATCGCATTTTAATACCAATATTTAAATAAAACTGCTGTTTTTTTAATTATTCATACTTATCTTGGCATTTTAGGCTGATATAAACCATTATTACACTTACTATAGCTCTGTAATCAGATCATTAAATCCCTCAGACCAAGATTTAATTACATAACAGTAACATTAACATTACAGAGGATATAAAACAAGCTAAATACTAACTAATTAGGGCACTTAATAGAATTACTGTATGTATATTAACTGTGGATTATCTGGGATTAATACGTCGGACTGCAATTACAGGCCAGTGGCACAGTATATTATAAACAGTTGAGAAGAAATTAAAAATAAATGCACAGGTGCAATATAGATGTACTATACATAAAAATAGCCTATGTTACTCGCTGATAAAGTAGCTTTTTATTGGTGAAACATTTTTTTTAAATCGGTCTAGTAGTTTTTGAGTTTATTCATAACATACAAAAATACAAATCTTTCCTATTTATAATATTAGTGTAGATATAGATATATGTATATTTGTTATATTATATTATGTTATATTATTGTTACTGGCACTTTAGTGGTATATGAACCAATGTTATCAAATCGAAGGTGTATCTTCAATGTTTTGTTCCATTTTTTTTTATAATATAGGAGGCAAACGAGCTTGCAGCTCACCTGATGGAAAGTGAACACCGCTGCCCATGAATATCTGTAACACCAGAGGACTTGCAGATGCGTTGCCGGCCTTTAAGGTAGGAATAGGCTCTCTTCTTAAAGGTCACCAAGTCGTACCGGTTCGGAAAAATCGCTGGCGACAACTCTTTCTCAGCATAGGGATAGTTTTACCCTTAGAGATTTTCCAGAAGAGCATACGATTTTTCACAGTCAAATCCCAATTAAATAAAAACTTATTTAATTTTCTTTTTGCAAATCATCCCAACTGCCGTACTGCTGTACTGTAATCTGTGGCAGCGGTATTGACTTGTTAATGTTGATTTAATGGTAATTATTCTGGGTGAATTATTTTAACGAGCTTTTCATGAGATTTTATTTTTCAGCTTTATGTGATGAAAAGTTATCGATTTTTTCAATGAAATCAATATAAGTGTATTAAATAATTTTTAAAACATTATGTAATTTTTTAACTTCTAAGTTTACCTGTCTGTAAAGTACTCGAAACGTCGGGACAAATAAAAAATTAACATACCTACTCCAAATGATTTCCAGCATCTTAAAGAGTAGAAGTGGACATATTCTTCTCCGCCTAAGTCGAAAGAAATCGAGGTATTGATGCTGAATCAAAAAATATTTTTAATTATTATTATTAGGTCAAATGACATTTACAATAATAATATTCAAAAAGTTCAGGTGATCTTTTTCTCATATCATTTCTCTTATACTTCTAGATCAGTCACTCTTCTATCGCATAATATATCCTGAGGATTGTTCTGAGGAATTGTTCAGAATAATTCCGGTCGCTGAATTCCACACTCTAAAAGAAAACTACTGACTTATTAAAGACCGGCAACGCACCTGCCAGTCCTGTGAGGTTGCAGATGTCCGGGGACGCTGATGATCACTTTCATAAAAGTCCTACCTACCTCTTGGGACATTAGAATCCAACCTACGAACTCTTGGTGTATAACGTGGTACCATCGAGTCAACGACTCAACGTAAATGAATTACTGTATGATTCTGTTATAATTCTACATCTATTTTACTATAATTAGATCATCTTTCCGTATTTTCCAAACCGAAATACGTGTTTCGTTTCTCGAAAAATCAAACCTTCGCTTATAACAAGGCGAAGGGGTCACTGAAAAAATACTATAGATAAAATATTGTTTACCATAAAAGGAAAACACCTATTTCAAAGAATCCCAACGCAAAGTGTAATGAAAATAATTTGCATAATAATAAGGTTTAAGACGAACAATGTCAGGGAATGGAGGTATTAAATAGCAGGTAGGCTTTGAAAGGATATCTGTGCGGATATGACGCAGGGTATTCAGGCTAAAATCAAATCATTCGTGTCTCTCATAGACTAAAGATGCAGATATGCATACTATTAAAAAACCTGTCATGATCATTTTTATTTTTCGCGATTTCTTAATTATATTATTTAGAATGCTTTTCAGTAAGTGTCAGGCAGGCTGAAAGGAGATAGCTGTCCGATTTGATTTTTTCTATGGAGATGATAATGTCATGATCATTTAAATTGACGTCTATAGATTCTGTAGGAAGAGAAATTAAGGAGAGAATAAAACAGCTGGAGTAAATACCAAGTAAGTTTTAGTATATTTAAATTACTTATTTATTATATTATTTTTTTAATCTCTAATATTATTTCATTTCGTCAACTTAAATGTTATTTGCTACGCTACAATAATTTTGAGGTATTATGCTCGAGTAATTTGTATATTATACTTAAACTGATACAGTATCAGTATGGACTGATACTGTATCAGTTTAAGTATATCATGGGATATATTACATGTTTTGAATAAAATATTTTTTGTTTAATATGAAAAAATAAGCAAACTTATTTCTTTTGGTTTTAAAACGCATGTAATTCCATAAATGAAATGAATACTGTCACTTCTGTTCGACTTCATCTATGGTAAACCAACGGATGGTAGGTACGAGTGGTCGGACGGGTCCTTTTTGTTCGTTTCTCCGTGTGTGTACGTGTACATGTGTGCGTGATCAGCTGATGTAACAGCTGTGGGCTCACGGGAGATTTGTGGAATAATAATAGTCTGTAAGTTTTTTAAATACATCATGGGTTCGATGATTTATGCATTCCTTTGCTGGTTTTCTGCTTTACGAATGATGTTTTTTTATACTGCACAGCTTGTAAGTTGTAGTATGTATAAAAAATGATATGCTGTGGCTTAATTCGTATAAAGTAATGTAATAACTAACATGGTTAGTAATTGGCTGGATGATAGTAATCTAATCTTTTCTCCTTAGAGCCATTTATTTCATGTAAATATGTACTAAAAAGTTATAAGATAATATTGACCAAATTTGAACTTAAATGAGTAAATAAATTAAAAATATGATAACAGTACTATTTTGACCTAGTATATGGTCACATAGGCCCTGGGTTCGCACGGGTGCAATGTAGATGTACTATAAACAAAAAATATCCTATGTTACTCACTGATAATGTAGCTTTCTATTGGTGAAAATTCGTTACCCACAACATTTTTTTTACACATTATTCAAGTTTTAATAGGGATCCTTAATTATTTCCTTGTGATGTAGCTTTCTATTGGTGAAATAATTTTTAAAATCGGTCGAGTTGTTTTTGAGTTAAATCGTAACAAACAAACAAATCTTTCCTCTTTATAACATTAGTATAGTTATACTTCGATATAAAAGACAGGACGTATTATATTCATTTTATGCATATATGAGTTACATAGATAATTAGCACATTTGAATAATAAAGATCCACCAACAAATATCAAGTAAAATTCTTTGCGAAAGTCGTGCTCTGGATCTAATACTTTATGTCCAGCATCTAGCACCAAAAGTAACAGAAAAATAGTATTCTTTAGTTTTGGAAGGCTTTATCATGACAATTAACCTATCTCAATGCTATACACATAGCCCTATATATGTACTAGTAGCTTCTAGTCTTCTAAATCTTCTTAGTAACAAAATATTTCTCATAATCCTGCATCCGATATGCATACGTCATTCAAGTCACAATTAGAACGCACCTTGCCTCCCAGCGAGCTTTTGAAAAAAGAACGCTCGAAAAATAAAACAACGGTCCCTTTCACACACATGCACATTCTCCCCTATTCCTGCCACGTCACATCGCCAACGTAAGTACTGAGAGATAGCAAGCGATTTTCGACCTTATAAAACATTTTTTGATAGATGTATTTAACCATTTTTTCCTCACAAACATTATTGAATTAATATTTTAGTAATTAAGATCATGAACTACTTTTCTAGGGAAGCAATAATTTGTGCCATTATAGAAATATTTTCATAATTTTCTTTCAATTATCAACTTCATTTAGTGGATAGTACAATATGTGATAAGGGCGAAAATCGGTTGAATATGCTGAGAAATTATAGATTGTTTTGTGTTTATTATTGACCTCTTGTACTTTTTGTGAAACCCTCATTACGTTAGGAACAGTCAACATCGAAGTGTGAATGCCTGTGTCCATGTGTGTGTAGTCAGCTGATTGTGTGTACACTGAAGTGTGGGGTACGCTTGTGTGCGTGAACGTCATTATGGAAGTACAATAAACCTATTGAAGTAATAAGTACGTAATTGATTTTCAAAATCTGCACTAATATTACAAATGAAAAAGTGGTTTTGTTGTAGATTCTTCACAAATGAAGTATTATTGTGAATTAAAAAAAATTGCATAGATGTATAGTGTATTTTAATTTGCTCTTCTTGAAGTACGGTTTAGTAAAATAGAAAGCTTCGGCCGCAATATTTCAATGAAACTTTTAAAAAAATGAGAAAAATCAACATTTTAATTCATTATTTGGCAGTGAAAAAGTTTAGTGCTGTGTAAGGAACACAACTTTGTACTTCTATGATAGACAATAAGAAAAATATTAAAGGACACTATCTTAGTAAGAAACATATGATTTAAATAAAATACTGTATACCGGATTAAAACGCGATTTATTGTTTAAATTATTTATCCCGACGTTTCGGATGCTTTTCAGCAACCGTGGTCGCGGGAGACTGAAAGATGACCTTCTTTCAGAATCCCGCGACTGAAAAGCATCCGAAACGTCGGGATAAATAATTTAAACAATAAATCGCGTTTTAATCCGGTATACAGTATTTTATTTAAATGTGTGATACTCGCGTTAATAAAAGACAATATTATAACATATGATTTAGTTGTTTTAGGATAGAACTGAACTATTGATTAGCCGTGTTAGGCTAGATTGTATATTCCTTAGTGCTTAATTATTAAAAATTGCCATATCATTGTACGTTGTATTTATTTATTTTATTGCAGTGAATTTTATTTCTATTATATTATTTATTGAATAACTAACTACGGCCTTGATTATCACTGTAGACTACACTTCTTATTGACTCTATTTCAGAGTTTTTAGTTCCTTTAATCCTTTTTCGCACACTTGGCAATATTTTATCATTACGTAATCAACCAGCAGTATAAACCCGAACTTTCTCTATACATTTCCTGTACAAATTATTTTTTGGAACTTTTTGTACAATAAAAAAATAAAACCATGGTTGAGTGGTTATCACTTTGCTTTTATCACTGGAGGTCCTAGGTTCGAATCCCGAAAAACAGGGCAGGGCAGGGCATAGAAGACTGATCTACTTGTAAAGAAAAATTATCAGTGAAACAAGTACAGAAATGGGTCTACCCCACTAGGTATTCACTTTTGTATGATAAGCATAATTTACTATCAAATGAATTAGTTTTCATCTCTTTTATCAGTGAACTAGGTCTGACAAGTCATTAAAACTTCCCCATAACAAATTCAACCAGAAATCTCAAGTCCCACGCACTCCTGCGCATCCTGTGTGCTGTGCGTATGTGTGCGTAGCTCGTGTCAGGTAGCATCAGCTGTTCGTCCATATGACTTCAAGGACGCCCGCGGAGTCAGTTTTTGTGTTCCTTTACTTGGAAAGTTGGAAACTAGTTCTTATCGCATTGTGTATCGATGCCACAAGTCTTGTCCATCATTTATATGGAGTTCTATAATATATCATCACAATACAGCTGTAAAATTGTTTTATTTAATAAAATTTACGATAGGAGCGACACTTTTTATGCAATCATGACAGTTACTTGGTTTTCTGAATTTCAGGTATTTCTTTTCGTCTTAAGCAAGAAGATGGTCAGTATTTTGGTCGGAACAGTTTGATTGCATCATTCATACTCACAAATATTTTACTTGCATGGCCTAAACAACACGTAAGATTCTTGATCTGTCATACAAGTTTTGTTTCAATACTTCTGTTGGTGTAAATATCACATAATATCCGCGTGTAAACAGTTGCTTCTTGGATGTCAGCGCTTAAATTATTGCATTTAATTATTGCTCTTGTGTGTACAAGTAAACGGAATCGTCTAAATGGGCCATAATGTCAATTTACATGAAACTTTTCAGCAACTACTTAGTAACAGTTTAAACTACCCTGGGTGTAACTATAGTCTGCTGTAGCAAGTCGCAACCCTTATCATAATAGAATGGAGTATCTCGAGCGTGAACAACGAAGATAGATGGCCGCGGAAACAATACACATCTTGTTTCACTGATTCGTCTGAGTTACCAATCTAATATTATAAATGATAGTTTATTTAACCTGATATTTGTTATGTATGGATTGCCGGTCCTTAGGGGAAAGGGGATCCCAGGGGGTAGGAGGAGTTTAGTGTATATTTTATTTGTACATGTGATATAGTGCCTTATACCTATAATTGACAGCGATACCTATACTTAAAATTAATAATTATATATCTTTAAGGTTTTAGGAATGTGAGAAGATGACGGCTCGATGGCGCGTTCTGTAGAACACATGCCGTGCGCATCGATGGGTCGTGGGTTCGAATCCCACCGGGACGACATGTTTATAATTTTCTGTGAGTATGCCTTTCCCACGTCTGGTAACTTCGGGCATTGAACGGGTGGGAGGAATATCGAAATTCCGACCGGGTAACGAACATCCGTTCATAGATGGAAAAACCGTGAAGTGCATATTGCGCGTTTCGGTTTCAGTCTATGGATTTCCGAATGCTCGAAGTAAAAAGTAGGTCGAAAACGCTTTGACTGATGTTATGTGGCTGAGGTATCACTTACCATCAAGTGAACCTCATGCTCGTCTGTCGACATTAAAAAAATTACTTAAGTAAAAAAGAAACTTGTAATTAATATCGAAAGTCGAGGTGGGTATTGCATCAATTAATTATTATAAATGATGCGCTGCCGAACTATTTTATTTCGAGTATTCTGGCATATTAAGAAATTTATAACAGCATAAACATTTTATTATGTTATACATCAACGTATACAAAGGGTGTCGCAAAATAGGTTTGTTTCTTTAAAGTCCCTCAGTCGGTGTAGCCACGTGTACATTTCTATACATTATAATTACCTCGAGGTCATTCACTTCGGTATTGTAACTTTAGCAACACCGAAGGGTTCTATTCATCGCCGTTCAATGAAACCTTAAACTCTTAATAAAAGATATTGTTTGAAGTAGGTCAGAGTTGTAAAGAATAATATTATCACACAAAATAAGTCAAAGTATTGTGGTTCAAAGAGTTAAGCTGAGAAGTGTTGCAATAGAAATAGAATGCGAGCTGATTCCAGAAGTCGGTTAATTGGTGTTTATTGGAAATCTGGGGGCACGGCAGTGATTAAATGGATTGACTTGGCAATCGCACTAAACAATCTAATTTAATATAATATATATTACTTGTGAGATACATTGTATTTTTAATAAAAAAAAGATACACTGTTTTCATGCGATGGTCGAGTCAACAACACATATTTATTTAAAACATAAAAGATTTTTAATATTGATATTGATATGGTGACTATACGATGTTGTTAGTTAAGCTAATTACGCAATAACTTAAGACAGAAGGATCCTTAAGTAGAGACTGAATAAATATTAATATAATCTGTAGTATGAATGTCGAATTACATCAAAAAAAGTACAGTCTATGAATTTGTCAAAGCTTGAAGTAAATGTTAAAAAGTAATTATTGGTAATTATCATCAATTAAACGAGCTTATGTGAAGAGGAGCTTTATTTATTTATGTACGAAGGCAAAAACCCTTGTTCTGAGTATCCGTCACCCAAATTAGCTTCGAGCCCTTCAGGCTCCCTCCCTACTGCAGCTCAAGCCCTCAAGGTACGTGTCTCGCAGAAAATAATCCTAAAAGTGTGGTAGCAAAATCCCCAAACTTCACCGTGATGACAGTAGCCATAAGTAACTAAAGCAAAATTCAAGAAAAAAAAAGTGCAATGTCGTATTACCTCAGTTATCTCGCCTAGCTACGTATTTTATTTCTACAAGTCTATCTGTCAGATAAAATCTTTTATTTATTGAGTCACACAGCAATACAAATATTTATACATATATAAAACAGTTACAATTTATTTCTCTAAATTATAGCCAAGAGTGGACTTAAACAATATTACAGCATCGAGAACGTGTTTTGATTTTGACTTCAAAATTACTTGAAGTTTTGATTTGTTCTTGTGGATAAATTGAAGATGTCAAAATCAGAAGATTTTTTTTTATATAAACTCGGGATAAATCAGACTAGACGAAGCTCAACAAAATATTTTGTTAAAAGCTATTGATTAATGAAAGTCAGACCCTTAGTTTTTGTTGATCATAAAAAAATATACACAATTATAACCTTTAATGACATGGCGTAAATTACATGGCCTACATTTGTGTAAAATGTAAAAGTATTCGCATTTTTTTGTAAGCAGAAACGGCAGGTAGTTCCAAGAAGTTTTTAGACTATTCACAGAAATAGCTTCGGCGTATTATTATTTGTCGAAGAAAAGGGGTGCCAAGTTATCTATACAGTAAATAGTAATGGATATATAAAACCACAGGTACAACCTTCTACGTCGATGGCGACTTAGCATGTGTTTTTAATTTATAAAAGCTATGTTGTTAAATTGATTAAAATAAATAACGCAGTAATATTTGTGCAAATATAGACTATTGCTGTATTTTGTTGTATTGAAGGGTCCAACATATTAGAGCTTTGCTTAGTTTGGGTCCCAAATCTAATTTGAGTGAATTTTAAAATCATTAAATAAATATTGTATCGATAGGTAACAGCTCAAAATGTATAATAAGAATATATGAGTTGACAAAATGTTTGTCGTATATTCATGAAACTTAGACCAAATGATAAGCCAAATAATGAGAAAATCCAAAAAAGTAAATAAGTATATTTTGCTAAAAAAGGATCGCGAGACAAACGCAATAAGAAGAAGGATCTCGGACTATCAAAAAACATTCTTAATAAGCTTAATGTTACAAATCCTTTATCTATTTGTGAGTCGCTAATATAGTATAGCGTAGACTCAATCCGGGGATTACAACCTACGACCAAGGATTACGAAGCTAGCAGCTGTTGCTATAGAAACTTCTCGTAACTCCGACACTTATCTAGTCGTGAAGTGTTTTATTTGCTAAGCTTTTTTGAATATTCATCCGACTTTGGGACTTGTTGAATATTCAACTTGCTTCTATGATTGTACACTTTACAACAGTCCCTACGTATAGTAAAAAATGCAAAGGTAATTTTGTTTGATTTGGGTAAAGTCAACTAATTTCCTTCTGTGCGTTGGGTAGTATAGCTACATAGGGTTCCTGTAGGTCACGGATTCGATTCTCGCAGGAATGAAATGTACATAGGTATATACATAATTTTCTATAAACATGTTTTCCCTACATCCGGCGCCTCCGGACATTAAACGGGTTTTTCACGCAAAAACGGAGCAACACACTGATATACGTATTACGTACGATGATATGAGTAAAAGAGTTAAACGATAGTTAATTACGCACTTAAGGTTTTTAAGATTTATCTATTTACAACAATGAGTCTTTGCCACATATATAGATTACGGTTTCAATAATCTGCATGTCGGAATAATAGTTTTTTATTAGTTCAAAAAGATTTGATGTAGAGTGGTCATAAACTGTATATAAGATAAAAACGATTAACCGATAGGCGATAGCTATATCTTGGATGATGTCTTAATTGGCTGGGTCTGAAGGCAGGATGTACCTCAGATACGGACTCCTTGGTGTGTTTGTTAGAACCTACCTTGCGCTCCGATGGGTCGTGGATGGAATCCTGCCGGAACGACATGTTTATAATTTTCTATTATCATGTCTTCTCCACAATTCTGGTCACTTCAGGTAACCGAACCACTGTTCATAGATGGAATAAAAAAAACCGTGAAATGCACATTACGTTTCCGACACACTCTATGGATTTTCGAGTGCTCGAAGTAAAAAGGAGATTGAAAGCGCATCATTGACTTATTTTCTGTGGTTGTATGTGAACCTCGTGCTCGTCTTTCGATATCTACCAAAAAAAAAATCTGAGAAATCTTTTTATTGACAATTGAATAAAATACATAAAAACAAACTGTAATTCAACCAAAACAGCTTGTCCAAATAAGAGCAGTATTTCTAGCTAATTGAAAGGAGCAGTAACGAACTACCCGCAGTAAATCCAGGAAACAGCGGACTAACAAATAGCCAGTATTGTGGACTGCACTAATTTACAATTAATGTGCACTTTAAAACGGCTAAGATACAGTTTAAGCCCGGTAAGGGGACGGCTAATGAAATCCGCTCGCAGCCAAATGAAAACTAATCAGATTTATGTTTTAGTACTTGCTTTTTACGCTGTTAAACAATACAGTGCCAACCCACATGGTTGCCATTTTGAGAAAATTGAGTTTGGTAGGAATCCTAATTAAAAAAGCGTATTATAAAATCCAAGACTATGTTGACGATAACGATGTATGGCGCTAATTCATCTCTGCATGTGCGGCTTCCCTGGCAACTTGCGCTGTGCAAGTGTGTGTATTTTACACTAATAGTAAAAACTCAATTTTCTTTTGCATTGTATAGAATCTCTGTATACCTTGCATTATATAAACTTCTCAGCCGATTATTACTATTGTAACCGAGTCTTTGTAAGCTAAACCATTGTTGAAAAGAGTGTCCATGGAGTTTCTTGCCGGCTCTTCTCCATGAGACCCACTTTTTGGAACCGTGCAACTAGACGTTTCATAAGAGCCTGCAAAGGCCTATTTGAAATAAAAAACTTTTGATTTTGAAGTTTTATAAAAAATCTTTTAAAAAATAACTCAAATTATAGATTTGTTTGCAATTATTATTATAAGACTAAATATATATCGTTTTTCTTGGTAGCAATCAAAGTAATTGAATTTAATGCATTATTGTTAAATATTTTAAACATTTTGGGTTTTCATGCTCGCTAGTTTCTTCAATATTTTTGCTATTAAAACGATTTAAATGATACATATCTCTTTTGAAATATGTACTCCAGCTCATAAGGAAGTGATTGGTATGAAAATTTACATTTTTATAATTTTGTGGGTTGACAATGTATTGCTTAACAGCATCCTTTTGTCTCTTTAAAAAGAAGTAAATTAAAATTTCTTAGTACTTATTTTTTAATAAAAATTGTTATGGCGATTGTCGCTGCTAATTTGCGTTGTAAGAAAATTTAAATTACTATTGTTTGTGATTTTAATGTTGGCTGCATTAGGATGTGTTTTAATTTTTAATATACCGCAATGATTAAAAATATAAATTATTTCATTTATAAATAAGACGACTTCACTCAACAAATAAAAATGTTTATTTATCTCTTGTTTTAAAGTAAAATACCATGATATAATGACTATAACCTGTATATTCAGAGCTAAACTAAGGTTACAATAGCCAGCTAATAAACCACAACTAGTGTCTTTATGGTCTATTGTAGTCTAGTTTTGGTAAGTTTTGAAGATTAAACAAACAAGGCAGACCATAATTATGAAAGCTTAACTTAGCAATATAAGTTTTTCGAAGAAACATCTACTATAATTATAGTGATGATTATTATCATTCAAAAAAATTATATCATTAATAATAATTATATTAGATATCGACAGATGAGCGTAAGCCTAATTGATGGTTGCTGATTGTGTCCTCAGCCACAGAATACCAGTTAATGATGCGCTGTCCACCTGTTGTTTTACTTTGAAAATCCATAGACTGTAACCGAAATTAAATATGAGCACTTGACGGTTTATAAGTTTAAGCTATTAAAGTTGGTGGGCGTAAACCAAAATAATTATAGAAATATTCGAACCTTCGAGAATCCATAGACTGATACCGAAACACTATATTTACATAACGGGTTTTCTATGAAGGGTGAAAGACAGTGACATTAACCAGAATGTGTACGTACATAGAAGTATGTACCGTAAACAACTGTAGACCGAATTATTTTTAAAAATAGAATCAACTCGAAGCGAACGTAATGAACTCAATTATCATAGACAATACAAACATGCAATTAAGCGCTAGAGTTGACAATAAATTAAGGTGGTTGCAGCTAATACGGTTAGTACGCGAACATGCGGGAACATACGAACACACGTACAGGCGCACGGACGCTCTACAAGCTAGCTCGAGTAAAACTCGAGACATCAAGTGTGTGGAGCTACGAATCAATTGATATTCCTCTTTTTAATGGTTTTTTTTTATGTCAGATATCGACAGACGAGCATGAGGTTCACTTGATGGTAGGTGATACCTCAGCCACAGAACAACAGTCAATGATGAGCTTTCGACCTAATTTTTACTTCGCAGCATTCGGAAATCCATAGACTGAAACCAAAACGCGCAATATGCACTTCACGGCTTTTCCATCTATGAACGGTGGTTCGTTACCCGGTCGGAATTTAGATATTCCTCCCACCCGATGAATGCCTGAGGTTACCAGACGTGGGGAAAACATGCTTACAGAGAATTATAAGTATGTGCTCCCGGTGGGATTCGAACCCACGACCCATCGACGCGCACGGCAGGTGTTCTACCGAACGCGCCAACGAGCCCGTCAAATGGTTTTGATTTATCAATTATCATGTTTAATTTTACCAGGTTATCGTTTTGAATTTTTGATAGTTCTCTTACACAAAATGATATTCCTAAGATACCTTCTCAATATGTAGTAATAAGTATATGAAAATTACTTCCATCCTGCGGCGATACACAGCTCTCCTGGTCCAACAATCAAAATACATTAATTATTCATTTATCTTCTAATTATAAGATTTTTTATTATTGTTGTTTAGTTTTAGCTTGTTGTTTATATATACAAAAAAAAAATTAAATCAACCCTTAGGAATTTTCAAAGATGTCAGTGTATTTGTCAATGTGTGTTAGAGTTCTTATACGGGATTGAGACTCGAGACGTATGTATGTACATAACATTGCGACAGTTCATACATATATACTAATACGTTACTTTCACATTCAATAAACCAAAATATTGTAATGTATTATTTTTCATATGTATACGTATAGCTCCCCGGAAGAGTTTGGTCACACACAGGGTATCCTAGTGAGGTGACAAGTGTCTCTGAAGTTTTAAGGTTAAATAATTATATTATTAACATTAAATATGAGATACCGCATCCACAATTACCCATCCTAGCCCCGGCCGCGACAGTAGTGTTTGCCTCGGAATTTCCCGCTCCCCCAATTAATTACCCCGTCCGTTCCCTCGACGATTTAACTTGTAAACGAGTGCATACTTACGAACGGATTGCATCGTGATGCCTCCGCCTTGCCTTGCCTTACCTATGTGGAAAAGAAAGGGTTTTTTAATTACCAAAGGGTGGAACCTTGAAATTTTGAGCACGATTTTTAAGGACGCCCCGTCTCATTAATTCTGAGGTTGTGTAATTTTGTTTTATTGTTTGTTGGAGCGTGGGGATGAATAAGGTAGTCTGGGATTTAATTCGTCTGAGTGGTAGTGTTTTTTTAATATCATTAAGTGACGATGTGGATAGTGATAAGAAATGACTATATAAGAGGAAGTTTGAGAGTAGCGCCAGTGAATGAAAAATTTAAAGGTAATCGTTTGGCTTGGTATGGGCATGTTATGAGGAGATGAACAACATGTATCTAAAAAAGATTTGAATATGAAATTGGATATGAAATTGGATGGGTATAGGGGAATAGGGAGGCCAAAAAGACATGGATTGACTGTGTGAAGAATGATATGTGTTTGAGAGATGTGACTGATGATACGGCGAGTGAAAGAAGAGAATGGAAAAATAGAACATACTGCGCCGACCTCAAATAAAAAAAGGGAACAGGGCAGGAAGAAGAAGTGACGATGTGGATAAATCTTAGCAAAAGAAAAAAAACTACACATTATTATGTATTGGGAGGTTTTATGAACATAGTTATTTAGACCTGTATTACCATCCCTCAAATACTGTTTTATTGCCTTTTTTTAGTATCGCGGCGGAAAGAGATCTCGTACCGAAAGGGTTAATATTTGTGTAATCGAACTTAGCTGGGTTTCACACGAAAGCCTAATAATTATAATAATAACCGACGATTATACGCACTTTTCTCAAGACAGATGCTAAAGCAAACAATATTCTGAGGGCTTCTGCAAATGGCCGGATAATAATGACAAATGATGCCGTGTTACAGCGTGTCATGGTTGAATTTTCGAGATGAAATTGCTCGAGACTTTCCGATATAACCGTAATAATATTTTTGTACATTACATTTATTTTGTCTTTGTATTTTAATGGTTATAGATGAGATGAACTGAAAGTTTTATTTTGAAAAATGTTTACACGTTGTCATTTATTACTTAATTATCTACGAAATACATGTTTTTTTTTAATTAAAAAGAAATTCAAGATGTTCAGTGGGATTTCACATATTTAACATGTTTGCTGATGGTACGTCCGCATCGCGAAGAATGAATCTCAAGTCAATTTATCGAATCATATTTTTATCAAAAAATTACGGTTTGAGGGATCAATTTCTTTGCAAAACTCACTAGTTTTCGAAAATATTTTTCCCATTCCATATATTATTACGTAATTCTTATTATTTATATAAAAAGGGGTGAAAACCCTAAATATGAGTTGTTTGCGTACATTCGACACCACGTCTGCGACGTAGTATTGGATGTACGCAAGCGAATACTCAGCTAATATGACACCATCGTGAAACGTTTGTCATTTAGTATGGAAAATTCTACTGTCGAGTTGTGGTTACAGGGGAAGTACGAACTTGTTATTCCTTCACTTTGAACCAGTCATTTCGCTCCTACCTCTCTAATCTCACCCAAAGAGTGTCTTTTTAGACCATTATAATTTAGATCTTTTTAAGGCGCGAATGAATAAGTTAGAAGCTTATCGGCGTACTTCAATGCATTGACACTTACCTTCCAATATTACCAGGTGAGATAGTAGATTAAACGCCTTCATGTCATTTATTGGCATAGTAATACGTCAATGGTTAAATATAGGTATAAAAAAAGAAAATTAATCAAATACATTTATTTTTATTATAATGAAAAAAAGAAAATGATCAATGAAACAGACACAGAAATGGGTCTGCCCCATGCCCCACTATGGGACTCGGGAATTCACTTTACTTTTATAATGAAGAAAATTGCTAAACTTAGAAATACTCGTATACACCCCAACATCAATCGTGCTTTTGTAATTCAAATCGAATAAGAACCGCACACTCCACAACTTCCCGACTATCCCCTATGGATATTGTATAGAACTATAGTATTTCTCATATTCAATGCCCAAGAGACCAGACTACCAAAATATGATTAAAGAAATATACAATCATGTGTCAAAAGGTCTCGAATCCACCTTCCTTGAAAAAGACATAAGTAAGCGGTTATTTAAAAGCCTGCAAAGGACTCGTTAAAGTTACTAATATTTGTTGAGCGTTGTATTACAGCAATTAATTCTGTATCATTTGTGTCTGGTTCATACATCTCAGTTTGTATTTATATTTATTTTTAAAGGAAAAACGTTTATAATTGACTAACAGAACCATTTACTCCATTTTTCCTTTGGACATACTCTGGATTCCTGGATTTCCTGGATTTTTTACTCACTCGTTCCTGGAGAAAACAGCGGAAGAATTTTTCAGACTTTCCTGAGATTAGTCCTCAAGCTAGATTAAATAAGCGTTTTTCTTAACAAATATGTATTTATTTGCTATCAGATATCAATCAAACGCCTGATAAACAAAAGCTACAAGATCAAGGCACATTTAGCGGGAAACAATGGTCCTAATTGTAATTGATTTTTGATATACATATTATATTTGTCGCTTAAGGTTCGTACTGGCATAAGTGCTGTCTCCAAACTCCAAAGTGGTAACAAGGTGCGTAATCCGAGAAACGAAACGGCACTAAATTATACGCATTCACCTTTAACACGTCGCTAATAAAGCTGTTTATTACGATACAAGCGTATACTACGGATACAGGCGTTGCCACACAAATTAATCAAAGAGAAATATTCATGCCGACACATGCCATGAAATGATAATGAACCCGTATTGGGCAGGCGCAAAGGTTGGGAGATAGCGTTTTTTGAAGAGAGTATTGACGGTGAATTGTTTTTGTTTTCAGGTAAGCTGATGATAAGTACACCGCCGATGGATAACCGCGACTTAAAAGTCTTAGATGCGTCTTACACAGTACACAGTTGTTGTACACGGAGATAACAATTTTTGAAGACGTCTCTGACACCTGTCAATGTTTCCTTTGAATTTTTTGCAATTCATTGTGGTTAAGGAGGCGAATAGGTGAATTTTCAGTAATACTCGAGCGTGGCAGTTTAAGATATGAGAGATTTATTAGACCTAATAGAACAACCTTGTAAAGTATTTAGCTCTATATGTAGTGACGCGCGCCTAGGATAGACGATCAGATTAGTAAAAAAAATCGATAGTCTGAAATACTCGAGCGCGTCAGATTAAGATATTGGGGGTTGATTTTAGTGTTTTAAGACTAAATTTAACTAATCTGACGATAAGTCCTTGACGCCGCCGAGTTATAGGGTCGCGAACTTGTAAAAAAAAAACGTTAATCCGGCATTCTCGAGCGCGATTTTTTTATTTTTTATTTTGAAGAATATAATCTAAAACTTACTAAAAATACAAAATCTGCCGGTTTCCGCATGACCGGAAGTTTGGAGGAGCCATTTCGTCTTCCGAAAAACGCGTTGCGGCATATAAGTCGCGAACGATACATTTTACAAAAAAAAAGTTAAAATAAACAATAAAGGTAATTTTATTTTACACAAAAAAGGTCTCTTTACATTTTTGTCCAAAGTTAAAACTTTTTGACTAGAAGCATCATAAAAACTCAAACTCCCGGTTTTTTGAGTATGTCTCGAAAACTGACGGTGTTAAAAAAATTTGATATGAAATAACGATGATTAAATTATGTGACTTTTATTATATCTCAATTTTTTTTTCTAAAGATTCTCGACAATTTCGTGGACTCGGAAAAAGTTACGCGTATCTGTATACAAAAGTATTATTAACATGTTCAGTTTCATGTATGTATATTAATTCAATAGCCTGTTGATCCTCAAATTGTTTTTGGACGTACCGTAAGCAAAACGAAGTGAAGAATTGAAGCAAAAAAGAGGAATTTGCTATAAACATGTAATACAGACTGAGCGCTTCGTGGAAATATGCCGTCCTACCAGTATTTTTCCTTAATTATTTCGCAACATTGATGGTGAAAAGAAGTGATGTGGATGAGGAGCCACAATGTGAGAGTTCCAGTAAAGAAGAAGAAGATGAATTGTATTGAGCAAAAATGTAAAGGTCATACATAACAATACAATTTTTATATCATTTCATTTTTTTATACAATAAATAATACAATACGTACTACATTTCATCTACATTTACGTTGGTTGTATCTATCGCTATATATATATATATTATTGTCATTCTTAAATTCCCCGTTTTATCAAGGAGAAAGAAAGGAAAAGAAGGAAAAGAAATCTTTTTCGGTCAGATTAAGAGAATTCACCAACATTTTTGTCAGATTAAGAAAATATGCTTTCAGGATACCGAGATAAACCTTCCCTATAAAAATCTGACGCGCTCGAGTATTTCAAAAAAACTTTTTTTTTTGCATTTTCAAAAATTCATCGTAACTTATCGTCACGCCTAAATCGTCAGTTTTTTTAAAGGGAGCTTCCTTGGGGCCTACGTAACACCCCTTCCGAAAATCTGACGCGCTCGAGTAAATTTTTCTTTTTTGCATTTTTGACTACTTTATATGCCTACCCCCACCACGCAAACCGGCAGATTAGTATACCGTTGTTATCAGAGGTACTTGGGGCATACGTAGTAATCAGTAAACAATATGGTTTACATCGGAATGCCTTTGTCTGCAAGAACAATTAGTATAGAGAAATAGCTTTGACCCGCTCTACTATATTATATACTGACCTGCTCTATCAAAATATTATACTTGGTACTCATAATCGACAAAAAAAAAACAGGGTAAATGGAAATTAGTTGCATCGTTCACTCTGGAGCTATTGATATTCAATGAAGTCTTAGTTCTACAGTTAACTAAGGGTTCTTCTATTTCCAAAGCACTAACCCGATGTAATGTATGTTACTGGTAAAGTTAGTCATTGTGCAGGATATCTAGCAATTTTATACGAATACCAGGCATTATGTAAAATCTTATTAAGGTAAGTATCACAATCCCACATTTAAATGAAGCTTATACCAGAACAGCCGGCCTAGAATGACCGCTACGAGATATCTCGCGGACGAGTGAAGACAAACTAAGATGTAAGATATCTCGATATATTATATCTCGACATCGACAATTTTGATAGAAAAGATATCTCGATCGACAAATATATTTATTTTTGATATTAAAAGTTGAGTTTTAAGTGTAATTGTCACGTAAGACCCGGAAGAAATAAAGAGATAATCGATTAAAACACGAGAAGACGGTCGAAAAATTGTTGTCGCGGCTGTCATGCTAGGTCGGCTGAACGCGATTTATTTACTGAAAAGTCGAATCGGGATAAATAATATAATGGGGAAATCGCGTTTAACGCGGTTAAAGTTATTTTTTTCATTAACACAGTATATTCTTAAAATCTCACTTTACATAATAATTGCTAAATATTATAGTGACCTTGTTGCTTGACCTTGAAAGCCATATTAAATACACTATTAAATCTTATTTATATATAATTTACCGAGAATTCTCGTTAAAATTGCAAATAAACAATCAGAATAACAGATGAAGTGTGAAATTAATATCAGAGTCCTTAGATCAGCTTTGTAACTCGAGTTGTGAATTGAACACGTCGTACTCGTAATGCGAGGTGATTAGTTCTTAATACTTGTACTTTGATGCTTAATCCTCCATCTTAGATACAAACGATTCAATATTCTCATATGACTTGATTAATGTCGTGACATATTTCTAATGATAAATATATACATCACGCCTCTTTCCTATTCCATATGCGATCCTTACATATTACTTTCGCTTCTTCTACTTTCATCAATGCTTACATACACACTCGTCGGTTACGAGTAGGTACGTAATATTTTAATGACAATTAAAATCTATATATATATATAAGCAACTTTTTTTTTCTTTGTTATCGATAAACTTGAAAACTACTGGACCGATCGGCATGATACCATGACCATTCGACGCGGAATTAATTGTAGAAGGTTTTAGTCTATTCATTTTTTGAATTCCATCAACACTTTACCATTTTTTTTCAAATTTATGTGGATAGTTCATATTCGTCTATCCTTTACAATTCGCCCAGCAAAGCGGGCGGGCGGGGACGGCTAGTATCATATACAGGGTGGAAAGATTCAATGGGCCCTGGAGGGAACCCACTTTAAATTCTTAAGATAGATTATTTTACTTAAAGGAAACATTCCTTTATTTTTAAAAAGAAATTAAACTGCATTCAAAGATTTTCTAAAATTTACTTGTCTCACCCGGAAATCGAACCAGCTAAAAATTCAAAATTTAAACATTCGCTATTTTATTCCACTAATCGATAGAATCAACGTTCAGGATAAAATCTCTCTAATAAACATTTGGTCTTTGAAATAAAAAAGATCATGAAATCTAACATTTATTTTATTTTATCATCAGTTCTAAAACGTAGGACACGTAAATTGACAGAAAATTATTACCTAGCTAGCTAGTCATTGATACTCGAATTATTTAAAATCACAATTTTGTAATCTAACTAATAAGTTGTTCAAAACCACTAATCATTTAATTAATAAGTTGTTCGAAAAAAGATCCCTTGTTCCAGATACACTTAAATCTTTTTTGAAATTCACTTTGCGTAGCTTTCTGCAAAGTGTTATAGTGAATGCTCCTACTTAATAACATTTTCTACATCAATCCTTAGCTCTTCTTCTTAGAGACCGTAGAAGAGCTAAGGGTTGAAAATGGTAGAAAATGTTATCAGGAGAACACACCACAACACTTTGTAGAAGGCTACACGAGGTGAATTTCAAAAAAGACTGTACATCCGGAACGAGAGACCTTTAAAAAAAACTTATTTCGAACAATTTACAATCAGTTAAATTATTAAAGTGTAATAATAATAATTAAGTAATAATTTTAAATAATTCAAGTATCAATGTCCTTCCTGATAGGTAATAATTTTCTTTCATATTTAAATGTCCTTCGTATTAGAACTGATGATAAAATTAATGTTAGATTTCATGATCTTTTTTATTACTAAGACCAAATCTTTATTAGAGAGATTTTATCCTGAACGCTGATTCTATCGATTAGTGGAATAAAATAGCGAACGTTTAAATTTTAATTTTTTAGCTGGTTCGATTTCCGGGTGAGCCAAGCTAATTTTAGAAAATCTTTGAATGCAGTTTTGTTTCTTTTTAAAAATAAAGGAATGTTTCCTTTAAGTAAAATAATCTATCTTAAGGATTTAAAGTGGTTTCCCTCCAGGGCCCATTGATTCTTTCCACCCTGTATAGTCACGTGTCAATATATAGGGTGGTTACTGCGTGATAATCCCACAATTTTAGAATTTTCAAACCAATTGTCAAAAACAAAGTTAACAATGGCGTACCGATTTTAATAATATCTTTTTTGTTGGATTCGTCTATGTCCCAACAGAAATAACTATTAAAATATCGGAAATTTTAAGAAAAAATTGTATATGCAGTAAATTCATTTTAAAATAACTCCACTGCAAATCTTAATACGTATAGAAGTGGAAAAATAGCATATTAAAATCTAGAAATATTTTATTTTCTTCTTGAAGCCAATATTCTGACAGGACGTCTGTCATTACCACTAGTATTATTATAAAATATACTAGTGAGCTGTTAAAACATGTATGTATGTATGTATGTATGTATGTTTAAGGATTACTTCTCCGTCGCGAAGGTGAGCAAGTATTTAATTATTTTCTCGGGACATGTACAGAATTTAATAGTGCATTTAATCAGAATGTCGTTGGTAATTGGAATCTGCTGTCAGGACACCTGCCTGCGCGGGGTTGCGCTGGCGTCTACTTAGACAACTTTAGACGTAATTTGCATTAGTTACAGTTTTGATGAGAGCCATATTTGATTTAGGATGCCGTCTTGTGTCGCTGACGTAAAGTCTAATGCGAATGGTATTAATTGCAGAGTTATATTAAATTTATTTCAATTATGTATCGTCGGTTCAAAAGTAAAACTGTCATTTTAAATAAAAATATTTTTGACTACTATGGCTTATCTTAAGCGTGAACCTACTGCAAGAACAAAGGACTGATAGCGTATTGTGGTCCATAACAAAACTATGAAGCTTAGTAATTGGTTCTTATCGTAGATCTTCGCTTAAGAGGATATGTTGAGAAAAATGCGGTTTTTCTATTACCTGTAACTTGTTCAGGCTGTGGATTATTGATATGAAATTTTGGAATTTGTTTTTTGACTATATTTCGCAGTGTCGCTCAAAAGGAAAACATGTTTCAATAAAATTTTCTCGATAGAAAATAAATGTGAAGTTATGTCTATTTTTACACTTTTTTGGATCCCAAGGCATAACGGCAAAGAGTTATTTAATTTAATTTATTTTAAAGGGTGTAGAATAAATGTCTTTAAGATTCCTCAAAACCGTTTTTTAATCAAATAAAGTATTATAAAGTTATGAAATGAATTAGTTTTGGCACATACGTTGTTTTATTCCGAGCGCGTTCAAGCTACAGCTATCTCTTTTTTTTTACATGTCTCAAGTAAATATTTCAATCTCGCTCACTCACATTCAACAGAGCGATTTGTCGGCCTGCGAGCCTCATCGACATAGGCCCTTAAAATAAGCAATATCAGACAAATTATTTTTTATTCAAAATTACACATAGTGAGTTTTACATACAGAACCAACTGCAACGGTAAAATACCTACATATAGTCAACATATATATACATATATATAATGCCCTAGAACACTCTTAGAACGTTATGAATTGTTGTTGTATTATTATAGTATTTAGGTACATACATATGTAAAAAGAATATTTATAATTTTATTAAAAGTTATTAATAAATTTCTTAATTCATCAATGTGTACATCAAAAATAACTAAGTTGGCAGAGAATGTCCTATAGCTAAGTACACACTCTTTCATGCGATAAAAAATAGATGAATGTACACTGAACTAACCTCAACTACTAATGAAAAATGTTCATTTTTCATACATTTCTACTTGTTATCGAAAAACACGAGTCAAAAGCAATTCATGTTCGGTTTGAAAAATTCTTACTTCATTAGTGCATTACAAGCGAGTAAACTGAACCAGTATATCGTGACCTCTCGGGCCACTCGAGACCTTTACAAAACCCGCCCTCTTAAAGGAAGCGTAGGGGTCAACGTTAGGCGGTTGCACTTTGACGATTTTACAACCTATAACGTATTATTTCAACAATTTTCCACGATTTTGTGATCGATTTTCATTCGGCTTCGTTTCAAAGCGAGATTATTGCTTTTACACGAATTCTATGGAGAAATATTTTTCGTATAAAGTTATTTTAATATCAGGTTTACCGTTTCGTTACTCGCTTCGTCAACTGCAACGGGGAATATTGAAATATTTAAAATATACTATCTTTCTAAGCATAAACATGAGAGATATAACGATAAATAATAATAATAAAATCATTTTTTGCACACACAACAGCAAGTACTATACAATAAAAATAAATAAAAAGAAAACAAATAATATATTTATACAACTTTGCATTTGGTGAGCAATTGGTCCAGGCTCAGCTTTTGTGCTGCGGGTGTGGGTGCCACAACCATACAGCGCTGATTTTCAGCCTGGGCCATTGGTTTGAGGTCTACAGCATCAACTACATTAAAAAATAATGTAAAAGAAACCTTAATCTAACTACACAATCGATGTTTGGATGTGGTATCATTTGCCAACAAGAGAACATCACGCTCATCATTCGATAATTATGGTGGCTGCAAAGTTCTGTCTAGAATTACTTTTAAAAATCAGAAATATAAAGATGGCTTCCAACTTGTGTTGATTTTTTAAAAGCATTAAGAAATATTTAGTTGATAACACAGAACAAGTAAGCCTACTTCTTCTGTTCTGTGGTTGATACTATCAAGTAGTGGTGAAATTTTACAATGCCGTGTAACCGCCTGATGTAAATAAGGCCTTTTATTTAAATTATACCATGATAACAATAGCCTACGCAAACTATTGATAGTTTACATTACATCCATTTATTATTACGTGTTTATCTTTGAGCAGGATAATAGAAATACGAGAACTTACTGCGCACAAGTCATGTTTGTAAAATTTTCAATAACCGCTACTATGGAATCTCGATTGTATGTTTATTTATTAACATATCATTAGATGAACTTTAGGATCACTTGAACGTTTTAATTCAGGATATAAACTAATAATGTTGTTATCGGAAACATGAAACATGCTTGATGTGAGAAGACGGGGGGTAAAATATGCTTAGAGATATTATTATGTAAGCAACTCATACGACGGGGATTAAACCTGCGACCTTTTGATGTAAGAAATTTAAATCGTTGTACCATCAGTCTTTAATTAAAAATACCGGTTATGGTTTACTCCAATATTAGATATTCGATTTAATATAATGCTAGTTCTGGTAGCATTATATTTAATCGAATAAATTATATATAATGTTACCATATACATAATAATATATAACAATTCGTAATATTATATAATTGTACCGTTCTGCATCTTAATCTCATTTGTTAAATTAGTTTCATATTTTAATTTATAAGAGGTTATCATTTGACTAGATTGTGACTCGCGTTTCCAACACGACGAAAAAACGAGAAATTTTCGATCGAGTTCTTACAGTAATGGTGTTAAACTTTGCCCAGCTATTGATACAACGCTTTCAATAATAAATCTATTGTTTTATGATTTGCGTCTTAATCATAAGCCACAGTTTGATTTGCGTTGTTTTTCCAATATATCTTGGAGTAGGATTCGACCTAATTTCGTTTTATGCGTATTTTACGTGTATGTAGGTGTTGTTTGCGAAATATTTTTGTTACACGTGTCCATTACTCATGTTTTTAGGAAATATGAGTATTTCTAACATTAGTACGTACGTAATACCTTTATTCTTATATGGTTTTACATCAAAATACCTGAGGTAGTGATGCATAGACGTGGTTGTTTTATGATTTTCGTGTATATCTTCTTGAAAATAAAATAAAGTCGTGTCAGTTACACTATTTATAACTCAAGAACGTTTGCAGCGATTTTAATGCATACTTATGTGTTGAGGTCTTCTATGTCCCGAATAAAAGAAAAAATCAGGAAAAGAAATAGTTTAATTTAGGTTCGGAACTCCGCCATCTTCCACAATTAACAGCTCTTGTCTCAATCTGATCAATTTTCTTTACAGGCAGTACTACATATATCAAATATTCCATAATCTGCTATACTAATATAAAAAAATTGATAAGCAGGACATAACCCTCTTAGTATATACATGTACCTATATTGCATATTATATTTAATAACTAAACGTTATTTTAGTTAGCCATCTATATCTATATTTTGAGTTTTTGAGTTATCAAGTAAATACTGAACAAAAAGTAAAATTCAATTGCCGGAAATACTTATAGGCACGTAATATATGAAGCCATTTATTTAATAATAGCTATATATTGATAATCTATCCATCGACAGTCGACACGGTAGCGGGACCCAATTGAGTTATCAATTATTCAATATTTTTACATAGAAACGACGGGTGGTCATATGCTAGTGAATTGTTGTGTACTCAGCGGACACGCAAAATAACACTACCCATGATTGATTCAAATACTTAAGTCCAAGTAACCGCTGAAAATCATTATGGCGTTCAATTTCCACGGCGTAACCTATGCTGAGCGGCCTCTTTTATGACGAAAGGGTTGTTTTTATTTGTATATAATTAATATTAAGTAGTTAAAGTTTTTATTTTTTATATTAGATATCGACAGACAATGGTAGGTGATACCTCAGCCACAGATCATCAGTCAATGATGCGCTGTCGACCTAATTTTTACTTCGAGCATTCAAAAATCCGTAGACTGAAACCGAAACGCTCAATATGCACTTCATGATTTTTCCATCTATGAACGGTGGTTCGTTACCCGGTCGGAATTTCGATATTCCTCCCACCCGTTCAATGGCCGAAGTTACCAGACGTGGGGAAGACATGCTTACAGAAATTATAAACATGTCGTCCCGGTGGGATTCGAAACCACGACCCATCGATGCGCACGGCAGGTGTTCTACCGAACGCGCCAACAAACCCGTCACTGTCTTATGCTATTTTTATCAAGCTCAATCTATTATTATTATTATCTATTACTATCTTCTATCAATCAAGCCTTACACTCCTCTGTATACATCTGTCATTTGCAAATCTTCACTGTGTAGATCTATCTTGCGTTAGCTTGAGTTAAAATATCTGCAGCCTTTGTAAAAGAGATTTACTAAAATATCTGTGTATTTTTTTTATTGATGAAATAGGAAGGCGTTTGCTTGCGTCACCTGATGTTAAATGTTGATGCAAACTAAGGTGGTAAATCACGCTTACCTATGAAAAGCCTATTTACCCTTGACTTGAAGAGCCCAATATTATAGGTTTCTGGAAAGAGACGACGGTAGGGAATTCCAATCCTTGGCTGTTCGCACTGTAAAAGAGAAGGCAAAGCGTCCTGCCGGCCTAGCATGACAACCGCGACAAAATTTTGTCGACGTTTTCTCGTGTTTTAATCGATTATCTCTTTATTTCTTCCGGGTCTAACATGACAATTACACTTAAAATTCGACTTTTAATATCAAAAATAGATATATCATACTACTTAGTTTGTCTTCTCTCGTCCGCGACATATCTCGTGGCGGTCATGCTAGGTCGGCTGTACGAGCTTTCGGTACATCGGCCAAGTAAGGATGGTACCCCTCCATACGTCTCAATGTCCGATGAAGAAAAGGAGATTGTGGAATGAGGTGGTGAAGCTCTGATGCACATTCACCGAAATGAAGTATTACATCTACAATCCACATACTATGTATGTTGTAACACTTATATACATAGAAATGTTTACAACCAACAATCGTTATCGATTTTCCGCATTAATATTCAAACCTTTGTAAAAATAAAACGAATTTGGCGGCAAAATCCCTTGACGTGTCGTGCGAAAATCCGATACGGCGGGATTACGGCCGGGCCTAACCGCATTTTGTTTTCACTTCTATACCGGGTTCACACGCACGGTTTAGAAGTTTTTTTTTTATTTATTATTTTGTTGCGTATGAAAAATTCTAATGGTAGATCTATAGTGAAGTTAGTTTAAAGAATCGGCTCTGTTAATTATTGTAATTTGTCTTCAATAATTCGATGTGATAAAATATTTAAATAAAATACTTTATACCGGATTAAAAAGTGATTTACTCCAAATATTGTTAAATTTATTTATAATCCTTCATATTTTATTTAAATGTGTCATACTCGCGTTAATAATATATAAAATATGTTAGGACTTGGGAAAGTTATTTTTATGAAAATTAAGTCATTATAAATTGTACTAATTTAAACTTTTGAAGAGACTTTATATTATATTCCAGACATTTTTCTCAATGATCCAATAATTATTACTAAATCGGAATTATAGACCGATAGAAAAATATGCAAATTGTTTGTCAGAATTTACGAATCTATTTCCTCTTTTCTTTTAATACTCAATAATAATTCAATAGTTAGTTACTCGATTAAACAGTATTTTTTAAATAATAATGGCACTATGAATTGCTACCGAGCGAAGTCGGGGCGAGTCGCTAGTTATTACTAAATCCATTTCTGTTTAGTTCATAGTAAAATTTAGTGAGTCATGAGAAACATAATCGTTAATAGCACGGAACGGTATTATCCTAGTCTAATTTCGCGATAAACCGCATATTAGGAAGGATGGTGCAAGCCATGAGCTGTTGTCTCAGGTTGACGCGGGTATTACATATCGACAAACGTGAAAAAAGCCCCGCCGCGGCCGTGAGGGGGGGAGAGAAGAACAAACGTTCTTAAAAAAAAGTCTCGCCCGCGGCTCATAAAGGAGAAGCTTCCCCGTCTAAAAACAAAAGGAAAAAAGGGTATTACATATCAAGCTTTGCTTTACATTCATACATACAACTTACATATTATAAATCACGCCTCTTTCCCACTGGGGTAGGCAGAGATCACGGAATTCCATATGCTCCGATCGTTACATACCACTTTCTAGGATTGTTTTAAACTATCCTAAAAGAAAGGTATTTTCATTTAAAGGAAAGGAATAAATAATAATTATTTCAATAAAAAATCCTCAAAAACATCGATGCTTTTGAACAACAATGATTAAGGAAGTACACAGTTTTATGAAGAGGATTTTCGGATCGATATCGACTTGGAAATTTTCAATATAGTTTATATGTTGAAGGTCGGCTCCACAAGCTTTTGCTGTTTGCTTTATCAAAATAACTTAAACGAATGCACAACTCGTTATTCAACATCAGCAGCCGGCCTAGCATGACCACCGCGACAAATTTTGTCGACCGTTTTCTCGTGTTTTAATCGATTATCTCTTTATTTCTTCCGGGTCTAACATGACAATTACACTTAAAACTCGACTTTTTATATAAAAAATAGATATATTTGTCGATCGAGATATCTTTTCTATCAAAATTGTCGATGTCGAGATAGATAATAATATATCGAGATATCTTACATCTTAGTTTCTTCACTTGTCCGCGAGATATCGCGTAGCGTGCTAGGCCGCAAGTGAACACTCGCTACCGCCTATAACTTGAGCGTTCCAACTAACGGTATTTCAGTTAGCCATATACGTTTATCGTCACGTATGGCAGCACCTTATCAGCTGGCTCAATGTAGGCCAAAGATTTCTAGGATTGGCTAATCTTGACTTAGAAAGCGACCAAATGTTCTAACTTGCGAAATATTATTTTCGGATTTGTAATCACGAGTGCTATAAGACACTCTTTATAATAATCATAAATAGGAAAAAACTACATATTGGATTTTCATGCGGTTTTCACTAATACATAGAGTGATTCATGAGGAAGGTTTAGGTATATAATTTGTCAAGGTTTTTTGAAAATTGGTTTCGTTGGAAGTGTCGAAAAAAGTCAAGCCGCCTGGAAGCTTTGATCGAAAACGCTGCCTAATCCCTTTGAGATATGTATAAAAAAACATTGCATGGTGGTATATTCTTCTTTTATATAATATATACAAAAAAGTACGCGATGGCATATTAGAGGTATCTTCTAAGGATAGCTTTCCTTTGCGAAGCCCGGGTGGGTCGCTAGTCAATATATAAAATGAATTCCCGAGGGGGTAATGAGGCATGGGGCAGAGACATTTCTGTGTCAGTTTCACTAATCATACGGACGAGTGGGCGACATTACCCCGTATTCGTAAACTTGATTCTGGTTTAAACCTAATAATTGCGTATGTGGACTTGCGGTCGCATGTTCATCCGCTAAACCATGCGTCTCCCGGATTCAATTCCCAGTGATCAAGTGTTTTTTTTTTAATTTAAAGGAGCATTTTTCCATCAGAATCTGGGAAATTGGGGGATGTTTGACGCCTGTTGATAATAAATGTAAATGTTTGAAACCTGTGCAGAGCCGTTTAATATAAATTTGATTACCGATACTAAATCATTGCTTCCAACGGCTTTGTATCAAGAACAAAGGGGATTCAGGGAACACAATGTATCGTCATAACTAACCGCGCATAGGGGCTTTAAACTATATATGACGGAAGTGATACAGACTTGGAGACAA
The DNA here is from genome assembly GCA_905404175.1 of Anthocharis cardamines. Lineage (NCBI taxonomy): Eukaryota > Metazoa > Arthropoda > Insecta > Lepidoptera > Pieridae > Anthocharis > Anthocharis cardamines. The sequence goes on along the minus strand of FR989965.1, from coordinate 11,366,781 downwards.
GAGGTCTCTGTAACCAAAAGCGTGTGCCAGGTGAGGACAGCGCGGCTGCGAACGCGCGCTATGAATCATTGAGGCAATTATTTCGCACGTGCCGACTGTTTCCCTACTTGAGATTCGCAATTTCTCTTAGTTGCATGATTTTTGAATGTAACACGATTTAATACAATAGAGCTCTTTAAAGCAGTACGGTGTGATCAATCGTATTATCGGGATGCTTTTGGATATAAAATACTAGCTGTTCCCGCGAACTTCGTACCGCCTAACAGTCATTCTCTAAAATACTTGTATTATAAGGTAAAAATAGTCTGAAAATCCCAGGTTATTTATTATAAATGGGAATCAGAACGAGCTTACAGGCACATTTTCTCCTTGGATCACAGCGCTGGGGTTTCGCACACATTTTTATTTATTTATTTCGAACGTATCGTCACGCGTCACTTGTAATAACGCTTGTAGCGTGGTGACAAATATATAATATATACATAGTTATACCAGAGCGTGCTCAAAAAATTCAGTATTACGAAAAAAATTGCGAGTCGCCAAAAATTCTATTTAGGGACTCTTAAATAGTCAAATGAAATGTCTGTGTCCAAACCGAATTACGTCACGTTTCCCCTTTTCGGAAGTGCAACTCTATTACTTACCATCAAGTAAGTTTCACGCTTGACTTATAAAAATATAATCTAAAATCTATTTTAAAAATACTTCCAGTAAATCCAATTTGACTATCGATTCTATTGTTACTAAGTTTGCTTTTCCTGATTAAAAAAACCTGACTACCCCCGTCTAGTGTAAACGGACAACACTCAACAAGCGCTTGCGAGGCAAATAAATATTTGATCCTGTAATAGGTTGATACCAGTTAGTGTTTGGCCTTAAGACTAGAGATTTACATCGACCATAGGGCCATATATTGTTTTATAGATTCGTTATATTACGACACTTTAAAATTCAGATATACATTTTATAATATATATGTAGCTACATCTACAATCTACGACTAGAATCAATACGAAGATGTCTAATCCTGAATCGCGCTATATAAATGTTTCCGAGCGCTGAGTATATTTACAACACCTTGACGTTATCACTCATTCTTACTTCATCTTTATCAATCAGCAGCAGCAAGTCACAGACTGCCATAAATTTCGGCTTCAACGGGTATCCTGTCCACTAGCATGCAGCGAGATCGTATGCCTGGTCAGCACTCTTAGCCATTAGTACAGCACACTGCACTTCGGCCGGTCAGCAAGCAGAGCACATCTCTCCTGGTCGACGCAGCAGCCAGCTTCGAACACTGCAGTACTCCGACTCACTGGAGCAACATGCAGCATCATCGCACACAGTTCCGACTCACCGCGAACTTTCACGACTCTTTCCCTTTAGGCTAGGCATAGACCATTAATGTACATATCCTCCAATCCTTGCATACCGCAATGAAATTGATGAAATGATCTTTTGGAAGCTGTTTTACGATTATTTTTGTGTGTCTATTTGCAGATAACACATAGATTATGCTTAGTATGGAGTAATATCGAAACTTGGTTTTATCGAAATCTGACGTTAAGAATAAAAGTAACCTTCGTTTAAATAGCTTGCTTAGAAGTTCAAATTCAAAAATAATTTATTCATTTAGGTAACACAATGTACACTTATGAACGTCAATAAAAAATACATATTAAATTCTATTTTTACATTTACTGCCAGTTCTCAAATCAAGGGCGTAGAACGGACGAGAAACTTAATATGAAGCCCACGCGTACAAAGTCGTGGCCACCAGAAACTCGCATTTTTTTTGCTGTCGTTTCACGAGAAATGTTCCATTTGGCATTGGTTTATACCAATCGCGTATTTAGTGGCACCAGCTCGCCAGCAAACTATCGGTCGGCTGCCGGCGCGGCGAGGCCGAAGCGTAATTACACACTTTCTGCCTCAAGGCGTTCATAAAGATACCCTCTTAATATTTAATTTGTAATTTATACTGACGCTATATTCAAATAGACGTTTCTCCTATACCTACTTGCAGTTTTCATTATTTTTTAATAAGGGAAGCCCCTCACTGTCTTTTGCTGCGTTTTGTAAAGAATTGAAATATACTGTTGGCAACGAAAGTAGGTTAATATAATGCAAAGGATCAGAATAGATTTGTGAATTACTAGCTTCTACCCGCGATTTCGTCCGCGCAAACTTCGATTATTATCTGTTTTTGGGCTTTTACTTACAGCAATACACTCCTATCCCACCATATATGTTTTCGAGTTACTCTACGGTTTATACACCGTACGCCGAAATAGCCCTCAGAAAGCAGGATTTTTTCTAACTTACTTGACACTCATCGTTATAATTTGCTAATTTACTAAATATCGTTTTAAATCTATTTGTACTATGTATACTGTATCGTTTCATCAAAATCCGTTCAATAGCTTTTGCGTGAAAACACAACCATTAGTAGGATGATAAAATAGGTATTTGTGAGTATCTAATTCAATAATTAAATAATTAAAATTCCAAAATCTTAGATTAACTTTTCTTACTGACCGTACGTGGAGATATGAAAAAGAAAGTTCTCTATGTATTAGACATAGGATCACTTAAATTATTTATAAAGAAAGTAGAGTCAGTGAAATAAAGAGTATTTATAACCATCATTAATGGACAGAAAAGATGTACATTAAGATAATTCTTATTATATATGTATGTGTCATACATCTTCTTAGAATTTCTTGACTTCAACGTGAGTTATTTACTACAGATATCCTGGGAGTGTGGAAACCTATTCTACGGATTCGTACATTGGGTATTACACCTGTCTCTGTGGTCTCGGTTCGATTCCCGTAAGGGTAATTTTCTGTAATCATGTCATGATGTTAGCTCCACGTGTGTAAACATGATAATATAATCTATACTAATATTATATAGAGGAAAAATTTGATGTTTGTTTGTTACGATTTAACTCAAAAACTACTCGACCGATTTTGAAATAAGTAATCTAAAAAAGGTTGTAAAGAGTAATCACTCGATCAGCTTAACCGATTTAAAAAAAAAAATCACCAATAGAAAGCTACATTATCAGCGAGTAACATAGGCTATCTTTTTGTGTATAGTATTTCAACATTGCATCCATGTAAAGCCGAGGCGTGTTACTTGTCTAACATAAAAAACCGTCATGACGCTCACGTGCGTAAACATGATAACATAATACAACAATAAAACATGTTTAAATTATAATTGATTCTGCATGGTTGGAAACAAAACGATAATAGTTCGATTGATATATGTAGGAGGCACGTATGATCAATAATTCAAGTTATTACGTAAATTAGCTTCGATAGCGGTGTTTACGTGATAGACATCATGTTAGCGTTTTATTCAATTACTATATTATTATCCTCTAATTACATTATCAACTAACATCAAATTGATAAGCGATATTCGAATATCGAAATTGAGCTTTTGGTATGTTTCTTCATTATTTTCAAAGTTTTTTGTACACTTCCGTTTAGGAGTACGTAAAAGTCAAACCTTACCCCCTCTTAAAGCAGTATTACCTTGGCGTTAGAATGAGACAGAACTACACAAACTGTAACGATCTGTCTCTTTCTTCCGTAAACTAAGACAGCAATAATTATCCTGTTCTTAGAGATCTAGGAACAGGTACTTTGAAGTATGTAGATTTAAGCTATTTTACGACAAAATATTTAGCTGTCATTAGGTTAGTAAGGCTATAAGGGTCACCCCGATTACAGGATATCGTACAAAGATGTGCTATGACCTATTTAATTTATACTTAGTACTGCCTCACATTAGGCCACCGGTGGCCGTAAATTTATATAGTATCACCGCACACCGAGCCTTCGAGTGGCCGCGGCAGTGCCACGGGAACTGCGGCAGTCACTACTTGTGACCGCGTTTGTCACTCGCCTCCCGTGTACTTTTGACCACCGACAATAACTTCTCCCCACTCACTGCAGCCTTGCACAAGTGTAATTAGTGGCCGCATGTAATGACCACCACCGCTAGCCAAATCTAAAGCAGCACTTTCCTCGCTTAGGAATCCAAAACTATAATGAAGACGACCACGTGATTTGCTTTTCACGACATTCCCATCAGAAAAAAATTGTCTATTTTACTAGATGACAGCATAAATTTTTCCAACTTACTTCACACTCATCGCTATTATTTGATGTATTAACTCGATATCGTTATAAATTATAGCATAGATATTCTGATTAAACAATAATATTGTAAAGTTTTATTAAAATCCGTTCAGTAGTTTTTGCGTGAAAGAGTAACAAACATCCATCCATCCATCCTAACAAACTTTCACATTTATAATATTAGTAGGAGTAGTAGGATAGTTAGTAGGATGTCAAGGATCCTTAGACTACCTGATTGTTACAATTATTTCATATAATGTAAGCAACGTGTAAGTCATAGCTAGTTGCGGGACGCTAATACAATGTCAAATCCAACAAAATTTTACGTATTTATATTATAATAAAATACACAATTAAGAGGTCGTTCTACTAAGGTCTAAGGTTCAATCGCTTTCCATTTCTATTCACATTAATGCGTACAAATAATTATTCAATTCAACTCTTATCTTTATGTCCAACGAATAAAGTAGAAATTTGTAAAGCAAATGTTCGAAGTTATTACGTTGTCTCGAGAGATAGTTATTATTTATCAATAGACCATGTTGTACATTATTTGAGTTCAATTTATGTTTAATATTAAGTGATCTCCAAGGGCAAAGGTCTTTGAAGGCTTGTGTAATTGTTTTAATACATGTACAGTCAGCAATAAGAGAAGTTCAAGTACGTAGATTTGTGAACGAAAACAGTCTATCATTCGTTTGAATGAAATTATTGAAGTTAGAGCTTGTTCAAATACTATTTATTGTTACAGTATTAAATAATTAAAGGTGATTTTTTTGCCGACTTTAAGATATACATACTTTGAAAATATTTGATTGAGATTTTATAATCCAAGCGTGTTCGATAAATTTTGTGACTTTGAAAAAGTAAGGGTTGAAATTGAGACGCCGGACAACTTTTTGGGGTAATGACACGATTATCTAGAGAGAGTAAAGATATTTAGTATAATAAGCAAAAAGTACTTAAAATTTAATAAATATTATCAGTATGCCCACTGTAAAATACTAACTATGACACAGCTGTACACGGGACACAGCACAAGCTGAGAATCAGCGCAGCATAGCACTGCAGCTCATAGGAAAACCCTCAGACTGGGAGACGAAAATTCAATTTTATAATAAGCGTATGTAAATGCAAAACAATAATGAATAAATATGCAAATAGAAGCAACGGGCGGTTGCCATTTTATTTAATTGGCATACACAACCGCAAACTCGTTATTGTTAAACTAAGGCAATTTTACCTATTAGGATACAGCCATTTCGACTAGAGCTAGAGATATTTAATGATTCAAGTCTATCATATTGTCTTTAACTAACGCGAATATCAAACATTAAGGTGACAATTGTCTAATTTGTTTGAGACAGAGTTTGTTTTCAGATTTCTGAAACCATTTTTTCTCTATAAAATTTTGACATATTGACAGTTCTCAAGATTAGATTACGACTTGAGTAACGTCTTAGAATACGGGCCTAAGTGTTCTTCAGTTTCTGGAGAAATTGGTGGATGTTGAGGTTGATGGCAAAAACTAGTGGATGTTGGAAGCCTGTGAAGGTGGATAGCATAAAGCGCCGGGGCCACGGTTGTGTGCTAAGCGATCCCGTGAGACCCAAAAAAGGTCTCTAAAAGTGTCATTTGTCTTATAGGTAAGTAGACTAGAATATTTCGCACCCTTAGTAATGTAAAGGCACAACCCAAAATATTGAGTTCTTCAGTTTTTATGTTAGTTGGGCTCAATATCAACTGTACTACCACTTTGCTTTCACAGAAAGAGAAAAAAGACAATAATAAAGCGAATATAAAAATATGATGTTATGAATAGTAATATAATAAGTAAAAACATCGGATTCCCTGAATCTTTAAACACGTTTCCCAATAAGTTAATATTAATATTTTTGAAATAGGCCTTTACTTTATTCAGGGTGCGATTTCTTCGTGCATTTTCATGTAACGTTCAGACGAGTGCAATACAGATCAGTGCAATACATGCAAAAGCTCAGGTTAAAAAGCATTCCTATGCAATGTCCCTTCGAGTGCCCGTCGTTACGTTCGACATTGTACTCACGGCGAGTGAGCCTGTGAAATTTCTACTGCATTTTACTCACTCTGCCCTCACTCGTACCTTTGCTACATTAAATGTTACACCTATACGCTCGCTGGTCTGTAAAATAAAGTTGTAATAAAACGTCAGCGTTGTGCTCAAAGTCCAGCTGGTAAAAGAGTGTAAATAAAATACTTTATACCAGGGATGTTACGGAGCTTCGGTTCCGGTTCCGAAAGGTCGGAACTTCCGATCGATTTTGCACCTCCGATTCCGAATTCGGTTCCGATAAATTAGAATCGGAGGTTATAATCGGAAGTCGAAGCACATCGGTGGCGGTGGCCGCGGTCAGCACTATTTGATTTAATTTACTACTATATTATGTTCAGTCTTTACTTAAATTACATTTGTCTTAAACTGGTAGAATGAACATATTAGCGCCGCCTATTTTTTCTGTTGTTCACCCTGGTATTGGGTGAAGTCAGCCGCAAGGCAAACGTAGTACTGCGCATGCGCCGCTGCCGCCATCTGCGGTTAATATAGCTGCGCTCGCGCATCCATCGTCCTCTTCTTCGTTGACCACCGTCGAGGAAGGTGCTGTCGCAGGGACGTTCTCTGCAGTCATCTCAGCCACGTTGGCTAACCTATTGTCAAGTGCCGTGCACTGACGAATCCTGGCCTGGAGGAGGAGCAGTTGAGGTAGGTGGTGCTTTGTTTGTTCCTTTCTACCAGCTAATAATTTTATATACAGTCCACTACAAATCCCACAATATAAAATTTAACAAAATTTACTTTCAACACTTAGGAGGGTGTTTTATTTTTTGATCTGATATGAATGAAACTGATGAATAATGTTTGTAATTATATTTTATTACATATCTCTCTTTTGCCTTTGCTTCCGAATCCGGTTCCGGTTCCGACAAACCAAATTTAAAAACTCCTATTCCGAATTCGGTTCCGATAAAACCACTTCCGTAACATCCCTACTTTATACCTACCTTTATCTAAAATATTGAGGTATTCAAGCAGAACTTTCTTCCTCTGATGAATGACGTTTAAGTCTCAGTCACGTGTTCCGTCGGTCTGCGTTCACTGCTGTTTTATGAATAACAGCTGCTGTAGGTTGTGTCAACTGTCAAGGAAGACTTTATACCGAATTAAAATGCGATCTATTATTTTCTCAATGTTTTAGAGGCCAAATGGAAAAATGACTAATTCTATTTAGCTTTTATGACTTTAAAGCGTTTTTAAACTAATGTAATTATTGTATTGTGTGTCAATAACATTTGTATGCCTATTGCTGGCATAACATGTGATCGCCAGAACCTTAGATTATTTATATGACATATAAATAATCAAAGGCCAGAACATATTCCAAATTGCAAAATTGCAAACAGCTATTGTACCATATTTTTAACAAATAAATAATTCTTATTCTTCTTAATCTTAAGGGAGAGAAAATTTTGTCGAATTTTGACAAAATTGCCATATCAAACATACTAAAAAACAAGAGGACACCGTTAGCCAATATTGTCATAATATAGAAAATTACAGTAAATACCAACTCCGTAGGAATAGATGGCGTTAATATGGCAACTTTGTGACATTTCAAAAATCAGACAACTGTCATCTTTCTGTCTCCCCGCGACCACGGTTGCTGTAAAGCATCCGAAACGTCAGGATAAATAATTTAAAAAATATAAATAATAAATCGCGTTTTAATCCGGTATACAGTATTTTATTTAAATGTGTGATATGTACTCGCGTTAATAAAAGACAATATTATGCCATATTAAAGTCAAACATTCCTACGATGTTGATATTTACTGTAATTTTCTATATTATGGAAATACTATTTGATCCCAGGTGTTGGAAAGTCTCAAACCACCTTCTCCATTGAAGTTAAGGTGTTTTTTTTATTTCGAATCGCGTTTTAATCCGGCAAAAGTTATTTTATTTAAATGTATGATACACACGTTAATAAAAGACAATATGAGTGAAATAGCTATATTAAGGGGCTCTTTGTTTTGTTACAATGTAATGTTCTTGTCTTTACTCACCTTACAAATGAAGCCAGGGGGCGAGTAGAAACATGTGAATTGACCCCACAGGATCTCGTACTACATACCCCCATACTCTTTCCTGCTTACTGCGGTTTAGATAGTAAATATAAGTTCTCAGTTGCAAACTAGAAATCCGAACTCCGTCTTATACGAAAAGATATACCAAGAACTCGTGTTCAATGCCTTAAGCACCGGATATCTTAGGTTTGTATTCCGGGAACAAAACACAGCAGAAAGTAAGGAAAATAATTAGTGAAACTGTGTTAAAATTACAAAGAAAACATTTTTATACTCCTTTCTCTACGACAGGATTAGAGAAATCATTAAAAGTGTCGGATGTGAATGTCATTAAAACTTGAATTTAGCATAAATCATTTTCAAAATAAAAACACGTCCAAACACACAAACAGTTTTAATTAAATATTTTTTCTTACTTTTTTAACTATATAGCAATACTCTATAGCGATGTTTTATTCTAAAATAGTAAGTATGATTTAGAAAATGACGTTACTTTAAAACTTTAAAAAAAAATATTTATTAACATCTATATACGTATATTATAGATTAGCGATCCGCCCCGGCTTCATTTGTACTATACACCAAAATAGCCAATTTTACTAGCTGATAATGAGTGAAAGATTTTTTTTAAACCGGTCTAATAGTTTTTGGGTTAAATCGTATCAAACAAACAAACATATCTTTCCTCTTTATAATATTAGTATAGTTATAAAGAGGAAAGTTATAATAGTCGCATTACATATTGGTGGCGTAGAATGTAAGCTTTAACACGAGATTTGGTGTAACCCAATCCACCAGGGCGGCCGATCCCTTCCCCTTATATGGATTCACTTTTTTGAAACTCAATGCGTAAGCCTTTCATTGCTAAATTATGGTAATCTCGTCTGTCTATACAGCTACGTAAAGGTTCGACTCAATTTTTTCACATAATACAAAATCAAATCAAAAAATAAAAAGAGAACTATTTTCAAAACAAGTTTTTATAAGTTATTGAATGTTTTACATAAGACACCAATAATTAACTATGTTTAAAACAAAGGCCCGAATTAGAAAATGGAACAGTTTTCCCCATTCTACGCATCACATCAATAGTATACACGAAATTCATCAAAAGCGAATTCTAGCGATAGATAGCATAGTTTAACGAAATATACCTAATGGTAACTGGTGCTTCTATGTCGTACCCTGTTGTTAAGGCACATTAGCGTGACAACAACGATTGTATTAAATACTGAGCCTCGCCATTAATTGAGGAAATGGATCTTAATGCAATTTCGACGGGCTCGTTGGCGCGTTCGGTATAACACCTGCCGTGCGCATCGATGGGTCGTGGGTTCGATCCCACCGGGACCACATGCTTATAATTTTCTGTAAGCATGTTTTCCCCACGTCTGGTAACTTCTGGCATTGATCGGGTGCAAAAACCGTGAAGTGCACATTGCGCGTTTCGGTTTCAGTCTATGGATTTCCGAATGCTCGAAGTAAAAATTAGGTAGGACAGCGCATCATTGACTGATGTTCTGTGGCTGAGGTATCACCTACCAATAAGTGAACCTCATGCTCGTCTGTCGATATCTGACATAAAAAAAAATAAGCCACTACGCATTCTTCCCAGCAATAACTCATCAGACAAAGCTATTTCGTAATATATCAGATGTGTTAAAAATCACTCAATGTGAATCGTGAATGGGACATAAAGGAACGAAATTGTCGTAAAATGAAAACCGTTTTAAGTTAGCGAAAGGGAAAACGATTTAGGCGTGACCGGTGTCAGCCCCAACAGATATGGGTGAGTGTCACGACACAACACTATATACCAGAAACTTGGGATGTCTTTATATTTTTTGGTAGAGCTGACATATTTCTACCTGGTTAACCTCAGATCCATGCTTATAAGAAAATGTATTTTTATGGTATAAATTGAAGTTGTTATTTCTGTACAGAATAACGAAAAGAATGAGGCAAAATCACATTATTACTTACTAGTCACACGCCCCGACTTCGTACGGGTGTAATGTAGATATACCATACATAAAAAAAAATAAAAAATGTTACTCGCTGATAATGTAGCTTTTTATTAGTGAAATAATTTTTAAAATCGGTCCAGTACTTTTTGAGTTATATCGTAACAAATAAACAAACAAATATTTCCTCTTTATTATATTAGTATAGACAAATCACAAAAAAATAAATAAAAACAAATTGCTTACTTACTTGTTTTTTTAATCTATTAATTTTATACAAAGTTATAATTATAAATAATAATAAAGAACACGGTCGTGTATATAAGAGTGGAGAAAATATGGGATAGACTTCCGAAGAGCTATTAAAATATAATAAAAATAAAAAAAAATCAAATCTCTATTTCTCGGAAAATCTAAAAGCTATTCGGAAGTGCACCCAAATGGGAAAAAATAAAAAATACCTATACTTAAAAAGGAACGGCAAGCTAATACGACCTAATATTGTTATCATTATTAATGGAAATCCGCAGATATATTATCGATATTAGAAAAACAAAAAAATATGTGTGAATGCCGGTAGGTAGATCATTGATCCAAATGGCCATAGGTCATAGGAAACACACATATTTAAATATCAAACCCGGTGGGATTCGAATCCGCAACCAAACGTAAGGTCAACGGTCAACGGGTCAACGAGACCGTCATAAAAATATTTTTTACGAAAACATATCTAAAAATTAAACAGTACAATAAATGTCTCCCTCGAGGGTAGAATACAGAAAAAGTTCAAAGTTAAATTGAAATCACAATGAAGCCTAAAGCTAGAGGCAATTTACGTTTTGTAAAAACATTCTGTTGGAAATTGTATTTAATTAATTGATAAAGATTTTTCACAATCAATGATGTGCGGTCGTTCTATTTCCTACTCCATTCAAACATTCAAAAAATCTAAAGTCTGGTTCAGAAAAGCCTAAGCGTAGGCAAACCGGGCGTAGCCGGACAGGGAAAACAGCCATTTAAAAACTCAGCGCTATTTAATAAACAAATAATAACGATAATAAGGTTATTGCTATATTTCGTAAAGCTTTCTTCATATCAAACTTCATCGAATTCAGTTAAGGAAAATTAACAGACAAACAGAATTACTTTCTCTATTGTAGTTATATTTGTACGAATACCGATTAATAATTCACGTTTTTATTATCACAAAGAAAAGAAAAAAAGTATTGAACTCTATTGTTTTCGTGGTCGCAGAGAGGAAATGACATTAAAAAGTTTAATAGTTAATTTTGGGGTCAGATTGTTATTTCCTCGGAAATTGACGTGAAAATGAGTTTTCTTCGCTAACTTTCAACTTATTTTTCGTCACAGTATAACAGGTTTAGTAATGATTATATTATATTCGCACCAGACTTATGGTAGAATTCATTTTTGATTTTTTTTGTACGATATTTCTTGTATTACAAAATATGTTCACAGCCTTGTCAGGGGAAAGCCAAAGCAGTATTTTAACCCGTTGTGTTAAAAAAAATCGGTCGGGTAGGGCACTAAAGCATAAAATTTGGGCAATTGTAACTATTTCGTTTCTAACTTTGTGATATTTCAAATCAGACAACTGTCATCTTTCAGTAGACATGGGTAACTCAGCGAAATTTCCCGCGCCAACTCAGCAACTCAGGCGCAGTATAGTGCGTCGGCTCCTTGAGTCAACTCAAAATTGCGCCACGGCACGCAACAAAATTGTACGCGTAAAGCGAGCAGTGAAACCTCCGAAACGCACGCAACGCCACGCTCATAGTTCACTCAGTGAGTGGGTACTGCGCCGTGCGCCAACACATTATGAATGTGTGAGCTGACTCACCCTGCGCAGTGAACCGTGCCGACGCAATTGCGCGGCGCAGCGCAGTGTTACCCATGTCTATCTTTCAGTCTGCCGCGACCACGGTTGTTGAAAAACATCCGAAACGTCTGCATAAATAAAATAAATAACGTTTTAATCCGTTATAAAGTATTTTATTTAAAAAGTACAATTTTGTTAATATAATTTTAAACGAAGTATTTGATGTCACCATATTCATAATTTATTATAATATAAGGCAGATATTGTTTTCATGGTTATTTACTTAATGATTTTAGGTCGTTCTATGAATAAAAGTAATTTGACTTTTATTATAAAGGTGCGTTATAACTATAATAATTTAAAAATGTAAATTAATGTGTCATTAAGCATGCACATAAACATAAACATACACGATGTTTCCACTGTATTGTATTGGTATATTTTAAAACCAATGTTACGTGTAGTTTTAGCTTATTAGTTATTCAGGCTGAGCTGAGGCTCCTTATGAAAATCAGTGTTGCAGCTTATATCTGCAACAAATGCTGATTAAGGATCCTTTTCGGCATTACACAATAATATTTAGATAAGTCCAAAACTGTATTGAGTTTATGTTGAATAAAGTATGTCTATGTATAGATTTAAAATCCTAATATCGGATGTGAAATTAAAGAAATATTAGCAGCCTTATTGAACCTAGTTAACAATGCTAACCAAGGATGTTACGGAGCTTCGATTTCGGTTCCGAAAGTCAGAACTTCCGATTGATTTTACACCTCCAATTCCGATTTCGGTTCCGATAAATTTGAATCGGAGGCTATAATCGGAAGCACATCGGCGAGGGTGGCCGCGATCAGCGCCATTTGATTTAATTAACTTCTGTGTAAAATTTAAGATTTGTTTATTTTTATATATCACACCCAGGAAGATGTTTACTTTTTTGAAATGATATGAATGAAATTGATGAATAATGTTTGTAATTTTTTTTCTATTACACATCTCTCTTTTGTGTCTGCCTCCGATTCCGGTTTCGGTTCCGATTCCGGTTCCGGTTCCAATAAACCAAATTTAAAAACTCCGATTCCGAATTCGGTTCCGGTAAAACAACTTCCGTTACATCCCTAATGCTAACTACTTCAATCTTTTTAAAAGTTATTAAGACTTAAATATACTTCTATCACCTTTATAATAATTGTTAAAATATTAAATATCATAGCTAAAATGTACTTACTTCATGACGTCTAATTTTACTACAATATTTTCTATTTAACATCCCTTTAAAACAGATTAACATATTTTCAGCTGAAAGCTTACGAGCTTAAAAGTAAAATACATTTCAAACTTCCATTTGTTTGCAATAAGCAACAAAAGGACAAAACAAACAATGTTGCAAAAGCTTCTGATAAGAAGGGAAGGGGCAAATTGTCCCAAGTTGGTTTTTACCAAAAACACACCAGAAATCTAAGTGAGTGTGATTAAACAAATTTTTCAGTACGATTTTACAAAAAAAAAATTTATAGTAATATAAAAATGTTTATCAAAGAAGTCCACGATATCTAAGGCTGTATATATTTATGTCCCCAATTATATATAATGCGGGCAAGGGAGACATTACGGGGCCAGTAAGTAACGTACATAAAAGGGGCCAGTATGTAACGTACGTAAAGGGCTAGTATGGAACGTACGTAAATGACGAGTTCAGATATACAAAAATACATATACAAAACTATGCTTTTAGCCAGTTAAAAACGTGAGAGCTTACTCAGAGTGCCCCGGAGGCGATGCATCCGGTAATTGTACTTTCTGTTTTATTTTCAAACCTTTATGTATCTTAAATTGCTTTTGGATTTAATGTTTTATTGAAGAGAATAAAATCCGATTCCAAATGTACAAGTACTAAAAAGTCAGGTGTAAATTAGGATACAAAATAATAATATGTACCTACATGTTACTAGCTGCCCTACCCGGCTTTGCACGGCTTTACTAATGTCAGATATCGACAGACGAGCATGAGGTTCACTCGATGGTAGATGATACTTCAGCCACAGAACATCAGTCAATGATGCGCTGTCGACCTAATTTTTACTTCGAGCATTCGGAAATCCGTAGTACTGAAACCGAAACGCGCAATAACACTTCACGGTTTTTCCATACTAGCTGCCCTACCCGGCTTCGCAAGGCTCTATTGATTAAGAAAATGAAGCCAAATATTTTTTTGTCAAAAAATAGAAAAGAAAAATCCAGATTATATTTAACACTCTACCTAGCGGTATGAAATACACTTCACGACCTATTTCATACCAACCAAATATTCATAAAAATTTCATGCAAATTAGTCGAGCCGTTTCGGAGGAGTTCGGAGTTCTCATATATTTATTAAATATACGAGTATATAGTCATTTTTAAAACCAACATTTTTAAAATAGATATCAAATTCGTTCATTAACGTCAATACAAAATAAAAACACCTAACTTCAATGAGTGTTTTCCAAGAAACTGAATCGCCACTCGAATACCCAACCAACCATTAATACAAAAGCATTCGTTTTTATCCTGATTTCGACGTAAAACATTTATCTGTGAATGCCATTTGTGACGTTAGTAAGGCTGGAAAAAAAGCCTCTTTGATGAGGTCTATTCAATACTATCTATTGGGCACGACGTAGTATTGAGGACTGTTGAGTTTCAAATGAATGATTTATGAAAATAAATGAGCGATGAGAGAAATTATTTCTATTTGAAAACTATGTTTTATTGCTGCAAATGGAAATAGTATTTTAAATTAGTATTTACCCCAGATAAATATTATAAGCTAGTACGTTTAATCGTCTTCTCTTTCTTCATTCTTTAGGGAATGATAAAAAAATTTATTAATGTTATTGTATAAATTTTCTCACAGTAGGAGAGCGACAAGTTATTTCTTAACTGCATAAAAGCATTTAACAGAAAAAAATAACTTAACAAATGATAAAGAAAATGTTTCACAGTCTAAAGGCCGCAGTCTCAGTATTTTGTGGTAATGTTTAGTTTTATGCCAGATGCTAATGATGCTGATTTTCAGCTGTAGCCTCTCAGTCGCAGTAATGGACAGTACCGCGACTGCTTTGCGACGATTTTGCGTATTAACAGTTACTTACTCCAAACTTAAAGTTTGAGTTTTGTTTCGTCTGTATGTAATCGAAGTCACAATTATTTGACTACCACTTCCTTATAATAATTTAGCTAAAATTAACGCCTTTTGTTGTATAGTAAAGGAGGCCAACGAGGGCACTTCTTGTTAAATGATTATCGCTGCCTTTAAACCCCCACAATCTAAAGAGTCGCGAGTGTGTCGCTAACCTTTAAGGTGGACGAGGACATGTATATTGGTGTTACTGTGCTAGTCTGAAAAAGGAGCTAGGAGGTGACTCTAGGTACTCAATAATAACATAATCTAATTTTACTTATTTTATTTACCTTGATAAAGAGAATAGACAATCGGGCGCATTGGCGCGTTGGTTAATGTTCCGTTTCGTTGTATCATGGGTTCGAATCCCGAGCCAGCCCCAAAATGTGTTTAAATATTGTAAAGGATTAACGAGATTTTTTGTTTCCCTGAATGCTAATACACACTTCGTTTCACTGATTCATTTCGCAATTTAAATTTTTGCCATGCCTGACTTAATATTGTCTTTTATTAACGCGAGTATCACACATTTAAATAAAATACTGTATACCGGATTAAAACTCGGTCTCAAAGACTCGGTCTCGGTCAAAAAGACTCAGTCTCCCGCGACCACGGTTGCTGAAAAGCATCCGAAACGTCGGGATAAATAATTTAAACAATATAAATAATAAATCGCGTTTTAATCCGGTATACAGTATTTTATTTACATGCCTGACTTATTAATACATACATATACATCACGCCTCTTTCCCATTGGGGTAGGCAGAGATCTATGAATTCCATATGCTCCGATCCTTGCATACAACTTTCGCTTCTTCCACTTTCATCAATGCTTACTAAAAATGTCTCTTTAATTAATTAGATTTAATTATTAATAATTAAATATAAGAATGTCATAATTATTATCCTACCACCGTTGAAAAGCCATGAAACTTAATGTGTAATAGCTTCTATGACTTAATAAATATACGTAGTCAAAGTAGTTTCCTATTATTTTTAATAATAGTATGTCAGAGACTGAGTCTGTGGTGGTCTGTGGCATGACGTTTGAGTTGTCAAATACAAGGACTTTATATATATAACATATAAAGTCCTTGGTCAAATATAAGTTGCTAATGTCAAGTATCTGTCAGTTGTGCGTGGGTCTCATTCGAGCTAGAGTTGCTCTCGAGACAGCGCCCGCGCCGGGTGTGCGCACTGAGCGATAAGGAAAATAATTGAGGACATCGAATACAATCAGGTGGATGCCAAATCCACATAAATCTCCGACAAGTATATTCTAGTCTTAGTGAGTTGTAATTCTTAAGAAATATAGTTATTTTAATCATACATCACTGTTGTTCGCCTGACATTCGCCTGACCTATGTTATCTGGTACCCACTTGGAGTTAGCGCCTCCCGGTCATCGATATTGGAAATAAAAGTAAATAAAAAGAATATATCCGTTTTAAAACAGAGCGCACTCCAAAAAGCGTTGTACATTTTAAAATACGCCAGATTTTGTTTCACATACACAATATGTGCAAAAACAGAACTCAGGTAGCGTTAAATTCTGTACATTTCCTTTTATTAAAGTATTTCAATATGTTTCACTTGCAACAGAATTGTGAATCAGGGCTGAATCACGTGAACGAGAGGCGAACTGTTTCGACGCCGACAAAGGGTGAATTTTGTTTTCGCTATTGAGCTACAAAAAACATTTTTGGTGTTTTCACATTTTTTTTCCGCCAGTACAAGGCTTTGTGGGTGTAGGGTTGTCAAAAATGTAGCACTGGGTGACGCTGTAATTGAACTATGATTCTGCTTAGTCTAGAGAACTGAAAAGTCGTTTTAAGATACAGTTTTAATCCACACTATTGATCTAAATGCCTTTTTTCCTCTGCTCTCCTCGCATTGCACCCGCAGGACTCTGATCTTCAGGTGACTTTCTGTTAACCAGAGAGCCTGGAGACCCATGACCCACTAAACCCCCTTTTGACCCTCAGGTCCCGCCTTTGCAGTAGTGGGGCTTACGGGTTCGCTTGTACAATACATACCGTGACATGATATAAATGCCAGTGTCCGTCTATCCGTTAGTTAACTTTTCAAACAGATGATTCGATTTTGATAACTCTTGTGTGGAGATAGTATCAGCTGGTAATGTATATAATCTTTTGTTTTCCGAAAATATGATAAGTTTTTCCTACAAGTGACGCCACGGACAATCTTCTTAAGAAAAATATAGAGCAGTATCCAAGGTATTTATTATATGTATAAGTCATTTATTAAGATTGCCTAATTAGACTATTTCAAATCGTACACCTTAAGTATTAGTATAACATTGCAAATTACTGTATAAATATGTATATATTTTAGATGTGCTTTCGACAGTGACAGAAAAACCGAAAAGTAAACAGTTTTTATGGCCACTCTGGATTCATAAGGAATCGAATTTATTTAATTAATTAAAAATCGATCAAAACTAAAATTGCCAGCCCTATAGCCAATCCGGGCATTAACTATCCCGACCTGTCCATGCCGCTATTCACATAAGCTATTTTGGTACGTTTTACATCTTACAGATACGATGCGATATCGTTAACCCATAGAACCCAAAAGTATCTGTTATTGTATAAAAAGTGAATTTCCGAGTCCCCTAGTGGGGCATGGGGCAGACCCATTTCTGTGTTCCATTCTGACCATCTGTGACCATTTCTGTTCACTGATCATTTTTTTTACAGCCAAGTAGGTGATCAGCCTTCTGTGCCCTGTGCGACCGCAACAATTTTTTAAAATCTTGTTTCCCCAGGATTCGAAACCGGGACCTCCGGTGCTATACGCATCGCGCTTACCACTGATCCGTTATTTTAATCTGTTATTGTATAGTCTGGTCCTTCAGGTTTCATAGCTAAGCAATCTTTTTGTAAATAGTGATGCATTGCTTTATCTAGTGGACAAATAGATTTAATAAATCAAAGAGTTTAAAAAAGTACAACAATTAAAAGTAGAAAATAAAAGAAATTGTAGGTTAGACATAAGTCTTAAAATTTGATCTAGCTAAATTATGTTGAACTTTGTAATATTCGACCTTTAAGGAAGATGTAGGCTCGTTTCTTGAAGGTTCCCAAGTCGAATTCGGAAAATCGCTGGCGACAGCTGGTTCCACAGATTGGTTGTGTGTGGCAGTAAGTATCTTCATCATATTCAGGCATCACGCAGGTGTGAAATTCCAGACTTCGAGATTTTATGTGTGGTATATTTATATTTTAAAGCTGTCAACGATATTGAACTATCGTATCGTGGTCGTGCCGCGCGGTATAATAGTATCCAATGGTGTATTCAATGAAAAAACGAACATTTAAAACTAGCCACGGGGCATATTTGAATAGTTCCAGCGTTCAAGTCCTCGGGCGTTCACCAAAAATATGTATTTCAAATTTCAATATACTCCGGTTGGGAATTTCGTATGAACTTTCATTGCTATTAAATTCGTAATGGTAGAAAGTTTTTCGATGTAGGTACCTGCGAGCTTTTGACCACGGTTTTTCTTTCGTTATGAGTTCGATAATATTAAATGAGTTCGTGCAAATTATTGGAATAATGAATCGGTTAATGTTCAGCCAGGCTGGGTACTTTGTAGTGTTTAGTTTAGCGCTACTTTGGAAACTAAAATGTTTGATTAGTTTTCATTAGTTATATTGAACAGTTGATTTAGGATATATTATTCTTTTATGGAGTTATTAATTTAAATTTTACTCAGATAATATTTAGTACTAGCTGATGACCGCGACTTCGCTCACGTGGGTTTTCAACCTTAACTGAGCTTCTAAATTTAAATAATCTTCTTAAGTTTTGATATTGCCCCAGACTAAGGTAGGTACATGAAAATCAGTTCAGTCCGGAGATTAGCGTGAACAAACGGAAAGACAGATAAAAACGGTCAAAATTAATTAAGTAATTATCATACTGTTATTTATCATTCTTTAATCGTTCTTTCTATTTCTGGTAAAATGTTTCAATCTAAATAAATTTTGATTCTTCTGTTTTATTATAGATCAACGTGTGATACATAATATTATTATATTATCTTTCGTTTTCACATATGTCGATGTATTCTTTAAATAATATATATGTATCTGTATATGACAAAGGACGAAGCGGTGGGCGTCCATACACACTTTCTATAACAATAATTAGGTATAAAATTCCTAAGTACGTACCTCAAATATTCGGCGAATATATTATATGCGTCCTTGTGGTGTGGTAAATTATTACAACTTAAAGATAAATAACTATAAAAAGTGAAATAGAAATAAGTACGTCACCACAGCAGCAACCAGAACTTCTTCTCCATACACGAATATAAGTCCATTACACGCACTCATCATCCAGCATCCATCACACGATTATTAAATAACAATATTAAACATTTATATCGCAGCGTGAATACCAATTATTAAGCGACCGAAGCTTCCCTAAGAAGCGCTTTTCACAATTATTAGAACACACGAGCACGCCTAAATCCAACCAGGTTAGGAAAATTACAACGATGTCAAACTCGGCTCGACTGTCAAGAGTATATCGCGGTTATATTATACTACTTACCCTCAACATTAGAATTTTATTAATAATGTTCTATTCTGAACAATATCAAATAAATCAACACGATTTTTTTTAATTCTACTAACAGTAGCTTCGTTGTTAAGATAGAATTTTGATATTGATCAAACCCATTAAATTAGCCTGAAATAGAAAAATAAGGCTTTCGAGAAAATCAAACCTGCGCGCTGCGATTGGATCTTGCTTTCTATTACTGAGAAAATATATAAAGACTAGCGACCCGCCCCGGCTTCGCACGGGTCTAGATTTTTTGACAAAAAAAGCAGGGGTTGAATGTTTTTCTTAATGCCACATTATAAATAAATTAAAAACAAAAAATTTCGACCAAAAGATAAAAAAAAATTTAGGGGTGGACTACCCCTAACATTTAGGGGGATGAAAAATACTAGATGTTGGCCGATTCTCAGACCTACTGAATACGCATATAAAATTTGGTAAAAATCTGTCAAGTCGTTTCGGAGGAGTATGGCAACGAAAACTGTGACACGAGAATTTTATATATTAGATAATACCCGGCTATAAAGCCTATTGTACATTTGAAACTTTTAGTGATTTGACTTAATATACACGAGATGTTGACTCACAACCCACAGCAGGTATTTGTTAGTAGTAGCTGCAATCTGGCTTACGTTGTGCTGTTACAAAGGTACAGTAGTATTAGCTGCATGGGGACAAGCTACGCGCAATAAGCGGATCGGTGAAGGGTTGAAACCCTTACATAAACGCGGATTAACGTATGCCTTAGAGACAGAAATGGTTGCAAATTGAAAGCTACATTATCAGCGAGTAACATAGGCATAGGGTTTTTTTTACACAAAAAACCCTATGCCTATGTTACTACTATACATAGTACATCTACATTGCACCCGTGTGAAGCGGGGCTGAGTTACTATATTTTTATATAAATAAGAAAAATAAAAATATTTCATTGCAACACGTCATATCCTAAACATTAAAAGAAATGATAAAAATACAAAGTTATTCAAAAAGGCAATCACTCAGAATAATCTAGGACGTGGTAAGGAACAGCGCTTATTGTCTACATCTACTTATATTATAAAGAGGAAAGATACATTTACCAACCAATAGAAAGCTATTTTATCAGAGAGTAACATAGGCTTTTTGTGTATAGCACAAACATTGCACCCGTGTGAAGCCGGGGGATGTTTCAAGTCAGTGAATAGGCTAGCGCTTGCCCGCTATCGCGTCTGAGGGGCTAGCACGTACAACTATCGAAAAACTATTCGAATCGTCAAAGTGCTGATAAGGGCTATGATGCTAAATCACGATTAGATACTCATGAGATAGGTATTTAAAGAAAGCCAAGGTTTTTTTGTACTTGTCTGGAAATCTTCCAGATAATATTTAAGATTTACTTTTTGCACGGTGCCATAGTACTTTAAAAGTACATCCTGTTCTAGGGTATAATTCACGAGAAGTTTTTCTTTCAATTAGACGCTCGTAATTGCTCAAGCTACCTCCTTATATGACAATTTTATGTACCAATAAAAAGCTGAAATCATGTCGTCTTTCGATTTTATCTCCAATTGTTCTTCCTGATGACCTTGAAGTTAGATTTTATTATCTGTTTACATGTTAAAATGCAAATACTGGAAACGTTGGTTGCATTTTAATATCTTAATCCTTTTTTATATCATTCTACCTAATGAATAATTCTAATCTTAGTAGTTTGACATAGAGTGCGGAGAAAAAATCTGTGATAGATTTTAAAATCCGAATTTCGACAATTATATTTTTTTTTATTTAAGCAAAAAACTTTTACCGAATTCAAACGTGACTAATCCAATCTATTCCTACGGATACTTGCTGTAATTAGTATAAAATATGATAAATATCGCCAAAATTACAAAAACAATCTACAATATCTGGGGGCACGGCAGTGCCCCCGCCAAGTCGAGCAAAAAGCGGCACGGCCGTACTATCCTTTTCTCGAAGTAGTTCTAGAGTTGTATAGTTTAATATACAGTTAAACAGTTTGACAGTTATTATTTAATACTTTTGTTTTTTGGGCCAGGAACTTTCACGGGGGTAAGTACAGCATTTCGCCAAAATTTCATCATAATCGCATAAATAATTTAGAAATGCATACTACAAACATACTTAGATTTATTTTTATTTGAACTGAAGATGAAAAATAGTATTCGTTAAACAACCGAATGCTCGAAGTAAAAAGTAGGTCGACAGCGCATCATTAGCTGATGTTCTCTGGCTGAGGTATCACCATCAAGTGAACATCATACTCGCCTGCCAAAATCAATGTGTAGCCTCGCTCGACTACTAACAGAGCTCACCGTCAAGCACAGACACGAATAACACTGGTCTACAGTAAAAAAGTATTCGAAATAATTTAAACTAATTTTTACTTGTCTACCCATGCTGAATACTAGTTGATAAGTAAAATTCATTTATTAGTTTGAATTTTTGCAATACTTGACATTTTCCTAATTTAATTATTCTACCCTGATTGAACTTGATAACGTTCATATTTACTTAGTTAATAGGCATCGGATGTTATTAAAAATGTTAAAAAATATTAGTTTTAGTGCTCTGTTCTGTATTACTAAGTCATAAAAGTGTTAAACGTGAAGAAATAATTATATTTTAAAGCAAAATGTCTTGAAAATGTATGAATAAACTGTACAATTTTTGTTACATTTTTGGTGAGGTGATTTGACGCAAACAAAAGTGTTCTATATCACCTACATAAAAATGCCTATTTTAACTTTTTTAACGAAAATATAAAACACCAGGATAATAGCTGGGTTCCATATTTCTGCTGCAATCCAAGTGCATCGGGTTTAAGAGATTGGCTGAGTGGCAAAAAAACGTCATTTCGTTTTGCAGTGCCGAGAATCGACAAATAATGATTGATTGATTTTGTTATTTCTGCCTGACAACTCGTGTATTTCGAAAAGGCATGGGTGTTTCTAAAAAAAAGAAGAATAACGTAGTGTACCCAAATCTACTATCGGCTACTAATCGTCTGCGGCACAGTAATCTTCACCCGATTCCGAAACGTCCTTACATTGATAATAACGAAGATGAAATTACACTTACTTCATTATCAATTTCTTCAATGTCAGAATATTAAATATCTAGTAAATCATAATAGTCATACAGGATAACACAAACTGAATTAAATGATCTTGTACGGGACTTAGAATTGTCCATGAACAAATCAGAACTTCTAGGGTCGAGACTGCAACAATGGAACCTTGAAAGTAGTGTGACTTTTATTATATATCTTAAAATGTAACATGTCCTTTAAAATGCACTTCCTATATTTCCATTTGGACTTCTTTCCGGATAATGGTGGGGCTTTTAGCGATGAACAACGGGAGCGCGTCTACCAGGACATCTCAAACATGGAAAACCGGTATCAAGGCCATTGGAACGTGTCAATGTTGGCAGATTATTGCTGGACTGTTTGTCAAGATGTTATAGAAGTAGAATACAAGAGGGTAGGGAAAGAAACCACATCGTAATTCTACTAATGAAGAAAAAACTGTTTGATTTCCGTTAATTATTGCAAAAATAGTTTAATATGTTTTTCTAAAAAACGAAAACTAATTTTAATGTATATCTATTACTTTTGTATTCAGTACGTAAAAATAAATTAAAAAAACTACTTTACATGAAGAATACTTTTTTAAAGTTAAAATTTGTAGACCAGTGTAATTAGATTGTTGAATGCAATAAGGTGATCCCTTCATAAAAAAGTTTATAATCAAACCGCAAATCGCTTGTCACCTAAGACAGTACCACACCACAGAGCCGGCCAACTGTATTGTAGTGCCGATTTCGATACAGGCACAGTAGTAATAATTGATTAGTCTGCGATTTCGTTAATCAATTACACGCCACCCACATTTGGGAACGATCCTATACTAACTTACGTAGTACCTTACCTGAATTATATACTCAAATAGACACAGTATCGCTTGGGTAGTGCTACTTTTCGTTTCGGTGGGCTGCGGATTCATTTCCTGCTATGACATGTTTATAATTTTCTGTAATATTTTCCTTATCTAATCAGTTCGGGCAAAAACGGGTGGAAGGAAATTCGAAATTCTGATCATCCATAAAAGGAATAAACTGTGAATATCTAATGTGTTTTGGTTTCAATAATATGGTAATAATAATCTGAATGCTCGAAGTAAAAAGTAGGTCGACAGAGCATCGTTAACTAATGTTCTGTGGCTGAGGTATCATCTACCATCAAGTAAACCCCATGCTCGTCTGTCGATATCTGACATAAAAAAAAATATGAACAAAAATGCCTCTCTTCTTCCCTTCCCCTAGAAGATCATACGAATTATATTTTTGGCTATGTTTATTTAAAACACCCTAAACAAATACTGAATTTCTTGAGCAATGTTGAGTTATCATTTTTAAACAAACATTGACTACTTTACATCCCACAATCTGGAATCTAAAGCGTAACGTTTTGTAGGTCACATCAAAATATAAACTATAAAACTATAAATAATATAACAAATTCCTAAAAAAAACCGAATAAGCTAAACTACTATATACTGTTTTAGATTAGTTTACACCGATACTTAACTACTAATTCGTAACTTAACTAAATAGATATGGCAATTGTTTCAACAAAGGTAACCTTCCATTTAAGTTACATCGTTCTAACTGCGATTAACAGTTAGTCCGTACAAAGCCCACTGAAGGGCATTAAGTCGGATACATGGCCGTAAATACAATACTATTATTGCTATTATAATATGATTAGATGGCAGCTCTACCGTGTAATAATATCCACATTTCATACGCTGCCGTAGATTATACATATGGATGCTTTTAAGCAATACAATGTCAACCCGCATGGTTGCCATTTTGAGAAAATTGATTTTGAAGTTTTAATTAGGTTTTACTAAACTTCTTTTAAAAAATAACAGAAATAATAGATTTGTTTGTTATTATTATTACACTAAATATATATCGTTTTTCTTGGTAGCAATGAAAGTAATATAATTTAGTGCATTATTGTTAAATATTCTAAGATTCATTTTATGGTTTCTTGTCCACTAGTATTTTGCTATTAAAAAGATTTAAATGATATATACTCTTTTGAAATATTTACTCCAGCTCATAAGGAAGCGATTGGTATCAAAATAATTTTTTTGTCATTTTGTGGGTTGACACTGTATTGCTTAACAGCGTCCATATAGAATCCAAGACATTCATGTTTATCATCTGTTTTATTTGCATGATTTCCGTTTTGACATAGATATTTATTCTATAGATCTTAACGTACTTTTTGGAAATAATTGAATAATAATAATCTTGAGGTCGATGAGTCTAATATTTCTTATTTCCGATGTGTCACGGTTTCCATTCCCGTCGCGATGATACATTGATAATAATTTTCTGTAAACAAGATTTCCCAACAATTGGACTTCTGAATTAAATACACTTTAAATAATCAAAACAATATGTAAACTCATTGTAATGTATATACTCGTAAACTATTTTTTTAACAGTAAACTCGATTACAACATGGTAGGTATACCATTTTGCCTTTTTTTACAAATCTCAACAATAGAAATTCGTGATTCGGTTTCAGTCTATGGATTTCCCAAAAAAAAATTTAAAAAGCATTGTCATTGAAACTGAAGGTGTTGTTTATTTAAAAATTCCTAAGGGATCTCAAACAATTGTTATCTACACTAATATTATAAAGAGGAAAGATTTGTTTGTTTGTTATGATTTAACTCAAAAACTACTCGACTGATTTTAAAAATTCTTCTACCAATAGAAAGCTACATTATCATCGAGTAACATAATCTTACTTTGCTAATATAAAAATAATAGACTAGTAACACGACCCGGCATTATATCCCGGTTCTAAATCTAAATAAAATTTGATGGATGAAAATAAGAAACGAAAAAGATTTATGAAACTGGTGTGAGTTGAAGAGTGAGGAAGTTAGATTCCTTCAATTTCCCTTTTGAAGAACGTTCCTGATCTGATCGCGGCAAACGTATCTCGATTTTCAATTTTCGAAAAACGGGACGTTCTTGAATTTAAGGAAACGAAAGTTGTATTCAAGGATTGGAGCATTTGGAATTCCGTGAGCTCTACCTAATGTATGTACCTTTAGTTATTGTTTTTTGTATAACTAGTTAATATTTTATCTTTAATGTGTATCATATATGCATAATAATCACTATATTTTGTCAATAACTATGAGTAAAAAATTATTTTAAAATGTATCGAACCCACGATAAGTTAGATTTATAACACCAACGGGCTACTCGAACTGTAATTATTGAATAATGATATCTGACACGTGTTTTGGTTAATAACTAATATAAATACGTACTTAATGTGAATAATTGCCGATAAGAGACACCTGGCCGTAACGGAAACACAATATCGTCACGTTCCGTTACGGA
Source organism: Anthocharis cardamines (assembly GCA_905404175.1). Classification (NCBI taxonomy): domain Eukaryota; kingdom Metazoa; phylum Arthropoda; class Insecta; order Lepidoptera; family Pieridae; genus Anthocharis; species Anthocharis cardamines. The sequence continues at coordinate 11,340,502 of FR989965.1, read as the reverse complement.
AGCATTTACGACTTGATTTTAACTATCTATATACATAAAAATCAATGTATGTTTGTCCTCTATGCATTCCTAAGCTTTGGTGATTTTTTCTGCATACGTGCGCGAAAATTCCTGGCCTAAAAAAATAAAAGTTCTCCCTAGGTGTCGCTGCAGTAAGTTTTAAAGGTTAAAATCTTTAAATTCTCACGTGAAATTAAAAAAGAATAGGTATACGAAATCCTCTTCACGATAATCAGCCTAATAATTGCCAGATCTACGAAATTCATTTAAAAATGGATTCTATCTTAAGTCATGTCACAGTATATGGATTTAAAGCCCATTTACACGATGCAAGTTTCTTGCCTGTGGCATACAATTAAATTGAAGCTTTAAACGACTTGTATACTTAAACAATACTAACATTCTTGATCTGTCATACAAGTTTTGTTTCAATACTTTACTTGTAAACAACAGATAATATCCGCGTGCAAACAGTTGCTTACAATAATTGGATGTCAATTATTGCGCTTTAATTATTGTTCTTGTACAAGATGTACAAGAAAATGGCATCATGTAAGTAGACCTTTAATCTCAGACATTTCCCGTCTCAACAATGTATGCTGCATAAAGTATATGTATATTACAAAAATACAAAACGAAATGATGATTTATAATTTCTTTTATCATTTCCATATGGTAACACGTTTCGCGGACATAAAACCTTAAGTTCAAAGAATAAATAAAGAGGCGAATTTGGGCAAAGCATTCCGAATATAATTTTTACGATCGACATTCGACACAAATATTTCATACAAGTGAGTACCGCGCATTCTGCTGTCGCTTTTTAAGAGGTAATTCTCGTAATTTATGCTTTTTGGCATTTATAGTTGGATGTCAGACCGGGATGATACAGTTTTACGGCGTATTGTGATTCATTTTCCGGGTCGAACACTAACAAAATGAAAATTTTACTTTAAATTTAATAATATTTATCGGATTGAAACGAAATTTATTCATGTTTATCTACTTAACATATATTATAAGATATTTCTAACGCTAACGGCTGATTTTTTATATTATATCTATACTATTAAAAAATCGATACCACCAAACGTCCCGCCTGTTTTTGGCCTGCCTAGAGTAGTCGCGAGTGTGTTGCCGACTTGAATTACATAACATCCTTTTATTTGATGAAATATTCCAAACTTGTAGTATGCGGAGCTGTAGACCTATAGTTTAAAACTGATTAAACAAAGCTTCCATAATAAAGTACAATACGATTTCATTTGATATTTTGGAACTAATGTACCTACTACGTCATGAAAAAAATACATAAAAAAGCAAATAAACTAAAATTTAAAAATAATATATCCCCAAGTCTCTTAGTGCCTGTCTAATAAGGTGACGGTGGTTTTTTTTAATTTATTCTCCCCGGAAGTCGAGCTCGGGACCTCCGACTGAACTACGGAGGCAGCTGGAAAAACTTTAAAGCTAAAGAAATATAAAGCAGCTTACCGTTTATGTTCAAGTTAGGATCGTAGAACCCCCGAAGTCTCGCCATAGACAGCAATAAACAGACAGAGGACCGCTTTACCTCATACTCGGGCAGCAACCATATATCTGAAGTTAAGAAAATATTTCCTTTTTAATGATTATCACCACTGATAGGCAAATTGAATTATATTGTGTTCTGTATTGGGCGAGGAGTAACCACATTTCTGAGTCTGTTTCTGTTTTGATAGTGAAAGTGATAGTCATTTGTATTTATTAAGACATTTATGTGGGACATGTTATAATAATTAATGTCCGCACAATGTAGTAAGTACGCTATGACAGATGCGGTCTAAGGATGAGGCTTAAAAATACGAATAATAAATAAAACAAAGATATCCTTTTAATTGTGTTACTTTTTTTTAGTTATTTATTTTGGATATAATATCAGTACTTGATGGTTTTTTTTTAAATAAAGTATTAATTAAAATTACAAGTTTTGTAATTGTAGATACCGCAACGTCTAATTTAGGCATCAGAGCACTCAAAACGAAAATATCGTGTTTTAATATACCAAAATATTTTACGTTTAAATGTACTTCTAATAATCTAAAGTCCAAACACTATGTGTCCGCACCCGTAGGCCGCACACGGTACAAACAGTTTATTTAGGTCCCTATGTCCTTTCCGTTTATGGCTGCCTTTCATTTTCTATGGAAAAAATATTTTGTTCTAAATGTGCAAATAGTAATAAAATTTACATGCGGGCTTAAGATAATGTCTGCAATAATTCTGTTATGAAATATGTCTTACTTTGTGGGTGCCGTTAAAATGTTACAATAATTATGTGGCCATTTTGTTAACAATATATACTTTGAGCCAAGGACTGAATGGGGTACCGTAACCTTTATAATTCACCGGAATAATACCGGTATAAAATACGATATCGAAATATCAACCTTTTTAAATGGTACCTTTAATTAACCCTTTTATATTTCGGTAGCTTAAATGACTAACCTTGAACCTATCGTGGGCCGAGACAAGTTGCGACTTGAATTAGTGAGACAGAGTTTGAACGCGTTTTTATTATCGTTACATCAAGAAAGAGATTTCCCGCGCTTATTTATATACTACTTCGCATGGAACGTTTTAAATTTTAATGTTTATAGATATTGAGAAACCTAAACATATAGATTTAGGTTTTCTTTGGAATTTCGTTTCGTTTGGAATTTCGCTACCGATATTTAACCTTTTCAACCGTTTTAAAAGCATACCGAAATAAAGGTATTGAATTGAATCGGTATCGTTATGACAAATTTCATATGGGTTTCGTTTCAAAAAGGTAGCCCATATCAATCGGTTATTCAGTCCTTGCTTTGAGCATTCTTTGTAGTTTTAGAAGATCTTAGCTTCAGCTTTATATGAGTGACTTAAAATTAGTACTGTTTATTATTTATATGGTGGATACAGCAATTACTGCGTCACCACTTAAACATTCACACAGATCTAGCTTTTAAAAACACTATTTATGATGTATTTGGCAGACGCAGCAATTACTGAGTTACTTAAATAACCACACATAATATTGTCTTTTATTAACGCGAGTATCACACATTTATTCGCGTTTTAATCCGGTATACAGTATTTTATTTAACCACACATCTCTAGTTTTTTATGCTATAGGGGGAAAACGGGAAGGTGGTAAGTGTTTACTGCCTAACTATAAACTAATATAAACCAAATAATAATACTTTTATTATAAAAAGGAAAGATTTGTTGGTTTGTTTGTTACGATTTAACTTCAAAACGACTCGACCGATTTTAAAAATTCTTTCACCAATAAAAAGCTACATATTTTACAGCAACTATTATATAGTACATCTACATATACTCCGTGTGAAGCCGGGGCGTGTCACTAGTTATAGATAAAATGATTCTATATTTTGAACGTTAAGTAATAAAGTAACTGAAATATCGAAATTTATGTTAATGTGAAACAGCTCAATGGCCGAAAATGAGAGGCATCTTAATTGCGAACTTCGAATATGAAAAATTGTTCAAATTCCTAATGATACTTTTCAATTCTCTTTACGAGAGGAGCTACTGAGTTTTTTGTAGTTGGATGTCCATTTCCGCTAGATATATAATGTCTGGGTGCAGGCAGATTCAGATTCGAATTTAAAATACGACATGAAATAATTTTAAAAAGTGCCCATCAGTTTTATGATAGGTACTTTACCTTTTATGTAGAGTGATGTATATGTATTTTGTAGCCTCACCCTACGATATTGTAGGTATTATTGTTTTATTATATGTTACTTTTCTAGCATTAAACATAAAAAACGAGTTTCTGTTTCAAAAATTTTCATCAAAAAAAAACTTCTTTTATTGCTTAACTATCGCGTTATCATGATACAGAACAAAAAATATTGGCAACTTAAAAACAAATACATACAATAAAATTATGTGCAGAAAACCCACTCATCCTGTATTTAAGACTACTTAATACCAAGTCAACGTTTCCGTATAAACAGAAAATCTTTTAATGGATTGAAACGCGATGTACCTAATATAGGCAAACGCCAGCTTAAACTATTTAAATCTAAAAAGAAACCATACTCGGCGGTTATTCAATATTTTATGATTATAAAATAGCTTATTGGCAGGCTCATTGGCGCGTTTGGTAGAACAATTACTGCTCCGATGGGTCACGGGTTCGAATCTCACCGGGACGACATGTTTATCATTTTCTGTAAGCATGTTTTCCCCACGTCTGGTTACTTCGGGCATTAAACGGGTAGGAGGAATAGCAAAATTCCGACCTGGTAACGAACCTCCATTCATAGGTGGAAAACCGTGAAGTGCACATTGCGCATTACGGTTTCAGATGGATTTCCGTCTGCGTTGTAAAAGAAGGTGGACAGCGCATCATAGACTGATGTTCTGTGGCTGAAGTGTCACCTACCATCAAGTGAACCTCATGCTCGTCTGTCTATATCTGACATAAAAAAAATACTGTGAAGGTGATTGGCACAAGCCTTAAACAAGTCAGTGACAACAACAATAAACTGTACTATACTATTTAGTGACCAAAAGATCAAAAGCATATAAAAATAATCCAACATGTAAGTTCGCCTAATTCATGTTCCGTCGTAATTACAAGATGGCCGACATTCGCAACTTTCATCCAGTTAATGCTCCCAACTTTCCTTCATAAGTTATTTGTGTTGTTATTGTTTTTCTTGCCTTTTCGGCCCACAGATAAATTACAGACAGTTAGGATAATAATATAGATAGGTACATATTTATTGATCAGTATTATAGTATAACAAAGATTATATTTTTGAGCCGATGAAAGGGCTTGGGGTCAGCAATTATGTTATGGTCTAGCCACAACACAGGTATTCTTCCTTAATGAAAATATCAATCAATATGTGTAAAAATTAACCAAAATATATAATTATGTATTCATATTAAAAAAAACAAAAAAGAATTTAAAGAGTATTTCGTGTCCGTTCCTTACACCTAAAGAGCTCGATTACAACATACACCATTGTTTTTAATTGGTAATTGGGTCTTCATTTAGAAGAAAATATGATCGATTTGATCCATGTTCATATCTACCGGTTTTCTAGACGTTGAACTCATTTTCCCTATAAAGATCTTAAAGACTTAATGGGGTTTTATTAGTGTGAGGAAGAGATCGAGTATGACATCTCAAGCCTGTGCACCTTACTTCAAATGCCAAACAATATAATTTTAATGAATAGTAGAGTGTTTTACAAACAATAAGTATTTATTTCGTAACCAATCAATTTTAATAGAATAAAATACAATGAAGCATTTCTTATCGTTAACTGAGACAAGAGATGACTAGGCATTTTGGACAACACCAGTATGTATGTATATCTGTTTATTACTTAGGTATCATTGACCTGGTATTCACGAAATTCGGTAAACAAATAAATTGAAACGAGATATCTACATATTTAAAGAAAGTTTACATTTTTTTTCAAAATACCAACTTTGAGGGTGGTACAGACACAGAACATCAGACGATGATGTTCTTTACTTCGAAAATTTGGAAATTCATAGGCTGAAACCGTAATGCGTTATCCAAATTTACTAAAAGGTTTTTCTATCTATGAATGGTAGTTTTTATCCGATTATACACAATCAAGCGTAGGGTTAAGAAATTCACGAATTCAAAGAGGCAAAAGAGTTTATATATGTATTTATAAGCAGCCGCAACCTCAGCAGTCGCACGTGTGTTGACGGAAGTTCGGTTGTATCAGAAAAGAACTCCTTTTGCATTTTATTTCCTACTAGCAAAGCGCCCCGGCTTCAAACGGGTGCAATGTAGATATACAAAACATAGCCTATGTTACTCGCTGATAATGTAGCTTTCTATTGGTGAAAGATATTTCAAAATCGGTCCAGTACTTTTTGAGTTTATTTATAACATACAAAAATACAAATCTTTCCTCTTTATAATATAAGTATAGATATAGATGACGTTTGTACGTGGAAAACCTTTTTCATAAAGTACAATAGTAGACCTCCGGCTATCGAAGTATTGCTACTTGTTTAGTTGAATAGCGTGTTCATATTTGTCCCCACTGCGTGTATATATTCTGTGGCCGTGTTAACATTAGTTGCTGCTCTATGTAGCGTATTTTCTTATGTCCTGTAATTTCCACATGTGGCATTATGACAGTATGAATTAATGAGATGTTTTCGTCTCATTATGACTGGTGTAACCAAAACTTGTTCACATATTACTATTATACTCATTAACATACTATATTATATGTAAATGGTTATACTATCACATGTATTATGTTACTATTGTGATTGTATGTAATTATTGTGATAATTTTTAAATAATTGGATGTATGTATAAAAGTAATAATTATAATTTATATCATAATTTAAACAAATTAATGAAAATAAAGGCATAATCATTGAAACCAAACCAATATGAATTATTTTCTATCCAAGTATCCAATGTGGGTTATATTCTGCGATAAAGATAAAATGAATAAATAACAAAATTTTAAAATATTCTTTAACATAGAGTCACCTCTGAGCCCGTACACTAAGACATGACTAAAGTTTCTGATTTTGAGAATTATCAAACCATTTTTCTCTATAGAGATTTAAATAATAAGTATTAACTTTTAAAAGGACAAAAAAGATAACACCTTCTTACCTGTAAAGAAAAATGATCAGTGAAACAGACACAGAAATAGGTTCTGCGCCATGCTCTACTCATTCAGGATGTAACTTAAATATAATTTTGGTGGATTGTAGAATTTGTACCTTGCGTTCCGATAGGTCGCCGTTTTAAAACCAAGGATGCAAGTTTTTAATTGAATGTAAACTTGTTTTCATGTCAATTTAGGCATTGAACGGTTGGAAGGACATTCAAACCGAGACCGGGTAACGAACTATCGTTCATAAATAGAAAAACCGTGAAGTGCATAATGCGCGTATTTCTCAGATGTTCGAAGTAAAAAAAAATAAGTCTACATTATTGATGATTATGATGTGCTGTGGGTAATGTATGGGCTACCGTCATGTGCGCCTCACGCCTGTCTTTTTTATGCCAGATATCGACGGACGAGTATGAGGTTCACTTGATGGTAGGTCACAGGACATCAGTCAATGATGCGCTGTCGACCTTTTATTTTTTTTTGTCAGATATCGACAGACGAGCATGAGGTTCACTTGATGGTAGGTGATACATCAGTCAATGATGCGCTGTCGACCTAATTTTTACTTCGAGCATTCGGAAATCCATAGACTGAAACCGAAACGCGCAATGCACTTCACGGTTTTTCCATCTATGAACGTTGGTTCGTTACCCGGTCGGAATTTCGATATTCCTCCTACCCGATCAATGCCCGAAGTTACCAGACGTGGGGAAAACATGTTTACAGAAAACTATAATCATGTTGTCCCGGGTGGGATTTGAACCCACGACCCATCGATGCGCACGGCAGGTGTTCTACGTCAAAACTACTACTACTTTTTACCGTCTGTCGTCTTACATAGAAAACCATCCAGAAGCGTATACCTAAAACATCTTCGACTTTTTAAAAAGCTCTTAGTAACAACCCTATCATCGATCAACAATGCCAAGGTTATAGGATCGAATCGATTAAACGCAATCGAATTAGTTATCGATGTATTCGATTGAAGGACCGCCGATTGATATCACGAGGTGACCTTAAGTTCAATGATCGTATTTCATTCGAAAAAATCTCGAAATGTCGGTCATTAGGTACGAATAGAAATATTATCTCTGAGATTACATCTTAATATCGTTATGAAAACTATAGACAATGAATCGGTAGATTTAACTGGCTACAAAAAATGATTTCAAATATTATATGACTAAAATGAAAGTACCATAGGGATTCTTTGGAGTCTTTTTATTTAAGGCATTACTGAATTGGCGCAGTTTTGTTGGCGTGAAAAGTAAATAATTAAAAAAAGTACTCCGTTTGGTGGTTAAAAATAGTAAACATACATATAATTCAAATTAATATTAATACAATTACATTTCTAACTAGAGATCTTGTATATCTTATGCTATTTGGACTCTGTTTTCAGTTATTGAAAATAGAAATTTATTAAATAAATAAAAAAAATATTAAATAAAAAAAAAACATAATTAATTAATAAATAGCGTTAAATCCGGAAAAATTGTTAAATTAGTGCTACCCATTCGCGTTTATAAAACACTATTAAAAAATAGGTTAGTAGGTAATCGAAAAACAAGTGCCAATCTTTTAGAATGCCCATTTCTAATTAGTTCATTTGGTTTCTGATGTTTTTTTTTATGTAATTCTGAATAAATAAACTTTTTAATATACAAAAACCGCACCGAATTTTCTAACCTAGTTTTTTGTTGCTGACTATACCTTATTATTTTTACGTAAAACATTATGCTAATAGAAAACATTTTGCTACCTCTATGTTTTCCACAAGACCAGTTTAAGTGGGTTGGAAACATATTTTTAAGAAAATATTTATCTGAGGGCTTGCTAACAGTCAGTGCTCAGTGGAGCGTTTGCAAAAAAATCACATAATAAGACGCTCACCGCACGGTGAGATAAGTGCGGTCATATTGTAGCGACAGCACAAAAACTGGTTTTCAATGGTGTATCTAAAGTTTCATGACTATTATAATATATGGCTTTTCATAGTGATCTAGAGGAAACGATTGTAGATTTTTTTTAATTCAACGAAGATATCAGTAAACCAAAAAAAAAATATTTAATATTTATAATTGAAAGTGCTTAAACGATAAGATTTAAGAGATAGTATCTAAAACTCTATGCACTCGATCAAGCTTCAAAACAACACAACAAATACATTCTAAAATATGCACTTTAATGTTTCTTATTTAACTGAATGCATTGTAGTTAAATTATATATTAGAAAATAAAAAAAAACATTTAAGTTTTTTTGCTGACTATACATAAGCGGCCCCGCTGACCGACAGGGTGATCTAAAATAAGATATATATGGGTGACCCGCGACCAGGGGTTGTAAATTGAGAAAAAATGATCGTAAGACTTCGATGCTGGCGGTACATTAAGCACAGATACCGTATGATAATATTTTTAGAGAATATTGTATTATTTTCTGATCACGAATGCTTTTTTGGTACATTACATTTGCCCTTTATTTTTATCAGGTTCGGTTTGCTGTTCATTTTTTGAAATATATTAATAAATGTAGAATAAGTGATAGAAATGTTTTAGGTAGGCCAGGTAGGTAGGTAGGACAGAGATTACAGAATTTCATCCACTTCCGCTTCTTCCACTTTCAATGCTTTCGTGTATGAAAAATCCGTCCATCTCGAGTACTTTTGGCTCTTTTGAAGGATGTCTCCGAAATAGACAATTTTTGATGAGCTTGTTAGAATCCCACGGGACGACTTGATTATAATTTTCTGTAAGCCTGTCTTCCCCATGTCTGGTAACTTCGGGTATTGAACAGGTGGGAGGAATATCGAAATTTCAACCGGGTGACGAACCACCGTTCATAGATGTATATAATAATATTCATACCTTCTGTATATAATATATGGAAAAACCGTGAAGTGCATATAGTGCGTTTCGGTTTCAGTCTATGGATTTCCGAATGCTCGAAGTAAAAAGTAGGTCGATAGCACATTATTGACGATGTTCTGTGGCTGAGGTATCACCTACCATCAAGTGAACCTCATGACTAGTCTGTCGATATTTAACATTTAAAAAAAAATGCTTTTAAGGGCCATTTTTACTTCTCTAATAATAACTGAACCCAGGAACTCCTAGTTATTATATTTACCGCGATGCTAAGTACCGGTCCATATATAGTATATATGGACACATTTTAAAAAGAGAAAAACTTTTAAGCCGATATTGATTTATAAAATCCTTAGATATTTAAATTATTTTAAAATTTTATAAACTACAACAAAAACCAGCTATCCTTACTAAATCTTAAACTTACTATATAAAGATTTTACTTCTTGAACTAGTTAAATATACATATATTATATTTCTATTATATGTGACCTTCTTGGCCAGGACATAACCAGACGATCAAATCAGGAAGGCCCATAAAATCCTAAGTTTGTATAATAATGATAAAAGAGGTAAATAAATACAAAGCCACTGAAATAAATATAAGGTTCTATAGCCGAGGAGTCGTGACTTGACGCTTAGAGTAGTGATGTCGCGTTCTATCGATAAAATAATAAGAATGATTAGCAATTTTTGTCGATTAGCGATTTATGTAATAATATATGTATATACGATAATGACATTTGGTTTATTTATTTTAGATTTCAATAAAGCCTTGTTAGGGCATGACAGCACAAAAATTCTACAGATTTAATTTAATAATTAAAATACAATTTAAATTAAGGATTTAATGTTATGGATGTTAACGATATTAGATATCATGTGTACTAGCTTTTTTATATTAGATATCGACAGACGAGCATGAGGTTCACTTGATGGTAGGTGATACCTCAGCCACAGAACATCAGTCAAGGATGCGCTGTCGACCTACTTTTTACTTCGAGCATTTGGAAATCTATAGACTGAAACTGAAACGCGCAATATACACTTCACGGTATTTCCATCTATGAACGGTGGTTCGTTACCCGGTTGGAATTAATTAGCTGTAGACGCAATTGTTTGTGTCAATAATTATATTACGTAATCATTTATATGTATACCGGCTCTTCTCGGTTGAAGACACATTCTTAACCGATGGTAGATATAAAAAGAAAATTAATTATTGAAAAACATACTCACTTTTGACTTTTTAAAATAAACAAAATATATTTGCCACTTTTGCCTAAAAGTATCGATAATTATGTTTATCGACAATAACTAACACTAACGCTTAAAGCTATCAAATCGTGTCCATACATTAAGAGCATTCATAGCTCTGTCGCTAATGCAATTCATTGTACAAGGCTTCTTGCATCCGCCAATATAACTTGACCTTCCGCTCCCTTTCGTCTCTTACCAAATGAGAACAATACGAGGATTTTAGAGCCATACCAGGGCTCAATATATACTGGTTATTCTCATCCCTCGATCACAATCGCCCAGTATAAGTCGAGCTGTATGTTAGATGCATCAGTTTGACAGTGCAATTGGTGTGATAGCTCACAGCGCGATAGTCGGGCCATCCAAGTGATTCCATGTACAATCTTAAGGATGCACGTTGATTTAACACTTAAGCTCTACTGGAAAATTTTAAACGATTATAATCCCTTAATACGTATATTAGTTATGTATATTAGTGATTTGAGAACTGGCAGTAAATGTAAAATTAGAAGCATTTAATATGTATTTTTTATTGACGTTCATAAGTGTACATTGTGTTACCTAAATGAATAAATGATTTTTGAATTTGAATTTATTAGATTTTCCAGTGCTTTTTAGTTAATTTTGTCTTAGCTTCTTTAGATTATCTTACGTGGAGCCCCAACCTATACCGAGTGGTTTCAACTTCAGAGGCCCCAGCATGAACGTCTTGTGAGGAAATATTCAAGTGAAAGATTGAAAAAGTACCTATCCTTTTTTGGTCCCCATTCGCCTTTAAAATATACCCATTATTCAGACAGCTAACTATGAATAAATCGTGCCAGGGTCACGTGTATTCCTTTTGATAAAACATAAAAATACACAATACACACATCTAAAAATACCGTTTTACATATCATTATTCAAAACAAACAATTGCCTATTAAAGTAAAATAAAAGGTCAAAAAACTAGTTAATGTGTTACACTGGTATTCGCGCTGGTACAGATACGCATCTCTCGTGGTTGTATGTTAAACATTATCTTTCAATTGTGGCCTTAACATTGTTATTGTATACAATAGCTTGCGCAAGAGTTGATCAGATTTACCTGACAACAGTGAAGGTTTATTTTATGTACCTTAATTTGTAATAATTTTTTTTAAGTTTTTATTTAATATAAATTTAATCAGACTCAAAGTTATTTAGTAAGTAATTGACAATTACACATCGAATTCGTCCACAGGATCGTAATATCGCTATTTCGAAAATAAACTGGGTAGTTACTTTTTTAAAATCATATTTTTATTCATCATTACAAAATCACAATAAATGATAACGATTTGGGAATTTAAAACAATCAAATAAGCCGCCACAACCTCAATTTCAAAATCTTCTTTTTGCAATAATGTACAATTTTATACATAGTTATAATAGTTGTACATGCTTTTTTAAGTTTTTTATATTTTGCCTGTAGATTAGGCATGCTAATTTTTGGTTGTTACAATACATTTTCATTTTATTCAATAATTAGATTCCATTGAATAGAATGCAATAAAAATAAATTAAGCTTTATTAATAATTAAATAAATAATTTGATAATTTATACAGTAACACTATTATTTATACCAACACACTTGTCCTAGTTATAATAACTTAAAAAAAATACTATTACAATATAATATCTATTTATACTTAATTTAATGTTTTACATTTTAAATTACAATTATATGATGATGACTTATTCTTACAAGAAGAATATAGAACCCAATACATACCAATATAAAAAATACATGGCAAAAACAATTAATTAGTAAATATTATAAATATTTCGACGCTATAAAATTGCTTGGTCATCAGACATTTCGTCAAACATTTTATGAAAAAATATGTCTGTAACTGATTGATATCATCAAGATACAGGCAGAATATTTGTCTTCGGAAATCTTACTACGAAGTTGGTTGTAGGTTCGAACAAAAGATCGTCTATTTAATTTACTTGAGAATACAATTTCCTTATTTCAGCGATGGTTTTAACATAAAAGGATATCAAAATGTATCTCAATAATCTATTAATATTATAAGATATATTTCTCCACTTTCCTATCGATATATCAGCGTCAATTTTAGAGTATTCCTCAATAATAAAATAAAGATTATGCAGAAACCAGTAATGGAATCACTCAATCGAACTAATGCTCCGATGAATACTACAGTGATTTATTATATTGTGGATAAGAAAAATGACTAAAACACAATAAGTCGTTTAAAAGGCACGACCCGATTACGACATCAGAGAATGATAAGCTAGAGCGCGATCCCCGAGTATGAACCAAGTACACACAGTAATAAATAAACCTGTGCGCGTTTTTTTATCACATTTGACGGACTCGTTGGCGCGTTCGGTGGAACACCTGCCGTGTGCATTAATGGGCACGACCCATTGGGCATTGGTTCGAATCCCAGCGGGACAACATGTTTATAATTTTCTGTACTTATGTTTTCCCCATGTCTGGCAACATCGGACATTGATCGGGTGGGAGGTTCCGTTCATACATGGAAAAACCGTGAAGTGCACATTGCGCGTTTAGGTTTCAGTCTATGTATATTTCTGAATGTTCACAAAATGTTGTTAAAAAGTAGGTTCACAGCGCATCATTGACTGATGTTGTGTGGCTGAGGTTTTTCCTACCTACCTACCATGAAGTGAACCTCATGCTTGTCTGTCGATATCTCACATTAACAAAAATTTGAATATGACGTATTTCAATACGCGATTTGCATAAGCACTGTTGGTTTTCTGATACCAGGGTTACAGAATATTGTATTTTATATATAGGTATGTATCTATTTAATTTATTAAATATACAAATTCAGAAAAATGCAATCCAACAGTCCATTCCAAGGTTCTAGTTCGTTAAAAAAGATACGAGTAATATAGGACATACACTTGTCACTTAAATCAGTCGATAGATGCTACGCTCGAATGGTCTGTGAGCTGTGCGCGCGCTCTATAGTTCCCTTGAACCCAAAGATTACGACATTATGAAGTCATTAATTGATTCATTATAGATAATGATCTAGTAATATTATGTAGAATTGATTCCGTAATAATGATCTGGTATTTATAGGGGCAAATATGTATTGCATGTAATACAGATATACAAAATTACTTATAAAATGTATAAGCATATATTAATTGTAATTCCGACAGATTTCGTATGGGAGAAATATGTAAAATACCTCTGATGACATATATCTTAAGAAAAAAATTATGATATTTCCTATAAAATCGCGTCATATAAAAGTATCTTATGATAAAAACGTAAGCTCTCCGGCAGATTATAGTCTGTGTTAGCTTCTTGCATGATAAAGATTTATGCTTTCAAAGGGAACGAGCCTTCTATTATTATTTATTAAGCATTTTCTACATGTTTCGCGTTTAACACTAATGATGCCTACACACGATATACTTCCGAATTTCCGGTAAACGGGGGAGGGGCGGGAGAAGCAGAAAAATTATATTCTCATTTACGAATCTTCACAGGATTTATTACTCGACACTTAACATCCATAGTGCTAACGAATCATACTCGTAATTATATACTTTTATTTACTTTTATTTTATTACAACAATTATTAATTACTACATTTTCATGTAAAGCAACGCCAAGTCGAGTAGGCAAATATTGCTTGCACTGTAAAAAAGTTATCAGATATTGTGGAGAGCCAAGCTCCTAGCTCTACACGCCCTAACCTTACACTGTCTCTTATCATAGCGTAAAATTTTCTGCGTATATCCTAGTCATAAGTTTTTAACAAATCCTACACCTAAGTCAAAATGTGTATATTGGCCATTTCGTTACTCATGGACCTATTGGCACGAAATTAACACCTTGTTAGTGAATTACTTTCTGTGCATAAGCCCATAGGAGTGTCAACGTCACTATTTCGAAACAGCCAAGCCCCACCTTTTGATTAATGTGTAGGGTCTGAAGCTCTCACCTCAACGTTATAAATTTCATTAAAATAAATCCATTGAAACGTCATTAAACTTAAAGTAAATGTATGCAAAGCCGCTGCAGGGTTGAACTACTAAGTTATATGATAACAGTTCATTATTATACCAGGTGCAATGTGGTCCGCTCGCCCCGGGCGAAGCGTCCATTTTGGATGTGGTTTGAGATATGAGAGCGTTAGGTGTGTATATGTTACGGCTAATTTAACTAGTTTGCGTTAATATACCTACTACCTACCTACCTATAAGTTAGATATATATGTAAATAGTCAAGTAAAATTATGTATCTAGTTGGTAAGCCTTAAATAAATAAATATAACAAGAGCCTAAACATTTTTAAAAGGGTGACAACACATATTTGAATTGACTGTGGTTACTTACAATCAGGTAATTCCAGCTCAGCTCTCTAAATACTTTTAGGTAAGTCTAGTTCTCTTCTGATATTACCTTAGAAATATCTATGACTCAAGAACAAATTGAACAATACGAATATTTTCTCGCAACCTTTTTATATGTAATTTACAATAATTAATAAATAATATTTTAGAAATAATTTATTTGTGAAAATGTAGATAGGTAGGACAATATATTATTATCTTTGAATGCAAAATGCTTCGTATATTTTTGACTCTATGATGCAAAAAAATAATATTCAAATTGTTGTCACATTCTTATATTTTACAACTGACTTTATTTTATTATGTGTCTCGGAAATGCTCAAACGTATATGGTAATCTTAGAAATAGCCGCATTTTAGAGTTTAGCGGTAGCAATAACCGCGGACTTCCTCAGTAATAATTAGGTATTAATTATTATAGGTTTGTTTGAGCAATTAGTTACTGAGAATTAAAGGCTGAATTTTGAATGCATTTGTATATTATTGGTTGAACATTTAACATAATAATTATAGTGCGATGTTGTTGTTAAACGTGGAATAAGCATATTGTGATAAAATTTTAATAGTCCAGCTGGCCTAGCATGACAACCGCGACAAAATTTTGTCGACCGTTTTCTCGTGTTTTAGTCGATTATATTTATATTGTTTAAATTATTTATCCCGACGTTTCGGATGCTTTTCAGCAACCGTGGTCGCGGGAGACTTACTATATAAATAATAAATCGCGTTTTAATCCGGTATACAGTATTTTATTTAAATGTGTGATACTCGCGTTAATAAAAGACAATATGATGTCGATACATCATTATCATTAATTTGTCTTCTCTCGTCCGAGACATATCTCGTGGCGGTCATGCTAGGCCGGCAAATGTGAGTCGGACACAATTTCAACAAAGTAGCTACTAAAATTAACCCATTACCTGAATTGTTTTTATCTAACACAATTAGAATAAACAAAAAGAACGTTTCATACTGACTGCCTCAGTCGCTCAGTGGTTGGCATTGCGTTTAAGCTACGTAGGTTTTACAGAGTTCAATAAAATGAATTAAAACAATCTTTTCGTTTTGATAATAATAGATTGATGAACTATGTGCCTGTTAAGAAGATAGATCAATGAAATTGACATGGAAATGTATCTGCCCCATCGCCCCACTGGGGGATTTGAAAGTTAAATAGACTACTTTACACGAGATACTATTGACTAAAGAATATCTAAGGAAATGACTACGTTTTTTTTCCATTTGATTTTAATGTTTTTTTTTATTAAATTATTTTGAAAAATATAACGAGGTAAATAAGTAATATAGAATATTAAATGGGGATGAGATAGATGAATAGCTTCAATTACATAATATAATTTCATTATTTATAAGGTTTTATTTATTCATTTATATATAGAAAAAATAAAATTATAAATGATACGCATATAATATATACAATATACCTACATAATATGTAAGTAAATCTATCCTAAAATACAGAAGAAAGAAATAGATTCAAACACCATATAAACATTCCTAAATATGAAAACTAATCACAATATAATTTTCCTTTTTTTATACGTACTATATTAGTAAACTAGCGATCCGCCCCGGCTTCGGCTTCACACGGCAATGTAGATGTAATATACAAAATAAAGAATTTCTAAGTCAAGTCGAGTATTTTTTTAGTTAAATATTACAATATTACTATAGATATTTATCACTCTTTGAAGTATTTTTTTCTCCTCTTATATAAAAAAAAAAACAGTATGAGCCATGACACTCAACATTTTAACGAAGAACAGCTTAAAATAACTTAATACCACCAATAAAAATTAAGTCGAATCACACAGTACCTTTAATACATTATGGTATTTCTTCAGTCAATCCGGTATCCTTATCTCTTATGCAATTAATCTGTAATTAAATAATTGTTTAAACAGACAGATCTGTTTACATAAAGGCTAACAGAAGCGAGCGTTTCAATAGCGTTTAGCGATATATACAATAATAAGTATAAATAAATAAAAAGCTTTATTATATAAATAAATGAAATTTTAAAAGCAGCAGGTAATGATTGGACAGATAAAGCAAAAGACAGAACCATGTGGAGAAAAATGGAGGAGGACTTCACTCTGTGGAGAGGTCCGTAATAAAAAAGTTAATTTGAATAACTTAGGCAAGAATTTTATATGTGATATTATTTAAAAGAATCTTATTATATTAATTAATACATAGATTGCATGCATAGAATAAAATAATTATAAAATAAATCAAATAATTATAAATTGAATTCTTATTAAGGAAATAAAAAGGCTTTACCATTATTATTATTATTATGTATTGCATTTATTATTATATATTATGTGTTTGGAAATCTATTGTAAACACAAATGAAGTGTTTAACTAGCACGATAACGGCTTTCAAATGTCAGATATGATGGGCGTATAAGCTAATAATGGAAGCTATATTCCTAAGCTTATACTATTGCATACCTCATGTAGTTGTGAAGCATGTAAGACAATAGTGATTCTACTGTTGAAAAGAACTACAAATGCAAGATTGCGCTTTAAAAGTTCGTGTATAAACTTCCTAAATGTAGAGCAGAAAAAGTAGCACCTCAAAACGGAGGATATAGCCCGTTTACAGCGATTTCCTTCCATCAGAGCAAATTAATTGCATTTCGGGGATTTATCGGTTCTTCTTTCAAACGTGCGGTTAATGCACTTTGATGATTTTAAAATATTGAAAGCTTTTGCAGATGTTTGTTGGACAGCTTTGCTAAAGCCGAAAAAAAAAATTTAGGTCGTAATTATATTTCTTTTCGTTTTAATTTAATCTTCCCCACGTCTTCCCCACGTCTGGTAACTTCGGGTATGGAATATCACAATTCGGACCGTGTCGTTAATAAAAAAAATATTATTTTATAATTACGAAAAACCGTGAAATGCACATTGCGCGTTTCGGTCTCAGTCTATGGACTTTTGAATGCTCTAAGTAAAAATAGGTAGACAGCGCATCATTGACTCTGGCTAGGGTATCACCTACCATAAAGTGAACCTCATGCTAGTCTGTCAATATCGTACATCAAAAAAAGTATTCCAAGAATTATGCTTGTTGAGAGCAAATTTTGAAGTCAGTATCAGAAAGATGAGCTACGAGCTTCATTACGAAAGTGAATAAGAAAATAATAAAGGCGTATAAAAATGGTACGCATTCCGCGATAGCTATCGGCACCTGCACTCGCATCTGCAGTACCTTGAGCACTTTTACTTTACAATTAAATAAAGCAATGAGGGTACACGACAAGCTGGTTAATAATAGCGTATGTCTGTCATGCTGAAGTATATAAACGGATAAACTGAACCGAACGCCATCCATCGACTTGAATTCGTGTATGCGGTGATATAAGTTATTTCGTCTTTGCGTGTTGTTCCCACGAGAATGTAAGTGAGTGCTCCTATGTCACCATGCCTACTGCTGATAGAGGACAAATCTTTGTTTTTTTTCTGGTTTATATTTTTTATTATTATAGTTAATTACATAAAGATGTCATGTGGAACATGATGTAATGGTTGCAGCGCCTTACAAATATTTTGTAAAACAACAATTTGGCGATTAAAAAGAGTGACGAAGAGTTTCTTGCCAGTTCTTCTCTTCCGTTCTACGCCCTTGATTTGAGAACTGGCAGTAAATGTAAAATTAGAAGCATTTAATATGTATTTTTTAATGACGTTCATAAGTGTACATTGTGTTACCTAAATGAATAAATGATTTTGAATTTGAATCCATTGGTGTAAGTATAGAAAATAACCGTTATCAGATGTTTAATATTCTATCTCACGAAGTCCGTTCGGCTATGAATGTTGACAAGCGTGTACATACACATTGTTTTAGTGTGCGTAATGTTTAGCCTGTGCACCCGAGGTTACGCACACTCAAACAATGTATATATGTATGTACACGCCTTACAACACTCATAGTCAAACGGACTTCGTGAGATATCTATCGTCTATACCAGCGGTTCTTAAACTTTTTTGCTGACGGAACCCTTTTGGAAAGCAAAATACTTGATGGAACCCTACAATAAAAAAATAGTTTTAACGTTCGACCGTTGTTTTTTTTTTTAATTCTTACGGAACCCCTACAGGGGTATCGCGGAACCCTAGGGTTCCGCGGAACACACTTAGAGTAAATCTGGTCTATACCATTTTAGAAAAGGAGGGAAACCATTCCCAAGACTGTACGAATTTAAGGATTATTTATTTAAATTTTTGTTTGGCTTTCAATTTTTTTTAAATCTGGGTACTTCGGACTACCACGAAGTACAGATTTCAGTTTCTAATGATGAACGATGAAGATTTAAAAATATAGACAGACTGAAATATCCACTAGTAATTAAAGTCTGTTTTAATAATCGATGAATTCACATAAAAATACTGAGCAATAAAAATATATTTTTAAATATTGACATTTGAGGAAATATTCGATCCTGTTACTTAACCTATAGGAAAGCTTAAAATTTCCAAATGCATACTTCCCAATTAATACTTTTACTTACAAAAGTAAAAAGGTAAATTCTTCTATCCTTAAAGAGAAAGGATCAACTTTTACGGGAAATTTTAATTAATTGTATAAATATTATAAGTGAAATGGAATAACTAATCGTTCAATGAAATAAAATATTAAGAAAAAGTATAAAGACGCCATTCCACCGCGAAGCGAAACCAGTATTCCTTGAGATTTCTATCGTGAATACAATATGGATGGGTAAACGTTACTGTGTTGAAAAAATGTTTATCTGTTTGAGCTGTCTCCATATAATAAAATTTTAATAATAATAAAATGACCATCAAGAGATATCTCGCGGACGAGTGAAGATAAACTAAGATATGAGATATTATATCTCGACATCGACAATTTTGATAGACAAGATATCTCGATCGACAAATATCTCTACTTTTGACATTAGCAGTCGAGTTTTAAGTGTAGATGTCATGTTAGACCCGGAAGACATCAAGAGATAATCGATTAAAACACAAGAAAAAAGTCGACAACATTTTTTCGTGGTTGTTGAATTATATATTTGGTTTTGGAATCGGAGGTCCAAAATTGTGCGTATAAGGGTCAAACTCGTTTTCGAATCAGGGTCATGTATTGGATGTACTATCCTCCTGCGAAGACCTTAGATATTATTAATAAGATAGATATTAAGATTTAATATGCATATCTTGCTGAAGATCAACTTATAGCAATAAATAAATATATATAAATAATAAAGCACGATCGAGACGTCCGCGTCGGTTCATACGTCCCGGGTTTGATTCCCAGGTCGATTAAGTGTTTTTCTTATCACTTATTGATCGGAGTTCGAGACGGGTGGACGTTGGAAGCCTGTGCAGACAGCACGTAAGGTGGATGACATAATTGGTGGGTTTATTCAATGAGTAACTTCCTTTTGTACCGCCGGAGCCCCGAGAGAGTACGTAAACGAATCCGTGGGTTCCAAGACGACGAGACGTGTGGGTCAAGAGGGGTTTAGTGGGTATGGTCTATTAACAGAGGGATCTGGAGTTAGGCGAAACCCATAGTGGCCCCGCTTTCACTTCTCGGGGGGGACAGTGCATGAAGCATTCTCAAAAAAGGTGATATTGTGCTTAATTTATCGCCTATATCTTAGTGATTGCTATGGAAAGAAGCCTCAAAAACGTCTCTGACAAATAATAAGTGATCACATCTATGGAAACGCATAACTTTAACAACTACCCACACAGCCTGAAGGCAGCTGCTTACAATAATTTTTATTAGAAAGCATCTGCTTGATGAACTTTAAAATATCTTTCTCTATTTACATTATTTACAGTATTATTGAAAAGGTAAGTATTAATATAGGATGTCGATATAATTTAAGTCTGAACGATTTCCTTTATTTTATTTCAATAAAATTTATTTATTGAAAGAAAAAGAAATATATTTATTACGTAGCTTAAAACTGTATAACATTACAATATATTTCTGTGTTTGTGTTTTGTAATTTTGGAACTTGTCAAATTAATTGGGAGTCCGACCTCATTCATTCATAAACTGTGAAGTAAACCATAAAACATTTTAATTTATTTATAATATTATATACAATATGTAGTGTTAATTATACTTATGATCTGGAGCACATATTTCAAAAGAGATATATATCATTTATCATATATTAACTAACGAAGCCCTAACATGTTTAGAATATTTAACAATAATGCACTAAATTCTATTACTTTGATTGCTACCAAGAAAAACGATATCCATTTGGTGTAATAATAATAATTACAAAAAAATCTATTATTTCTGTTATTTTTAAATGATATTTATTAAAACTTCAAACTCAATTTTCTCAAAATGTCAACCATGTGGATTGACGCTGTATTGCTTAACACCGTCCATTTGAGAATACTCAAGACAAATTACTAACTGAAGTTTCGCTCTCAAACAAAACCTTTAGATATGTTGAACTTAAGAAATTGGAACTTTTATTGACTCATAGAACTAACTTAAGAGCTTCTCCAAACAAGACTTCCACTTGTTAACATTTGGATCAAAATTTCATTCTATGTTTTTAGTATATAATAGTTTTTATATCAAGACATGGAAGGATGAGTCAGTCGCAAGACATCAATCATATGCTTCTTATTTATCCCAGTATTCTGGAATCCAGAGATTAAAATCGAAACGCAAGTCGAAAGTTTCACGGTTCCACCCAAAATTGAAAACAATTTACTGGCTAATAAGTAACAACACTACACAATTACACATATTATGCAATATTTAAGACATTATTATTAAATACTAGCAATGTGCAATGCTGCAAAAAAGTTACACGCTAGTTTTTGAGTTAAATCGTAAGAAAACCGCAAAAATTGAACAATGATGTACAATACAATACATGTAATTGAACATAATCGCAATCTTAAAAGATAGACATATACCGTCGCAGACATTTTTTAGATCATTTAAAGAGGAATAATTCTTTCGTATATATTTTTTGGTAACGCAGCGCACGCAACGGAAGCCCTCAAATATGGATAATTTTCACCGTTTTTGCAACATTTTTCACTGATGGTCGCAGCGTGATATTACAAAGCCTAAAGCCTTCCTCGATAATTGGACTATCCAACACAAACATAATTTTTCAGTTGGAACCCTGTAGTTCCTGAGATTAGCGCGTTCAAACAAACAAACTCTTCAGCTTTATAATATTAGTATAGATTAATACACACACATACACAGTGGTTACGACCTAACGGCCAACGACTCAGCATAAAGCAAAATAGTCACATTTTTATAAGTGAATTCCCGGGTCCCCTAGTGGGATATAGGCCCCATATAGGCCGGATAGGCGCTTGCTGTCCGGTATCCGGCCGATTGTTTTATTAAGGCTGGATAGGCCGGATAATCGGATATCCGTTTCATATCTAGATGTGGCAGACCGATTTTTATATGTTTCACTGATCTTTCTCTATATACTTATATTATAAATTGTATTTTTGTATGTTATGAATAAACTCAAAAACCCCTGGACCGATTTTAAAAATTATTTCACCAACAGAAAGCTAAATTACTCGCGGTAGCATAGCATAGGCTGTGCATTACATCTACATTGCACCCGTGTGAAGCCGGGGCGTTTTAGTTATTTATATAACTTATATGATTTCATATTTCATAAGTAATATAAATAAACATTAAACACGTATTATGTTAAAGCAAGCCGGGCTTTTAGGCTTGTATGGTGGTACCGCCACTGATACCGCTTAGTTACCTTTCTGGAAAATGGTTTACACAAAAGCCTTGTTACGTATTAACTATTTGGTATATTGCTAATAGCCTAGCCAATTTTATGGGACATGGAGTACAATTCCGCTAGGCCTGACATATTGCTGAGATCGTTCTATTCTCTGGTCTTCAGTAAATAGTGAATCAATAGAATTATCGTTTATTAAACAAATTTTATAATTTACCCAAATTAACATAAACATAACAATCAAAGCATTTCTCTTTATAATATTAGATATAGATAACGTTAAGGGCATTATTATTTTTCTTTTAATAGTTGCATTAATAAGGCATATATGCCTTTGGGCTTTTACGATAGTCTTGCCATTATTTGGTTCTGAATAAACTCCACTAAATGTTAGTTCCGCAAGGCATCCAAAGACCCCAAGTGATGTAGAACATAGGTAGAACTAGTTCAGCTAAGCCACCAGAATGCTGACGTCATGTCATAAGCCTGAGCAGCAAAGTAAAAAGGATTAGAAGAAGAAATGCATTCAATGCATTAAAAGATTATTGGATCGGAGAAGTCTTCACTTTTAATTCATTTAAAAGGTGAATGGGTGGATTATGCTAACGCTGTCTGGAGATAGTTTTAAAGTATACTTTAAAGTTAAATCATTTGTTCCTTTCTTCTATGAATTCAGTTTAAATATTAGCAGAGCACGGACTGAAATAATTCTTGCAATTTTTAAAGAGAGTTAAATCTTAAATACAACGTGCTGCTACAGTCGCCATATTTAATTGAATATTGAAATTGAAAAGGGTAGAGTTCGTTAATAAACAAAAACTATAAAAATTGGTCAAGTGCGAGCCGGATTCACGTACTAAGGGTTCCATACAAATTAAAGATATTCCCGATAAAAAAAAAATAAAAAAAAGTTTTCGGATTTTTTACTTTACTTTACTTGTACAAAATGACATTGCTTCATGTCAAATTTCATGATTCTAGGTCAACGGGTAGTATCCTATAGGTTTTGATTTCCTTGCGAGTGTCAAAATATGCGGCATAAACGAAGCATATTAAGCCGTATAAGCCTTTTCATTGCGTCGACTTAGAAGTTTGATTTTTTCACTGCTGCAAGGGATTGCAGACCTGAGTATTTGAGAGGTACATATATATGCTGTAATTAGTAACGGTCCAACATTGTTTTGTTTGTTCATGTTTTTTAGAGTAATTTTTTAGTTATCATTTTTGAAAATTCTTTTACTGTACATCTTGATACTTGAAAAAGTATATTTTCAATAATATTCGTAATATCAGTAGCACTTTGTGCCGCCTGTCTCTTGACAAAAATCTCCTTCTTGCCTTTTCACAAAGGCAAGCCTCTTACTATAATATGTATAATAACTATTTTACCGTTTTTCATCCCGACAAATGACAGGTTACTTTAAACTGGTGTTTTAGTAAATGTTAATAAACTTGTAAACATAAAACTCTATTAGTCCATTTAATATCGGCGATACCCTGTATAAAAGTAAAACACGCAAGCAAAAGTTAAACTCGACATAACAAATGAACTCAACCCGTTCGGGAAAGATCCACAATTTACGATTCACTTCACGCGAGTGAATCACAAAAAAGTTGAAGTGATATCAAATAATAAATTAATGCACAGATGCGTCCATTGTGCCGCTGACGTTTTGGGGATCTCGACTTGTTTATACGGTTAATGGGTCACGACTGGGCAGGGCAGAGGACAGCGGTGTAGCTAAGCTATAACCAGTGATAGTACCTACTTAGTCCACAGACAGTACTTACTGAGATATATATTTACGTTTGGAAGAAATACAAATAAAATTGAAGAGAATATTGAGTGAGTCATGGGGCAGATACGTCTCTCTTTTTCTATCTATAATTTATTTTTTGCAGATAAATAGGTGATCAGCCTTCTATGTTTGTCCTTATCGAAACCTTTTTTTTTATTGTCTCTCTGGGACTAGAACCTCAAGCGCTAAACGCAATGAAAATAATATTTCATGATAAATTAAAATTTCTATGAAAAAAAATAGCCGCGGTATACCCGATAATTTTTTTAAATAAATATTGTATTTTCGTTGTACTTTCATAGCTTATATGAACAAATGAAATGTTTTGATTGAAAAAATAAATCAATTTGTCACTCCGTTTTTATCTTAAATAACAAAACAAATAAACTAAACATCAAAACAATAGAAATGCCATAGATCGCATATACATCATTCGTAAGGTACCTATCTCGCCTATACTCTGGACATATAGAACGATATGAGGACGTTATTATGATCTTTGTGGAGTATTTTATTTTTATGGGAGAGGTTAAACAAGCATACAAATACATGTCACATGACAAGCGACTGTGCTTAGAATAATCACGAGATAAATCTCTTTTCAAGCAAGCTGCCAAACTAATTCTAAATACAAAACCAACAACTCTTTGCAATTCCTATTTCTTTAATTAAGACTTCTAACGAGACTGACTGCTGACAGCTGACCGTAAAAAAGAATCAAAAAATTATGAACATATGTAGTTCGTATATATACATATCGTCGTGATCGTAGAACAACGACGGTTCTGATTTTTTACGGTTTTAGTTTTAGTTTTATTGCTATATTGTTTTATTTGATCTGTTGATAAAGGGTTTTTAGACGGTTCTAAATTGTACAATATAGAACTGTCAAGGAGTTTCATGTTATGACTAATACAATAGAACTAAAATCGTAATACCTACAATCAGAACCGTCGTTGTTCTACGTTCACGACGATATAGTATATCTTACAGCATCTGTAAGATAATATATATGTATGTATGTATCTCTAAAGCACAATCTATTACAACAGAGAGCTTAAACAAGTGAAGATCGTCCCGTGACGTTGACGTTTTGATTTGACTGACAACTTGCGAGAAAGTTCTTGCATACGAATAACGAATCGTCAATATATCACATGTATGAAATTTTAAATAATCTCTGATAGCTTCAAAATCAGCTGACCAATTCACGTGATTAATATTTTCTCGTAGGTCGTTCATTCTAGGGTCTCAGTTAAACTTGTCTACAAAGTTCAAAATCGTTTCGTTTGATCAAATCGACCAGCAATTAACACTACGCCAACTTGAAAAAGTATATTATACGTCAGATGCAGCTTAAGGAAAAATTGTGATAACTTTTTGATTGATTTTAAAAAATTTAAAACCTATACAATTTTTCTTCACTTATGTATACTTCTATACTAATATTATAAAGAGATAAAGTTTGTGAGTTTGTAGGGGGTAATCTCTGGATCAACTGAACCGATTTTAAAAATCATTTCACCAATAGAAAGCTATATTATCAGCGAGTAACATAGGCTATATATTTTGTGTAAACATTGTACATAAAAAATAGCCTATACTCACATGTATGTAAACATTGCATCCGAAGCCAGGGCATGTTGATAGTAATTTATAAACTCATAATGTTTAATAGATAATAAATTAAACAGTTAACGTATTTTTTCTTTAAACTTTAATTACTTGTCGAAGGCTTATTTCAAACCCACACATTAACTTTTCTTTTCCACTAGCAGCCTAGCGTATGCCATTTGTCTAAGCCCTGACTAATACTCAATGCATCAACCTAGCATGAGCGCCACGAGATACCTCGCGGACGAGAGAAGACAAACTAAGATGTAAGATATAGTAGTAGTTGGAGAAATAAATTATCGTGGCTAGAGAATCATGTTGTTGCTGCTACCGAGACATTTTTGAATGACTCGGTCATGGACTCCGAATTACTTGCTGAGGGTTGGAAAGTTACACGGCGAGACAGGAAAACCCCATGTGGAGGCGTTTTACTCGCTGCTCGAGCCCCTATTCTTTTGCAAAGATGTTGTGAATTAGAGACTGAACTTGGTGAAGATCTCTGGGCTACTTTTCAATGGGCTGGTCATCTAGTGTATATGTGTGTCGTTTACATAAAACCAAGTGCTACTGACAATGATTATCTAAACTGGTTTTGTAAAGTGGAAAGTTTTATTAATTGTACTAAAGGCATTGTTTTAATTGTAGGCGACTTAAATTTAAATAGCGCTTCGTTAAATATTAATAATTATTTTTGTTACTTTTTATCTTTTTGTAATTTAAAAGAAAAGAATGAAGTAAGGAATGTGTATGGAGGAATGTTAGATGTGGTTTTACTTCGGGAGAGCGCTGAGGTGCGGGAGTTAAAAGTAAATATCTGCGACGGTATCGTAAACCCTGATGCCTATCATCCTCCTCTGGATTTAGAAATAAAAATTAAATCTGTACACTGTTCTGATTTGATCGATCCTAGTAATTTGGATATAGCTAAAGACTGGAACTTTAAAAAATGCGACGGTGAACTTCTATCGTCACTCCTATCTGAGGAATCCTGGGACAAAGTCATGCAGTCTCATAGTGTAAGCGAAGCGACCCAGCATTTTTACGAAGTACTTTATAAACTCTTTGATTCTTGCGTTCCCAAAAATAATCGAGTTTTATCTCAAACTAGACGTTTTCCTGTGTGGTTTACCAGAGATATTATCCAAGATATCCGGCTAAAAGAAAAATTCCACACTCGGTGGAAACGTGAGAAAAGCTCTGATAAGTATAAGCTTTTTTCTGATCTCAGAGCAAACCTGAAAGACCGTATCAAAACTGCGTATGATACTTACATCAATATCATAGAAAACAATATAAAATCTAATCCACGTGCATTTTGGCACCATATTTCTAATCTGCGGTCGAAGGGTGGTTTTGAGCCAACTGTAAATTTTAATAATACATCATATAGAGGAATCGAGGCGGCTGAGGTGTTTGCAAAATTCTTTGCTAGCGTCTTTCTTCCTGTTCCTCCCCAACTTAGAACTGAGTCTATTCCCTCTGACCTGGTTCACTGTGGGGGTAGTGCACATATTGGCATAATTACAGAAAGGGATGTCATTGCGGCGATCAATAAATTAAAACTTAATTCCTCCGTAGGACCCGACAATATACCTCCTTCCATTCTTAAATGTAATAAGAAACTCTTCTGTATTCCATTGTGTCACATTTTTAACTTAGCGTTAAAAGATGGAGTTTATCCAAGTCAGTGGAAGATTTCAAGGGTAACACCTATACCTAAATCTAGTAATAAAATGTCCGTTGAGGAATATCGTCCTGTTGCTATTGTATCATCCCCGGCAAAGGTATTTGAGTATATTCTTCATAAATATTTATACTCCCAAATTGATAAATATTTATGTGAGGAACAACACGGCTTTAGAAGTAAGCGGTCAGTTAACACCAATTTATTGACTTTGGTTGAATTTATATCGTCACGGATTGACAGAGGATACCAGGTTGACGTCCTGTATTTTGACTTTAGCAAAGCATTTGATAGGATCAATAATGACACATTATTAGCTAAGCTATATGTTGTAGGAGTTGCGCCAGGGCTTCTACTACTACTTGCTGACTATCTCCGTGATCGACAACAGTTTGTTAAGCTGGGTATATACCAATCACAAACTTATCACACTCGGTCTGGAGTAAGTCAGGGTTCTGTATTGGGACCACTGTTATTTTTAATAATGATCAATGATCTACCTTGTGTATTAAGACATGCAAGATGTCTTCTTTATGCAGATGATCTCAAGATATATATAGTGAGATACATTCTGAAGCTGACTGTGTTGCCCTACAGCAAGATATTGATGAATTATATAAATGGAGTAAAAATAATAAAATGGATTTTAATATTTCTAAATGTTCAGCAATGACGTTTGGTCGTATGCGACACCCTATTCGCTTTGATTACGGATTAAATGGGCAAAAACTTTATCGAAAAGAATTTATTAAGGATTTGGGTGTTGTTTTCGATCCTGGTCTCACTTTTCATGAGCATATTATCCAACTGGCAAAGGAATCTTTTTCTCGATTAGGTTTCGTACTTCGGAATCTAAAAGACTTTCAAAATGTATGTGCCCTAAAATTAGTATTTAATGCTCTTGTGCGTAGTAAGCTAGAAACCAGTTCATGTGTCTGGTCTCCGTATGAAGGTATATATATCCTGTTGCTTGAAAAGGTACAGAAAGTATTCATAAGATATCTTTACAAGCGTGTTTATGGGTATTATCCATTTTTGTATCCTTCAAAATATCTTTTAGGTTGCTTGGGCTACAACTCATTGGAAGTTAGGAGGAATAATGATCAAGTCAGGACACTATGTAAGATTTTTAGGAATTTCATTGTTGCTCCGGAGCTTCATAATGAAATTTTCCAAATATTTGTCCCTGACAATTACTGTCGATCCAGAAAACATAGGCTTTTCGCTATACCCAGTTCCCGCACTGTTGCACGAGCTAACTCGCCTATCCCACGGACTCTCACGGCACTCAACGCCCTCTTAAATGAATACCCTGAATGCGATTTATTTGCGGATGGATGGAAGGAACTATTATCGGTATGTTTGATGTTTTGTGAAAGATTTGAATGAATGTTGGTAAATATAATTTAATGTAATTTTTCATTTTTTTTTTTTTTTTGTATTTTAATGCTTATTTTATTTGAAATTGTAATTTTAGTAGTGTAATTGGTTTTGCCGTTCTACTGAATAAATAAATAAATAAATAAATCTCGATATATTATATCTCGACATCGTCAATTTTGATAGATAAGACATCTCGATCGACAAATATATCTATTTTTGATATTAAAAGTCGAGCTTTAAGTGTAATTCTCATGTTAGACCTGGAAGAAATAAAGAGATAATCGATTAAAACACGAGGAAACGGTCGACAAAGTCGTGGTTGTCATGCTAGGCCGGCTGAAATAATTACAAGAGGAAAAGCGTAGCACGTTTTGAAATCTCTCAAATATCAAACCTCATTAAAGACAAATTACAAACGAATTTAATATCTGTCTATTTTCAGACTGAGTTTGAAATAAATTTAATTACTCTACAAATTTCATAAGACCCTTCAGTTTCACAAATATTAAGCAATTTAGTTCTGTAATGTTATTCAAATTTAACAGCGCGAACATCGCTGCACGTGTCCAATATTTAAAATTTACCAACGTCATAGATGAGACAATTTGCAGATATGCATTTTAATATTGTTTTAATTAACGCAAGTAACGCATTTAAGCAAAATAATGTTGCTTGTTACGTTGTTTGTCATGTCATTAAAACTATACTATCGGTTTTCTGGACCTTACATATACCTAAAAAATTTAATAAAGTAATTTTAAAATACATTCTTATTTATTTACTTAAAATTAAATAAAAACAGATAAAAACAGAAACAGACGAAAAAGACGTATTTTGTTATTACCACAACTTACGTGAAAGGTAAACGTATATTTATTCGATGAGAAACAATAAAATAGATATACGTATGTAAATATTAATCATGTCATGCAATGCTCTTTTGCTATTTCCAGGTGTTTAATATATTTAGAGCGTAGAGGAGATCTGAAAAGAATAGAAGAGCTGGATTAACAGGCAGATGGCGGCGAAAGTGCAAGGGATGGTATATGTGTTGCCACCTGCCGAATTGAGCGAGCAAATTTCCCACAATTACTAATGTGGATAATGAGAGAATATATTAATTAGTGTGGGAGATTGAACAGGTTTAAAAATGGGGTAAATCAGCTATTTAGCAAATGAATGAATATTAAATGCCATTGAAACTTTGATATCCATCAAAATAAAGTTAGTATGACAACTTTGTGAATATACCTATCGCGCTTGTTATGTAACACTCGAAACGTTGGGATAAATAATATTATTAATAAATCGCGTAATTTTAATTTAATGTGTGATACTCATGTTAATAAAATACAATATTATAGGTATACAAAAGCTTCTTAATGAATCTATTTTAACACCTTTAGAATGTTTTCTTAAGGCATTACACAAAACTAGGTGACCGCAATACCAGCTTCGCAGGGGCAAATTAGAGCGTTAGCAATACCAAAGTTTCGCCATTTTTTTATTTTTTTTATTGTGGTCTGAAAATCGAAATTCAACATGACAATTTAATTGCTAAATTATTTTAGATAATAAAAAAATCAAAGCTGCCAAGCGGTTGCTGATAACTGCTTACAAATACAAATGCCATTTGAGTCGCTCCACGCGCGGCATAGTAGGAAACGAAATCAGAATGTTTACTGAGGTAGTACAACCCCTTAAAAATATTAGACAAATCATGTCTATTTCTAAGTTTACTTAAGGCAAGATGTCGAACAGTAAGTGAATAATAGAACTCATCATGTAGAAAGAACATTCCGAATAGTAAAAATATTCATGTACCACATCTGTTCCATACATCGCTACTCCCAACCAGCCCCTCGCTCGTAAATATGGCGCGATTTGCATAAGAAACGCCGCAAACACACACTTCGCTACTGAATAAATTAACAGACACTTCTATAGTTTTTGTATTCATCTATGTTATCTTCATTTCCCGTAAACCTATTAATAATATCGGATGTGAAAATCAATTATGGTTATGGTTTAATCAGGTACGGTTAAAAAAGAGATATCTGATATCTAGCATACTTATGAAAAACATAAGAGTAATGAACCGTGTTGTTATTGGGTTCATAAACATGTATTCAATAATGTTTTGTGTCAATTTTTAAAAAAGAATCTTTTTAAATATGATTAGTGAAATTAAACAAAAATGGCTAAAAATACACATCTGAAAATTTTAATAGGGATCAGGCGAATTTTACTTACTTACCTTGCGCTTCCATGGATCGCGGGTTCGAATCCCGCGAGGACGAAATGTTTATAATATCTGGATCTGGTCACTTCGGGCACTGAACGCGTGGGAGGAATATTAAAATTCCGACCGGGTAATGAACCACCGTTCATAGATGAAAAACCGTGAACTGGACATTACGCGTTTCGGCCTCAGTCTATGGATTTCCGAATGCTCGAAGTAAAAAGTAGGTTGTCAGCGCAACATTCAGTGAAACTCATTCTCGTCTGTCAAATTCAAATTCAAAAATAATTTATTCATTAAAGGTAACACAATGTATACTTATGAACGTCAGTAAAAAATAAATATTAAATGCTTCTAATTTTACATTTACCTACTGTCAGTTCTCAAATCAAGGGCGTAGAACGGACGAGAAGAACTGGCAATAAACTCTCCGCCACTCTTTTTAATCGCCAAGTTTTTTGTTTTACAAAATGTTTGTAAGGAACTGCATCCATTACACCATGCTCCACATGACATATTGAAGTAATTAATAATAATAAAAAAAAACGAAGGTTTGTCCTATATCAGCAGGCATCGATGTATAACATAAAAAAAGTATAATGTGTGTTGATGAGGATATGTATCTAAAAAAATAATGTCTTTTTTATTTACTCAAAAGAGTTATATAAGCTGACAGAAGAGAATTAATAATCCGCTCTAACGGAACATGATTTTATAAAAATACACGTGCACTTAATACATTGGGCAATTACAAGTTTTCTCATTTCAGCCCGGAACTCTAGAAGTTAACTTATTCGCTCGTATCTAGAAATCTTCGGGGATTCGACAAACACGTCCGCGTATAATCGTATTACGTTCGGAACTTATCGTCTCAGTTCGTAACAATTAATTTTCTACTTCTAAGAACTGCATTTAATGGTCGATTATGTGGCGTAATTGTAAAACAAAATAATCAGTGTTGCCAGCTGTGTCTTGTCAAAAGTTACCTAAAATGGATAAAAGAGTAACCTTTTAGTATGAAGAATAAAATTTATTTTATTTATTTGTTGTTTGTATTTACTTACAGAAATATGTATAATTTAGTATTTTTTTCATTTTAAGTTGCATTTACCAGCCACTTTTTTTTACATATTACTGTTATTTGCAAGTGCAATAAAAATTATAGAAATGTATCTAGCCTATCGAAATACCGATTCAAAATTTTGGCTACAATATCAGTGCGAGAGAGAAAAACTTGTTTTTAGAAGTTGAACCAAGCTAGCCAACATTGCGTTCTACAAATTCAGCAAAATCACCTAAAAGTAACCTTTCGAGTCGTGTCACCTGGAATTAACCTGAAGGAGTTATAAATTACCTAAAAGGTTACAAAAGTAACCTTCTGAGAACGCTGAAAATAATATTTATTACTAATCAAAGGATTAGGTTATGTATCCACCGGAACCACTGAAAATCAGTGTTGGGACTTATGTTGAGCCCAAACGTATGCTGAGTGGTATTCCGTTTCAAGTGGAACCACTGTTTTTGGCTTTATCTTTATTATTGTTAATTTTATGTAATTGATCGTTTTTTAATTAAATTAGAAATAGTCATATATTATTGTAATAGACTTAAGTGGTGTTGTTTCTGAATAAATTATCTACCTATAGCTGTCAAAATAATATTTTGCGGCATTTTATTAAATTATTCAATAAGTATATATACTTATGTATACATAATATGTTTGACTTACTACCATTTTAATATTATAATATGACAATATATAGCACTAACATAATATGACGTTTTAATTTAATATCAATACCAATCGCTTTATATGCTTCCAATAACATCTTTAGTTAAATTACTTTTAAAGTATAATACATCCGGATACAACGGATAAATATGTTTAATCCCCGCAGCAAAGTTAGTCGCACGCATACGATGCCATCTAAATTTCGTCATTTTTTATCTAAATTAAAAATCTGAGACATGTTTCTTAGGTTATGGAAATTTGACAGAATTTGTAATTCAACGGAGAAACTAGAAACTCGGTTACATTTGTTTGTTTTATATTATAATATGGAAGAATTTGTTATTCTGAGCTCAGTCATTTTATCATATCATAAAAGCTAAACAGAACGCTTTTCTAGTGAATGTGAGTGAGTTACAGCTATTCATATTTTTTTTTATGTTAGATATCGTCAGACGAGCATGAGGTTCACTTGATGGTAGGTGATAGCTCAGCCACAGATCATCAGTCAACGATGCGCTATCGACTTAATTTTTACTTCAAACATTCGGAAATCCATAGAATGAAACCGAAGTGCATCACGGTTTTTCCATCTATGAACGGTGGTTCGTTACCCGGTCGGAATTTAGATATTCCTCCCACCCGATCAATGCCCGAAGTTATCAGACGTGGGGAAAACATGCTTACAGAAAAATATAAGCATGTGCTCCCGGTGGGATTCGAACCCACAACCCATGCGCACGGCAGGTGTTCTACCGAACGCGCCAACGAGCCCGTCATTTGTTTTTGCGCCATTTCATTTTGCTCTGTCATCGTTCTGTGCATAATATGGAAAACTTAAAATATCGTATTGTTTTCGATAATATTAAATTATATTATATTTAGAGAAAGTCATGACATATTCAAAAAATAATAAGTAAGGTTTTAAATAAAAAATTGTGAAGAACTTTTGAAACGTTTGAAATTTTTGAAGGTTGGTAGTCTAGGCTTAGCGGTATTCAAGTACAGGAGTTGTACCAAAATTTCATAGCAGTATTATTGTAGTATTTAAGAGGAAACGTGACAGCGTTATATATCTTGTATAGCTCCATTTCGTTTACAATCGAGGACTTCTGCACTAATACACAGAACTACTAGACGCGCCGGCTGGACCTCCAACCTTACGTAATCGACATCTATTGAAACGATTTTCATCATCTTTTACTATATTATGATTTGTAAGGAATGGAATCCATTGCCGGCACCCATCTTCCCGCTGTGCTGTAATCTTCGCTTCAAGGACACTAGATAGGTTTCTATTGAACTAGCTTGTTCAATCTTATGCCGTGTTATCATCTCTATAAAACAGCGGTCAAACGCTTGCTCATATTACTTAGAAAAAAAAACTTTATTAGCGAGTAACATAGGCTATAATATACATATGTTATTGTATGTAATACATTACATTGTACGTGTGTCAGTGCTGTTATGTTTTAACACGTAATTCGTAAATAGATAGATAACATCCTATAAAGGATGTATAACGGTATTGCCAACACGAAAACAAAGCGGAAGGGCCCATTCCTCACGCGGGTCACACTGATTCGGAATAAATCAGTTTAATGGACGACAATCACATTACACCTATTCTTCAGATTACGTTCGTATTTTTGTTGATTTCCCTCGCACGGGTGACGTGACGCCATTTTGGAAATAGGGAGATTTTGTGTTGTGGAACCAATGATCGTTTTAAATAGGCCGTTTAATCCTGAATTGAATTTGTGTTGTCCCTTGTTTTGTTTAAAAAAATAACAATATGACATGACAAATATATCATTTCAAGATAAAAAAAACAATTTAAGACATCAGTAATTGAGCAAGATTTGAGCAGCCTTTTCCTCTTCGCCTCTTTGGGCAATATATTCTCTTTTCCATTCTCTTCTTTCATTTGTAACATCATCAGTAACACCCCTCAAATGCACACACACACACAATCAATCCATCATTTTTGCCCTTCCTCATCCCTTATACTCATCCACTTCTTCTTATATCAATATGTACTTGTGTATACAAGTACCTAGTAAGTAGTAATAAGAATTTGTAGATCATGTATATATTAAGGGGAGGTTTAGCTTCAGTTTTTGAAGTCTAATATATTTTAATACTTTGAAAAAGTATTCTTTTTTCGAAGCAAGTTACACAAGTTCTTTTAATAATTATCGAATTCCTCAAAGTATTGATTAATTCTAACAAAAAAATTAAGGGGCAAAATTAAAGCAGACTAGCTTTAATAATCTAATTTAAATATTATTTAAAATAGATTAATGAATGAATATTTTTGATGTTAGTGTACATTAAAAAAAAAAAAAGTGACGAACTGAAAACCTTTCGCTTATATGTACTCATATTATAAAAAGGAAGGATTTGTTTGTTTGTTTACGATTTTGTTCAAAAACTACTGGACCTTAAAAATTATCTCCAATTTAGAAAGCTGCAGCTATTTTTTTAGAACATCTACATTGCACCCGTGCGAAGCCGGAGCGGATAACTATTATTAATAAAAGCAGATTTAATTATATTTATGTGTACCTACGTACTTATTATTAATCTTTATCCCTTTGGACTCCATAAATATTATCTCCATGGAGAGTAGGGATAATTTTATTTACTGACATAATGCTATAAAACTATAGATACAAACCGAAACAAGCAATAAAAATAAATGACTGACAGTAAAAAGCCGCAGTCCCAGCGTTGAGTGGCAAGCTTGCTCACGGCAGAAAAAGAAGACTGTCTATGAATCTCATTATATACAAATTTGGACTTTACCGCACATTGCTCGTATATAAATCTGTGCCTCCGGTGAAGAGTGATTTAAGTCGAGTTAGGGTATAACTTTAACTAACTAAAATAAATATAAATTCCGCTATCTTCATTCACTATGGTGTATAAGCCTTCAGCAATTATAATTGTTAACTTTTCAATCTACCTACCAAACACAATCACTTGCTGTCAATAACTAACACAAAATAAATTATACAAATATATACCGTCAATTGGCTGCGCTAATAATTATATTAATTAAAAATTGTTTGTTGTTTCTCTGTAAGTGATTTCATGTAAATCTTTTGAGAAATAAATGTCTTTTTACCGTAAAACAATTGGATTTTTTTTGGACACTTCGTCCGCGAGTCCGACTAGTACTTGGCTCGTTTTTTTTTATTTTATAGAGTGGGGAAAGGTCATTATCCCCTTGAGGTTTAAGGTTTAAGCTATTTTCCTTTCTCCCCGCAGTAGTACAATGCGGGAAGAGTGTGGGGCTCGGTTCACTTGCGCAATGCATACCATAGCCTCACGTCGATCTTATGGAAACTAACATCTTCTCCAGGTTGTCTACTTCGATCAAATAATGCATTGAAATGGACAGAGCAACAATAATCAGTTAATAAAAACTTTGACCTTTAAGTAAAGCCAATGCAGTAAAGCCACCCAACAACAAGTGACTCACGCGCAATTATTCATCGTCGCACGCGCATCGCTATCGCTGACTCACTACTCTGCTTATTTATTACATTTTTATTTGCTTTTTACTGCTTTACTAGTACTACTTAGATTTTGTTTGATATACGTTAACTAGTATTCATGGGTCACGCATTTGATTCCTGTTGGTAATGACATATTTAAAATACATTCCTGTGATGACGTGATTACCATGGATTTCGAGTATTACACCAGTGAATATACAAATTCTGTTCAGACTTAGGTATATACCAAGATACAAAACTATGACAAAGCTATTGATGTCCTACGTCAGGATCAAGATTTACTAAGTAGAAAGTCAAACGTTCTTTCAAAATTATAAATTTAAAATAATGTAATCACCTATGTATGTATGAAAACATATTAAATCATTACTCAGTTAAAGGAAAAAATGTTGCCTTATATTTAAAACTAACATGCACAGCTTCGCACGGGTTCAATGTAGATCTATTATACCCAAAAAATAGCTGACATTTTAACTTTCTATTGATATTGTTTTGAATTAAATCGTAACAAACAAACGTACAAACCTTTCCTCTTATAATTTTAGTATAGAGGTCGTTTGTCTGTTACAGTTACATTCGTTCTGTTAAATTTAGCCAATTATACCTTGAGATGTATCTTAAAACCGGTTCCTCAAACCATATAGTTTGTCGCTGATGTGATACTGTTCTAAATCGTATCAGAAATAGGATATTAAGTAATTTTGATGTTGCCATGCTGATTTTCAGTATCACTTAGCCCAGCGATTGATAAATATTGTCTCGAATAATTTGTTCTAAAAAAAATATGTCCCATATCGGCAGAAGAGTGTGGTGATAATCTTCAGAACGTCAACGATGCGTTATCAACTATTTTATTCTTTGAGTATTCGGAAGTACATAGACTGAAACTAGAATTTTACAAATTGTACTTCACGGTTTTTCCATCTATCTTTGAACCCACAACCTCTTGGAAGACAAGGTAGGTAGTTACCCAACTGGGTGTTATTGGAGCCCGTCCAAAGAAAACTCTCGTTTGTTTATTAATACTATGAATATTTAATATTCTTAATAAAAATATCAATATTTAATACGTTCTGTTGAAGTAAATCGTATCCGTAACTCAGTAGAAAACGTGTTCCTTTTAGCTCCTGAGGTCTAAGGTTTGAATCTCAGGGAAACAAGAAAGAAAATTTGCAGAGTACTTAGACTAATTTCAGACGTGTTTACCCCATGCCCCACTAGATAATTTGAGAATCCACTTCTGCTGGAATATGAACCATCGCCGCGGGGTAAACTTAGTATGATAATAACTAAAGTAAGAGTATTGTGCATAGAAATGTGTCGTAACTCAGCTGGTATTGAGCAAATTGAATTCAATACCCTTTATAACTCACGATTTTTTTACGATTTATCGTATCCTATAAGTGGCTGAGACAATGGTCTTACAGAAGTTTACTCACACATGCACATTAAATACACTCAGAAGGTAAGGTGAGATTTATGTTAAAGCCGAACAAAGCCTAGGGATGATATTCATTGACAATTTAACACTAAACATATTAACAACAACAAAACATGAATTAGCCGTGAGCAAACAGAGCGACAATTAAATAAAACCTACTTGAATAATTGTTTCTTCAGCAAGAATTGCCATTGAGCTATCTAAATCCTTCTTCCAAGGCCTCAAATTAACTGAATTAAATATCTTAACACAATACTATTTATATACCTAGTTGTAGAATATTTGATTCACTTTCACTTATAACAATTACCATAAAAAATAATAATAAGAGTATTTCATTATTCAGGTCTTACTAGAAACAAAAAAGTGATGAAAATATAAAAAAATAAGATTAAAATAATATGAAATTGATGTAGTGCACATTCCGAGAACGATGCACCCCCATCCAGTGTTTAAAGAATATATTATAGGAGAGATCTGAGCGACGATTCAGACCAATTCAAGTCAAAGTCGTACTAAAGATAAACACGACAAAGTGTCGTATAGTATAAAGGTCCCTAAGACCGGTTTATATTAGCACATGGCAGTGGCCGAGCAAACCCGCGACACTCGAGTTTAAGCTTTGACCGAGCTTTCGTTCAGCTGGAGCTTTGAACTTTTAATCTTGAGCTTACTTAGAAATGGAAAGAGTCAGATAAATGTTGAACTGGCTTGCTACTTTACTATATTTTTTATTTAGTAGAGCGGCAGCATTTTGCAGGGGATTTTAGTTCAAGGTACTGGTTAGAACATATTGAATATTGTACTAATTTAGAGCACGGGATGTACCAAGTTATCTTAAAAATTCTGAAGTAAAAAAGTGCTTTTTGGTCAAACATGAATTAAGTGACACGAATACTCTCCATTTATTTTTATTGTTTAGGGTTGCCTAGAAGAGATCGCTGAGAGCGATAAGGCCGCCTATTGTACTGTTTATATTTAGGTTATATTTTCTAAGAATTTTATTATTGTTATATTTATATATCCAAGTACAATAAAGAGTTCTAAATAAATAAAGCACCTGTTCAAGACTGTACAATATTATTTTAACATATCACCACATATTTTGATTTACAAAAAAATAAAATAAATAAATATAAATTTATTATAACATAAAATCCTTTTCTTCGGCATAAGCCCCCCTATTTCCTTCCATACTACTCTCTGTCCGGCTTTGTGCATCCAACATGACAAAGCCATTCTTCCATAATATCCATAATATAGACATAATTATCATTCAATCATCAAAGAGTCATAGCATACTATGTTACTTATGAATTATTAATTATATCAAATATAGGCCAATAATTCAAATAATAATTATCATTAAAACTTATACAGATTTAAGTGTATCCTATTCTTAGACTTATGACTCTAACTGAGGTACTGGACTCGATTCCTGGTTAGGCACAAAATATACCTAGAGCCCTGATATTTTCTATAGAAAAAAAAGTTAAACATCTCATCGGGCTATGCCCCGGTGAAACGGAGATTGACTTTAAATACATTACAACTCTTTTACTTCGCTGTTGGTTAAAACAAAACTACAGGATCACAAAACAAAACAAAACAATAGTCTCGACTCTGCTCTACAGGGAGACTTGTTTACAAACTTTAAAAGACTTAAATGCGTTTACATTGAACGGTTTTCAAAGAAATAAGGTTCATTTTTGTTTAATTTCTTGTCGGTTAACTTTGTTACCATTGCAAAGGGCTTGTAGATTTATTTCTGTGTTTTGAAGTTGTATTTTAGGGTCTTCAGTTCGATTTCCGGACTTATTTCTTTGATGAATAAGGCTTCGTAATAACCAATGTATGTTATTTGAGTATTTTGATAATATTTAATGTAGCTTTCTATTTATTACATATTATTATAATATATATATATACAGGTACTACTCGTATCTAAAACCTACCTTTAGATCGACAGTGCATCATTGACTGATGTTCTGTGGCGGAGATATCACCTAATATTAATTGAACCTCATGCTCCTCTGTCGATATCTACACTAATATTATTATAAAGAGGAAAGATTTTTTTTGTTTGTTTGTTACGATTTAATTCAAAAACTACTCGAACGATTTTAAAAACCCTTTCACCAATAGAAAGCTACATTATCAGCGAGTAACATGGGCTATTTTTATACTGCTGCACCCGTGCGAAACCGGGGCGGACCGCTAGTCTAACATAAAAACAATATTTTACGGAACAAGCACTAACTAAAATCCGCAAATAATTTCAGATATTTAGGTAAATTATTTTGAAATCGATCGCAGAAAATAAAATAGATATTTGATATTACCTTTTTAAAATCGAAAGTATAGCCAATTCAAAATACTTGATTGTTACGCAGTATTTTCTTTCAGTAAATTGATTTTTACTTTTAAATAAAAAAAATAAAATCGAATACTTCCATGACTCAGCGCAGAGCCTTCAACATCGGATATCTCAGATACAAAACTTGACCAAGCAAGATTAAAATAAACAATATTTCGGTCAGGCAGGGCCCAGAAGACAGAAAGTCTCCATTGCGTTGTCGGCCTTTTTAAATTTACTTTTACTAATTTTTTTTACATAACATATTGTGGCAATTTTTGGAGAACTATTAATTCTCCATTTTTAAATTTTCTACCTTTAAAAATAAATCAACATATTTCGAAATTAAAATAAACACAAAGCTTACGTGCCGTCTATATACTCAGAAGTATATGATTATTGCACTAGAGGTCTTAGGTTCGAATCTCATATAAACTTGATACTGTTTCGATTGTGCAGGATACAGATGACTGATACTTGTCTGTAAACATACTTTGATTGATTCGTGATTTTTATTCACTTAGCACTGAATCACGATAATTACTATTAGCGCTCTGTATATACAGTTAGGAAACAATCTGTCACGCTGACAGTTAGCCGGATATTGGAAGCTACAATAAATCGACCGCCATATTGCTTCCGGTCGTGCGT
Organism: Anthocharis cardamines; assembly: GCA_905404175.1. NCBI lineage: Eukaryota > Metazoa > Arthropoda > Insecta > Lepidoptera > Pieridae > Anthocharis > Anthocharis cardamines. The sequence continues at coordinate 11,299,105 of FR989965.1, read as the reverse complement.
TTGTCATTGTTTTTGTAATACAGATATAAATGAATTTTGCACTATTGGCCTCATTTATTTACCTATAATTTAAAGTGGAGAAAATCAACTTGGTGATTTGGGGTGTATTTTTGTGTTTGTGTGAATTTTATATGTATTTTTCATTATTTTATAATTATCTACTTATAGAGGTGTTTGTTAGTGTTTAACTAAACTACCTCGGATCGATAAAATATAAAATGCGTTCACCTATGTATAAAAAAAATCAATTTATATAAGTTTTAAAACAAAACTAACTCAATTTACATCAGTTGATTACGTTTAAATAAAATAATGTATACCGGATTAGAACGCGATTTGTTATTTATATTGTTTAAGCATCCGAAACGTCGGGATAAATAATTTAAACTCTCGTGTGATACTCGCGTTAATAAAAGACAATATTGTAGTTGATTACGTTTTTAATTAAATTATATCAGTATTTTAAACTATGTATATCCAGATTTGTAAAACTGTTTTCAATTAAATACCTAGCTTTTTTACCTTTCTAAATAATTTGAAATATATATTATTAACTATTACATAATAACTATTAAATTAAAAATAATGAAAGGCATAATAAAGCACAGACTACTGCAAATGACAATCAATTATAGGTATGTTAAAATGAACCGCAACAGTAAGCCTTACCAGTTATTGACCGCCATATTATATTATGGTAATTGGTAGGTGATATGCAATGCCTGGAGGCTGCTCAAAGGGGTGACGACTGAATGTATCGCTTTGTAGCAAAGCCGTCGAAACCAGACGGTTTCACTATGCCATTGGGCATTATACCAAATACACGGGGTATTAAAGCTTATATGAGTCTTTAATCTATGCTTTTTAAGATGAAAAGATAATATGGAAATGGCCAAAGAAATTCACACATTTTCCATATTTAAACTGTAGTTCATTGCCCGGTTGAAACTTCGATATTCAGTTGAAATAGTTATAACAGAAATTAGCGTAAAAAAAAACATGGTTACCACAACAAATTTTTATATTGCATATTGAAACCTGAGTCTTGATGAATTTCTATGATAAATAACAGAAATTCTTAGCGTCTTTCGATTACCTATCAAATTTTTAACACTCTATGCTCTACCGAACTGTTTTTCTGGCCTATAACGGTCCTATAATGTATGTAAGCTTTATTAGGTTTTATTCATTTGTTTGTGCAAGTACTTCATCGACTAAACAGATTTGAAAACAATATTTCACGGATGACTATTGAAACTGTCCTTGAGTAATATAATTTAAATACATATTATTTTCTTCAGTGGTATAATTTAAATATATAGGTTTTATTTAATGTTTATAAAATTTGGTTTTTTCTTCGAAATTTTAATAATAATTGCAAATGAAGTTGCTAAAGGTATGTTGGTGCATTTATCGGTGTACCTACTTATATATTGTGTTAAAAAAATACGGTAGTAGATAGATATATAAGGTTTTAATTTGACATAAAATAACTCTACGAACTCGAACTTAACTTCCTGGCTCTCTTCGCATAGATAGCGTTGCTCTTCGTCGCAGAGAATTGTTCGCTCTTTAACTTTAAAAGTATAAAGTTATAAAATAGGATTCCACAAGGACACGACGGAGGTGGCGATCAAGTGCAGTCTACAGAACTTACGGCCAACTTTTCTGAGCAACTTGTCGCGAGTTGTCCATTCGTTGTTACTACTTGTTTCGAACTACATTTGTTTTGATCTCGAAACTTACAATATTGAGCGTTGTTGATGTAGTATGTATGTTTTTGGAACAGATTCAATATTTATTTAGAATATTGGTAGTACGGCAATGTATATTAATTTTGTAGGTATTATAATAGACTAGCGTTTAAACGCGAATAGGTGGAATGACGAATGAATACTTCTAGCATCTGTTTTACTCAGGATTTTTTTAAATTATCTCTGCCTTTAGTATAATTTTCTAGTAAGTATTGAGAACGATTGCCAGTGGCTTAGTGGACAGCGCGATGCATTTAGCATTGGAAGTCGGGGTTTGAATCTCGGGGAAGCAAGAATTTAAAAAATTGTTTCGGTCGGGCAGGACACAGAAGGCTGATCAACTACTTGCTTGTAAATAAAAATGATTAGTGAAAGAGTCCCGAGTGGGGTATGATACTTCACTTTTTTTTATTGTCAAAATATTTTCTATGGTTTTGTAACATAATGAAATTGAAATTACGTATTAATAAATCTATTAATGTATAGTTTACAACTTCGTCCGTTGTCCTCTCCTTTCAAGGTAAATATGTACCTATAGAGATTTCGTCTCCTTTTTTATAGAGAGGAGTAAGACTATGTCCACGAGTAAAGGGATAGTTCTCCTGCAGTATCTTATCCACGAGGTCTATCCCTCGTTTACTACTACATACCTTACTAGGACAAGCTTATTTCGTCTCCTAGTCCACGTTGAGTGGTTTATCTTTCTCTATCGAATAAACGATAAAGATATAAATGGGACATTGTCCACGTGTACAGATTTATGAATAACACAATTTACTTGATATGAGTCGCGCAACTATATTTAAACTTTACCATAACAAATTAACCATAAATACCGGAATAAAATTCAAATAAAAGTTAGACTTCAAAGATCAAACTTCAAAACTCGTCTGAAATCGTAAAGACAGCTATTAAAAAAGAAATTATAACAAATCTATCGACCGCATGTAATTTTACTGTTCGGAAGATTTATAACTCGTCATTATTAGGTTCCTATACTTGTGAGGGAATTCCTGTGCGGGCATGGGGCTTACACGTTTTTATATCCGTTTCATTTTCCTTTAATACCATAAAGTACTTATTCACTAATATTGTCTTTTATTAACGCGAGTATCACACATTTAAATAAAATACTGTATACCGGATTAATTAATTAATTAGATTCAGTAACCGTCACGGTTGCTGAAAAGCATCCGAAACGTCGGGATAAATAATTTAAACAATAAATCGCGTTTTAATCCGGTATACAGTATTTTATTTAAATACTTATTCACTAGCAACATGCCCCGGCTTCGCAGGACGCACTGTAGATCTACATCTACACATAAAACTCGCTGATAATGTCGCTTTCTACTGGTGAAAGAATTTTTGAAATCGGTCCAGTAGTTTTTGAGTTTATCCGTTACAAACATACAAAAATACAAATCTTTTCTCTTTATGTGTAGATGTAGTTATAATACTCTTTAGTACACAAAACAGGATTTGCTAAAGAGAGAAAGTGGAGTGCAGAGTGCAAATTGGTATCACAGAGACTGGAAAGGAAGCTGAGGAAGGTAAAATTGTAGAAGCGAAGACGAAAGACTACTGAAGAAGACTAACAAGAGATAGAGTTCAGTGGGGAGAGAAGAGGAGAGTTTAGAGATATTTTATATGTTTGCGTACAGTTTAATACAAGACATGCGAAGAAATGCTACTTAAAGTATTTTTTTTTTGTGCCAGGAAATTTCGAGGGCGCATGCACTATTCACCAAAGTTTCATTATAATCGGAAGAATAGTTTAGGAGTGCTCAGAGAACAAACATACATTGATTTTAAACCGATAAATTGAGTAAAAGGTAACGAAATTGTAATAACAAAACACATATTATTTTATTCAATCTGTTAACGCCATCTATCGTCATCAAGACAACCACAAACATAAACAAGGATTTTTGTGTGTGACTTTCCGGTTGCCGCCATCTTTTTAATCAACATTCATTTAAAAATACGTTTTAACCGAAGAACTTAATCAAACAAGCCAGATTCTAAGTAATTCGTCATTTATAATAATTAACGTCGTTCCTAAACACAATCAAATAGATCTCTTATATAAAGACTTTACGATTGTCTTTTATATACAAGAAAAACATATTATAAACTACAATATAAAATGAAGAATGACATGACACTTTATGCGCAATTTTCTTCCATGTACAAAATTATTGTGGAATGAGTTACAGCCAGCGATTTTTCAAAAGCGATACGGCTTCAGCCCGTCAAAAAGTTAAGACTTTTTTCCCAGTTTGTATCCAATAACTCATTAAAATTACAACTCAATTTTATGAGAACGCAAACAAACAAAATAGAATATTCATAATATGATTATTCCACAAAATTATAAGAATCAATAAAAAACCTTTTACTCTCCCTTCAAATTTCAAAAATTCCTTCTACTTACTAAATTACTTCTTGATATTTTATTATTCTTTGAAAAAAGTCATGTCCACATTATAGCAACATTATACAAGTCCCAAAAATCAATCTAACTACTCCGGTCACTGATTATCACAGTATAACTTTCGAACTATTAAAATAAGGAGCAAAGTAGCGTTATCAGTAAACGAACACAACATTGTTCGGCGTTGCCTCTCGGCCTCTTGTGCAATAAGCTCTAATCACCAATTTGTCATCGAAAGCTCGGCCATTGAGCTCCCGTAAGATAAGCTCTGATAGTAACACCGGGTGGGCTTCTTAATAACGACAAAGATTATTTATTTAACAGAACTGGACAATACGAAATTTTATATATACCGAAATACAGATAAGCTTCTTTTTTTTGGTTTTTTATTTATTTTAATGGATTTCTACCTTTACAGGCAGGCCTGATGCGGTAGAAATGCTTAAACGAAAAACACACTAACTTAAATTAAAACTAATTTATGTCTCTCTATTTATAAATATGGGTACAGAAACTAAATAACGACTATTTCTTTTTTTATTGGAAAGAAAATACAAATAATAAAAACCATACAAATGACACTAAAGAAATAGATTTGGTTCAAACTGATTGACTTTGCCCCCTTTACTTATAATAAATTTAATACAGACCAATTTCGATGCATATTTTAAATTTAAATTAAATTATAAATTTTGTAATGAATAAACCTATAATTAATATGTGAATCTTTCCTGACAGGCGAAATTTTCTTTGAAAGGCCATTGAAGTTCAAAATACTGTGGGGAAATTCCTTTTAAAATATTCGCGTACTATACATAAAAAAATCTCTTTTTCCATATATCAACGATGGTTACCTGAATGAAAAATATTTAAAGAAATCTTTTGTCAAACCCAGCGGAATTCGAACCCACGAAAACCCAACACGAGCCCATCAAAGTTGCAATTAAAACCAAAACACATAACTCCATCCAATCACAGAATAATAAATAAACCCTTATAATAACCCATAATTGCCAACAATTTATCATTCGCACCTATAATTTAACTAATCTATGACCAAAAAGGTGCCCGTTTAAAAACAAACAGTAAGAGTTAAGTTTCGGCGTTAAAAACACTATTAACCTACTTTATTTGAAAGTTACTTCGTTTATGGTCTTTCGAAGAGTTGCGATAATCATGTGCCTTATGTCCTTGAGTTAGAGTTCAAAATGCGATTTCGTAATGAATCGTAACAAGTGTTGTAATAACCTATAGCATCCATATTATAATGTAATAGAAGCTACAATCTAAGGACAAAGACTGTTCATAGGATTTTTTATCAAAATTAGTCTATTAGAAAATAAATAGTCAACTGGCATAAGAGTCAAACATATAAAAATAAAGTATATATTACTAGCTGATGCCCGCGACTTCGTTCGCGTGGGTTTCATAAATGATGATAACTTTTAAATCAAAATCAAAAGTTTTTTATTTCAAATAGGCCTTTGCAGGCTCTTATGAAACGTCTAGTTGCACGGTTCCAAAAAGTGATCTTCTCCACGGGTCTCATGGAGAAGAACCGGCAAGAAACTCCATGGACACTCTTTTCAACAATGGTTTAGCTTACAAGGACTCGGTTACAATACAATACAATTACAATAGTAATAATTTTCGACAACCGATGAAACAAACCCTATAATTTGTTGGGAACTCTTTAATTTTCCTGGTTGAAAAGTATCTAAGATGTTGACGGGGGATATAAGGTACTACCATGGAAAATTTCATGTAAATCGGTCTACCAGTTTCGGAGATACGCCCGTACAAACAGACAGAGAAACAAAAAAATTGAAAGAAAAAAAATTGTTCTATTTCTCTTCTTACATCCCACTGACTTGGTTTTAAGATTTTTTTCTATATACACTATACAGACTTTCGACCTTTATTTACTGATTTTCATAGTCGATCATGCCACACTGAGAAATATCAGTATTTGAATCTGAAAATAAAAATAATACACAACATGTATGTATACATAGGTAATTTGTTTATTTAAAAAAGTGAACTCCCGAGTCTCCTAGTGGGGCATGGGGTAGACCCATTTCTTTATTTGTTTCACAGATCATTTATATTTACAGACAAGTAGGTGATCAGCCTACTGTGCCATGCCCGACCAAAACAATATTTTTTTTCTTATTTCCCCAGGATTTGAACCCAGTGCCTCCGGTGCTAAACGCATCGCCCTTATGACTGAGCTACGGAGGCGGTCAATGTTTATTTAAAACTACGCTAAAACCCAAGATTTCCCATCTCTAAGAAGTCCGATTTGCTTTGTGATCATCGTTCATTGTTTACTTCAAATCTTATCCACTCGATCAATTTTAACTTAACCAATCTATCTATCAACCGATATTTGTAAAGTATAGTAAATATTAATGTCACGGTAAAAACCCAAAAATAATCTCTTATACTCAGATTAATCTCTTGTTCATCAAATACTTACATTTGATAAGTCATGTTGGTAAATCCTGAGATTTATCAATATTCGGGCTTTTACAGAATTTTGCTATCAATTTTTTTTTAAATATATTAATATAAATCAGACTGTTTTTGACGAGATATGAATATAATAAACAACTGCAAAAAATATCTACAGTATTAAACAGATAGGCTGTTGCACTAATTTTAGAAAATACTGACTTTTTGAATTTGGTATATTTATCTAATATATAAAATTTCCATGTCACAATGTAAGTTACCGTACTCCTCCGAAACGGCTTTACCGATTTTTACCAAATTTTATATGCGTATTCAGTAGGTCTGAGAATCGGCTACTATCTATTTTTCATACCCCTAAGTGATAAGGGTTTGTTTTTATTTTTCTATAATGTGGCATTAATATTGTCTTTTATTAACGCGAGTATCACACATTTAAATATTCGGTATACAGTATTTTATTTAAATGTGGCATTTAATTTTGTCAAAAAATCTAGACCTGTGCGAAGCCGGGGCGGGTCGCTAGTGTTATATAATATTATAACGTCCGCGTCGAGATCGTAGAACAACGGCGGATCTGCAAAACAGCTACTTTACAGGAGAGCGTTTTAAAGATAGAGAACTCGTTTTTTATGCATAATTAAAACACGGCTAATCTATTCGGGTTCAAACTCGGCAATATTAAGTATGTTTGGTGTCTTTTTAATATTAACTTTATACTGATTACCGTGAGGGGAGGACGAGGGGACGACGTAGTACAATGGAGGTATAATACGCGTTTTTGTACTGCGTTGAAAAAGCAGAACCGCTGCAGTTATTCTAGGCAGTAACCTGCCGGGCTAGCATGACAAGCGCGACAAAATTTTGTCTACCGTTTTCTCGTGTTTTAATCGACTATCGCTTTATTTCTTTCGGGTCTAACATGATAATTACACTTAAAACTCGACTTTTAATATCAAAAATAGTTATATTTGTCGATCGAGATATCTTTTCTATCAAAATTTTCGATGTCGAGATATAATATTTCGAGATATCTTAGTTTGTCTTCTCTCGTCCGCGACATATCTCGTGGCGGTCATGCTAGCCCGGCTAATTGTTTTTATCAAACTCCAATTTTCTGTTTGTTTTGTTGAGAATTGACACTTTTTTAAAGATTTTTATACAATATAACTAAATTGTAAAAAATCAGAACCGTCGTTGTTCTACGATCATGACGATAATATTATGTATTTATGTACTAGCAGACCTGACATATTATATTGTCCTACTAGAATGTTCGCTTCAAAAGTAAAAAAATATTTCTTTTGAATATCTTATTTCCTCACTTTGACGGACTCGTTGACTGTATACCGGATTGAAACGCGATTTATTATTTATATTGTTTAAATTATTTATTATTTGATTTGAAATATAACAAAGTTGCCAAATTAACGCCATCTATTCCTACGGAATTAGGTATATTTCAAATCAGACAACTGTCATCTTTCTGTCTGCCCGTGACCACGGTTGCTGAAAATCATCCGAAACGTCGGGATAAATAATTTAAACAATATAAATAATAAATCGCGTTTTAATCCGGTATAAAGTATTTTATTTAAATGTGTGATACTCACGTTAATAAAAGACAATATTAAAAAAAACGTATTAAGTAGTTTTTTAGTTGAGTTTAAGTTCAACTTGTCTTTTATGATGTATAATAAATTGATTTTCTTTTAATTCAGAACGTATACTTCTATTTTTCAACATAGATAGTTCAATTTAAATGACTCATTAATGTTGGGTTTTTCCAATTTTTGGCCTAGACTAATTTGGGGACAGACCCGACGGTAATTCTGTTACCCTCGCACCCTTTCATGAGATATGGTGAATGATTGACATGACAAGGTTATCATTTAAATAAAATACTTTATACTGGATTAAAACGCGATTTATATTATTTATCCTAGATAGATGTTTTTATTAAATAACAATAAATATCCGCAGGATAGTGGCGTTAATATGGCAACTTTGTGACATTTCAAAAATCAGACAACTGTCATCTTTCTATCTCCCCGCGACCACGGTTGCTGAAAAGCATCTGAAACATCGGGATAAATAATTTAAACAATATAAATAATAAATCGCGCTTTAATCCGGTATACAGTATTTTATTTAATTAAATGTGTGATTGTCGTGTCAATAAAAGACAATTTAATATTGTTATCATTAAAAATAAGTTATATTACTGTGAAGTGTAAGGAAGTATAATTTTGTAATTTAGTTTTCCTATTACTATAACTTGTATGCTTTTATTCGTTACGACGATTTAGAAACAACAAAAAAATCCATTCGAATTGTCCAAGTGAAAATCATCTCGATCCTGAACGATAGACACAAAAATAAATCTTCCTTCATTTAACCCGTTCGCTACCGACCGTCACACATGTGACCTAGCAGTTTCTTACCACACCTGCGTACAATATTTGTGTCAGTTTGAGAGAATGATTCATATTTTTTAGATTATTCTAAATACATATACGTTAAATGTATTCCAATTCATATAATCATTAAAAATAATATTGTGCTGTTCCGAAAATCTCCGGGAAGTCCTGGTAGGGAAAGGGGTTGAACATGTATATTATCTTGAAAACTGTCTTACTATAATACAAAAAATAGCCTATGTTGCCTTACTAATGTACCTTTCTATTGTTAAAATAATTTTTAAAATAGGTTGAGTAGTTTTTGAGTTAAATCGTAACAAAGAAACATACAAACAAACAAATTGTTCCTCTTTATTATATTTTTTTTTACATACATTGTACCCATGCGAAGCCGGGGCGTTTTGCTAGACGGTATAATAAAAAACCACTAGAATGCTTTCCTAGATACTAATCTAGGAAAGCATTTCGGGTAGATGGTAATGCGGGTAGAAGTAACTAGAAATTGCAAGAGATAATAGCACTCATAAAATTAGTCAGGATTAAAAAATATTAAATTACCTAAATATAGGCTTACGAAACAAAACAAAATTCATAGCATAAACAATCCCATCCGAACCTTAAAAATTAATTCATGCAAATGACCAACTTTTGAAAACATAGGTGATGCTATCAACTTTATCCTAAAATTAAATTGCTACATGCAATTTTAAAACCTACACTGTTACAATAAGGACCAAATTAGCGTATCAGTGTTACGATATAACCCTCCAAATACCGAGGGTACTCGTATATTTTTTAAAGTAATTAATTCCGCCGTAATGGCTTTTTAACGCCGTTGTTTCATTAGTGTTTTCTGTTTGGAAGTCTTTTTGAAATTATATTTTATAGAAATAACAAGTGAGCATTTGGGTCATCAGTTGGCAAGCAGTCACCATTTTCCATTGAAACTATGTGTTGCTGGTCCTTATAAATAGTAGCTATCAAACCTAAAATACATAACGTATAGCCCATATATACTATACCTACAATATCTCTTTTCCAGCTTCGTATCTTTATTTATATTACCTATATGAGTGTGTATTTACTCTAATTTGTAGATTTATATCATCTACACCTCTTTTCTATCTCTCTCTCTATGTCGACACCAATTCCTTTCTCTGCAGCCGGCCTAGCATAACAGCGACAAAATTTTGTCGACCGTTTTCTCGTGTTTTAATCGATTATCTCTTTATTTCTTCCGGGTCTTACATGACAATTACACTTAAACTCGACTTTTAATATCAAAAATAGATATATTTGTCGATCGAGATATCTTTCTCTCAAAATTATCGATGTCGAGATATAATATATCGAGATATCTTACATCTTAGTTTGTCTTCTCTCGTCCGCGAGATATCTCGTGGCGGTCATGCTAGGCCGGCTGGTTGCCTGAAAGAAATTGGTTTGAGCAATAAGACTGCCTTAACGTATTTATTTTATAGCTTTACGTGTATATGTTACTAGCAATTGCCCCCGCAACCCCCCTTGTGGGTTGAATTTCGTAAAATCCGTTCTTAGCTGACCTCTACTCGGCGAAAGGAATATTCCTACCATATTTCAAGTCGCTACGCCTTATGGTTCCAGAGATATCGTGATGAGTGACTATATAGGTGGAAATCTCTTTTATATATATAGATTTGTAAATTAGTAGTGTACAATAAAGTAAAAAAATAATTTAATAGAGGGATTAGAAGATGATATATTACATAAATGATACCTATACCTTCGACGGGCTCGTTGGAGCGTTCGGTAGATCACCTGCCGTGCGCATCGATGGTTTGAATTCCACCGGGACGACATGTTTACAATTTTCTGTTAGCATATCTTCCCCACGTCCATTGAAGGAGTGGGAGGAATATCAAAATTCCAACCGGGTAATGAACCACCGTTCATAGATGGAAAACTAAGAAATCTTTCCTCAATAGAAATATGCAAAAAGATGTCTGATTTACTATAAAAGATAGATATAATATTGTCTTTTATTAACTCGAGGATTAAAACGCGATGTATTATTTATATTGTTTAAATTATTTATCCCGACGTTTCGGATGCTTTTCAGCAACCGTGGTCGCGGGGAGACAGAAAGATGACAGTTGTCTGATTTTTGAAATGTCAGAAAGTTGCCATATTCAATTCAATTAAATTCAAAAATAATTTATTAATTTAGGTAACACAATGTACACTTCATCTTTTTGTCTCTCCGCGACCACAGTTGCTGAAAAGCATCCGAAACGTCGGGATAAATAATTTAAACAATATAAATAATAAATCGCGTTTTAATCCGGTATACAGTATTTTATTTAAAAGATAGATAATCAAATCTTTTACATTCATTATATATATACTTTATTTGGCATTAAACTATGGTAGTGATATAAATACATTTAGTTCGGCTATACAAGACACCAATAATGTAGACAATTATTATATGTAGTTTTTTGAAATAAAAAAAATGCATTTGCATTGATAGTAAGCCGTAAAGGTGATACCTCAGCTACAGAACATCAGTCAATGATGCGCTGTCGACCTATTTTTACTTCGAGCATTCGTAAGTCTGACTGAGACCGAAACTTCCCGGTTTATCGATCTATGAACGGTGGTTCGTTACCCAGTCGAAATTTTTCACTTCCCGGTTTATCGATCTATGAACGGTGCTTCGTTACCCAGTTGAAATTTTGATCTAACTATCTTGAGACTACTAACTAGACGACCCTGTTACTAAAAAAAAAACAAATTTTGCCTTATATTTTATAAAAATTACTGAGCTCTTCAAAAAAAAAATACACTTTAATTTAATAACCCTTTCATTTCCTTTGCACGGTACAAGGGACCCGAACAATATTCTTAATTCTATAACAATGAAGGCGGTCTTTATAAAAATGCCGACACAAAAATTACTTAATTATTTATTCGCCGTTAAATTGAAAACACACCATCAATCAATGCCAACACTTAGCCATAGTTAAGGTATATTTTCACCCGTCTTTTGCTGTTCAGAAGAGGTTTTTTAATGGTTTTATTTTTATGTTATACTAGTATTTGTATGCGAGTTTACTCTTATAGAAAAATGGAATGTATTCTTTGCTCCTTCCTCAACTATAAGTGTAAAAGGAGACCAGTCTGATAAAGTCACTTTATTTTTTTAAATATTTTCAGTAATAAGTTGTTTTTTCATTAATTATATTATTAAATACTAGCAACACGCTCGGCATGTACAAAAAAAAATTACTTGCTGATAATGTACCTTTCTATTGGTGAAATAATTATGAAAATCGGTTCAGTAGATCCAGAGATTAACCCCTACAACTTAACATTCACACAACTTTACCTCTTTATAATATTAGTATAGATTATTTTATATTTTTAAAGATTATTCATAAATTAAAAACAGCTTTTTTAGCAAATAAACTATAAAACCTTACTTTAAACTAAAATATCTCACATACTTAACTTTTAGATATATCAATTCCGGGTAAGTTTTTGTATACAATTTGTCGAAAATTCCGCTACCAATTAGTATTCACCCGATAAAAAACTCACAAAACTATTGTTAAAACCTCACTAGGGGAGATACAAATTTAGTTTTCATTAAAAAACCATATGAAATGGAAATCCGACGCTCATTTTAATAAGATGCACGTACAAATGGCTAAAAGCTATAGTTACATACAAACAATCAAACTTAATTATACTTTTCACGGTGCACTGGCGCAAGTTAACACGTCAGTGTACGATATTTACAATTTAGATAACGCACGGTCTGTGAGACCGTTATACTAATTGTTTGGGCCACGCGAGCCCTGTCGCATTTTCGGGTTAAATAAGTGTGTAAGGACTATCAAGATGTTTGAACGTTTCATTATAAATATTTATGTTTCCTTGAGTGTTAAGGATACGGTGAAATTACACAGCGACTAGAGTTGATATATGAAATCATTTTTTGGTCTATTTAACATTTGGTGCTTGAGTACTTTAGTAAACTAAAGTCTTTTGTTGATGTTTAGAAAAATGGGAACGTTAACACGTTGGGCTAGGCGTAATCATGCGTTCCGATGAGTCGCAAGTTCGGATCGCCGGATTTGAAATGTTCATATACATATATTTTTTTATCTGAATTGGCCTCTATCCTCCTGTTGGCTAGGTATGATGCAGTCCGAGTTGTAAATCATAACTGCCTAGAAGGTGCCTGTTACTCTAGCTTTAAATATTGCCCAAGTTGTATTGTTCGGGGAAACAAACGTAGAGAAATTCGTTCCAGTCCTTAGGGGATTTTCTCTTGGGGTGTGAGAGATATTAAAAAAATGGGGTATCCAATATACAAGCTATGCTAGTTTAGGCCCTAAATCTAGTGTATTATAATATGAGTGTAAAAAAAACTTTATTAATTTTTCTATTGAAAATTAATTGTTTGAATATAATTTATAAATAGTTATCACTATTTTGAAGATTTAGATCACTTAAATTGCTCTATGGAGTCCCTATTACTTAGATATATAACAATTTCATTGAGTTTACATATATAAAACATCTTTATTCTTAAAATGACAATAAATATAATACGAGTAGTATTATTAAGGTAATTCTCTTTTTTTTTTAAACCCTTCTGTCCGTGATAATTTAAAAAAATAAACAAGTTTTATAGAATAACGAAGAAATATATTTAATAAAAACAAACGTTTATTTCCCTATTGACAGGCTTAAAGTAAAAAATAAAATAAGTCTATAAAAAATAGACAGACAAGAAATCTAAGATACAATGGCCCAATAAATTAATGGGCCTTTGTGGCTAACTGAGGACGTGACTTAAACACAAAAGGGTTCAATCCGTACCTAAACAAATTTCATTTAAAATGAAAAAGGAATTTTACTTTATTTATCAATGTTCCAACTGCGTTGGTTTGGAATCATAGTAGTAACCAAAAAAAAAATTTAAAGATTTGAGTATCACACATTTAAATAAAATACTTCATAATATAGAAAATTACAGTAAATATTAACTCCGTAGACAGACAATTGTCATCTTTCAGTCTGCGCGACCACGGTTGCTGAAAAGCATCCGAAACGTCGCGTCGGCATAAATAATAAATTTCGTTTTAATCCGTTATTTAAAGTATTTTATTTAAACTTGGAAGATTTTTATAAAGAATGGAATAATGTATGCACTGCACCGATTTGATATTTTTTTTAATGTACAGAGAATGATCATTTGACTGCGTTTCGCCTGGTGGTAAGTGAGAACGCAGACTAGGATGGAGCATGATCGTTCCCTAACAAGAGCCTTTTGACGAATGTCGTCTGTCACTATGCCCACTGCTGATAGAGAACAATTTTTTTTTTATAATTACTTCAAGATATCACGTGGAATCACGTGATATCTCTTGGCGATTAAAAAGAGTGGCAGAGAGATTATTGCGAATACTTTTCATCCGTTCTACGCCTTTGATTTAAGAACTGGCAGTAGATAAATGTAAAATTAGAAGCGCATAATATATAAATGTTTTTTTATTGACATTCATAAGAGTATATTTAGTTTCGTAAATGAATAAATGATTTGAATATGAAATTCTTGAATGTTGAATTGATGATTGTTAAAGGTTTTGAAAAATCACTTAACCATTGACCTGGCAATCGAACCCGCGACATATGAACTTGCGAGAGACGTCTCTTCTACCACAAATCTACGTACGCAGTTAGCTCTTCGTTTCAACAAAATCGATTCATCGGTCTACGAATAAGATAAATAGACATTTCGAAAGCGAATCTTTCTTATAATAATTATATCTGTTTTAAGTGAAATTTTTCTTTGTGGAATGTGCGTCCTACTGGGTCATGAGGCAGACACATTTCTATGTCTGTTGTCACTTATGATATTTCTTTACACGCAAGTAGATCAGACTGTTTTTGTATGCCTATCCTAATTATTATTTTTTTAAATTTTGTTTCCTCGAAATTCTATTCTGGGACAGCGCTACACAACCAACATACAACTAAGCCACTATGCTATATCTATATGTATGCTATTGAGAAAAATATTAAAAAATAAATCTTTAGAATAAAAAAATATTATCAAAATTAAATAATTATTTCATGGGGATGATGTAGGCTTTTATTAGATTTGTATGAGATTAATTGTAGTAGTAGATTGGAGTAGACTGATGTAGTTATCATTTTACGGACCAGTAGTATCCTAAGGCCATTTCAGTTACTCAATATTCAAAGCTCTCGCTATGAATATTCCCACTGCCGATTAAATCTTCCCGGGAATAATCCAACTCCATGCGTTCACGTTTTTGTTTCTAGGACCTGTTTGGTGAATTATTATTATTATTTTTTTGTTTATGGCAGATATCAACAGACGAGCATGAGGTTCACTTGATGGTAGGTGATACCTCAGCCACAGAACATCAGTCAATGATACGCTGTCGACCTAATTTTTACTTCGAGCATTCGGAAATCCATAGACTGAAACCGAAACGCGCAATATGCACTTCACGGTTTTTCCATCTATGAATGGTGGTTCGTTACCCGTTCGGAATTTAGATATTCCTCCCACCCAATTAATGCCCGAAGTTACCAGACGTGGGGAAAACATGCTTACAGAAAATTATTAGCATGTGCTCCCGGTGGGATTCGAACCCACGGCCCATCGATGCGCACGGCAGGTGTTCTACCGAACGCGCCAACGAGCCCGTCAAAATTTTAAATGTAAACCTTAATAAATCGTGTAAAGTGAAATAACTTAGGCTTACCACACACAGTATTAAAAAGCAATGTTTTACTTAACTTGTATATACATAGTTCTCTGACTTTGAACCTACCGGAGCGGTCAAATGAACACTTTCTAGCCTAATAAAAAATTGTTAAATTCCAGGTTTTCATCTTTATAGACCTTCATGCACTTCTACAACTTCACATCTATGAACGGTGGTTCGTTACCCCGTCGGAATTTCGATATTCCTCCCACCCGTTCAATGCCCGAAGTTACCAGACGTGGGGAAAACATGCTTACAGAAAATTATAAACATGTGGTCCCGGTGGGATTCGCATCCACGACCCATCGATGCGCACGGCAGGTGTTCTAACAAATGAGCCAACGAGCCCTATAATACAATGAATAAGTCGTATTTTAGCCGGCTAACCGCGGAATACTGAAACGATAATCAAAATTTGAGGGCTTCTTAAAGTTAAAATGTTTCTGTCTTTCATTTTACCTTCGTAATGAAAGGGTTAGATATACTTTTAAGTACACCTCAATGTTGATTAGCGTTCGAGAATTCGGCCGTAAAAGTCATATAATTTAAATGGTGAGCTTTTCAGTCCGCTGTGACCACGTTTGCTGGGAAGCATTCGAAACGTCGGGATAAATAATAAATCGCGTTCATAGGGTAAACGTAATTTTATTTAAAAGACAATACATACGATTTATTGTGATTTCTATATAGATCTAAGTGATTCCACGGATCACAGCCACATAGCGCCAATAAAAAAGTGTTAGGGTCTATTATCGGTCAATGACACGGACAATGTAGCGGAAGGGAGATTCGATCTGCGCTACAATAATAGCTGAATGTATAATGTAATTATTACTATTCACGTCGCGACATTTTATATACGAGTTTTTAGCAAACAACTTTGTTTTTTTTAATAAAATACTGTATTAAATGCGATTAATTATTTATATGTTTAAATATTTTATTATTTCAAAAATCAGTCAACTGTCATCTTTCTGTCTCCCCGTGACCACTGCTTTGCTGTAAAGCATCCGAAAAGTCGGGATAAATAATTTAAACAATATAAGTAATAAATCGCGTTTTAATCCGGAACACAGTACTATTTTTTATTATTTTTTTAATATGACAAATCTATTATCTACCTAGCCTCTAAACACTATACATATAATAATTCATAAACGTCGTATAAGCTTGGAATAGTAAGATTATTTTTTGCTTTTTTCGTTCTAAAGTTATTTTGTTTTCGATAGAGCGAGACAAAACATACTTTAACTATTCAAGCTAATTTGGTAAAAGCAATTAAAATCTGTTCTAAATTCAAAAAGTAAAAATTGATATTAAACGATATTTAAAATGACATAGAACATCAAACGTTCTCAAATCTCAACTTAACCCTTTATAACTCAATAAAATATTTTTTAATTAAAAGTTACTTTTAGGGTAGCATTTGACAAATGAAAAAACACGTATTTTTTAATTTTCAACAAATGTTATTAGTTATGTCACAAAATCAAACAAATAGGTATGTGCCAGAACGGGAACATTGCAGTAATGGGTTCCTCCACTACGAAGTATGAAATTTTTCAAAACAATTATTTTGTTTGTTGTTGCATCAGCTCAGCTCCAGTTTCAGGCTTAAACTTATAAGAGCACCCGCTCACCCCGCTCAGAACGTAGATTTTGTAGCCCCATTTATAGGGCTTCTTAGGATTGTATCTCTCCAGGTTGTGTCTACCTTTTGTGAAACAAATCTGTTCCTCCACACAGAGGGACTTCACGAATGGGACACGGAGACAAGTTTAATTTAGTTTAGTCAAATCGGCCCTGTTTTTGTAGAGATGATCATGGTCTGCGTGATCGCGAGGAATTATTCAGAGTTGTCATTGAAGTGAATAAATCGTCAGATTGTTTCAAATTTATTTACCGGCACTATATCTTTTACTAGAGGTGTTCCTAAACCACCACTCTAATGTTTCGTCACTCTTGTGAGATGTACCAACGTTATTCTCAAAACCAGACCAAATAATTGCTGGATATTGGTCTCTGTGACTCAGAATGTCAAGTAAGTATATTTCTGCACGATATAAAGAGCAATTTCTTAAAAAAATTCTTTGAGGAATATGTGGAAGAAGAACTACCGTTCTCGAAACGCTGTTGGCAAGTCTTCGTCACCTGTAAATCAGAGTTGCTGCTCATTTAGTTGGAGGTTAGTAGATTAAAATTACTGCTTGGTTTGACTGCGTCCTAATGATCCAGGTTGAAGTAGGGTTTCAGAAGGAGCTGGCAATTGGGCAGTAGTCCTAAGTACTTGAATTCTCAGTATTTTCAATGACATCATCATTCAATCCACATACATCCACTACAACCTCTTGAAAATAATCGATAGGCATCTCCAAATCCGAAATAAAATCAGGATTTGCGATGCTGTCGTCATCATCATCGAATCCATCTTCACTCTCTGCATAATTAAAGGAACTGCTCTAGTTATTTTTCTCCTAAACCACTGAAAGCCATCCTGTCATAAAACTAAAAAATAGTCAATTAATATGACACTAGATGTACTTAGTAATACAATGTGCCAGAACTGGAACAAACCCAAAACGACGATTATTTTCAAAAATAATGGAAAATGATTAAATATCTATAATAAATAGTAAAGAATATATATTTACCTTGTAAATAGATACAACATTCACACAGTATTTACGGTTGAAATATTTCTTGTTGATTTTCAAAAATTGGTAAACAAACATTTTTAACGAAACCGCGAAAACTTTGATTCAAATTCGTTTATATTGAAAATGCACCTTCTGAAGGGTATGAACTATACTAAACATTGAAGCCCGGTGTGTTCCAGAGTAGAAAACGTGTTTATTAACTGAAAAAATAATTTTAAATAGATTTTAAATGGAATCATTTGGTATGTTCCAGTACTGGCACATGGTGATATAAAGGGTTAAATACGCAACTCTCTCGCAGACATCATTACTTATTCCTTTTACAAATGCTAATTATTTTGCCCAAGAAATTTTCCCTATGAATAAAACAGGCCGTTTTGATGTACTGTTAAGGTATTTAAGGCCATATCAAACAGATTAAGAAGTGTCATTATTGTTTTTTTTTTACTACATACATACATAATTTAAATACAATTCATTATAATAATATATTATTAAATTCCCTATTCATACAAAAACAGAAACAAATTTTCAGCAATTTAAAATAATCGAATATTTAATCTAACTTTTCAAAGTTTGACATAGTAGTATACTCGTATTTTATAGTACATATGCAAATCTTTGCTATATATTGTTTATTTATTTTTTTAAATAGATGTGTTTTTTATATATGCCGTACTAATCAGTATAAGCTGTGTATAACAATCACAAAAAATCCTTAAAAATTAACCATACTATTTTTAAAGTAAGTAAATAGATTCGTTTTCAAAGATGAACTATAAATTAGAACTTTGGAGGTCCCAAAAATATATTTTTACTAACTTTTTTTATTTTGAGCGAAATGAAATTTAATTGTAAATATAAAATATGGATCTATTTGGTCTGAAATAAATAAATTATAAATGAACTTGGCCAGAAAAAAAATAAATATTTCATTCATGTGGTCATCTGTTTGACGGAACCTTCAGAGAATGATTTAAAATGAATGGCTGAATGAATAATCGAATTCTTTGGAGATTTTGCAAATTGACAAACGGCAAGATGGATGCCCGCTAAGTGGCTGTTGTGAATAGCTCGTTATTAACAATTTTCTTTCGAGAAAATCAAATATTTCCATTTTTAAATTACGAAAGCCTTCGTTTTCAAGGTAGTTTAAATGAATCGAAAAAATATTATTTATATTATTATTTTTTTATATCAGATAACAATTGATTAGCTTAAGGATAGCTTGTATTTTGTTGGTCCTGAACAGAAAACAATAATGAACACTAATATATTGAGTAATTCAAATAAAGGAAATCCATATTATACTGAAGGCGAAAGTGCTTTATTATATAAAAATATATGTATTTGTTGTAGGTCTTCTCCATATATTTTTGTTGAAAAATCTTGTGGAACCAGTTATGAAAATAAAATAATATCCTTAATAAACGCTGGACTGCTGAGGGCCAAGCTCGAACGACTTGCGAGAAAGTAGTAAAGTCGATATATCATTTGTATGGTATTTCAATTAATTTGTCATACAATTAGTTGTTTTTTTTATGTTAGATATCGACACACGAGCACGAGGTTCACTTGATGGTAGGTGACATTTCAGCCACAGAATATCAGTAAATGATGCGCCGTTGACTGAGACCGAAACGCGCAATGCTTCACGGATTTTCCATCTATGAACTGTAGTTCGTTACCAGTAGAGTTATTCACGATCATTCGAAAACTTTCCGTTCCGATATTACAAGATTTCGTACCGATATATCAAGCTTTCTATCATTTTATACTAAGATTCTAATGGAGGAAACTCCCGAAGAATGCCGATGCTCAATCCTATGGGAATTGTGAATACCATTTTCATATCCGGTAAATACGAAACAACTTTCAGTGCGAGAGCGTAGCTTTCCGGACGGATCGATTTCGAATGATCGTGAATAGCCCTACTGGTCCGAATTTCGAAATTCCTCCCACACGTTCATTTCGCGAAGTTACCAGACGCGGGGACGACATGTTTATAGAAAATTATAAACATGTCCTCCCAGTGGGATTCGAACCCACGACCCATCGGAGAGCACGGCAGGTATTCTACCAAACGCGCCAACGAACCCGTCAATATTCAGTATTCGTATTGTAACTGTCAGTTTAAAACTTTCTCGCAAGTCGTTCGTGCTAGGGCGTCTGGTCTAAATGCAATTTTAAAGCAGCGTAGAGACCTCTAGCATGTTCCTTGTAAACACAGTTCCAGTAACATAACTACACCGTGTCGGTGACACAAGCGGTTGGCGCGTTATTGCGATTTCTATTGCTAGACAAATAAACAGACACCTACCTCGGTTTGGTGACATTTCTGCGTCGTCTCCCAAGTCTTGCGTCAATATTTGTTGAGCTCACCTCATTTCTAGGCGATAGGGGTGTAAATGTATCGATAATATGTTATAGATGCTTCGTTACCCGCACTGGCATAGAAATATTAAATGTACAGCCCGAAGCTTTTTTTTCTTTTGATTGTATCTTGCTGTTGACCCAATTGGCCTTTTGAAGGTCAGGCTTCGATCAATGATTACGCCTAGGCATTTTGAATTCTGACAAGGGATGAATTTTCCGTAGAAAAGAGATGAATCTCTCGGTCTATTTTGAACTTGCTCTAGTAAATGAGTGTTGAGAATTGCGATAGAAGCCGCAAGCGAAGAGCATTTACGCACTCTTTTTCAGGTCGAATTGGATTCCCCATTCCTTAATTCCCTATAAGATTTTTTTTAATGTTAAATATCAGCATACGAGCATGGGGTTCATTCGATGGTAGGTTATACCCCAGCCACAAAACATTATTTAATGATGCGTTGTGGTACTTTTTGCTTTGAGATATATATGTAGACTGAAACCGAAACGCGCAATTATTCACGGTTTTTCCATCTATGAACGGTGGTTCTTTACCTGGTCGGAATTTCGATATTCCTCCCACCCGTTCTATACCCGAAGTTACCAGGCATGACGAAGACATGCTTACAGAAAATTATAAACATGTCGTCCCGGTAGGATTCGACCCACGACCCATAGTTCTACCAAACGCGCCAACGATCCCGTCGAAATTTTTAAGGTTTCTAATCATTTACCTTTTAAATAAAATACTGTATACCGGATTAAAACGCGATTTATTGTTTAAATTATTTATCCCGACGTTTCGGATGCTTTTCAGCAACCGTGGTCGCGGGAGACTGAAAGATGACAGTTGTCTTATATTTGAAATGTCACAAAGTTGCCATCTTTAATTCAATTAAATTAAAAAATAATCTATTAATTTAGGTAACACAATATACACTATACACACTATACACTATATACACTACTATGAACGTCAGTAAAAAAGAATACATATTAAATTATTAATATTACTAATATTAAATGCTTCTAATTTTACATTTACTACCAGTTCACAAATCAAGGGCGTAGAGCGGACGAGAAGAACTGGCAAGAAACTCGCCGCCACTCTTTTTCATTCTTAATCATTTACCTTCTAAATAACACAAGCGATAGTAATGTCCATTCGCGTATTAAACAGATAACGGCCATAATTGTAAATTTAACCTGTTTAGGTTAAAATCGAGGCTGTTTCGCAAATTTAGCTCTAATTAGCATAACCATTAACGTTCGCACATGCGTATTGTGACCGGTTCTCGAAAGTGAATCAATTTATTTTGCTAGGCCTAGATTTAAATGGATCAGAAGAGGAGAGTTTTTAAATCGAATTGTAATAATATTTTAAGGTATAGTTGTGTGTTAAAAAACTGTAAAATATGGGTAATAAAAATTATGTTGCATGTATTGTAATTTTATTATATTTATAGTACCAAAAACGAAAGTTACCAAGGCAGATGCTGAAAATCAGCGTTGTGGCCAGTACTGGTTTACAGCACAAGCTGAGCATCGGCCTTTTCTTTAGACACACAGCATATATAATATTATCATGTATTTAGTTTAAGTTACGATGAAAAATGTAATTTACATATATAATGTATTTAAGAAGTGTGGCATCGAATAAATTTTTCTTATTTATTTATTTATTTATTTAGTAGTGCTTTGTTTTAGTTCTTAATACTTCTTGACTCTGATCTAGAAGCAATAATACATATTTACCGAATTCTTCAATCTTCAATTTTCAATCTTCTTAACCTAGTACCAGCGCTATCAACCCCAACAATGGGTTACTTTTGTAATCATATTATATCAAAATTGTAAAGGAACCGGCTGCTAAAGATATAAATAGTATTATATGTAGGTAAATAAGTTGGTGTCACATGATATAGTTTAATGTAAGCCAAAATCCCAAAAAAATAAAGTTATATAAAAGACGTATTTAATTTTAATTTTGTCTTATATCCATCTGCAGAATCTATTACGTATAGAAAATCTTACGTCAAATTGTATAGCATTCGGAAATCCATAGATTCAGACCGAAACGCGCATTATACCATTCGCGGTTTTCCCATCTATGAACAGTGGTTTGTACCCGGTCGGAATTTCGATAATCCTCCCACCCGTTTAATGCCCGAAGTGACCAGATGTAGGGGACCCAATTCCCATCGGAGAGCAAGGAAGATGTTCTACCCAATGCGGCAATGAGCCTTAACAATCGACAAATATTTATCGATAGACATTCATCCCTATTCATCTTAGAAATTATAAAATTCTTCCCCTTCGATATACAAATTCAAGCCAAATGTAAATGTTGGTTGAGCGACAGCGATGCGGGTATTCAGATCACTCCATGTTGTCACAAACAACATTATGTTGTTACAAACAATATTATATGTACTTACAAATAGCTCCACTTGCCTACTTAAGCTAAAATCTTTATCCACCCTCTGTAGAACAGAATATTTCCTTATAATATTTGTAACTAGCAACGCGCCCCGGCTTCACACGGGTGCAATGTAGTTGTACTATACCCATAGCCTATGTTCCTCGCTGATAATGAAGCTTTCTATTGGTGAAAGAATTTTCAAAATCGGTCCAGTAGTTTTTGAGTTTATTCACAACATACAAAAATACAAATCTTTCCTCTTTATAATATTAGTATAGATATAGATAGATATCAATTTCTCTACTTCTACGACGCTATCCTTAATCTTATATATACATTTCTAAAGTAATATCCCAGATTTCGGCTCATATTCACTGATTTTTGGGAAATTTTAGTAACCAGTAAACAACAAGGAGTGTTACCGGTTAAAAGTACTTATAGTGTACTCCTGTGTTGTATTATTAATTTTGACTTATAACTTTATAGCACACAACAAAACAAAAAAACAAATAACACAGTCGTTCCCACGAACCAGTTTTTTAGATTATATTTTTTCAATAGCATAGATTATTTTTATGTTATATTTCGACAGACGAGCATGAGGTTCACTTGATGGTAGGGTATACCTCAGCCACAGAACATCATTCAATGATGTGCTGTCGACCTACTTTTTTTACTTCGAGCATTCGGAAATCCATAGACTGAAACCGAAACGCGCAATATGCACTTCACAGTTTTTAAATCTATGAACGGTGGTACCTGTTCGGAATTCCGATATTCCTCCCACTCGTTCAATGCCCGAAGTTACCAGACGTGGGGAAGACATGTTTACATAAAATTATAAGCATGGGATTCGAACCCACGCCCCATCTATGCGCACTGCAGGTGTTCTACATAACGCGCCAACGAGCCCGACATAATTGGGTATATTATAAAGCCTATCATTAGTTGCTTACGAAATATATTATACAAATGCCTGAAAAAAAAAATTATCGTCAGTAACCCGTTCTTTGAACTAATAGCCATTTAAAAATAATAGACATTTAACAGTTTTCAGCATAGAAAGTATGTAATACTTTACGAGTAGGCAAGAGAATCAGACGAGACAAAATCAATAATTAAAAAAAATCATAAAACCCATTCTTTCATGTGAATTCCCAATTTACCTAGTTGGGCTGGGGACAGACATATTACACATACAAGTATGGGCTCAGTCTTTTGTGTCTGCCTAAACGAAGCATTTATTATAAATCATTTTTCCAGGATTCGAATCCTGGACCTCCGCATCTAAATGCAATGCGCAACCACTGAGCCGAGGCGGTCATATAAATTGTCTTTTAAAAAATTAGGAATTGTCTAAAACCATTTGTATAATAGTCAAATTAGTAATTATAGGAAAGAATGCTTTCCTATATGATAAAGTGAACAGTTTTGTTGACCAAGATTTCGGTCGTCAGCTTGTGTCACACCTTTTTGGGGTAATATCTGAGCAGATATCCTAATTAAGTGAACAAGAGATGGGCGGTATATTGCGACCTTTCAATAATGAATACGGGGTGCAAGTTATAAGCTTTGAATTGCGTTTTTTTTTAATTTATAAAGTTAGAACAAGAAGCGTGTAGCATTTTAGAATAATTTTGGGTTAAGCAAACTTTCAATTTAAAATGATTTAAAAAAAATTACGATCCTCTTTAAAATTCAAATAAATATATTTATTGGTATCAAGCTATTATAAACTGATTTTATGCCTCCATTAAAATCATTTATAGGTGTCGAATAGTATTTGATTTGAAAAGTGTGAAAAAAAGGATATTACATAGACAACCGCCAATTTTTTGAACAGATTTGATTTGAAATTTTCAATAAAAGTTCCTTTTCGATTCCTTTCGAAATCATTTTGTTAAATTGGCAAAAAATAGGTAATATTTTTTTTATTTTTTATAAACAAACTAACTTGTACCGGATTAAAATACGATTTATTCATTATATTATTTACATTTTCATAAAATTCCGATATTAACGCCATATCATCGAGATCGTAGAACAACGGCGGATCTGCAAAACGGCTACTTTACAGGAGAGCGTTTCAAAGATTGATAAGTCGTTTTTTATGCATATTAAAACACGGCTAATCTATTCGGATTCAAGCTCGACAACATTATTTTTGATGTATTTTTAATATTAATTTCATACTGATTACCGTGATGGGACGACGTAGTACAATGAAGGTATATTACGCGTTTTTGTACTGTGTTGAAAAAGCAAAATCGCTGTTATTCTAGGCAATAACTTGATTGTTTTTATATAAACTCCAACTTTTTGTTGTTCTGTTGAAAATTGACAATATTTTAAAGATTTTTATGCAATAAAACTAAAACCGTAAAAAATCAGAACCGTCGTTATTCTACATGACGATATATTTCTAACAGTGTTCTCTTGTTTTTTAGTAAGTCAAACAACTAGCGGTTTTAGATTTTTATTAGTAGTAAGTGGTGTTGGAAAGTCCCAAACTAACTTCTTTATTAAAGTTTGTGGTGTTTCTAGTGGCTTGCCTAAACTCACATTCGTATACCAAATAATATATTGAATCCGGTAAAAATATTATATTGAAATATGTGATACTCGCGGTAATAAAAGACAATATTGTATGTATTTCAAGTTAACTTAGGCCATACGGAGGCCGAGGAAAGAAAATATTTGGAAATTAAATCGTCAGTGTCGTTGTAATTGTGGAAGGATCTGGTGTAGATGCGAGGGATTCTTCAATAGTTACTTTATTGCTATAGAAAAAGGGGATTGTTACACATATTAATACTACAGATGCGGGTTTTTTTTTATTTTTTTATGTTAGATATCGATAGAGGAGCATGAGGTTCACTTGATGGTAGGTGATACCTCAGCCACAGAACATCAGTCAATGATGCGCTGTCGACCTTTTTACTTCGAGCATTCGGAAATCCATAGACTGAAACAGAACCGCGCAATGTGCACTTCACGGTTTTTCTATCTATGAACGGTGGTTCGTTACCCGGTCGGAATTTCGATATTCCTCCCACCCGATCAATGCCCGAAAACATGCTTACAGAAAACTATAAACATGTGTTCCCGGTGGGATTCGAACCCACGACCCATCGATGCGCACGGCATCCCGTGGGTCCCATTATGGCGGCTTGAGGGGTGAGGGGATTTTTTTAGGAGTAAAACACAATTTAATAATGGCCCCGTCATTGCGAATACTTTACAGCTAGCGTGACGGCAGACTGAAAGGTGACAGCTGTCTGAATTAGAATTTCACAATTTTCTATACTAGCGCCATCTATTTTCCATTATATGTTTTAATCTTGACTGCGATAAAAGGTTACATAAATATAGACTCTATAAATCAAATTAATATAGGTTTTCCAATAAAGGCTTTCAAGATATTTGAGTTAACAATTATTATAATTAAAAGCGAGAGAGTGAAAGTTGTGTTAGCATGGATCAGTGCCATGTTAATTGTACATGCAAAGGATTCGAATTTTGAATTAGGTTATGTTAACATTGACATAGTCATAATTATATATCATTCTAAAAATAGTTTAAAATGATGTTTTATAAAAAAATTGTTAGATATTGACAGACGTGCATGAGGCTCATATGTTAATAAGTGATAGTTGAGTTACAGGAGTCAGGACACCAATTAATGATGATCGGACCTAATATTTTTCAATCTTAAACGCGTAAAATTATGTTACAAAATATTATACACTTATATTTTTGTTAACTAGCAATGCTAGCTAGAACCATATTTAAATTATATTTATGATCTGACAACATTGCCTCCAATCGAGTGGGTCTGGGGGGTTAGAACGCAAAACGCAAAACGATTCGACTGATCGTCTCGCTTCATTGTGATTGGTGTAGAGACTCTCTCGCTTCGTTGTGATTGGTGTAGAGAGTCTCTAGAGAGTCTCTACACCAATCACAATGAAGCGAGACGATCAGTCGAATCGTTTTGCGTTTTGCGTTCTAACCCCGCTGCTGTCAAACGGAAAATGGCGGGAAAATGGTAGAAGAATTATTGGCGCGCTGAGTTTGGTTCGATGGTCGACAGCTGACCTGTGGTTGAGTAAATAGAATTCTGATGATTATTGTGAAGTGATAATATTGATCTGAATAAATCTCAATATTATTATTTTCTTCAGTGGTTTAACATATGCTGACATTTTTTATATAATATACTTTTTTTATATTTTTTAATTCACTTTTTTTTACTTAAAAAGTCAAGTGGCCTTTTTATTAGAGGTATTCACTTTTGTTTAATAAATCTATTATATTACATAAGTTTTACAACTATTGGGTCGAATTATAACTATAAAATACTATTACTTTTTCATTTTCCACAAGATTTCCAGAAATAGCATATTCTTAAAGGCCTGCCATGCTTAAGATTTCTGATGTTGCAGTTGTATTTGGCGGAGATAATCGTTTCTATAAAAAAACATAAAAATAGAGATTTTGACGGGCTCGTTAGCGCGTTCGGTAGAACACCTGCCGTGCGCATCGATGGGTCGTGGGTTCGAATCCTACCGGGAGCACACGCTTATAATTTTCTGTAAGAATGTTTTCCCCAAGTCTGGTAACTTCGGGCATTGATCGGGTGGGAGGAATATCTAAATTCCGACCGGGTAACGAACCACCGTTCATAGATGGAAAAGCCGTGAACTGCATATTGCGCGTTTCGGTTTCAGTCTATGGATTTTTTGAAAAATTAGGTCGACAGCGCATTGACTGATGTTCTGTGGCTGAGGTATCACCTACCATCAAGTGAACCTCATGCTCGTCTGTCGATATCTGACATAAAAAAAAAAGATAAATAAAATAATTCTTACAATTGTATATGAATAGGTAAAGAGGGATAATGAGGTAAAGAGGAAGTTTTGTCATTAAAATTAGATTGGAGGAAGAAAAGTTTCCACAGGAAAAGAAGCAAAACGATAAATAATTAACTTTGGACGAAAGCAAATAAGTGAGCCTATAGCTAGGGGTGGTGGTTATGAGATTTTTTATTATAAACTTAATAAGTCATATTTTTTCATAATAATACTCACAAAGAACTATTTTGGAAAACAAAATATATAGTTATTAAAATATTACATTTCGAAAAAACAGAATTTATTTTAGAAAAAAGAAGCAATTACAAAATGTTTATAGATATATACCTACCCTAAAAAGGTTGTAGATATGAAACAGTGTTCTTTTTCTGACTTTGAATGTATAGTACAGCGGTGCTGCCGCGGCGATACTGAGCGGTATCATTTCCATCAAAAATATTGTTTTTTATTTTTTAATTATTTCCCTCTCACAACAATTTTTTATTTCGGTTTTACAATTTTTTATTAAATATTATAATAATTATTCTTCTACTTTTGTTAGAATAATCTTTTATCATTCATTCATTCAAACTCAAACTCAAAAATATTATTATAGCTTAAATTTAAAAAGCTCTGTAAAAATCTTCCATTTATATGTTAATTATAAATACATAGAATTTTATATTTGAGTAACACAAAGGTTGTATTAAATAATGCAATATGGTTATAAAAGGCCTCACGTACCTTTATAAAAATATTATTGTCGAATTTTTCAACCCTATTCGTTAGTAAAAATCTACTAATCCGGTACAACGGTGGTTGTTTTATGCGCGAATTGAATTCTTGAGCGAACTTTGCTCATAAATAACCGCCCAAACACGAGGGAAGGGAATTTATTAACACCTTTACTTTGGGAAAATATTCACTGATATCGCTTTTGATAGTACGTTCATCGATAAACAGGAATCGGTTGGAGACTACTAAACTGCCAATTACCTTTCTTTATGTTACTCTACTACTCTCACTTGATGGTAACATCAGTTAGTGATGCGCTGTGATGTGCGTGTCGTCCCGGTGGGTTTCGAACCCACGACCCATCGATGCGCACGGCAGATGTTCTACCGAACGCGCCAACGAGCCCGTCAAATATATTTCTCTCTCTCTATTTCTGTTATACGCTCGCTGCATTAAGATCTAGAGGTTCTGGCTTCGATTCTCAGGTAAAAAATATATAATCTTAACGGCTGACCTACATATCCCAAAGAAATATCTACCCCTTGATGATTACATAACACAAATTCTCATATATTATTAACATTATAAAATCCGAACGATAACATTGGGTAATTTATATTAATAATACAATTAACACGCTGATAAGTTCATTTAATGAGGTATTATTAAATATTCAAAACGATAACACCTAACATCGGACTAGTTTTTCGTGTAAGATATCAAAAAAAGTTGTGGGTCAACTTTACTTATTATTGTTCCAAGTCCATTTTTTTGTTGATTTAAAAGTGCTAACATTTATACTTTGAGTATGTTACTGAATTCCGGTGTCACCTAGTGGGGCATGGGGCAGACCCATTTCTGTGACATTCATAAGTGTAAATTATGTTACCTAAATGAATAAATGATTTTGAAATTTGAATTTGTGTCTGTTTCACTGATCATGTTTCTTTAGAGGCAAGTACCGCAAAATTTTATTTTGTTTCCTCGGATTTCGAACCCGGACCTCCGGTGCTGTGAAGAATGGGGAATATAACACATTGTATAATACTAAAATAAATTCATATTAAATGACTTTTTCACAAAAACATCTAAAAAAATAATACAATTAAAACTTTCAATATTTCACTCTGTTTTTCCTTAATTCTAAAAAAGACTACCATTCGTTTCAAAATTTATAATATCTTATTATAAGAAAAGGGAGTCAACGTCAAAAAATCTTAAGTCAATTACTAATTCCCTTCTAAGCTTCTTTGAGAGGTTTTGATATAAGCCTTACTCAGTATTATAGTTGAAGAAAGGCAATTCTGTGAATCGGACATGTTATAGCACCCTAATATTTTCCATACGATCTAATTTCTTGGAAAAATGTAACGTGATGTAAACTCAGCAGAATCTTAATTTGAATCATCGGCCCGCACGAGCACGACTCGAGCGAGTGGACTAAGGCTGAGCATCGACGAACGATTATGCGGATCAGGAGGCCTATTCAAAATTCAAAGTGTTGTGATTCGTTAATTTAAAAGGCAAAATTGTATATTGTAATCAAATTTAGTATTAAAAATTGAAATAATTTATATTAATTATAATGAGTTTACATATTGTATCGATACTTTAAAGTGTGTGCAGATGTTCAATTGTTCTTACTGTGGAAGTAATATCAGTCATTCAATTTATTTGACAGTTCACTCGTCACGTGTTCACTCACGTCATTCGTTCCTTTCATTCATTCAATATTGAGAGAGTGTCGTCTAATGTCAAGCTGTTAAGCAAAATTATTAGAAAACGGGCATTCTGTCTACAGTCGTGCTCCAGTAAAGTCCTAGTTATACTGTTCGTAATCTCGTGATGTATTAACGTCTATACAAAGTGAATATCGATATTTTAAGAAATTGTACACGTGTTGGTAGTTGAATATATTCATGTCCGAGAAGTAAAATCTGTATTGAAGATGGAAATATATGTTTGGATACTGTACACTGGTGGTTTTACTATAAATCAGAAGTGTAACGACCCGCGAGCCACGTCAAAGGACATTTTAGTAAGTACGAATTTGAGTTATATGGACAATATTAAAAAAAAAAAAAGAGTAAATTTGACTAGATCTAAGTAACCTGGTCCAGCCGTAAGTTCTGTTACAAATGAAAATGCATTTTTTTTATTAAAATTATTCTACTCGAATTCGCCACTCTTGGCTTTGGATTGATGACCAGGTTTTGAACTGATCAGTTAGTAGGTGGAAAGTCCACAGTACATTTTTAGAAAAATATGATGACCACGTTAAACCTTTTCAACCACTTATTGTAGTGCTCTTCAATCGTGAGAATTTTTTCATCAGTATATAAGATATTTAATTGACAATAATTAATTGATAAGATCAGTAGACCTGTGTATCGGGACAGAAGGCGTTTGATCGATCCACTCTTAATTGTAGGGATTGATTTAGAACATGTCCTGTATATCGATGATAAGAACTCAGCTTCAGGTTTTATTTTTGTTATAAATATGCGACAACAGGAATTTTCATTTCTCGCAATAAGTTTTTTGTTTCCTAGTAGAGTTTTGGCTACTTAGAACTTGTATGTGCTATCTTCCCTTCTTAGTATATCTGTCGATAGTACGATATACAAACATACAGCTGATACTAAACTTTTCAAGTGTCTTGAATATGACCGACGCGGACGCAACGACTCGATACCCACTTCGTCCATTCTATTTTCGACATTCCATATTGTAATTAGATATGAATAAAAAAAAATAATGTATGTGAAATGGTGGGAAATCGAAATAAGTTTTTAACATAATAACAATTTAAAATAATTGAGTTGAAAAGAAAAAAATAATAGATTTTATGTAACAGTATTTATGGTCATGCTAGATATAGTAGTCATGAAAGTGAGCTATATCAGCCATGTATGTGTGCTGTAGATATCAGCCATGTATGTGTGCTGTAGAGATCAGCCATATATGTGTGCTGTAGATATCGGCCATGTATGTGTGCTGTAGATATCAGCCATGTATGTGTGCTGTAGATATCAGCCATGTATGTGTGCTGTAGATATCAGCCATGTATGTGTGCTGTAGAGATCAGCCATGTATGTGTGCTGTAGATATCAGCCATGTATGTCTGCTGTAGATATCAGCCATGTATGTGTGCTGTAGTGATCAGCCATGTATGTGTGCTGTTGAGATCAGCCATGTATGTGTGCTGTCGAGATCAGCCATGTAGGTGTGCTGTAGAGATCAGTAAAGATACAATAGCCATGTAGGTGTGCTATTATGATCAGCCATGTATGTGTGCTGTGGAGATCAGTAATGACACAATAGCCATGTAGGTGTGCTATTATCAGCCATGTAGGTGTGCTGTAAAAGTCACTGATGATACAATAGCCATGTAGGTGTGCTATTATGATCAGCCATGTAGGTGTGCTGTAGATATCAGTAATGACCCAATAGCCATGTAGGTGTGCTATTATGATCAGCCATGTAGGTGTGCTGTAAAGGTCACTGATGATACAATAGCCATGTAGGTGTGCTATTATGATCAGCCATGTAGGTGTGCTGAAGAGATCAGTAATGAAGCAATAGCCATGTAGGTGTGCTATTATGATCAGTCATGTAGGTGTGCTGAAGAGATCAGTAATGAAGCAATAGCCATGTAGGTGTGCTATTATGATCAGTCATGTAGGTGTGCTGAAGAGATCAGTAATGAAGCAATAGCCATGTAGGTGTGCTATTATGATCAGCTGTGTATGTGTGCTGTAGATATCAGTAATGACACAATAGCGATGTAGATATGCTACTATGATCAGCCATGTAGGTGTGCTGTAGAGACCAGAAATGACACAATAACAGTGTAGTGTATGTAGATCAGCCATGTAGGTGTGCCTTAAAGATCAGTAATGACATTGATATCAATAATGATACAATAGCTATGTAGGTGTGCTATTATGATCAGCTATGTAGGTATGCTCTAAAGGTCAGTAATGATAAATTATAGCCATGTAGACGTATTATAATTTTATCAGCCATGTAGTTGTGCTGCAATAGTCACATAGTTGTGATAGGACAGACATGTAGGTGTGCTGCAAAAGCCATATAGTTGTGACGGAATAGCCATGTAGGCGTGCTGCAATAGTCATATATGTAGTTGTGATAGAATAGCCGTATAAACATACTGAAATAGTCATATAGTTGTAATGAAATAGCCATGAATATCCTTAAGTTATTAACAACCATGCAGGTGCATGCATGCATAGCTATGTAGTTGTTATGTAACATCTATTTAAGTGTGTCATAGTTGCCATGACAAAATAAGTATCAGATACTTAAGTGTATGATTATAGTCATGTAGGTGTGCAATTGTCAATCAAAGTGTAGTAGTAATAATATAAAATTGCTGCTATTAGTTTTTCTTAATGTGCGACATTAATTATCTAGATACATGTTTTTATATGAATAACATAATAGTATTATGTATACTGTTTAAGACATGTATTGAATGAACAGAAATATTTGAAATTAGTTTCAAGATTAAAGCAGATGGCATAAAGTTTATAAAGTTTACTTACAGTGTATTGTAAGGTGGTAACACGGCAGTATAGAGTTTATAAGTTATTATAAAATGATATAAAGCGTGTGAAAATATGTATTTCAGCCAACCAGAGAAGAATACGGGTTCACCCCGGAAGCTAAGTAAGCGAAGGACGCAGGACACAGAAGTACCAGATGTAACTAAGAGAATATCGGAAGGCTGGATACCTGCTAAAAATGAAAGCGGCGTTAAGTGGTATACAACAAAACTATGGTATCTACGATTTATTTATTTGGGAAAGATTGGGATCAAAAACTAAAAAAAAAGCCATTTGCGGCTGATGAACATTTGGTAAATTTTAAGGGAATATTACTATGTAAAAGTAGTTTACTGCAGTATTTATGGAATTATTTATAGTTCAATAGGTAATGGAGCAAAAGATCTTTAATTTAGCGAACCAAAAGATTTGTTAACATTTAGCTTCTCAGCAATTCTATCAAATTAGAGATAATTCTAGGATAAATACTACTACTAATAAATACTAATTATTTTAGAAAAACTCAATTTAAGGACTGGTTCTGTTATCATAGTTAATGTTTGCAAGTCAATACAATTAGAGGAAATTATTCTACATGTTTCAGTTATCAGGAATGTTGGCATATATATAATTATTATTGCCAAAAGCCAATTATTAAATGTAGTAAATGTGATAGAATAAGTCATAACCTTTATGACTGTACCAGAAACCTCTCTTCATGTGCATGAAAGTAATAGTACAAACGAATTGACAAAAGTTTTTAAGATATTTAATAGAGATATTAATTTCCGATATAAATTGTTTAAAAAAAAAATCCTTTAAAACGAATCAGCATTTGATAAAATAAAATATTTTTAATGTCTTAAGTAAAAGCACTCATAATTTCAGTAGCGATCGTAATATTCAATTATATTATCAGTGACTAATATTTATTTACTGACTTGAATACAATTCACAAGGATTTACCATTTATTGAATTATTTATGAAATATGATATATATTTATGAATATATACATATATATATATTTTGATATATATACCAGATACCTATATGAAATTTTGTTATTATTGATAATCATTTTGTGGAATAAGACCTAGTGATAGTCAAGAAAGGATTTTAAAATAAAAAAAAACCCTTTTTACCACAAACTAATCATTTACATAATATTTTACTGTTATAAAATTAGTTATAGAAAAGTATTTTATTTGTGTCTGCATTAATATTAATAGATAGTACATATATTAGAGTCAGGATTTTGTTAGTTAGTCAACTCTACTGAGAAAACAAATATGGCCATGTTAATTGGTTATTCGAAATATTCAAGTTCATTGATAATTATTATTTAGACATTCGCGTAATGTGTTGATCAAATAAGAAGTCAATATTGGTTTCCTGAATTTCAATCACATTTAATAAAAACAAAGTAGCTTACTGGAGATTCCATGGAGCGATTAAACAAAGAATGTGTCTAAATAAACTTTTTGCAATTTACTAAGGTTTTGTCGAAGGATGAATTTTTATTTTACAAATTTATTTCATTTTATGAAATGTTTGTAAACTTTGGTAATTTTAAGTCTATGGGAAAATTATGTACGAGCTTTGTTTCTTTAACAGATTTTGTTAGTTCTTCTTATGAAATGAATCATTAAAATGTTAGATTGAAAATTTGTTCCAAGTTATTGGTTTGACACACCAAAAATCAATTCAGTTTCTAAGGGGTTGCACAAGAAACAGAAAATTATCTTTAAAGTTCCTGTTTTGATTCTTCGTACACTCGATGAACATTTGCTTATTAAAAAGCGACAGATGTATTTAAAACCATATGGTAATAAAAAAAAAATACAATTAAGTTGAAGAAGTGTTGAATGCACATGAAACAGTAAAGTTTTAGCCTCAAATCAAGATCAAATATGTGGGGTCAATATTTTGTTGCTCAATACATTTTATTTTTGTTTCGATTTATTAATAGTAAAAAAAAAAAAAAAAAAAATATGTATACCATAACTCCGCTACAATATACCGTTGCGAATCGTTATGGCTAGGACTACAATTATGGCCAGTGTATTTAAAGATTTTTCTCAGTAATAATCAAAAAGTTGAATGATTTTCACCCTATGAAATATCAGAATGTTTAGGTTACGATCGATAATCAAGTTATTAAAACCAAACAAAACTCAAACAGGTTAGATAAGATGAGATCTTTGAAGACCTTGACATATATCTAAGCAATAATGTAAAACTAAACTAAATCTGGCCCTAACTATACTTAATCTCGCATGAAAAAGTGAAAATAAAAAAACAGACCTTAACCATTCGGTTACAGACTGTAAATGCATAAGATAATAAATGTGTCGGTGCGCCATCTAGGTTAATTAAGAATCAATTGGTACCCTACTTTCAAGTCGGAAAAGAGTGTCAAGTAGTTGACTTTGACGGCACTCTAGTGAAGCGTCAAAACGATGGTGGCGGTGTGGCCATCATACATCAGGACTTTTCTTAAGAAAGTCACACATGCACCAAGAATACGACGAATCACTTATTTCAGAGACAATCGATATACTTTCGTGGGCAATTATTTAATTGTGGTTAAATCATTGTTCAAAATTGTAAGATGTGATTAATATTTGTTAATTAAAGTAAATAATTATCTTTAATACGTCCATTGCGCGATTACAAATGCATAAATAGAAATGCTAGAATGTTTAATGTAGCTATAAGTAGTACTGTAATATTATTTATTTACCATATTATAATGTCATTTTTAATAAATAATGTATTCCAATTTATGTATTATAAGCAATTTTTGAAGTATCGTCTAACTTTCTATGTTATAATAATAAATAATTTTATGTAACAAAGTATCTTTGAGATTGATATTGTGAATATTAATTGTGTATTGATTATATTGATAGCGTTTGTATGTTCTAGTTTCCGAGTTAAAAAAAATAAAAAAAGAAGTTATTTAATTAATTATTTCTCGTGTAAGTGAAATTGTATTATTTTTTGAGAGAAATAAATGTATTTAACCATTAGTAGATACTTATCTAGATTTCATTGTAATTATAGAGGATAAGATGGTAAATCGTATAAGATTTCTTTTGCATTGTATAGAATCTCTGTATACCTTGCATTATATAAACTTCTCAGCCGATTATTACTATTGTAACCGAGACTTTGTAAGCTAAACCATTATTGAAAAGAGTATCCATGGAGTTTCTTGCCGGTTCTTCTCCATGAGACCCACTTTTTGGAACCGTGCAACTAGACGTTTCATAAGATAAATACAAAACTTTTGATTTTGATAAAATGTGCTCAATGAGTGTTGTGATTTTGCGTGCTCCGGAGATAGCACGCTTGTGGATGGCCGAGTGTTGTGATTCGTTAATTTAAAAGGCAAAATTGTATATTGTAATCAAATTTAGTATTAAAAATTGAAATAATTTATATTAATTATAATGAGTTTACATATTGTATCGATACTTTAAAGTGTGTGCAGATGTTCAATTGTTCTTACTGTGGAAGTAATATCAGTCATTCAATTTATTTGACAGTTCACTCGTCACGTGTTCACTCACGTCATTCGTTCCTTTCATTCATTCAATATTGAGAGAGTGTCGTCTAATGTCAAGCTGTTAAGCAAAATTATTAGAAAACGGGCATTCTGTCTACAGTCGTGCTCCAGTAAAGTCCTAGTTATACTGTTCGTAATCTCGTGATGTATTAACGTCTATACAAAGTGAATATCGATATTTTAAGAAATTGTACACGTGTTGGTAGTTGAATATATTCATGTCCGAGAAGTAAAATCTGTATTGAAGATGGAAATATACGTTTGGATACTGTACACTGGTGGTTTTACTATAAAAGTAAGTTGAAGTTGAAGTTTTCTTAGTAAGTTGTTTGATATTTGTAAGGTACGAATGACTTGCGAGAAATTATGCGTATTCATTTGTTTATTCAATTTCAATTTATTTGTCGTACAAATAACAGATATAATTACTTTCTATCAAGTTGCTTAGGTCTCTGCTAACACAGATACCTATCATACATTTAAGTTTAATACTTTAAACAAATTATAACTCTACATATTTATAAGATTATATATTATTTTGATTGCTTTACAGTAAACAGCAATCAGACAGAAGGTAAGTTGTCGTAAATACAATTCCAAAAAGTTGCTATACTAGCGCAATATAAAAAAAATATCTACGGAGTTGATAATAACTGTAATTCTCTGGATAATGGAAATACTGATTAAACTCAAACTCAAACATTTAAACAAACTAAGATAGTGTCTTCATGGGTTTTAGTGTGTTTGAAATGGGGTTTTCTTTTTATTTATGTTTTTAAATTTCAATTACCTTTCTTTCTTCTATAAATAATCGTGTTTTATTAGTTAAAAGATTTTGAAGTATCTTAAATCCGTGTATTAAGTCACGTTACTCAATAAAATTACTTTAACAACTTGAGTCTTACCCGAGGTTATCAATACGAATGCTTCCGTATTTTAAGCAGACGTTCATGTTGAACCTGCCTTAGATAACGCACTATTTTGATAACAGAATCAGATCGTTCCAAACCAAAGATTCGTCTGCTCACAGGCATCCTCGGAATTCCGTGATAACGATTTCTAGAAAATCATTATCTATGTTTTATATGCAAATACAACATTGTGCCTGTGATCAAATATTAGTTTATTGTACTCAGTTACACCCACGATGCTGCCGGTAATTTGGTCAAAATGTCTTTTTTATTATTTTAAGCGTTCATATGAAGTTTTGTTATGGTCCAGAATACGCAATTAGTGCTTTTTTCTAACCGTAGGTTTACGCTTAAGATAAGCAATAGTGACAAAAAATATTTTTATTCGAAAAATCCTCTTTTTGAGTTCCTTGTAAAAGAAATACAAGAAATTATTCAATGGCTCATTGCGTTTAACACAATAAGTCCTGGATTAAATTTTCGGTTATATATCAAACATGAAAATAAAATACAGTAGCTAAAATATTATACAATTAATTTGATATAGAGAGATTCTGTGAGATGAATTACTATTATTATTAACTAGTAATAAATCCATCCAAAGTGAAGTGTACCAAAATCTATATGAAATTCGTACAAAAGGTTTACTGAATAGCTATAAAAAGTAATACAATTGAAAAAAAAGTCAGTTGTTTATCTGTAACATACAGTTGAATATAATAAATTACTATAAAACACTATGCATTCCTCATGAAACGTGTAATCATTGAGGAATTCGACAAAACAATTTACCATTGGATTTGTACAATTTCTGTAATATCATCATTGTTTAAAACAAAAATATCTGAAATGTTATATCATCATTTACTGTAAAATATTTTATTGAGTCGTCTATACTAATATTGTAAAGAGGAAAGATTTGTATTTTTGAATGTTACGAATAAACTCAAAAACTACTGGACAAAAATCTTTCACCAATAGAAAGTTACATTTTTAGCGAGTAACATAGGCTATTTGGCGTTTTTTGTGTATAGTACATCTACATTGCGCCCGTGTGAAGCTGGGGCGCGTTGCTAGTTATGAATATTAAGAGAATAAAAAGGGGAAAACCTCCGGGACTATCAAACGCAACGCAACTTAATTGGAATATTGACGACTATGCCCAAATTGGAGGTAAGATAAAACATTTTTGAAAATTCTCGTGTAATATGTACCTGGATTCAAAAACCCATAGAAACACAAGATGTGTCACTTAACGCATCAAATACGCTAGTCAACAATAAAAGTGCCAAAAGTTTTTGATAAACTGCCTGAAAAATTAAAAAATGAACCAAATTTGATGCATTCTACAATCCTTTAAGTTATGCCAATCCATAATGAGTAGAAGCAACTCATATAATGAATTCATGTCCGCGAATATGACGAGCTGGATTACAATTCATTTATATTAGTAAATGTATTTATACGAGTATACGACCGCCTCCGTGGCTCAGCGATGCGTTTCGCATCCAGGGAAAACAAGATAAAAAAAATGTTTCGGCAGAGCACAGAAGGCTGATCACCACTTACCTGTAAATAAAAATGATCACTGAAACAGACACAGAAATGTGTCTGCCTCATGCCCCATGCCCCATTAGGGGACTCGGGAATTCACTTTAATGTATTTATCTTAAAATTATGTTGTATTGCATAGTACATACGAAAATAGTATAAAAGAAAAAATATATTTACAATTCTTTCAATACATTTGAAATAATTGTAAAATATTATGTTCGAATTCTCGAATCATTTATATACATCTTAATTCGACATTTGATTGAATCGAGTATTCTATACCTTGCTTTTTTACTTTAAATTTGCATTTTCACATTGAAAGAACCGATAATACTGTCAAAAATATCTCAAGACAAATTAGTTAATTTTGCTATGATATTTTGTGATGACGTGCCCGTCGGTGTTGCTAGCGTTTACATTATGTACTATTTTTTTTATTATAGAATTATCAGAAAAGCAATACTCGACGGCGAGCTAGGTGTCAAGTTAATTGGTTGACAGATTGATTTTTTTTAGTGCAAACGGACTGGCGACTTACCTAATAGTTAGCAAAATGCCGCATCACCACCACAATAACATAGGTCTTAATAATATTTTTTTTAGTTAGATTTAGTTTTTTTTTTTATATAATGTTTACCATTTACCTCAAACCTATGCTGAAAACCAGCCCTGTATGAATGTGGCACCTAAACGTTTTGGCGGGCTTGTTGGCGCGTTCGGTAGAATACCTGCTCTGCGCAATTGGAGCGCCAATGGGACGTGGGTTCGAATCCCATCCGAATGACATGATTATAATTTTCTATAAGCATGTCTTCAGCCCCGTCTGGTAACTTCGGGCATTGAACCACCACTGATAGATGGCAAAACCGTGAACTTCGGGCATTGAACGGGTAGACCTACCACCACTGATAGATGGAAAAACCGTGCAGTGCACATTGCGCGTATCAGTCTGTTTCAGTCTCTGGATTTCCGAACAAAGTAGGTCGAGAGCGCATAATTAACTTATGTTCTGTGTCGATATCTAACATTAAAATGCTCATCTTAAAAATCGAGTATTTCGATTGGTTATGACTCGATTGTTTTTCTATAGATTTATGGTGCTTCAAAATTCAGTCATAGCGTGTAAGAAATACTACATTCAAAGTTAACACCTTTTCTCACAGTCGGTTAGAAAAACTGTCTTCTCACTTTGAAGAGCCTAATTTAATTACAAGATCAATATTAATGAATCATAAATACAAAACAAACAGACAAACGTTTGAACTTCGCACGGTCGTATTGAGATCTTATTGAATGGAGTAGACACCAAAATCACCCTTATTTCTATAAAAATAAGATCGAAAATTCAGTAAGTTTAGGGTCTTGTCAATCCGTTTTAGAGAAAAAGTGTATCTAAAACTATAGTTATAAGATTTATATTCTCATAGCGTCCAAATATTGGTATATTAGGTATTATTTAGATTATATATTATGCGTTTATTTATAATTATATCGTTTTGGGTACTATAATAATAGCACAAATTATATAGTTTTGGGTAACTTTTATTATGGTAAATTATAAAAGAGCATTATTTTTCTTAAAATAACCAACATAAAATGACACACCATAAATGTATAATAACGTGGTAAGTCACTACAAGATATCAACGATGCGCTGTCGACCTATTTGAGTTCGAACAATTCATAGATTGAAATTGCCCCGGGGCGCCCTCGATCTAGTGTGTCACAAAACTGTCATCTACACTAATCTTATAAAGACGAAAGATTTTGTATGTTTGTAACGAATGAACTAAAAACTCCTGGACCGATTTTTAAAATTATTCATCAATAGAAAGCTACATTATCAGCGAGTAACATATGCTTTTTTATAGTATATGTTGCATTTAGAATAAATAGAAAAAAATACGGTTCATATGGTAACAGTAATAGATGGAAAAATCACGGCTTTTCCATCTATGAGCGGTGGTTCGTGACTAGGGAACACAATCCCGAGCATATTTTTCAATCCCGGGATTACGGGATTTTTGATGCGTAATCCCGGGATCCCGGGGCTATCCCGGGATTAGACTGTGGTTTCTAATTGGGCGCGAATGAAATAAAATGTGTAATTTCTTAAAAAAAAAGTAGTAAGAAAATAAAATAGACCAAAAAATAAAAACTATACTTTTGTAAGAAAACAAAATGACAACAGAGAAAATCTATCTAGAATTTTAAAATACATAAAATAAAATCGTTGAAATATCAAAGCATCCAATGTTTGACTTACAAGCCTGCTTCATAGTTTATCTACAATATTATGATATGAGGTGATCGAGTGATTCCCCTGATGGCCCGTTGGGTAATTACCTAAAGAGTAGCATATTGAAATATAATATTGTCTTTTATTAACGCGAGTATCACACATTTAAATAAAATACTGTATACCGGATTAAAACGCGATTTATTATTTAAATTATTTATCCCGACGTTTCGGATGCTTTTCAGCAACCGTGGTCGCGGGAGACTGAAAGATGGAGACATCTTTCAGTCTCCCGCGACCACGGTTGCTGAAAAGCATCCGAAACGTCGGGATAAATAATTTAAATAATAAATCGCGTTTTAATCCGGTATACAGTATTTTATTTAAATATTGAAATATTCCGAGATGGGAAGTCTCTTCTAAGTTATACGACAAACACATTATTAGGGCTGTAGGTACCTGTGTAGTACGTACATATACATATATCGTACGGTGTATCTAAGGATTGTTTTTGTCGTTATGTAATAACATAAATGCTATTAATATAATCGAGGCAAGGTTATTGAGAAAATCTAGGCAAGGAATGCAAAATAAACCTGTTTGTAGCAATCCCGAAAATCCCGGGATTAGCCAAGTACAGTTCCGGGATTTACGGGATCAGAAAACGGCCGAGATCTGAGATGTGATCCCTATTCGTGACCCAGCACTCTCCGTCTATCGATTTGTAACATAAAATACTATGTCTTCTTATCTAAGTGGTCAAATACGGTACATACGGACGGACAACTGAGTATTTGTATTAGATAACATGCAACTGGGTTAGTTAATATTTGTGTCCTGATTTATATTTAAGGACGACATTAATTGGCATTTGTGGTCCAAATACTACTAATTTGACTTTAAACAGGTTTATAACATACTAGCAACACGCACCGGCTTCGAACCTGCGACCCAACGTAACGGTGTAATATCCAATGTGCCAACGGATTCATGAGAATATTGTATTTATTCTTATCTAGTTTAGTTTTATTACTGATTTAAATACAGTAATAATTAATTAATGATTGTAATCCGGCTCCGTGGTTCAGCGCGTTGCATTGAGTACCGAAGGTCCCGGGTTCAAATCAAACGAAAAAAAAATATTGTTTGGGTCGGGCATAACACATAAGACTGATCACCTACTTTCTTCTAAAGAAAACAGTAGAGTGAAACAGACACAGAAATGTGTCTGCCCTAAGCCCCACGAAAGTACTTGGGAATTCACTTTACATCTTACTAAATATATAATATTTTTTGACCTAACAAAATATATCTAGTTTATCAACGTAGTTATATTATAGACACCGTTTTAAAAAGCAGAACCTTTGGTAGCCTTTGATACTATGAACTGAACCGGTTACTGTGCGAAGGAGACAGCGATAGGACCACGAACGAGTGAAAGGGAGAGCGAAACACCGTGCCGAGATGACCTATCTTATTTTGTATCACCGTATACAACTCCAATTGCAACACGAAAGGAAATTACAATGTACTTGATATTTTAAGCAACTATTAAAAATGAGGTTCTTCTAAATTGCATGTTATCGATTCTTCCGAAATGTTTGCTCAGTTTTAGAACGTTATTTTGATGTTTTTATGGACAAAAAAATATTTTTTTTTAATCTTCAGACTTCTAGGAAGAAGTGGCCTGGTGCGTTTAGCTGATAGCAACGTTCTTGTTGGTGAGGATGCAAGGGTTGAGAACAAATTGGGAAACTGATGGCAAAAGCTGGAGTGTTGGTTTTAGTTTCAAGACCGAGACAGAACACTTGTTTTGTGATTTTGGTGGTATTTCTAAATTCTCACCAATTTCATTAGACGAAATACAACTGCCAGTCTGTTTCGATTTTCGTTACCTCGATTCTCTCACTCAAGTTGATGGAAATATTGATAGGGATGAACTTTATACCGGATTAAAAAAGATAAAGTTAGTTATTATACTTAATATTGTCTTTTATTCGTGGTCGCGGCAGACTCGGTTGCTGAAAAACATCCGAAACGTCGGCATATATAATAAATCGCGTTTTAATCCATATAAAGTACATAATATATGTATATGTGATTATATTATGAATATAACAGTGGATGGGTATACGAGAAGGCCAAAAAACATGGATTGATTGTGTGAAGAATGATGTGTGTTTGAGAGGTCTGACTGATGATATGGCGAGTGAAAGAGGAGAATGGAGGACTCCAAATAAAAAAAGGGAACAGAGCAAGAAGAAGAAGAGGTATTTTTTTATATATATTGAAATGATAAGATACAAAATTATATTTTAAAATTCCTAATATTTTGAGTATTTTGATTGTTTTTTTTTTTAATACAGACTGCAAAAACAAGTCACACATCGACATGTGTGATGTTTTGAAATGTGAGGTTTTATTTAATGAATAAATTACGCACTCCTAGGTTCTATTCACGATCTCAAAGTCCCAAACAATACAGTCATATTACTATGTTTATAAAGATATCATATAACCGATCGATACTGACTCACTGGCCTGGTCAAGGGTGATCAGTAATGTTTTGTAGACATATTTTTTGGACTAATCGTAAACCTTGTATTGCTCTTTATTATTATTATATTTTTGGTATCGCAAAGAAAAACCAAGTGCCGAAAACAGGATATCGTCTTATCTAAAACTCACATTTTGTTGAGTACCTATTTCCTTTATATTGTTATACCATTATTTTTTAAATAGAAAAATTAATAATTAAATTTTGATATTACAAAGGAAAACAAAGTGCTTAATATTTGTCTCCTCTTTATTTATACTCCCTTCTTTTTTGAGTGTGTGAATATATTTTTTTTTAATAAAAAAACGAGAGGTAATTTTTTTTTCAAATATATTTTTATCGTCTTTTCAATTTTCTTTCAAATTTCAAAGTACTTGAAAAAGGGACTGTAACGATTAAATATAAATTATACAAAAGTCGTTTATGATGACGTATGTAAAAAGTAGACATGTTACATGGCAGATGGTTTATATATATATATACAGTAGTGACACATCGTATGACGATTGACGAGCGTATTATTGATGTGTCAGCATTCTACAGACGGTGATTCAATTACTTCCTACTTTAATTAATGATTACTTTAAATTGATGATTAAAATGATATATCTAAATAAGTAAATATATATTCGTCTATGTATTTGCGTGTTGTTCCCACTAGAATGTGAGTGCTC
Organism: Anthocharis cardamines; assembly: GCA_905404175.1. Taxonomy (NCBI): domain Eukaryota; kingdom Metazoa; phylum Arthropoda; class Insecta; order Lepidoptera; family Pieridae; genus Anthocharis; species Anthocharis cardamines. Next base: position 11,254,118 of record FR989965.1, on the reverse strand, counting down.
CTATTTCACCATACATACTGCTGATAGAGGACAAATCTTTGTTTTATTTTTTAGTTTATATATATTTTTTGATAATTATAGTTAATTGTGTGATGTCATGTGGAACATGGTGTAATGGTTGCAGCCCCTTATAAAACATTTGTAAAACAAAAACTTGGCGATTAAAAAGAGTGGCGGCGAGTTTCTTGCCAGTTCTTCTCGTCCGCTCTACGCCCTTGATTTGTGAACTGGCAGTAAATGTAAAATTAGAAGCATTTAATATGTATTTTTTATTGACGTTCATAAGTGTACCTACATTGTGTTACCTAAATGAATAAATGATTTTTGAATTTGAATTTGATATATTAACTATGTCCAACAATTTTTCTTACAGAGTACACCTCCGCCCAAAGACATCCGCGAATCAAATGTATCAGATATGCTGTCGGCTTTTTAAAAATGTATGTCTATTGAAACTATGGATGTTTCGGATATTTTCATTCGGAAATCCATAGACTGAGACCGAATCGCGCATTGTGTACCTACTTCACGGCTTCACTTGAAGTATGAACGGTGGTTCGTTACCCGGTCGGAATTTTGATATCCCTCATGTTTAATGCCCGGAGTGACCAGACGAAGACATGCTTACAGAAAATTATAAACATGTCGTCCCGGCGGAATTCAAACCTGAGACCCATCTAAGCAAAGGCAAACACGCCAACGAGCCCGTTTATTTTGTTAGATTATTTACAATCTTGTAATCATCTGTATAGAGTTGTATCATTGAGGATTGAGGAATATGTTTAAAAACTGCAACGTAAAACATCAATTTTGTTACCACAACTTACGTGAGTGATATCGGAATATTTATAGAACATAACATTATCTAACTAGCTGTTGCCCGCGACTTCGTCCGCGTCAATTTCTGTTATTATAATCGCGATGAAGTTTTTAAAAGAATATATTATTTTAAAGTAATTCTGCGTAAATGATATTTTTACCATATTTGATTACCATAAAAAAAATTTATAATGAGTCAATCTTAAAAGATAGACATATACTGTCACGGACATTTTTTTAGATAATTTAAAGAGGAATAATTCTTTCATACATATTTTTCGGGTAACTTGAACCGTACGCAGCGCACGCAACGGAAGCCCTCAAATATGGATAATTTTCCCCGTTTTTGCAACATTTTTCACTGATGGTTCGCTCCTATTGGTTGCAGCGTGATGTTGTATAGCCTAAAGCGTTCCTCGATAGTTGGACTATCCAACACAAATGATTTTTAAATTCGAACCAGTAGTTCCTGAGATTAGCGCGTTCAAACAAACAAACTCTTCAGCTTTATAATATTAATATAGATTGTAACTTACATTCATTTCAGGAAGAAAAAATACATTGATAAACATAGATTTACAGCATAGATTTAGCTATAGTTTGTTTAAGCTGTTGTAATGTTGTACTGTGTTTCTGAATAAATGATTTATCTATCTATCTATCTATCTATAAACATTATACCACCCTTACCCGGATCCGGTTAAAATACCCTGATTCCATTGAAATAGCGATCAAATTAAATAAATATAAAATATTCGCAGAGAATGCCGATACGAACGGGCTGAAAATCAATCTTTTGACGTGGAATAAAATTCCTGATAATTACTGATTCGAGCCTTGAGTGGAATTTCGAATATTCTGTGTCGAGCGTCAAATTTATATGGACGCTGTTAAGCAATACAGTGACAACTGTCAACCCACACGGTTGCCATTTTGAGAAAATTGAGTTTGAAGTTTTAATCAGGTTTTATAAAATTTCTTTAAAAAAATAACTGAAATAATAGATTTTTTTGTAATTATTATTATTAGACTAAATATATGTCGTTTTTCTTGGTATCAATCAAAGTAATTGAATTTAATGCATTATTATTAAATATTTTAAGCTCGCTAGTTTTTTCAATATTTTTGCTATTAAAACGATTTAAATGATATATATCTCGTTTGAAATATGTACCCCGGCTCATAAGAAAGCCGTTGATATAAAAATTTAAATTTTTGTAATTTTGTGGGGTGACACTCTATTGCTTAACAGCGTCCATATGTGGTACATATACACAGGTGTGCTGTAACTACAGACTGCATTCGAAGGGTGGTTTCACTACTAAACGTCCGAAGACGCATTCGTAAACTTCGGGCATTGATCTGGGGGCCTAGCACGAACGACTATCGACAACGTATTCGAATCGTCGAACTGTCATTTGTATGAAAAGTCATTTGAAATTTCATACAAATGACAGTTCAACGATACGAATACTCTTTCGATACTTGTTTGTGCTCACCCCCCGGGTGGGAGAAATATCGATATTCCGACAGAAACGAACCACCGTTCATAGATGGAAAACCCTTAAAGTGCACATTGCGCGTTTCGGTTTCAGTATGGATTTCCGAATGCTCGAAGTAAAAAGTAGGTCGACAGCGCATCATTGACTGTTGTTCTGTAGCTGAGAACCTACCATCAAGTGAACCTCATGCACGTCTGTCGATATCTATACTAATCTATACTAATATTATAAAGAGGAAAGATTTGTATTTTTGAATTTTTGCATTTTTGTATGTTATGAATAAACTCAAAAACTACTGGACCTAAGATATAAGATATCTCGACATCGACAACTTTGATAGACAAGATATCTAGATCGACAAATATCTCTACTTTTGACATAAGAAGTCGAGTTTTAAGTGTGTCATGTTAGACCCGGAAGACGTAAAGAGATAATCGATTAAAACACGACAACGGTCGACAAAATTTTGTCGTGGATGTCATGCTAGGCCGACTGGACAGACAAGTTTTTCAATATATCCACTGGGTATCGAACCCATGACCGAGTTGTAATAATATTTTACTAGAAATATATTTATTCAGTTGAACTACTATTAAAACTGTCGGATCAGCCATCAGTTATTTCAATAAAAAGTTGCAAATGTACAGACAGACACCTGAATGTTATATGATGCGGGCGGAACTGGGAAATATTAAAATGAGTATCGTCATAGGCAGAGAGCTGACTATAAAAATAATTATGAAATCTGATCTTTAGATAAAATACTTAATTCAAAAACGTGGTATATTGAAACAAGTTAAAGTATGTTTTATCTCGCTCTATCGAATACTAGATTGCTTTAGAAAGAATCACAATCTCGTCTATACTATTACTATATTATCTATACTAATATTATAAAGAGGATTTTTTTTGATTTTGTATGTTATGGATACACTCAAAAACTAATAGACCGATTTTTTAAATTATTTCACCAATAGAAAGCTATCAGCGAGTAACATAGGCTATTTTATGTATAGTACATCTGTATTGCACCCGTGTGAAGCCGGGACACGTTGCTAGTTTATTAATAAAGATCTTCTATTTAAATATACTGTTTTCTTTTTTTTTGTCTTCTATTTTACTAGTTACTGTTGTCATTAGAACTTTAATTATATACTTATTTTTTTTTAGGTCAAACAATATAAAAAAATATCAGAGAGGTTAACAGAATACTTGCCTGTGACGAAAAATTATCAGTGAAACGGACACAGAAATATGTCTGTCCCATGCCCCACTAGGGGCCTCGGGAATTCACAATATACTTAAGTCCAACCGAGAGATATTGTGAATTCCCGACTTTTAACAGTTTAGTCAAGGTACTCTGATACCAAATAGCGCTTTTCTTCCGACTATATTGACAAAATACTAACCAAAACATAAATTATAATGAAGCTTTGAATGAAATTATTTTCATTTCGGTTCGGTAGTTCCAAAGTTTAGAAACAAACATATAAACTAGACTTTTTCATTATATTAGTAGTAGATAAAAACAAAGATCACATACTGAAAATATTAAAATAATTTAATTTACTTTAAAATCGTGTTTTTGTTAACTTTGTTAGTATATTCAGGTCACTCACGTACAACAGTAACAAGCCTTTTATTTATATCATTATGCACCTATATGAATACTATTCTGTGTTGTTAATTAAAAAAAATGTTTGAATTAATATATGGATATTCTCGTAAGAGATAGCCGAAAAAATCTATTACCATAATGCGTTAGTTGTAAAACATATCCATGTATCATTATGCGTTTGTTACATGATAATAAACAGTATAAATTAAAATATGTATCATCACTAATAAGATAATTTGGGCATTATTTTAAGTGTAATATAGTATGTGTCAGGATGCCCAACTCTTCCATATCAAAATAATGCTAATGTTAGTGTTTGTAGTAAAAAAATAAGGTCTGAAGAAGGTAAGGGTGTGTGGTGGAAGCTTGTATATAAGGTTTTATGAAGGTGTGAGGTCTTTGATGATGTATCTATTCAATAGGTTTATAGGGATAATCAGTACTGACTTGTAAGTGTGGGAATATTGAATGAAATAAATAAATATAATTAGTTTATTCTATATTTTTAATAGTATTAGCGTAAACATATTTTTCCTGTCGTAGGATCTAAAGCACGAAAACGAAAACGAGTTCATTTCCTTTCGGTGCCATCAGCGGAATTAGTTTTTATGCAACTGGCTCTTAGACTATTTCGCTCCCTTATTTTATTGATATAATTAAATATTGATAAATACATGTAATTCAGTGGCAATAAAAATAATCGTCCGTTTGTATATTTTATAATTAATTACTTATTTCAATAAATAAAAAAAATAGCATGCACTACACTACAACTAATATATTATATACTAGCAAAACGCCCCGGCTTCGCACGGGTGCAATTTAGATGAAAAAAAGTAACACGCTGATAATGTAGCTTTCTAATGGTGAAAGAATTTTTAAAATCGGTCAAGTATTTTTTGTATTAAATCGTAACAAAACCACAAAAATTGAAGAAAATGACAAAGTATATACAATACTACCCCTCGCAGCATTGCTCGCTGCGCTGCGCTGCTTGAAGCCGCACCGGCCGTAAACATAACGGTGACATGACTGTAATAGTTAGAGATATGCTGCCGCTGATTTTTTGTAGATAATGGTGTGTTCTAAAAAAATGTAGTATATCATTTTGTTCTATCATCAATAGTTTTCGCAGCGCACGCGATGTAAGGTAGTTTTTTGATATTTTTTTCACACCTTGGATTACGTTATCGTAATTTTAGTAAGGATGCCTATTTTTTTTGAAAATGAAATATAGCCTATGTCACTCAGAAATGATGTAGCTTTCCAACAGTGAAAGAATTTTTCAAATCTGCCAAGTAGTTTCGGAGCCTATTCAATTCATACAAACAAACAAACAAACAAAAAATCAAACCTTTCCTCTTTATAATATTAGTATAGAAAAATAAACCACGTCATCCCACATCTCATAGTTTATTATTGTACTGGGGGTCCAAGATACAAGCTTGCTTAGTTTGGGCCCCAAATCTATTGTATAAATAACTTGTATTTGTAAATATGATAAATAAATAAAAATAAATAAAAAATAATAATGAATTACTAAATACCTAGTTCCAATAATATCTCTAGTAATAAATTATGGCCATGGGACACATTTCTGTATCTATTTCACTGAACATTTTATTTAAAATAGAAAACTATGTAAAATCCCCAGGTTTTGAACCATGAACCTGTGCTCTTAAACGCATCGCACGCACCACTGAGCCGATGCGGTCGAGCACTACCAGAAACACAATATAAAAAATACATTATACCTATTCAATTATACTATGTACTTGTTTGTTTTAATTTTATTCAGAAATCACCTATTAATCAAATTTTTATAAGGTACAAATAGTGCGATCGAAGTCAATGCTCCCACAACGTAAACATCGTGCATTCAAGAGCACACCCCGCGCTCGAGTGAGGCGGTGCGCGGGGCGCGAGGGGCGCTTGCGCGGGTGGCGGGCGCGGGGCGCGCGGGCGGCGGCGGCGGGCCGGCGAACAGCTGAGCGTGTATATTGACAGCACTCTGCATGTTGGCGAGTAGTTAGTAAGATCTCTGTCATCGCGGAGTGCGCACGTAGCCGCAAAAACGTTATGCGACTTACGCCGCTTGATAACTAAACGTACGCGGTCCACAGAAATTATGATTTTTGGACTGATCGCCGGCAAAGAAGATAGCGGCAGATTATTGGTTCTTTATCGAAAATTAAGAATAGTGTCCAGATATTGGGAAGTCTTCGGCGATTTTTCTGCCGAGAGGCTCCCGAAGCAGAGGCTACTTTTTGGACTTTAAAAGTTTTGCGAAAGTTTTTTTTTACATACAATCAAATTAGTATTAGTGTTAAGTGCAATAGGTGAACTGTGTTGTGTTGTTTTTATTTTTGGGGATTTTTATTTTTTCGGATTTGCAAAATGGTTCCTCAGCAGATTTCGGATGTGAGGTCTCTAACGCCTACTTCAAGTGGCGTTCCCGTGTTTGGGTCACAACTTGTCGACAAAAATTCATCGACGCCTTACACTGATGCTACTCAGGTAAGCTAAGATTTTTTGTAAAAGTGCAAATGTGAAAAAAAAACCACCAGAATTTACAAAAATAACGAACTTTTTTGAAATCGTCTCTTAACTGTTGAAAATAGCTGTCAAACGTCAAAACGTGCAAAAATCGTTGTTAGAAATAAATTTAAAAATCTCTTGATTGCCATTTATTATTAAATAAACGTTAATTCGATAACATATTTATGCATCAAAATATAATAGATAAAATCAAGTGATAGGTAATTTATAGAATATCGAAAAATAATAGTAATAATTAAATTTTTGTAGATGTAAAACTAATAATAACAATAATTGTTATTTTCGTAACATCAATAAAAATAATATTCAGGTAATGAATTAAAGTTAGAGGAAATCACTGGTTTGTTTATTATTTTATATGATGGAATTACTTGCAATAAATCATTATTATTGTTTATTTTTAAAATAAAATGAAATTAATATAATTTTTATTTAACAGTATACAATCTAATTGTAAAAAAAATGAAGGATGCGTTTATTATTATTTTCCAAGTAAATGTAAAGTGTATGTATAATAAAATATATTTTTTATTTCTACTGAGATAGTATTTTTCTATATTATATTTTTTGCAATAATAGTTGATATTAATAGGGAAAATTAAAAAATACGATAGTAACTATAAAGATGAACAAATGAAAATTACGAATTAAAAAATAAGTACTGATGTAGGATGCCTTGGTAGGCCTTTTGCTCATGTTATTTTGAGTTAATCTTGAGGTTGGCAATATAGGTAAATGCGTAGCGTTTTATCACACGACCTGAAATACATAAAATTGTAAACATGTTTTGATCAATTTAAATGCGTAGTATTTATGTGGTTAGATCTAATGACATTTTCTAAATTTTTAATTAATTCTATCTAAACACAATTATTTATTTTCACTGCACCACACTGTTGATGTTGTTAAAAACGTGTCATTTTTTATCTATTTGTTATTCGAGTATTATAAAATCAACATTTCGTTTTTTGTATGAAGATAATGAAGTGATTCAATTAAAAAAAAGGGTTGTCCGCAACTGTTTAATTTAATTATCGCATAATTAATCTTAATTATTCAATGATCAGTCGGTTATTTTTTGTATTACGATTTACGTAGCGCAAAGTAAAATATAATATAATGCCAGGGAAAACCCGGATATCCTGACAACTGTTAAAAGTGACTTATAAAGCTAGTTTTACTCGTTATAATTTTACGATAAAATTAATTACGATAGGTGGTCTTTAAAAAGTTGAATAATTAAAAATGTTAAAAAAATTAACCAAAAGAAAAATTATCAATAAAAATTTATGGCATATTAACAATTCATTTATAATAGGAAGGAAATATTAGTGAAAATAAGTTAGGAGCGCTTAGGCTTTTATAAAATTTGGAACGTGATAAAATAAATTTTAATTTCGCGTGAGTTCAAAACATTGCCAGCGAATTCTTGTAATTAATGACTATTTAAGAAAAATTTGGCGTTGCCTTCGCGTGATTATTGCATTAGAAATTCAAACATGAATTAAATATCATAAAATTATTACAGTGAGTGTAGTCGAGTTTAAGATAATTATATATTTAAATAGATCGAACCTGAATAGAATCGAATTTTATTTTGTATTATAGTTTTTATGTTGCACAATAACAGCATTGATATGAATTACCTATTACTTTAATGTGACTGATGTCACGTAGGTAGTCAGTTCATTAAAATAATTTAGCAACTTTAAATTTGTTTTTTCTTTACTTACTACATTTGTAAATGTTTAAATAAATATTCAACTTCGCTACTGTTTATAGTAAATTTATATCGAATAAATATACATGATTAATGTTAAGCTCATAAACAATGATAAAAAGCATAAATAAATATCTCAGTCGTCAAGGTCTGAAAGTTGTTGAATCTTTTAAGGTCAAACGCTTCCAGAAGTGCGCATAGAATCGACTCGACCTAAAACTACCAGTAAGCTCCGACGCCAAACATTTTTTTCCGTATTATCGCATTAAACCCACTCGATCACGCGATACCGTCAAATAAAGTTATAGCAGTCATAACAATCGATAAAATGAAATTATTCGACTCGATTTTATTGCACAGATCGAGCGAAATACGTAAAATGCACCAGCGAACCCCAGAGTGCATTAACATTTCAATGTCAACTCGTAATATTTTTAGTCATCCTCTTTGCGTGTTCGCGTGGCCTTTCATGTTCACACACATACGCAACACTCGTTCGCTACTAGGAAATGTTAATCTCAGGTCATTCGCGCCAATGGATTTAACGAAACTTGAACATCAAAAGTTAAAACGTATTATTTTCTCGCTCATTTTTCCTATCGATTTTGACATAGCGTTAGATTAAGTTTATCACGACGAACGCGGTCTCAGCGGATTTTAGAAATGTCAATTGACTCTGTAGTCATTATACTGTCACTGTGTAAAATAATTTGTGTTGAGGCCTTTGACCCCAGTTAACCAGCCATAAATTACAACGGAGGCGTATTAAAATTTTACAATCACAAATCGTGCTCGCAATATAAGGAAACTATTAATTAGGATTGTATCATTGTAATGTTATAATTTACAATAGATATTGTAATTAAAACAATTTCAATAGTCACGAGATGATAATTGTATGCAAAACGACGGTAATTACTTTCAATAACTTCAATTGAGAAATTACTACAAAGATAATTAATATATATGACAAAAAATATTTAGTCTTAAAAATAAAGCGCCGAGTTCTGGACGATAATCCGTACAAAAGGGAACCTCTTTCGAAGGCTTTTTTGTGTTGTTTTTTATTCGACGTGTATCAGAGTCAGGTATAGCAACGAGATCTATTCTCAAGGTTGAGCCGCACGGCAACATTTGTTATGTGCTGAGATTGTAACGTTCACTGTTTGTAAGGGTCTGAAAAACTATTCACGACCGCTTTTAATTTAGTTTAAACACTTCCTTGAAATAAAAGGCGCTGCACGAGCGAAGTTAGCTTTTTCTTCGTGCCTGTCTGCTATAATGCTGATTACAACTTCCACTCACGAAACTCTAGGTCTTGATATTTAGGGAATTCTCATTAGCTTTGCTTTAAGTTTTTTGATTGCATCTAAAGCGGGCGATAACATCGTACTTGACTTTCCAACGATTCATTTGTATATTCAAAGATACGACTTTAATTCCGAGTAAAATACGATATTAGCGCTAACTGTAAAAGAACTGGTATTGAATTTACTGATTAAGAAATTTTCGCTGTTGAAAGTAACGAGACATTTTCATGAGTTAAATTGAAATTTGAATGAAACGCCGGCACGGTAAGACAATAAATTAAACGTTTAAGCCTGGACGCTTTCAAAATCAATTTTGTGTGAATCCTTTCCTCAAGTTTATCGCTTAAGTAAGCAAATTTATGTACCCTAATGCGCTGTTGGCAGCGCTGGAAATCAACGTTTGATTGTAAAATACGTGGCCATGTCGGCGTATGCAATTTGCTCTACACTTGTGGGTGGCGTTTTAATGGTGCCATTATTGTGGAGAATGGCGTTTGTTGCACAAGAATTACCTTCGTGTATAGACATATTACCTGGATGTTTGTTTGGTATTCAAATCTTAATTTAATTTGAACACTGTTATCACTTATCATTGAGTGATTTGATTTGTGTTAATTTTAGATGGAGAAGCTAGCTAGCTAGAGTACTGAAATGATATAACTAGGAACTTTTAGAGTAGGCGGCGATATATTTTAATAAAACATATTCTGCTTGTTTTATATATAAATTATAAACCATCTAAGAATTACGATTACGTCAATTAGCTGTGATGTGATGTTGATAAAATAACATCGCATGAGAATTCTAAAGTTGTACGCACAATATCAACTTGTGAAATGCGGCTGGTGACATGTGAAAACAGAAAGTCCAGCGGATAGCAATAAATTCGCCTTGGCCACGTTGACGCCGACTGAAAATCGCAACGAGCAACTTCCACACGAAACACCAAAACTGAACCATATATCTTTCAATTCCGCATAAGCTCGTGCCTCGCCGGTTGATTGTAAACACGCCGGATTTTAGCAAATTAAGTTGAATTTCGTTCATTCAACGTATTTACGTTGTTTTCGCCAACTACTATAAATCTGTATTACTTATAGAACGGGAAACAACAGGATTGGGTGTTGTTTTAAACATCTATCTTTATTTTCCTTTCTGTTTGTGTTTAATAGATGAAAATTGTTTCAGCGTAACCGACTGTCATTAGCTTTGTCATTAGGGTGATTCATTTTGAGCAGGAAAATCCATTGTCAGTGGCGTTTTTCTACTAACCCTATTATCACATACTTTAAACTTTTGACAAGCTGTATTTTGTATTTACTCAGAAAAACGAATAATAGTATATTTTGTATAGTTCACAAAATTACAAGTAACTGTAAGGGTTGATCTAACGATCCTATTTGTATAGCCGGAAATGAAACTCGATCGAGTCGGTAAATAAATTAGAAACTCTCTCTCGACTCTACTGAATGTCGATTCAGAAGCAACACGGTTTCGCTTATTAATGTCCCGTGTCTGATTATCTTCAGTTTAGCGAACCAATTAACTTTGGACGTCGAAATTGAATCGGGATTGAGCTTCATTAATGTCGCTCTGTGCTTGCTCTATTAGATCTGTTTCATTTGAACTGCAGCTCACATAGAGTAAAAAGAATTGTATTTGCGAATTAAGGGTAGTTCGAAATGGTAAATAAATCATCAATTGACTATGGGAGCTGGTATAATTTAGTTCGAATTGTAATGTCTTTACAGCTATGATTGTTGGGAGGTAATAAACTGAATGAGGGCATGAGACGCCCGACCGAGCTAAAACTTAATTCGACGTGATGTTTACTCCTTTCGAAACGCTCACAAGAACACTCCATTTCGATTTGTTGATTATATTGGTGCAGATAATCTGTACGTTGTATATGTAATATGTATATCGGACCGTTAACTGGGAAATTATTGCGTCAATTTGTATTTGGTCTAAGAAAAATAGCTTTTGCCCTCGTACTATGTTGATTAGGTGTTTTACTGAGGCTTGTTTATTGTATAAGTTTGATTGGAAAGTAATGGAAGGTCGTGGAAGCATAAAACTCACATTATTGGTGTTTTCTTTTGTACAGTTGATGATTTGATTATTTTTCTTGCTAACCTTAAGCTTTTATTCCGCAATTGTAAATTAATTTATAGGTGTATTATGTTCAATGGATAGTTTTAAATATTTTTCCTTAATGTTCCTTATTTGGTGGTAATTATAGGACTTGTTCTTCCATAGAGTGACTTGTTGACTTGAATGTTATTGATTTTATTTTATTTCCATAGTTCTACCAAGGTGTCGGAAAAATTATTTTCGTATTATTATTTGACTATAAAAAGTAAAAACTCTTTAGTGGTCATTAAAGTTTTTATTAAACTTTTCGAAATGGAATATTGACCTTCTATAAAAATTAAAAGGATGGTTATAGATAAAAAATCTCTTAAAATGAAGCGCCGCGCCGTTTTAGTAGAGAAAATTTGTACAAAAAAACATAATTTATTTGAGTTAATATACATAGTATGTTAATATATATATAGTATATATTAAAAGTACCGTAGGGTTGGATTTTTTTTTATAAAAGCCTCTTCCGACTTTATAATTAACAAAGACAATCATTGGTAATTGTTCATTCACGTTTAATTCTGCTCCTTGGAACATCGAAAACCATAAAGTTTACGACGCTCTCAAATTGCAGGACGCCCGTCTTAACTTTCGAAAAAGAAATTTTTAAAACTAGAATTTCTCTGAGCTTCAAGTTATTTTTCTTTATTACTCTTTTCCTTATCAGCTGTCTCGGTTTACGGCGTAATTAATTTGCTTATAGGACATGCTGAGACTGACATTTTTTGTACTAAGTGACCGAGCTTAATTCTGTGTATTAACTTTTTACTATGAGCGATTAACTATAATTATATTTCGTAGACTAATAAGTCCAATAATGTTTCAAACTGTTCCAACATTTATTTCTTTTTATTGTACAGCGACAGCGATTTGTTAAGATTAGTGTTTTCCAATCATAACCTCTAACGTAATGCAATAGAATCCATTATTATACAAATTCACCTTTTCAGTTGTTGCTGTATTGGCAATGACCTTTAGAACTTTAATTTCGTTCAGTTGTAACCGGTTGCCTTCTAAGAGAGACCTGTTTCTATGCTGTTATATCGATCTAATCTCATGTATTTCATGTTACCGTATTATTATGTTTAACTACATATTGCTTGAAACGATCAAAACACAGTTGGCCCTACTTTAAATTATTCGTGTATGATAAGCGTTTTCTCGATTTGAATCGCAATCATTTTTAAAGTTTTACTGTTATGCTAACTTATTTTTTTTAACTAAACGTAACGAACCTTCCGAGCGACGAGCGAAATCTCAAAAAGTTTCCTTGCTCTAAGAACTTTCCCCACTGATATTCACTCGCTCCGGTAATCGTGTTAGCCGTTTAACTTGTGGACAGATTCTTTTATACAATTAGCTTCTTATTCAATTGGAAAAAAACTTGCGTTTAGCAAAGTTTGACTGGCAAAAGGTTGCCCACGAACTTTTCCTATTATTCAAAAAACGGGGCATGAAATGGTTTAGATAACTCGTCTCAGTGATTAATTTCAACAAAATTAAATTGAATCTGTTGTAAAATACGAGGCAAATTTCGAGGAAACCTACTAAATATTAAGCAATTCATCGCTTCTTAAAAAGAAACCATGGAAATATTTTAGTCAGGTACACATTTAAAGTCAATACAGGATATTTTACACCTGGCATCGGTAGCGTGTCGGGAGTTAAGCATTCTTGTTTAACTTAAAATTTAAACACATTGCAACTAACTACGAAAAATCCGCGCAATTCCCGCGAGACTGGTTCCGTCCATATTTCACGAACTCAGATATACACCAGAGGATTTGCCGGCGGAGTGTACCTAATCCTTACTTATTAGTTTTAGCAAAGTGCTTTGGACTGTTCTGTTCTCTTCATCAGTAGAATGTTTAACAACAAGATTTCAAGTGAATTATATATAAGAATAGCTAGACATCTTTTTAAGCAGTACCAACTGTATCTTCCTCAAATAACTCATTTCTATCGAAATAATCGGGAAATTTATTTAATTTTCAATGGAACCCTAAGTTGGTTGAGTGCGGTACTTGGATGATTTACATCGCGAGTAGCGTGACTTCGAGAACGAAGCGAATCCTTCGAATGCCAGTGAAATTAATCACCCGCTTCGAATTTCCCCTTCCGAGCCACGTTCGCTCGAAATTCCCTTTAAAAAGAAACGCTTTTTTTACATAAAGCAGATAAGTCGGACATCTGGTTGAGTTTTACAGCTGACTTGAGTTTTTAAACATATTGGCTGAAATAACTTCACAAAAATCTACCTTGAAACAACTTTTTAGTATATTAATCTTCGTTTAGAAATACTTAAAATTCAGTGTAATCTAAGTAATAGATTGGAAAATTAATAATTCAAACATGGTAAATTGTTTTGTAGCGTTTGAAGTTACTCGGTTAATTCCTCGGAATAAATCTTTAATGTAATCCAATTTATTTCTCGGAAAGCTCAAAAATAAAGCTTCGGAACGCGGATAAAGTTTTCCTAATTGACCGATTGAGAAAGAAAATAAATAAAGGATTAGCTACTGTAATAATATTGTTGCTAACAGCGCGTTAGATGGTTAACGGCTTACTGAAACGTATTAAATTTCGGAGATAAGAAATAAAAATAATGTTTTCTTTTATATTTCGTCGTCTAAATTTTAATAAAATATCGGTAGTTGTATCTGTCAAATTGAATGACTTATGACCATTACAGAAGAGCTAATCTTATATTTGTCTTCATAATATTTTAAACTCCCTTCAAACTTCTACAAACAAGATTAGATATCCTTAAGATGTTTCCAATTGTAATTTATTGAATACAATCAGTTCCAGTGATTAAATAAAACACTTTACACACATAAATAATGGTGTTTGTATTTGAATATTCATTTTTAATTACTCCGCTCATTAGCACTGGACTTCATCTTATCTATTTTGGGACTTAAAAGGCAATTTGTTAGACTTTTTACGTTTTCCCTTTTTTGCTTCGGGCATAATAGGCATAAACATAAATGTTATTTCTGCCAAAGGTTACGCCGATGTCAGAATATTTTTGTGAGCATTTCACTTTGCGCATACTCAATCGTGTTTATTTATGATTATACTATTTCAATCACGAAATTTCAAATATATACTGATAATATTTACGAAGCAAAAATAAAAAAGGCAACCTCTGAGCGTGTGTAAAGAAATGTCTAGATTATTACATACGATGTGATCAAAAATAAGATATAGACTATGAGAGATAATATATATCACTAGTAACATGCCTTGTCTTCGCACGGGTGCAATGTAGATGTACTATATACACAAAAAAACTCAATAAATAAACTCATATATATATACACCTATATTACTCACTGATAATGTAGATTTCAATTGGTGAAATAATTTTTAAAATCGGTCGAGTAGTTTTTGAGTTAATCTGTAACAAACAAACAAATCGTTCCTCTTTATAATATTAGTATAGATATATATATTATACTATTTCATGAGATTTTGTTACTGCATTATAATACGAATTATCGGCACTGTTGTCCACTAACAGTTCCCGAAAGAACGTCTGTAAATACCGATAAATAACGACGTCATTCAAAAGTTATGGAAGCGAAATAAATTGAGAGCGATGAAATATGCTTTCGCTTATATAAGTAAGATTTTATGTACCCTACATACATATTTTATAATTTTTTTCTTCTTTTTCAGGTATGTAAGAATGTATAAACGACGTCAAATGGTATGTTTTTTATTCGTATCTACATTTAGTTAAAACTTGTTACATTGTTTATATGTACGACGATGATGAAGAGGTCCTGTACTAATTAATTAAGCTCATCATTTGCATATTATATGTGATCCTTATTATCTCAAACCAAAAATGGTTGTGTAATAAAAATAAAATTGCATACAGAATGTTTATCGTATTCGCGGTGTCACCTTAATCAAACTGACGTTCTATTAAATCAATAACTTGACCGGTCCGAAACCGGATAAAGATCGGGTACATCTTTAGTCTTTGTATTTATATTTCATTTTGAAATTAGTGTCAACTCTTTGCTTTTTAAATCTGTTGATTTCTCTTCGGTAAATTTGAATTGTTGGGTCAAGGAAACTTGCAATTTTATTTATGTATTCATGAGTTGTTATAATTTTTTTCTGTCATATATGTATAATATAAGTATCGTAATGCATTCATTATAGCTTTTCATGCCATTTTATGTTCACAGTATAGTTTTAGTCAATTTAATTTATAAGTTTATGATATTATTTAATACAACATCTCAAACTGCCGCATTGCCATATAAAAATTATGATTTTAAATCATCTGCAGTAACATTCAGCTATTATAGGAGAAGTAAAAGCAAACTGAAATGGCCTGTTTAATTTATTTCCGTGTCAGTTAACTAAATTTTTGGTATCTTTTGAATGTCGTTCGTATAAAGCGAACGCGAGTGAAGTTCATATTTTAAGAGGGCCCTTCCCGGTTCGACTATCGTCAACGCGAGCATGGTTGAAAAGCTTTTTGTTTCATGCAGCGCATACCTCTACCGCTAACGAGTGAGTGAGAACGCGATAACATTGAACGAAAAATAGTGTGCGGAAATTTCATAAAACTTGTTCTAGGAAATACGTGTTTTTCAGTAGTCTTTACAAGTTTATGAAATATTTTTTTGTAATTTAGAATCTCCATTATATTTGAAAGGTTTCTATCATAACAAAATATTTACTTTCACAATTTATGAGTACATTATGAACGCCCAAAGTTCAGGTAATTTTTATGCAAAAAAGCTGATTTTTGGAGGCTTATACTGAATTTATTTCTGAAAATTTTGAGATTTTGTTTCGATAGAAACCTAGATATAGTGCACGAGATACCTATTAGTTCAAAAGTTTCAAAGAAAAAACGGTTACATCGCCATAATCACGTACGAGCTTTTGTATGGAAAGTAAGACGGGTTGGGCCCACTTAAAACCGAAAATTCATTCCACTCTGCGTTGAGAAATGACTTTTAAACGTTTAAAAAAAGAAAATGCTGCATTCACGAGCAAACTCGGAGATATGTAGATCAGATGTTGAGGATTTATGAAGAAAGCCGAGCAAAATATGGCTCAGTCGCGACAGTCACATTCAAACTTTTTTTTACTGTCTCCCCCCTCCGATGAAAGATGCAAATAGACATGATGGGAGGCGTTTGTACCTGATGAATTGAAATGGAGTCCTTTTGGATGTGCTTGAGGTAATTTAAAGTCGTCTCGTATAATCAGAGCGGTATTTAATTCCTTTTAAATTGACATTTCAAAAGCTTCAAAGAGATTCTAGAGGGACATTAATTATATTAATGTATATAAATTATTAAATATTCGTAAGATTATACGTTAATAATTATTAGCAATCTTTTATTTTCCATGGAATTTTAATTTTGGAATTCCATTCTATTAACTATATTATTTGTTATACAGGTTGAATGCAATTTCTACATTTCAGTCCTTGGTTAAGAATTACCGTTGAACCGTTTGAAGTTAATTAAGACTGGGAAGATTTAATTAAGTTGCAGCCATAATCTGCGAAGCCAGTAAGCCATCAAGATACGGTAAATCGAATAGTTCAGAAACTTGGTCGTTACTGGTAATACCAATATTTGCTAACCTCCCTCGGGATCTGTCTACGTTTCGGTGAACAAACATTGTCCGCCACACTCTTTGAATACATCCTTCGTTCCGCCCCGGAGAGCCTTAATAGTGTTAAGTTTGTGGTAATGTTTTGTTTGATTTTATGATAATGCTCAGAATGACAAATATTTAAAGTTTTATAATGCTTTCTTTCTTAAACAGTTATAAAAGACTCATACATTTGGAAAATATAAATCTTTACGAGTATATCTCTTCGTTTATTAAATTTTATACTTGCTCGAATATATTTCTGAACTTTTAATACTTTATTGAGATCTAGTATAAAAAAATATATATAATAACATTATTTCAGTCTCGAGTGAGCTGACGCTATAAAGATGCTTTAAGATAGTTACGGCATAAAATATAGGATAGTTTCTCATCTATAATACATTTGAAGTGATCTGTAATGAAATTCATCGGTATTACGATCGCTTAAATGAACGTAAAGTGCTCAGTGCTCACTTCATTCTAGCGTTACGAGCGCACACGTAGTTTTTATTAAGCGCATGTGAGCTATAAATTTTACATTTACAGCGTTGAAAACTCGACCACTTTGTTGGTAGGCTATAAAAAAGTTCAATTCGTAACAAAGTACAGGATCGCTTTAACCGAATCGCATCTGCGTCCGTTTTCCTACAAACTTATTGATTGGCTGCATCTGGCGAATCGTTCGCGTATGCTAGACGTATACGTCATTCCACATCAAAATATTCAAGTGGAATCGTAGCTGTCCCAAGGGGTAGCAACTTTTCGATTCAAGATTCGAACTCCGACTTCGAGATTCGTTTTGAATATCAACTGCGTTCCGTTCTTTATCGCAGTTCCCGTTTCCTGGCACGAGTCACGCAACATGATAACGCTAATCAGTGTTGATTGTGACATTGCGAATAGTTCGAACAGGTCAGCTCACTGTTTCCCTGAGGGGAATTGCTGAATAAAATAGTGCGTCAGATAACATCGGTATCCACTTCGTAATTCGGCTCATTTCCCACACCAGATTGCGTCGATAAGAAAAGTTCTGACGTCTCTTGGAAATGAAAGAAACGGCCCTTTAGTCGAGTTACGTTCCGATACCTTTGATCTAACAACCAAACTTGAAATTAACTCGAAAACAAAGACAGTCGTGAGTATTTGTCGGAGTCAAGTAACTTATTCAAAGTTTAATTAAGAAAAGCGTTTGAAGATTGATAATTTAACACTGGTGTTTAATTAAATCGATAAAAACGGTATCATATCAAGCGACAAATGATCGATTATATTGTATTCCCTTTTCTGTAATAGCGTCATTACGGTAATTGCTTTGCTTCGTTCCCCATTGATAGCTACAATTTCTTTTTCGATCTTTCCCCTATTGTTGACTCAGAGTCAGCATATCAAACAATTTACTTACGTCGTCTATGATTTCTTTTATCCTTCTCCCTGACAAATTCCGCTCGTTCCGTAGATGAGAAGATATTGAATTTTGAAACATAAGGTCTCCTTTTTTACCCTCGCCATGATCCGAGCGTATTTACAGTACGCTGTGTAAACATAAAGAAGCGAGTGGCCTATTCAGTAAATTGGCGTGCCGCTTTTCCCGAAATTCGTTTAGAGATTAAAAGGAATCAGGCATTCTTAAAACATTTTCAGAGACAAGCCGCATTAAGAAATAAACCTCGAGACAGTAAAGCTCTTAAGGTAATGCGTTTATAATTATATGCTTATGTGTTTCTTGGTTCGTGACAGTTACGGGTAAGCCGTTGTGATCACGATAATGGCTTTCTGACCGTGCGTTCAAACGAGAATCGAATGGGGAACAGCTGAGTGGATAATGAAAGTGGCGATGGTTATCATGTATGTAATTAAATCCGGAGTGTTAAATATCCGAGTATAATTAGCGCTGCAGAGGCGATTTGGTTTCGGTCGATTGATATCGCAGATTTATATCACAACACAAATTATTCTTAATATTAGTTAAAAAGATTTTATTGATGAATTTATCCTGTCAACTGTTACAAGCACTTTTGAATCGTCAATTTCTTAAAGCTTCTTAAAGTTAAAGGGCATTCTATCGAAAATAACTGGTAAGAAACTATAATTACTTTTGTTGTATGGAGTAGTGAAGGAGACTTGCAGATAGTTGTCATTTTTAAAAGTAAATAGTTCCCATTGATGTTAACTTGTAAGAAGAAGTCTTCAAACCCTCATGTAGCTTTTAGAAAGTATTTTAAAACGTGAATAGGCTTACAATAGTTAAGTGTGCTCCTGCAAGGGATTACGCTTGCCTATTACGGAATAAAATACAATAATACAGGTATAGTACTGGTATAATCTGTTTATTCACCTCGTTTGGGGATATCGTAAACCTTCCAGACTCTTCCTTAATGCACCCATACCAGTGTTCACAAACTATATTTATGATATTTCGTCAACAATGGGAGACAATTTGCCTCTTTTCGTCTCCTAAAAAAATTTAACAAATTCACCTCGGATTCTAAAAGTTGAAAGCATTTCAAATATAAAAATATATTTACGGTTGAATTGTATTTCTTTCACAAGATCCTTTTTACTAACTTATTCATTTGTAAACCAATGGCAATGAATCTTATATTTGTTACTCGCTCATACTGTGTAGCTTTATATTGGTTAAATAATATTTAAAATCGGTCGAGTAGTTTTTAAGTTAAATCGAAACAAACAAATCTATCATATTTATAATATTAGTATAAACAAGAATCACTCAAATCGATCACACATCTCGAAGTTATTTGAACGTATAGAAAATATATAACAATTGTGAACCTTTTTTTGAAATCGGTTAAAAAATGATGTATCATTAACAAAGTACTTGTGTTTATGTGGGACACTAGTTTCCCATACGTCTCGCGATACTTAGATCCGTTAGGAAAAATATAGTACTTTATTGAGTTACGGAAAATTACAGCTTTGCATTTTTTGTTCCCAGCTCTGACTGTACTGTGACGTCATTAAATAATTATATCAGCTGGTTGAGACTGCTGTTTCCAGGTACATCGAATGCAACGTTTTCATTCTAAGTATTTTATCCGATTACTTGAGTTCTAGTTTGTATTCTTTGCTGGATTGGCAAAATAAATGTTTGTCCGTCCATTTTGTATGGGTTTTCTATCAAAACTACATTTTAATAGAGTTAGAGATTGTTTATTCAATGTAACAAACATTCTAGTTTATAAAAGTGACAATTGAGATAACTCACTATTATTTCCAAGATACAAAAAAAATAACCATATTTCTGGTTATTTGTACGTAATGATCTGAGTAGGAATTATGACCTTAATGGGGCAGTTTCGTTAGGCTTTTATTGACTTAAAACTTTGTGTGATATTTATTGAAAAATAATATACCTTTATATAGATATGCATATGATTATATAGCGTAAGAACTGAGAAATTGAGAAATATCGTTTATCACTTTAACATAAACTTAATCGTGTAGCACTTCAATAAATTCTTTAAATAGTTCATTTCTTCCTACTTCATTTACATTTTGCAGATAAACATGTTATCAATACGAAAATATGCCTGCTTAATGAGCTACATAATGCTAATTAGTAATTACTTTGTTGCTATATATTAGTGAAATATTAACTAATATTAGTGAAAATGTCAGTATTATTATTAATATTGTCTTTTATTAACGCGAGTATCACACATTTAAATAAAATACTGTATACCGGATTAAAACGTGATTTCTCCTGTCTCCCCGCGACCACGGTTGCTGAAAAGCATCCGAAACGTCGGAATAAATAATTTAAACAATATAAATAATAAATCGCGTTTTAATCCGGTATACAGTATTTTATTTAAGTATTATTATTATTATTTTTTTCTATCAATACTTATCATATGAAGATCAGCGCTGGTTGTTTCCAGCAAAATGCTGAGTTGGGGCCTTTTGTGCCACTGTCTTTTATAAGTAAAATGTTTCCTTTGTTTTTTATGTCACTAAATCATTTCAAATAATTGTATCAATTTCAGAAATAACTCCTATAACCTATGAATCTCTAGTAAATACTAAACTGAATAAAAGCAAATTACAAATAAATATCATTGACTGTCTACTATATTAAGAAGTACCTATTTAAATTAAATAATAAGTTGCAGGAAACCTCATTTCATGAGGCGGTAACACACCTGTTCAGCTATCCAAGCTCCAGAACATTTTTCTCATCTATAGTTCTATACTAAAATTATAAAGAGGAAAGATGTGTATTTTTGTATGTTATGAATAAATTCGAAAATTACTGGACCAATTTTAAAAATTATTTTACCAATAGAAAGCTACATTATCAGCGAGTAACATAGGCTATTTTGTGTATAGTACATCTACATTGGACCCGTGTGAAGCCGGGCGGGTTTTAAGTCGCATATAAACAAAAATAAGTTTTCACGACTCCCAGATTAATTAGTGTAGTTAATAAATAAATACCGTATTGTAATATTATTGCGTATCTCGTACACGTGGAGTTTCAAACGTATTTCTAGATTTAGCGTGAAACTACGTACTTTAAAGCGGAATGTATTGTATTAAAAAATATGACGCATCAGTTTTCGTCTAATTATGCCTGGATTTTAACCTATTAATGCTAGTAATTTTACTACACGTTCATATATTTTTTTAATTGTAGCTCACGATACATCACTTAGTAAAAAAGTGAATTCCCGAGTCCCCTAGTGGGGTATGGGGTAGACACCTGTGTCCGTTTCACTGATCGTTTTTCTTTAGAGGCAAGTAGGTATCTTTATACGCCTTATGTGTCCGGCCCGACCGAAAAATTTCTTTTTATCTTATTTGGCCGGGAATTGAACCCAGGGCCTCCGGTGCTAAACATATCGCGCTTACCACTGAGCCACGGGGTCGGAAACAATCAGTCAGAATAACACATTAAATGAAAATTCTTAAAGGAAAAACATTTTCACTTACAAATTATCCTGTAAAATGTTTCTTTAACGTGAATCCAATATGTATAGAACTCCAACTATTTATTTCAAAATTGAGTATCCAAATTCGATGCATTCATTGGTTTGATTATGAACAATTTGTACAGTTTCCTCCCTTTTTTAAATAAAATCTTACCCGATAGCCGCTTTAAATCATAAATCGCCGATGCGGTGCAAGCGTCAATAGATAAAATATTTCACTATAAATAGGTATTTTTGTTTACAACTCACTTGGCGTTCGTGCAATCGGTGACAGACGATAAGACGCCAATAATTTATTGCGTAAAACATAATATGACTGCTTAGTGTTTACATACGCGCAGTCTCATAGCTTTGAATTATTGATAGACTTTAAAACAGATGACTATTTTTTCTAGCTCAAAAGCCTCTGACGAAATTGTTAAAAATATAGTTAAAAAATCATACAATAATCCTTTTAATATGTGCTGTTTTAGGCCATACACTTCACTTTTTTTATTTTAGATATAGACAGACGAGCATGAGGTTCACTTGAGTAGGTGCTCAGCCACAGTACATTAGTCAATGATGCGCTGCCGACCTACTTTTTACTTCAAGCATTCGGAAATCCATAGACTGAAACCGAAACGCGCAATATGCACTTCACGGTTATTCCATCTATGAACTTAAAGTACATTCAATTTTTTGTCCATTGATTATGTATCGGGAGTTTACAGGACAGACATACAAACACACTCTGGCACTAAATAATGCCCTTAATGATATATTTAGACTTAAAATAGTTCCATTGATAACTACGCAGTGACCCATTGACATAAATAAAAGTATTTTTAATAAATTTACATTCAATACATGAATTCTAGATTATTGGTATTAGTCATAAACGTATGCAGTGCTTCAATTAATACTGACATACTTTAATGTAATAATATTTGACTTTATTGTCACAAGTAGTCAACACTTTTTTGACTTTATTGTAACAAAAATATCAGGCTTAACTAATTGTTCAGCATGAAGCTGTCAAACCAGGGTTTGTGCAGCGCTGATTTTCAGTCTTAAAAATACTACCCCAAAGATATACCCCAAATACTGTTTTTACTTTTTACCTATCAGTATTTTAACCCCCTTATTTTCACAATTTAGCTGAATTGTATCAGTTTCTTAAAAACTCTAATTAGGTATTCACGAAGAATAATGTGTGCAGTAATTATACGTACTTATAGAGGCTTCGATCAACAATTATAGAGGTTACAACTTGAAATATATCTATATTCACGAAATTTTTGCAAATATCCTGCCAGTTATATTACTGTGCACAAAATGATCTCCGAAACTATAGTTGATAAAATAACGTGAATAAGACCAAAAAAAAACTATTTTTTTTGACCATTTCTATGTAGAAATCACAAAAAGGGTACAACTCGACTCTTTTCCTGTTTTCGACAATCTAGACGTTTGACGCGTGAAGAAAGGCGCAGTCATTCCAATTTTCCTGTATTTCTTGAGAACATTACGTTCGATAGGTAGATAGTTTAGTTTAGCTACTATACCTAGTTAGGTAACTGACATTAGTGCACATAGCTCTCTATGCTACAATTTTCCAATTTAAACCGTGGTTAGAACTGCATTAGATTTCATCACTAGATCGTTCCTTAACCTCTGAAAACTAATGCGATTAGTCGAGTCTACAGTAGGTATTTGATTACATATATTACACTCATCTAAAAAAGCTGGGAAGTGAACGAAAAGACAGCTTATACTGGCAAGTACTAGCTGCAGCGCTTCTCACTATCTGCCTGCCTAACTACTAGAGTACCAGCTATCACTAGAACACTATACATATGATAAAATAATAATCA